>OU745254.1:25430164-26052828 GCA_916618015.1 Xestia c-nigrum | reverse complement strand
AGACGAAAGTTAAAAGCGCGATTGGAGAAGGCCGGGGAGAACCTCGTCGTCGAGGAAGTGAAAAATCGAAACCCGCTTCTGGTTCTTAGGGACGTGCTGTTAGTACACAGCGACGAAGAAGTGCTCAGAGCCCTTAAGAACCAGAACCAGGAGATCTTTCACGGCCTCGATGACGAGGAACAGAAAATTGCAATAAAGTTCCGCAAAAAATCACGTAACCCTTACGTGAGCAGCATTGTGCTGAGTGTTACCCCAGCTATCTGGAGGAGGGCACTCGAAGGAGGCAAGCTCCGTATTGACCTCCAGAGAGTGCGCGTCGAGGATCAGACGCCTCTGGTGCAGTGCACCCGTTGTCTATCGTACGGCCACGGCAAGCGCCTGTGCACGGAGTCGGCCGACCTGTGCAGCCACTGCGGCGGTCCACACCTTAAAGTGGACTGCCCAGAGAAGCACAGGGTCGAAGCAGCGGTGTGCGTAAACTGCACCAGAGCCAAACTGGGGGAACACTCGCACAATGCGTTCAGTGATTTATGCCCGATACGTAGGAAGTGGGACGCATTCGCTAGAGCATCAATAGCATATTGCTAAAGTTGTCGATGCGCCCACTTCCGCGTACACAGTGAGGACCAGTCTGACACAACCAGATTGCAGACGCATTGAGCGAACCACTAGGGTTGGCTTAATGGAGAACGATAATTGGAGTCACTTTCATAAGAAAGTGGCTGGAATTATGCTGGACCGTGAGTCAACTCTAGTGGAATCGTCAAGTTGTGTCAGACTGGGCGACGATTTCTGCCGTCGTTTCAAAATGTTAGTGGTAGTCTTCATTAGTAAATTAAGAATGTTTTATCTAGGCCTCAAAATAATTCCAAAAACAATTGACAAATAATATTTAAATATATAGTAAATATGTATTTTAGATATTTGAAAAATTTGAATAAATAATAATTAAATAATTAGTAAAGTAAAGTAACGCAGAATATAATTTGAAAGGGCATAAAGGGTTTGTGATAGGTAAATTTTGGTCAAAAGAAAATAAATTACAGGGATAAAGAAAAGGAATTGTAATAGGAGTAGGATAAGTTAATCATCTTGAAAATAGTGACTTTACAAGTGTCTTTTAAATAGAAATAACAAAATGATTAGTGAAAGAGTAGTTAAACAAATGGAACTTTATTGCAGTTAAAAACCAAAGTTAGAGTGTGGTCTCCTCGGCCTCAATCAATCAGTCGCAAAACAAATTAAAAGCCGATAAAAAGGGCTCTGATCATGTCAGAGGGACACTGGCTAGGCAGGAGTGGTTTTTAGCCGGTTCGAGTCCGGCACTACCTCGACTGTCGCACAAGAGAAATTCCTGTGCGATAGTCGAGGTGTCCGCGGGGATTTCCCACTCCTGCCCAAACAAAAAAAAAAAAAAAAAAAAACCTAACCTAACCGTCGATATTTTCTATTCCAGACGTGCGATTTTCAATCTGTTTTCAGTGTTTTCAGACTTAACTAGGCCACCGCCTACGTATTGACCATAACGCGCGCACTTTACACGCGCGTCTGGACTTCATCCCTTATTTTCGGAGAAAATCCTCAAAATTAATTGTTTTTCCAAATTTTCCCTCACATTTTAAATTAGATTATAGTTGCAATAGTGCTCACCCTTCTTCCCTGAATTCTGGTCCGCGTTCAGTGTCCCGGTCTCCAGGTAGTGGGGTGAAAATCCAAATTTTTTCTTTCGAAAACTGGTTTTTTTGACCAAAACTCAAAATTTTTGTTCGGCACATAACAAGTTTTATTCCGTAATTCGCTAGCCCGCGCGGAGACGCGTCTCTGGACACCTCGCACGCGCCCCTAGCTTGAAAAAATTTTGCCCACCCACCCGCCCTCTGGTCTATAGGAAGGTAGACGTGGGAATTTCGGCAAAATTTTGTTTTTGGCTTTTCGTTAGGATTTGCTCTTATAAGGGTTTTTTTATAGTTTTTTAGGTATTTTTGACTTTTTTATCGTATTTGACAGACATTCATTGACATAATATATTAATAATTATTTAATATTGTATTTACTTTTTAACTGATTTTTATATTGTTTTATTATTTCTTGTGTACCCCTCTTTACAGGGACACAGAATAGTCCAGTGTCCGACTTATAAGTCTCTCCTCCCGAGTGGATATCGATCTGACTCCCTCTTTACAGGAGTCAGTTCTGATCACACTTGTTATTTCACTTGAAAATGTTCTGCACCCCATCCAGCACCGTGAGGGCTCCTGGCTCTAGCGGCTCGCCGCGATCGGCGGAGAAGACAATGCCTTCGCCTGCTGACGCAAGGAGGAGAATCTCTTTCGGAGACGAGATTCCTGTTGCGTCACAGGGAGGCCCTGCCACTCCGGAGACGCGCCGAGCTGCTATTGATGCCCCAAGACCGCTCAAAAAGCCTGAGGCGAGGTGGCGCAGTCGCATTGAGGAAGCGAGAGCGTGCCTGAACAAGGCCAAGCTTAATTTGGGCAACTCTCGCAACCTCAAGGCCGAGATCAAGACTGCGGTGCTCGAAGCCATTAACAGGCTTTATGAGCTGGTCAAGGAGTCGGAACGAGACAAGGCCCCTGTCGCACCCATCCCCGCGCCGGATCCCGTGCCCTCCGCTGACCATATTAGTCCCCATCCCATTCCCGTCGAGGTTCTTGCTGGCCAGACTGAGCTCTTAAACAGTCTGAAAGAGCACATCTCGGAGTTGAGAGACAACTCCGAGAAACTGGAAAGGCTCCAGCACAGTCTGGCCAGCAAGGAAAGTGCAGGGGAGACGACCTACGCGAATGTAGCAGCCGTCAATAAAGGCCACACCGGGGCAAATACCCTGGAGCGAACGACACTGCACTCCGTGGTCGTCTCCTCGACACAAGAAATGGAAACAGGGGACGAAATCCTAGAAAGGGTAAGGAAAGCGGTGGACGCGAAGGAGGGCTGGGTGCGCATCGAGAAAGTCAGGAAGGCCAAAGATAGAAAGATTATTATGGGGTGCGCTACACAGGAGGAGAGACGCAAAGTGAAGGAGCGGTTGGAGGCGGCTGGAGGAAACCTCGTTGTCGAGGAAGTAAAGAATCGAGACCCGCTTCTGATTCTCAGGGATGTGTTGAAAATACACAGCGACGAAGAAGTCGTAACAGCCCTGAAGAATCAGAACCGGGAGATTTTTCACGGCCTCGACGACGGGGACCGAAGGACCGTGATAAAGTATAGGAGGAACACCCGTAACCCACACATGAACCACGTTGTGCTCAGTGTGTCCCCGATGATCTGGAGGCGGGCAATCGATGCAGGAAAACTGCGCATCGACCTCCAGAGGATCCGTGTCGAAGACCAGACGCCACTGGTGCAGTGCACCCGCTGCTTGGGATACGGTCACGGCAAACGTCTCTGTAAGGAGCCAGCTGACTTGTGTAGCCACTGCGGCGGCTCACACATCAGAGCGGATTGCCCTAACCGACAGACCGGTGAAGCAGCGGCGTGCATAAACTGCACCAGATCTAAGTTGGGGAACACTGGGCACAACGCATTCAGTAGCGACTGCCCGGTGCGTAGGAGGTGGGATGGATTGGCCCGAGCTTCCATAGCGTACTGCTAAGGGCGTCCCCGAAACCACTACTAGGTACAAAATGGTCCAGGCCAACCTGCAACGTAGTCAGCTAGCCACAAGTGAGCTCTTGCTGGAAGCGACCAACCGCAAACTCGCTGTAGCGTTGCTCCAGGAGCCATACGTGGGTGGGGTAAGACGAATGAGAGGTCACCGGGGCGTAAGGGTCTTCCAGAGTTCAGAGGGAGGAGAAGGGACTGTTAAGGCGGCAATAGCCGTCTTTGACAAAGACTTGGACGTCTTACAGTACCCGCAACTCACCACAAACAACATTGTTGTGGTGGGAGTCCGAACCCGAGCCTGGAAGATCACGCTGGTGTCCCTCTACTTCGAGCCCGACAAGCCCATTGAGCCATACCTGGAGCACCTCCGGCAGATAGAGCGAGAGCTGGGTTCTAGCAGGTTGGTTATTGGAGGAGACGCGAATGCGAAAAGTACCTGGTGGGGTAGCAGCACTGAAGATCGGAGAGGAGCGCAGATGTGTGGAGCGCTGGGGGAGCTGGGGCTACAAATCCTCAATACGGGGGACATTCCCACCTTCGACACCATTAGGGGTGGCGTCAGGTACTGCAGCCACGTAGATGTGACGGCCTGCTCGGTGGACATGCTGGACTTGGTGGATGACTGGCGAATCGACGAGGGTCTCACGAGCTCTGACCACAACGGCATTACTTTTGACATTCATTTGACGAAATCTAAAGGAATAAACATTGAGAGGACCACCAGGGTTTATAACACAAAGAAAGCTAATTGGAGCCAGTTTCGTGTGAAACTGTCTCAAATTATGATTGACAAGAATCTGACCCTGGCGGAACTCTCAAATGTTACACAGGTACATCAACTAGAAGCACACATAAACACATACACACAAGCTATTACACACACATGCCAACACACAATTCCAACAAAAATTAACACAGATACACTTACCTTGCCGTGGTGGTCTGAGGAGCTTGCGGAGATGAAAAGGCTGGTCGCCACCAGGAAACGCAGAGTCAGGAGCGCAGCACCGGTCCGAAGAGCGATGGTTGTGGACCTGTACAAAAAAGAAAGGGAAAGGTATGAGGAAGCGGTGATTAAAGCCGCATCAGAGAGCTGGAAGGAATTCTGCGGGAAGCAGGACCGAGAAGGGGTCTGGGAAGGAATTTACAGGGTAATGGGAAGGACTGGAAAGAGAGAGGAGGATCTGCCACTACAGGTGGGTGGACAGACGCTGGACGCTAGGGGCTCCGTGGAGCTGTTGGCCGAGACGTTCTATCCCGAGGACCGAGAGGAAGATGATACCATAGACCATCGCCAAATTAGAGAACAGGCAGAAATGGTAAACGCATGGAGCCATGATGAACGACATGACCCACCGTTTACCCTAAGCGAACTTGATAGGTCTATGGGATCATTCAACCCAAAAAAGGCCCCGGGAGCCGACGGCTTCACGGCAGACATCTGCAGTCACGCGGTTCACTGTGACCCCAACTACTTCCTGGCACTGCTGAATAAGTGCCTGGCGCTCCACCACTTCCCGAAGATCTGGAAGGAAGCAACGGTGGTAGTGCTTAGAAAGCCGGGCAAAGACTCGTACACCGTACCCAAGTCGTACAGGCCGGTTGGGCTATTGCCTGTCATGGGGAAAGTGTACGAGAAGATGCTGGTTGCCCGTCTCAAATTTTACTTACTACCCAGGATAAGTACTCGCCAATACGGCTTTATGCCCCAAAAAAGCACGGAAGACTCCCTTTATACCCTAGTGCAGCACATCCGCACGAAGCTAGCACAGAAAAGGATCGTCACGCTTGTGTCTCTGGATATAGAGGGAGCCTTCGACAGTGCGTGGTGGCCTACTATCAAAGTACGATTGGCTGAGGAAAAGTGTCCTGTGAATTTGAGACGGGTTGTCAGCAGCTATCTCAGCGACAGGGTGGTCACAGTGAGATATGCCGGTGAAGAAAGCAGAAGAAGTACTAGCAAGGGTTGCGTTCAGGGCTCGATAGGAGGTCCCATTTTCTGGAACCTTATACTGGACCCACTCCTAAAACAGCTCGAGAGTAGAGGCGATTATTGCCAGGCATTCGCTGACGACGTGGTGATGGTGTTTGACGGGGACACAGCGCTGGAAATTGAGGGACAGGCCAATGCCGCTCTCGAACATGTTCGAACGTGGGGTGTCAAAAATAGGCTGAACTTCGCACCGCACAAAACCTGTGCGATGGTTCTAACGCGAAGGCTGAAATACGACACGCCCCGTTTGAGCATGGGGGGGATCGACATTGGAATGTCCCAAGATGTCAAAATATTGGGGCTTATCATTGACGCCAAACTCACCTTCAACAAACACGTAGCTGTGGTCTGTAAAAAGGCCATAGCTATGTACAAGCAGCTGGCCAGAGCAGCCCGGGTCAGTTGGGGTTTGCACCCGGAGGTGATAAGGGCTATTTACACCGCCGCAGTAGAGCCTACGATTTTGTACGCCGCAAGCGCATGGGCACCTGCCGCCAACAAATTAGGGGTCAAAAAACAGCTAAGCGTAGTCCAGAGGGGGTTTGCCCAGAAGCTGTGCAGAGCCTACCGCACGGTCTCCCTAAACTCGGCACTGGTGCTGGCTGGTATACTCCCACTCGACCTCCGTATACGGGAAGCGGCTGCGTTATACGAAGCCAAGAGGGGAGTACCCCAGCCGGTACTAGGAGGTAGGGAGATTGAACGGATGGCTCCAGCAATAGAGGCTCCGCACCCCGCGGACCAAGTGAAACTGGAGCTTGGAAGCCTGGTAGACGAGGAGCAATACAACAGCCACAGCGACTTCGCTGTGCGCATATTCACAGACGGCAGCAAGATTGAGGGCAAAGTTGGGGCGGCGCTATCCTTATGGAATAGTGACACCGAAACGAAGGCCCTCAAACTTGCCTTGCCGTCGTACTGTACCGTCTACCAGGCGGAACTTCTGGCCCTACAGAGGGCGGCAGGCGAAGTGCTCGAGAGTGGTGAAACCACATTCGGCATCTTCAGCGACTCCATGGCGGCTCTTCAGTCAGTTGCGAACGTAAGTTCCCCCCACCCCTTGGCTGTGGAAACCAGGGACACCATCCGACGCTGCAGGCTCCAGAACAAGAGTGTCTCCTTGTTCTGGATTAAGGCCCACGCAGGTTTGGAGGGGAACGAGCGAGCCGACCAGCTGGCGAAGGAAGCCGCTCTGAGGTCGAAGAAAAGGCCGGACTATGATCTGTGCCCCGTATCATTCGTCAAGCGAAGACTCCGGTCGGAAACGCTTGACGAATGGAACGGGAGGTACGGATCAAGTGAAACTGCTTCGGGCACCAAAATTTTCTTCCCGGACGCGGTGGCGGCGTACAAAACCGTGCGCAAAATGGTCCCCACGAGCATCACCACGCAGATATTAACGGGGCACGGTGGGTTCTCTGCATACTTGAGTCGGTTCAAGTGTAAAGAGAGCCCATCGTGCGCCTGTGAGCCTGGCAAGGAAGAGACGGTGCTGCACATTCTGCTGGAGTGCCCCATCACCGCGAGGGCCAGATTCGAGGCTGAACAGCAGCTTGGGGTAGAGCTCGTTGCACCAAATCTTCCCAGCCTTATGACTGATAAAACCCGAAAGATATTTTTAAACTACTGTACAAGAATAGCCACGATCGTGTTGTACAGAAACAAAACTAATACTTGAGTATATGGTGAAAATGTGGCTCAAGTATTAGCGCGTTAATACAAAGTTTGAAAGGGGGGGATTTTTGTTGGATAGTTGATAGGATTAAATATGTATGTCATGGTTGTCCGTACTGAGAGGACGTCGTCTCTCCGAACTCCTATATCAAGGAACAAAACAAAATGAACTAAAGCAGCCTCTAAATTAAACAAAATGCATTAAACGGCTCTGATAATGTCAGAGGGCACTGGAAAGGCAGGAGTGGTTTTTAGCCGGTTCGAGTCCGGCACTACCTCGACTGTCTCACAAGAGAAATTCCTGGGGATAGTCGAGGTGTCCGCGGGGATTTCCCACTCCTGCCCAAAAAAAAAAAAAAAAAAAAAAAAAACCTAACCTAACCTAACCTAACCTAACCTAACCTAACCTACACACCGGTGTTCCCTCGCACACTTGCGTCAGGGGGGCAACGGGATCTGATGCGACTTCCGCTGCCCCGGACTAGTGCTGGCCCGCTTGACCTACGGGCCTCGTCCCGGGGGGAGTGAGGTGTAAAACTCCCCCCGCTACGTCTATGAGAGGCGCGCGTGGAACACAACGCGCCGCCGTCTCGGGTCCAGTGTGATGGGGGGCGACGGATGTCCCCGAATCCGCCGCCCCTGGACCAATTTAGGGGGGCCGGAAGAGGGCGTTGTCAGCCCTCTGCCGACGCCCGGTGCGTCTGCTGCGGGATGGGTGGGAGCTGGTCATCTCCCTTTCCCTTTCCGCAGCTTCCTTCTGCGACATGACGGTCTCGCAGAAGGACATCACCGCGTCCCAGGACTCTGCGCTGCCGACCATCGAGCGAACGACGGCCGGCAGCGACAGGTCTCCTCCTACCTCTGCAACGAGGGCACGGCGCGGCTCATCGAAAGCGGCACACTCGGCCAGCGTATGCCGCGCCGTATCCTCCGAACAATGGACGCAGTGATGGCACCGGGCGTCCGGCTCCCTGCTTAAGCGAGACAGGTACTTCCCGAAGCAGCCGTGCCCCGAGAGTACCTGTGTCGCCCGGAACGTCAGAGAGCCGTGCTTCCTCCCGAGCCAGTCGTCGAGCACTGGCCGGATCGCCTCGATAGTGTTGAGGCCGGCGGTGGGGAGGTCTAGCCTCCCCCGCCATTCCGCCACCATGACCTGTCGGAGCTGAGACCGGTACAGCGTAATCTGTCGCTGCACCAGCCTCTCGCCCCGATGTTCGGCCTCCTCGCGCCACTGGTACAGTGTCGCGAGGGTCTTCGCCTCCAGGTCCCATGGCGGGGATCCGGCCAGTACGCAAGCCGCCTCGTAGGAGATCGTGCGATATCCCCGTACGACCCTGACGGCCATCGCTCTCTGTGGTCTGCGCAGGACTGCGATAGTGCGGGCCGTCAGGTCGGTCGCCCATATCGGGGCCCCATATAGGGCCATCGATCGCACGATCCCCACGTACAACCGCCTGCAGGCGGAGCTCGGGCCCCCCAGATTGGGAAGCAGCGTTGATAGCGCGCCCGCCGCGCCCATCAACTTGGGCACCAGCCGCTGAAAGTGGGGGCCGAAGTCCCAACGGCTGTCGAGCACCAATCCGAGATATTTCATGGTTGACTCGACAGCGATCCGGACCCCCCCGACCACAATGTGTGATCCCAACGGCGGTGCCCGTCGGGGGCCATGAAAAGCGATGGCCTCCGACTTGTTGAGGGCCACCTCCAGGCCCAGGCGCCGTATGCGGCTCACCACCTGTGAGACCGCAGCCGTAGCCAGCAACGCTGCTTCCCTGTACGAGCTCCCCCGGGCCGTGACCAGCGTGTCGTCCGCATAACACGTCAGGTTCACTCCCGGCGGGAGCTCGCACCGCAAAACCCAGTCGTATCCGATGTTCCACAGGGGTGGGCCCAGAACCGAGCCCTGTGGAACACCGCACGACATCTCGCGACGGCCTATGCCGTCGCGTCCCATGTAGGTGACACACCTCCCCGAAAGATACGCCCCCACAATGTTGCGGAGGTAGGAAGGCACCCTATGGTATCGCAGGGCCTCCCTAATGCAACTCCAGGGCAGGGTGTTGAACGCGTTGGAGATGTCCAGAGACACCGCCAGCACCACCCCACCCTGGGAAACCGCTTCCTCCGCCAGGACTCTTACTCTCCTGATGGCGTCGATGGTAGAGCGCCCACATCGGAAGCCAAACTGGCTGTCGTCCAGGTTCGGCCCCACTGTGCACAAGTGGCTGACGAGGCGGTCTGCGATTACTCGCTCGAACAACTTGCCCGCCTCGTCCAGCAGCACTATGGGCCGATAAGCGGACGATGAATCCGCCGGGCGCCCCGCCTTCTTGAGCAGGACCAGTCGACCAGCTTTCCACCTGTTAGGGAAATGGCCCTGCTCAAGGCATGCCGAGAAGAGTCCCTGCAGTGGGGGCTCCAGTTCTTTCAGGGCGAGGACTAGAGCGCGGCCAGGCACTCCGTCGGGCCCCGGAGCAGTGTTTTTTGCCCGGAGCCGCATCACGGCCGCGCTCATCTCCGCCTGTGTCACCTCTGGGACGGTTTCGTTCTCCTCCACTTCCGGCTCTGCAGCTGTGAGCGGAGCCATCGGCGGTGGCTCATGCTCGGCTCTCTCAGGAAAGAGAGCCGAGACCACTTGCTCCAGAAACTGCGGCTCGAGACCTTCCGTCAGCGGGGGGGCCCATGGCCGAAGTTTCCCTCGGACCGTACGGTATGGGCGCCCCCACGGATCCCCGTCTAGGGTCGCGAGCAGCTCCTCCCTGGAGCGCGTCTTCGACTCGCCGATGGCCAGCCACAGAGCCTCCTTCGCCGCGCGGTACACCTCATACAGCGCGGCTTCTTCGTCGGGATCCCGGCGACGTCTCCTCCGACATCGCGTGTACGGGCGTCTGGCGTCTGCGCATGCGACGCGCAGCTGCTCGACCTCGATGCACCACCAGTACACGCGGCGCCTTGCGGGCAGAGGGGAGACGCGTGGCATGGACGCGTCGCAAATTTGCGTCATCGCGTCACCAAACCACTGCGCCTCCTGTTCGACGTCGACGGGACCGACGGTAGCCGACTCCCGAACCCAGGCCAGGACGATGGTGGCTTCCTCGAGAGCCTCCCTGTCGAGGCGTTTCAGAGCCCAACGCGGGCCGTCTCTCCGGGGGGCCGATTGACTACGACCTCCAGCGGTTTGGGCGGAGACGTCGAAGCGTATGTATCGGTGGTCCGATAGCGTCTCCACCTCCGCTTCCACGTGCCAATCACGAACACGGTGCACAACAGCGGGGCTAGCGAACGACACGTCCACTATGGACCCGCCCCGCTGTCGCACACACGTGAAGGCCGAGCCCCGATTTAAGACGGCCAGGCCCGTCGTAATGGCCCACTCCTCTAGCGCATCACCTCTCGGGTCTGTGACCGGGGATCCCCACGCCCCAGATTTGGCGTTCAGATCACCGAGAAGCAGAATGGGCCGAGGGTGAGACCGGCCGACGACGGCCCCCAACTCGACAAGGAAACTCTCGAATTCGGCGAGACTCCTGTTGGGCGAAAAGTATGCCCCGATCGTGACGATCCCGTTCACAAGGGCGGCAACCCAACCGTGACCCCGGGATACGTCGACAAGAGTCGCGCCGATGATGGCCACCAGGCCGTCCAGATCCCCTGCCCAGTTTTCCCGGGGGGGGACAAAATACGGCTCAGCGACCACCGCCACATTTATCGACCACTGCGCCATGCTCAGGACCAAGAGATCCTGAGCTCTGGTGCAGTGGTTGATATTCGCCTGAAGGAAATGAAGTGCCATCACTAACACTCCATTTCTTCGGTTCGTCCCACAACTGGCCGGGAGTCGGCCTCAGAGGTGCTAGGGGGTGCGGCCCCCGCAGCCTTGGTCCAACGCTTGCTGCGCTTTCTGGGCGCGCCGCAAGCGTTGCCGCCTAATCTGTGCCCCGCGGACTTTCCTGCAGCTGTACACAGACTGCAGTTTGGCTCCGCGGAGCACTGGGCCGCCTTATGGCCAGGCTGACCGCAGCGATAACAGAGATCGCTGCGGTCTGTTTCGCAGGTGCACTGTGCTCGGACGTGCCCTTTCTCCAGGCACCGGAAACACTGCATAGCCCGGGGTGCCAGGAGTTTTACCCTCACTGACACCCAGCCCACCAGTAGACGGCCCGCGTCGGCGACCTGCTTGGCCGCAGCCACCGGACACCGCACCCAGATGGTGCCAAGCCCGCCAGCGTTTACGCGGATCTCGCCCGCCCGCACATTTTCCGGCGCGCATCCGCCGCTCCGGGCTATGGCCGCCACCACCTCTTCTGGGGTCAAGGAGACGTCCAGCTCATCGACGCGAACCTCAGCCGTCTTAATGGGCCTGGACACCCGGGCCTCCTCGGGGTTGAGGACGTCCCTCAGCTTTGCAGCTAGAGTGTCCGCCCTCTCGACACAGTTGGTCCCCGCCAACTGAAACATTTTGGCCCCCGTGGCAGCCGTTCTAAAACGGAAGCCTTCTGGGGTGCCGAAATCGGCGAAGACCAGTTTGCCCCTTGCTTCCGCCAGTACCTTCTGGTAGGTCACTCCCCGCTCCTTGGCTTCCGGCTGAAGTGTTATCACCACAGCCTCAGAGCGAGGGACGCGGATTCTCGGGGCTTGCCCCTTGGAGCCCGGTGCGTTCTTGGCCTTGCGACCCCTCTTCCGCCTCTTTTTGCGGCTTTCGGCCGTTTTCCAGTCCCCCTCTTTTTGTTCAGGGGACGAGCTGCTCCCCTCAGCGGGTTTTTTTGTACCCTTCCCTGCCTTTTCGCCTCCCTCTGTGGGCTTCTTCGGCGCCTGCGTGGGCTTCTTCGGCGCCTGCGTGGATTTTTTAGCCGCTGGCGAAGGTGCAGGTGGTGCTTTAGCCACTTGGGCCCACGTTGGCCCAGCCACTTCTGGTGCGGGCTCCACCTCCTGTCTCCGCATGTCTGCCGCCAGTGGAGGACGAAGCCTGATAGGGGGATTGAGCCTGGGCTCTAGGCTGTCGAAGCGGGCGGTCATTATGTTCAACAGCCGGTTGAACTGGTCTTCCCCCAAAGACCCGTTCTGTGGCAGGGCACGACTGTCCATAGACGTCGCTCCCTGCTGCCGGCTGAAGTCTGCCCTCAGGGCGCTGACCTCCCGCTGAAGCTCCTCCATCCTCGTATGGAGACGGTGATTCTCCTCTCGTAGCTTCACCGTCTCCTCCGAAGCCGTCCGGTCAAGTAGGACGTCCATCGCCTCCTTGATACCGGTCGCCGCCTCCTTCAGGGCCCGCGTGAACGTCCCCTTCAGGTTGCCTGATTTCGTGGCCACCTTCAGGACGACGTCCACGCCGTCCAAAACCTGACGGCTGAGGGCCTCTGCCGTCAAGCCTTCAGGAGCCGTGTTGGTATGAGACCGCCTTTCTCTTGCCCGGCGGGCCAACTCGGCGACCTCGTCAGTCGCAATGGCCTTCCGGCCCTCTCGCCTCGCGGCATTGAGCTCCGCCCGGGTGCTAACTAATGCTATGGAGGCATCACCTTGCTCTACCTGCATAGCCCCGTCGGAATCGCTAACCGGCGTATCGGGGGGCTTTAGGAACCGGCCCCGGGAGTTGCGTGACGCTACCGGTGTTATTCCGGAATTTATTCCGCGTCCTCTACCTCTCCGTGGTGTCGACACCTTGGGGGCTGGTAGGTTTTCTTCACTCGAGGACAAACCCACCGAGCCCGCATCCGACCCACAGTCACGCGGCCGCTTCCCCCAAAATTTGGAGCGAGCGGCCGCAACTGGCTGCGGTGTGTCGTCTTCTTGCGTCAACACACATACTCGTTCGAGAACCACTCGTGGTTCTGGAGCCTCAGCTCCCGTCTTTAGTAACGCAGCGCCGGAGTCCGACACTGCATCAAGCGCGCTGCGCGGTGAAAAAGAGATCAGGTCTTCAAAAGACCGTGACCTTGTTGAGCCTCCTCGGCTCTGGTTGCAATTTGCAAGCGGAAGACGATTGGTGCCCTCCCCAGAATACGGGGGGCTTGACGATCCGTGGATCGTGGCGGATTCTCCAGCTGCTGAGCAGCTGGTACCGCCCTGGGGTAGTTTTTTACAATGCGTCTTGTTCATTTTTTTTTTGCTGTTCCTTTTAAGGGTGTGGTCCCTATCTCCCTACTTCGTCGTCTATATAAATGTATAAACATATACATACTAACAGATACATGAATACATATATAAAATAAATACATATACATATTCCCTCCCCTCTCCCTTGATCCTGTATCACGGCGATTCGTCACGCTCACAGTCACGTCTGATGGGCAGACGCGTACCAGAGAGCGACGAATGCCGTGACCAAAGATGAAGGAAGATCTCCACCCCTGATTCACTTCCCGAGAACTTCAGGAAGTGAATCACTAATCATGTACCGTCCGATGACCCCGTTCCGTGAGCCATCGCACGGTACACGACGAAAAAACCCCGCCCTGATTCACTCCCCGAAAACATCGAGGAGTGAATCATCAATCACGTACCGTGAAATAAGCCCGCGAGCTATCGCACGGTACATGACGAAATCCTCCCCAATGCACATCGAACCCCGCACGATAGACCCGCACGTCATCGCACGACGAACGATGTGACCCCTCCCCAGAATATTAGCCGTGACAGTATCATTTCCCAAGGGATGAGAATTTCTTCTCATTCCTCGAGGAAGGATACTGTCGCGCCCAGGGTGCACCAGCCCAGCAGCTGCTCTTTCCTCCAGACGTATCGAGAGGGACCAGCAGCCGCCAGACAAACGTGGAGGAATTCTGCCGCACCCCAACCTAACCTAACCTAACCTTTTTTTTTTTTTTTTTTTTACGATGTGGAAATCCTCTATGGATGTCCTCCGCCCTGGGGAGAGCGAAGGGGTCTGTCAGACTCGTACTGACTAAAACCACACCGGTGTTCCCTCGCACACTTGCGTCAGGGGGCAACGGGATCTGATGCGACTTCCGCTGCCCCGGACTAGTGCTGGCCCGCTTGACCTACGGGCCTCGTCCCGGGGGGAGTGAGATGTACAACTCTCCCCGCTACGTCTATGAGAGGCGCGCGTGGAACACAACGCGCCGCCGTCTCGGGTCCAGTGTGATGGAGGGCGACGGATGTCCCCGAATCCGCCGCCCCTGGACCAATTTAGGGGGGCCGGAAGAGGGCGTTGTCAGCCCTCTGCCGACGCCCGGTGCGCCTGCTGCGGGATGGGCGGGAGCTGGTCATCTCCCTTTCCCTTTCCGCAGCTTCCTTCTGCGACATGACGGTCTCGCAGAAGGACATCACTGCGTCCCAGGACTCTGCGCTGCCGACCATCGAGCGAACGACGGCCGGCAGCGACAGGTCTCCTCCTACCTCTGCAACGAGAGCACGGCGCGGCTCATCGAAAGCGGCACACTCGGCCAGCGTATGCCGCGCCGTATCCTCCGAACAATGGACGCAGTGATGGCACCGGGCGTCCGGCTCCCTGCTTAAGCGAGACAGGTACTTCCCGAAGCAGCCGTGCCCCGAGAGTACCTGTGTCGCCCGGAACGTCAGAGAGCCGTGCTTCCTCCCGAGCCAGTCGTCGAGTACTGGCCGGATCGCCTCGATTGTATTGAGGCCGGCGGTGGGGAGGTCTAGCCTCCCCCGCCATTCCGCCACCATGACCTGTCGGAGCTGAGACCGGTACAGCGTAATCTGTCGCTGCACCAGCCTCTCGCCCCGATGTTCGGCCTCCTCGCGCCACTGGTATAGTGTCGCGAGGGTCTTCGCCTCCAGGTCCCATGGCGGGGATCCGGCCAGTACGCAAGCCGCCTCGTAGGAGATCGTGCGATATCCCCGTACGACCCTGACGGCCATCGCTCTCTGCGGTCTGCGAAGGACTGCGATAGTGCGGGCCGTCAGGTCGGTCGCCCATATCGGGGCCCCATATAGGGCCATCGATCGCACGATCCCCACGTACAACCGCCTGCAGGCGGAGCTCGGGCCCCCCAGATTGGGAAGCAGCGTTGATAGCGCGCCCGCCGCGCCCATCAACTTGGGCACCAGCCGCTGAAAGTGGGGGCCGAAGTCCCAACGGCTGTCGAGCACCAATCCGAGATATTTCATGGTTGACTCGACAGCGATCCGGACCCCCCCGACCACAATGTGTGATCCCAACGGCGGTGCCCGTCGGGGGCCATGAAAAGCGATGGCCTCCGACTTGTTGAGGGCCACCTCCAGGCCCAGGCGCCGTATGCGGCTCACCACCTGTGAGACCGCAGCCGTAGCCAGCAACGCTGCTTCCCTGTACGAGCTCCCCCGGGCCGTGACCAGCGTGTCGTCCGCATAACACGTCAGGTTCACTCCCGGCGGGAGCTCGCACCGCAAAACCCAGTCGTATCCGATGTTCCACAGGGGTGGGCCCAGAACCGAGCCCTGTGGAACACCGCACGACATCTCGCGACGGCCCATACCGTCGCGTCCCATGTAGGTGACACACCTCCCCGAAAGATACGCCCCCACGATGTTGCGGAGGTAGGAAGGCACCCTATGGTATCGCAGGGCCTCCCTAATGCAACTCCAGGGCAGGGTGTTGAACGCGTTGGAGATGTCCAGGGACACCGCCAGCACCACCCCACCCTGGGAAACCGCTTCCTCCGCCAGGACTCTTACTCTCCTGATGGCGTCGATGGTAGAGCGCCCACACCGGAAGCCAAACTGACTGTCGTCCAGGTTCGGCCCCACTGTGCACAAGTGGCTGACGAGGCGGTCTGCGATTACTCGCTCGAACAACTTGCCCGCCTCGTCCAGCAGCACTATGGGCCGATAAGCGGACGACGAATCCGCCGGGCGCCCCGCCTTCTTGAGCAGGACCAGTCGACCAGCTTTCCACCTGTTAGGGAAATGGCCCTGCTCAAGGCACGCCGAGAAGAGTCCCCTCAGTGGGGGCTCCAGCTCTTTCAGGGCGAGGACTAGAGCGCGGCCAGGCACTCCGTCGGGCCCCGGAGCAGTGTTTTTTGCCCGGAGCCGCATCGCGGCCGCGCTCATCTCCGCCTGTGTCACCTCTGGGACGGTTTCATTCTCCTCTTCTTCCGGCTCTGCAGCTGTAAGTTGAGCCATCTGCGGTGGCTCATGCTCGGCTCTCTCAGGAAAGAGAGCCGAGACCACTTGCTCCAGGAACTGCGGCTCGAGACCTTCCGTTAGCGGGGGGGCCCATGGCCGAAGTTTCCCTCGGACCGTACGGTATGGGCGCCCCCACGGATCCCCGTCTAGGGTCGCGAGCAGCTCCTCCCTGGAGCGCGTCTTTGACTCGCCGATGGCCAGCCACAGAGCCTCCTTTGCCGCGCGGTACACCTCATACAGCGCGGCTTCTTCGTCGGGATCCCGGCGACGTCTCCTCCGACATCGCGTGTACGGGCGTCTGGCGTCTGCGCATGCGACGCGCAGCTGCTCGACCTCGATGGACCACCAGTACACGCGGCGCCTTGCGGACAGAGGGGAGACGCGTGGCATGGACGCGTCGCAAATTTGCGTCATCGCGTCACCAAACCACTGCGCCTCCTGTTCGACGTCGACGGGACCGACGGTAGCCGACTCCCGAACCCAGGCCAGGACGATGGTGGCTTCCTCGAGAGCCTCCTTGTCGAGGCGTTTCAGAGCCCAACGCGGGCCGTCTCTCTGGGGGGCCGATTGGCTACGACCTCCAGCGGTTTGGGTGGAGACGTCGAAGCGTATGTATCGGTGGTCCGATAGCGTCTCCACCTCCGCTTCCACGTGCCAATCACGAACACGGTGCACAACAGCGGGGCTAGCGAACGAGACGTCCACTATAGACCCGCCCCGTTGTCGCACACACGTGTAGGCGGAACCCCGATTTAAGACGGCCAGGCCCGTCGTAATGGCCCACTCCTCTAGCGCATCGCCTCTCGGGTCTGTGACCGGGGATCCCCACGCCGCAGATTTGGCGTTCAGATCACCGAGAAGCAGTATGGGCCGAGGGTGAGACCGGCCGACGACGGCTCCCAACTCGACAAGGAAACTCTCGAAATC
This sequence comes from Xestia c-nigrum, assembly GCA_916618015.1. NCBI lineage: Eukaryota > Metazoa > Arthropoda > Insecta > Lepidoptera > Noctuidae > Xestia > Xestia c-nigrum. The sequence continues at coordinate 26,035,526 of OU745254.1, read as the reverse complement.
GGCGAGACTCCTGTTGGGCGAAAAATATGCCCCGACCGTGACGATCCCGTTCACAAGGGCGGCAACCCAACCGTGACCCCGGGATACGTCGACAAGAGTCGCACCGATGATGGCCACCAGGCCGTCCAGATCCCCTGCCCAGTTGTCCCGGGGAGGGACAAAATACGGCTCAGCGACCACCGCCACGTTTATCGACCACTGCGCCATGCTCAGGACCAAGAGATCCTGAGCTCTGGTACAGTGGTTGATATTCGCCTGAAGGAAATGAAGTGCCATTACTAACACTCCATTTCCTCGGTTCGTCCCACAACTGGCCGGGAGTCGGCCTCAGAGGTGCTAGGGGGTGCGGCCCCCGCAGCCTTGGTCCAACGCTTGTTGCGCTTTCTGGGCGCGCCGCAAGCGTTGCCGCCTATTCTGTGCCCCGCGGACTTTCCTGCAGCTGTACACAGACTGCAGTTTGGCTCCGCGGAGCACTGGGCCGCCTTGTGGCCAGGCCGACCACAGCGATAACATAAATCGCTGCGGTCGGTGTCGCAGGTGCAGAGTGCCCGTACGTGCCCTTTCTCCAGGCACCGGTAACACTGCATGGCCCGGGGTGTCAGGAGTTTTACCCTCGCTGACACCCAGCCCACCAGTAGACGGCCCGCGTCGGCGACCTGCTTGGCCGCAGCCACCGGACACCGCACCCAGATGGTGCCAAACCCGCCAGCGTTTACGCGGATCTCGCCCGCCCGCACATTTTCCGGGTGGCATCCGCCGCTCCGGGCTATGGCCGCCACCACGTCCTCTGGGGTCAAGGTGTCGTCCAGCTCATCGACGCGAACCTCAGCCGTCTTCATGGGTCTGGACACCCGGGCCTCTTCAGGGTTGAGGACGTCCCTCAGCTTTGCAGCTAGAGAATCCGCCCTCTCGGCACAGCTGGTCCCCGCCAACTCAAACATTTTGGCTCCCGTTGCCGCCGTTTTAAAACGGAAGCCGTCCGGAGTGCCAAAATCGGCGAACACCAGCTTGCCCCTCGCCTCCGCCAGTACCTTCTGGTACGTAATCCCCCTCTCCTTGGCTTCCGGCTGCAGCGTAATAACTACAGCCTCGGAGCGAGGGATGCGGATCCTGGGGGCCTGCCCCTTGGTGCCCTGCGCTTTCTTGGCCTTACCCTTCTTTCGCTTCTTTTTACGGCTTTCAGCCGTCTTCCATTCTTCGCGGTCTTTGGGGGACGAGCCGCTCTCCTCAGTGGGATTTCTGGCCCCCGACCCTGCCTTTGCCCCCTCTGTGGGTTTTTTGGGCTTCTGCATGGCCTTCTTGGGCACGGGTGACGGCTTTTTTGGCGCAGGTGGCGCTTTGGCCACCTGTGCCCACGTCGGCCCAGCCGCTGCAGGTACGGGTTCCACCTCGTTCGTCCGTGTATCGGCCGCCAGCGGCGGACGAAGCCTGACAGGGGGGTTGAGTCTGGGCTCTAGGCTGTCGAAGCGGGCGGTCATTATATTTAACAGCCGGCTGAACTGGTCTTCCCCCAAAGACCCGTTCTGTGGCAGGGTACGACTGGCCGTAGTCGGCACACCCTGCTGCCGGCTGAAGTCCGCCCTCAGGGCGCTGACCTCCTGCTGGAGCTCCTCCATCCTCGTATGGAGACGGTAATTCTCCTCTTGCAGTTTCACCGTCTCCTCCGAGGTCGTTCTTTCAAGGAGGACGTCCATCGCCTCCTTGATTGCAGTCGCCGCCTCTTTTAGGGCTCGCGTGAACGTGCCCTTAAGGTTGCCCGATTTTGTGGCCACCTTTAGGACGACGTCCACGCCGTCCAGAACCTGACGGCTGAGAGCTTCTGCCGTCAAGCCCGCGGGAGCTGTTGCGGTCTGCGACCGCCTTTCCCTTGCCTGACGAGCCATTTCAGCGACCTCGTCGGTCGCGATTGCTTTCCGGCCCTCCCGCCTCGCAGCATTGAGCTCCGCCTTCGTGGCCACCAATGTAATGGAGGGATCACCTTGATCAACCTGCATCCCAACCCCGTCGGAATCGCTAACCGGCGTTTCGGGGGGCTTTAGAAAGCGGCCCCGGGAATCGCGTGGTGCTGCTGCCGGAGAGCTCGTTCCTGATGGTATCCCGCGACCTCTGCCCCTTCTTGGTGTCGACACTTTGGGGGCCGGCAGGTTCTCCTCACTAGAAGACAAACCCACCGAGCCCGCATCCGACCCACCGTCACGCGGCCGCTTCCTCCAGAACTTGGACTGAGCTGCCGCAGCTGGTTGCGGTGTGTCATCAGCTTCTGACAACACACTCACCCGTTCGAGAACCACTCGTGGTTCTGTGGTCCCTCCTCGTGCTGGAGCTTCTGCTCCCAGCCTTAGTGACGCAGTGCCAGATTCCGACACTGCGTCGGCCGCGTGTCGCGGTTTAAAAGAGATCAGGTCTTCGAATGACCGTGATCTTGTTGAGCCTCCTCGGCTCTCGTTGCCATTGGCAAGTGGAAAACGGTTGGTGCCCTCCCCAGAATACGGGGGGCTTGACGATCCGTGGACCGTGGCGGATTCTCCAACTGCTGAGCAGCTGGTACCGCCCTGGGGTAATTCTTTGCAACTCGTTTTTTTGTCCATTTTTTTTTGTTCCTTTGAAGGGTGCGGTCCCTGACTCCCTACTTCGTCTAAATAAATACATAAACATATACTTATAAACATATTAATATATATACATACACATAATAAATTCTCCCCTCCCCCTTGATCATTTATCACGACGATTCGCCACGCTCATAGTCACGTCTGATGTGCAGACGCGTACCAGAGGGCGACGAATGCCGTGATCCAAGATGAAGGAGGGACGCCACCCCTGACTAACTCCCCAAAACTTCGACGAGTGAATCACTTATCACGTGCCGTCCGATGAGCCCTTTCTGTGAGCCATCGCACGGTACACGACGAAAAACTCCACCCTGATTCACTCCCCGAAAACTTCGAGGGGTGAATCACAAATCACGTACCGTCCGATAAGCCCACTCTGTGAGCCATCGCACGGTACACGATGAAAACCCCCCCCCTGATTCACTCCCCGAAAACATCGAGGAGTGAATCATCAATCACGTACCGTGAAATAAGCCCGCGAGCTATCGCACGGTACATGACGAAATCCTCCCCAATGCACATCGAACCCCGCACGATAGACCCGCACGTCATCGCACGACGAACGATGTGACCCCTCCCCAGAATATTAGCCGTGACAGTATCATTTCCCAAGGGATGAGAATTTCTTCTCATTCCTCGAGGAAGGATACTGTCGCGCCCAGGGTGCACCAGCCCAGCAGCTGCTCTTTCCTCCAGACGTATCGAGAGGGACCAGCAGCCGCCAGACAAACGTGGAGGAATTCTGCCGCACCCCAACCTAACCTAACCTAACCTAACCTAACCCGTTGATATCTTCTATTCTAGACGTGCGATTTTGAAGCTGTTTTCGGCTTTTTTAGACCAAACTAGGCGTCCGCCTGTGTTCTGACCATATCGCGCGCACTTTACACGCGCGTCTGGACTCCATCCCTTATTTTCGGAGAAATTCCTTAAAATTAATTGTTTTCCAAAATTTTCCTTCACATTTCAATTTTGATTATAGTTGCAATAGTGCTCACCCTTCTTCCCTGAATTCTGGTCCGCGTTCCGTGTCCCGGTCTCCAGGTAGTGGGGTGAAATTCCAAATTTTTTTCTTTCGAAAACTGGTTTTTTGACCAAAACTCAAAATTTTTGTTCGGCACATAACAAGTTTTATTCCATAATTCGCTAGCCCGCGCGGAGACGCGTCTCTGGACACCTCGCCCGCGCCCCTAGCCCGAATAAAACATACATTTTTCTAAAAAATAGTTATTTTCATACATTTCTATAAGTACCAAAATCCACCTAAGGGAACGAGTCAAAAACGAAAACGTTGATATCTTCTATTCTAGACGTGCGATTTTGAAGCTGTTTTCGGCTTTTTTAGACCAAACTAGGCGTCCGCCTGTGTTCTGACCATATCGCGCGCACTTTACACGCGCGTCTGGACTCCATCCCTTATTTTCGGAGAAATTCCTTAAAATTAATTGTTTTCCAAAATTTTCCTTCACATTTCAATTTTGATTATAGTTGCAATAGTGCTCACCCTTCTTCCCTGAATTCTGGTCCGCGTTCCGTGTCCCGGTCTCCAGGTAGTGGGGTGAAATTCCAAATTTTTTCTTTCGAAAACTGGTTTTTTGACCAAAACTCAAAATTTTTGTTCGGCACATAACAAGTTTTATTCCATAATTCGCTAGCCCGCGCGGAGACGCGTCTCTGGACACCTCGCCCGCGCCCCTAGCCCGAATAAAACATACATTTTTCTAAAAAATAGTTATTTTCATACATTTCTATAAGTACCAAAATCCACCTAAGGGAACGAGTCAAAAACGAAAACGTTGATATCTTCTATTCTAGACGTGCGATTTTGAAGCTGTTTTCGGCTTTTTTAGACCAAACTAGGCGTCCGCCTGTGTTCTGACCATATCGCGCGCACTTTACACGCGCGTCTGGACTCCATCCCTTATTTTCGGAGAAATTCCTTAAAATTAATTGTTTTCCAAAATTTTCCTTCACATTTCAATTTTGATTATAGTTGCAATAGTGCTCACCCTTCTTCCCTGAATTCTGGTCCGCGTTCCGTGTCCCGGTCTCCAGGTAGTGGGGTGAAATTCCAAATTTTTTCTTTCGAAAACTGGTTTTTTGACCAAAACTCAAAATTTTTGTTCGGCACATAACAAGTTTTATTCCATAATTCGCTAGCCCGCGCGGAGACGCGTCTCTGGACACCTCGCACGCGCCCCTAGCTCGAAAAAATTTTGCCCACCCACCCGCCCTCTGGTCTATAGGAAGGTAGACGTGGGAATTTCGGCAAAATTTTATTTTTCAAAATTAGTCTTTAAAATACATTTCAGGCCTATTTCTAGGGATTTCATAGGGAAAGATCGTTTTAAATCACACTGACTACTTGTAAAATATTTTTATTTTACGAATTTTTAGGTTTTAATATTTTAGATTTGATTATTCTGTATTTTGTAAGTTTTTAAGACAGTCGTACCTAAAAGCGCGACCATAATTATTTGACTTTTGTATATTTTTATTATATTTGATTATAATATTATTTATTAACTTACTGTGAACCCCCCTTTACAGGGTCACGTAAGTTCCAGTGTTCGCTCTTACCCTCTCCTCTCGAGCAGATATTATTGTTCCGTCCCCCTCTTTACAGGGTTCTGTTCCGATAATACCTGCTCCAAAAAGTTTAAACATGTTTTGCACCCCGTCCAGCACCGTGAGGGCTCCAGGCTCTAGTGGCTCGCCGCGATTGGCGGAGAAAGCGGCGCCTTCGTCTGTGGCAGCAAGGAGGAGAATCTCCTTCGGAGACGAGGCTCCTTCTGCGTCGCAGGGAGGTCCTGCCACTCCGGGGACGCGCCGAGCTGCTATTGATGCCTCAAGACCGCTCATAAAGCCTGAAGCTAAGTGCCGCAGTCGCACTGAGGAGGCGAGAGCTTGCCTGAATAAGGCTAAGCTTAATTTAGGCAACTCTCGCAACCTCAAAGCCGAGATCAAGACTGCGGTGCTTGAAGCTATAAACAGACTTTATGAGCTGGTCAAGGAGTCCGAGCGAGATAAGGGCCCTTCCGCACCTGTCGCCATTCCAGAACCCGCGCCCAGTGCTGACCATAGTCCCCATCCTATTTCCACCGAGGTCCTTGCTGGCCAGACTGAGCTCCTTAACACCTTGAAGGAGCACATCTCGGAGTTAAGAGACAACTCTGAGAAACTCGACAAACTCCGAGACAGTCTGGCCAGCAGGCACGGGGTGGAGGAGACAACCTACGCGAGCATGACAGCCGCCAGTAAGAGCCACACTGGGGCTCAGGCCCTGGAGCGAAGGACGCTGCACTCGGTGGTTGTCTCCTCAACCCAGGAGATGGATACGGGGGACGAAATCCTCGAAAGAGTGAGGAAAGCAGTGGACGCGAAGGAGGGATGGGTGCGCGTCGAAAGGGTCCGCAAGGCCAAGGACCAAAAGGTAATTATGGGGTGCGCAACGACGGAGGAGAGGAGGAAATTAAAACAGCGTTTGGAGAAGGCCGGAGAGAACCTAGTCGTCGAGGACGTGAAAAATCGGGACCCACTTCTGATTCTTAGGGACGTGCTACTCATGCACAGTGACGAGGAGGTGCTGAGAGCCCTTAAGAATCAGAACCGGGAGATATTTCACGGGCTCGACGACAAGGACCAAAGAGTGGTTATTAAGTACCGCAAGAAAACACGCAACCCACACGTGAATCACGTTGTGCTCGGTGTGTCTCCTACGGTCTGGAGGAGGGCAATTGACGGGGAAAAACTCCGCATAGACCTCCAGCGAGTTCGCGTAGAGGACCAGACGCCTCTGGTGCAGTGCACCCGCTGCTTGGCATACGGGCACGGGAAACGCCTGTGCATGGAGCCAGCCGATCTGTGTAGCCACTGTGGTGGGCCACACATCAGGGCAGACTGCCCAGAAAAACAGATCGGCAAAGCAGCGGCATGCGTAAACTGCACCAGAGAAAAACTGGGGGCCACCGAGCATAACACATTCAGCAACGAATGCCCAGTGCGACGGAAGTGGGACGCATTCGCAAGAGCTGCGATAGCATACTGCTAAAGTTGGCGATGCGACCACTTCCACGCGCCCTAGAAGTAAAAGAAATTCGGCCCAACTACAGAACAGACGCGTTGAGCAGACGACTAGCGTGGGCTATATGAACATCCGAAACTTGAGTCTGTTTCATAAGAAACTGGCTCAAGTTAAGCTGGAACAGGGGCTAGCCCCGCAAAATGCGTCAAATTGTGCCGAACGTAGAACAGACAGTACATCATAAAATATTTGATATTGAGTTATATTATGAATATATAGATGAGATATCATACACACATAGATTTAAACAGTAAAATAGATAATACAGTAAAAACAGTAATAATAATAATAAAAACAGTAAAATAGATAATACACACATAGATATAAAAACAGTAAAAGACAGTATTCAAACAAAATTAAGTTAATCATTTCATAGTGTGAGGGCATAAATATTAGGATTAAAATAGATGAAATTTAGATTAAGGATATGAAACAACCGTAAAACAAACATTAGTAAAATTGTTAAAACATTTTAAAATATAATAAGACAATATTTATAGTAAATTCTTGCGTGTGGAAATTGTGTCAATAATAATCATTCGTACAAAACGAGCGTAAGGTCTCTCCGGCCACCAAAAAGCGTAAATAAATATAAAAGACAGATGTAAAGGTCTCTGATTATGTTAGAGGAACACTGGCTGGGGCAGGAGTGGTTTTAAGCCGGTTCGAGTCCGGCACTACCTCGACTGTCTCACAACCTGCGAGATAGTCGAGGTGTCCGTGGGGATTTCCCACTCCTGCCAAAACAAAAAAAAAAAAAAAAAAAAAAAAAACCTAACCTAACCTAACCTTTTTTTTTTTTTTTTTTTTTTTTTTTTTTTGACGCTGGGAAAAAATGCATTACGCATACCCTCCCATCGGGGGATGAGAGGGGTATGTGGGACTCCCCGGTCTGACCCGGTATACCCACTAAAACGACCCAGCGACATTCCCGCTTCGTCCAAGTGGCGGGGGACTGGGAAACTGGCATAGCCTTTACGTCCAGTCCTCCGCCGACGATTGCTCTTCATGGCGGGCCCCTCACAGGGGCCCGGGAATGACTGACGGAGGTGGTGACGGGTGCAATGCAGGCGAAGGCACCCCCGTGCCTGTCGCCCGCCCGTCGCCACCATGAGGAGGGAGAGGGCGTTGCCGTCTCCGACCCCTTCTTCGTCTGCGGAGCGGCGCAGCGAGAGGGTCGTCCTCCCGCACGCGCTCCGCCTCCTCCTTTTGCGAGATTACGTCCTCGCAAAAGGAGGCGACCGCTGCCCAGGCCTCCTCGCTCCCCAGCATGGCGTTGACGACGCCGGGAAGCGAGAGGTCCGGTCCGATTACCGCGGTCAGACCGCGGCGCAACTCGGACCAAGCCGGGCACACCTCGAGGGTGTGCTGCGCCGTGTCCTCCGGCGCGCCGCAATCGTGGCACGCCGGGGTCTCCTCCCTCCCGATCCGGTGCAGGTGCGATCCGAAACAGCCATGGCCGGATAACACCTGCACCAGACGGAACGAGAGGAAACCGTGGGACCGCTCGAGCCAGCTCCGCAGAACCGGACCGAGCGCGTCCAACGTCCGGCGGCCAAAGGTGGCGGTGGCGAGGTCCTCTGTCCAGTGAAGGACGATAGCGTCCCTCGCCTCCCGCCGCACGGCCTCCCGCTCTTCGGCGACGGGGCGCTCCCCGAGAGCCTTCCGGCGCGCCGTCCACTCGTACACTCTGGCGAGCACCCAAGCCTCCAACTCCCAAGGAGGGGTGCCAGCCAGAGCGCATGCCGCCGAAAAGCCCACCGAGCGGTAGGCCCTCGCCACCCGCAGTGCAATAGCCCTTTGGGGCCTGCGGATGGCCGTCGCATTCTCCCTCCTGTGGAGGGAGTCCGCCCAGATAGGGGCCCCGTAAAGGGCCATACTCCGCAAGATACCGGCATAGAGGCGCCGGCATTTCGCCTTGGGCCCCCCCAGGTTCGGCAGGAGCCACGAGAGGGCGTCCGCGGCCTTCAGCAGGCGCGTCGACAGCCCGCTGAAATGCGGGCCGAAGCGCCACCTGTCGTCCAGCACCAGCCCCAAATACTTCATCTGGGGCTGGACCCCTATCCTGACGCCCTCCACAATTATGTGGGCGTCGGGAGGGCAGCGCTGCCGAGGCCCGCGAAAGAACACGGCCTCGGTCTTGTGCAGCGCCACCTTCAATCCCAGGCGGCGGATCCTCTCTGCAACCAAGGATCCGCCAGCCGAGGCCAGAGAGGCCGCGTCCGCGAAATTCCTCCCCCGGGCAGTGAGGAGAGTGTCATCCGCATAGCAGATGACACTCGTGCCCCGGAGGAGGGCTCCGCGCAGGAGCCAGTTGAACCCGATGTTCCACAAGGGGGGGCCAAGCACCGACCCCTGTGGAACACCGGACTCTGCGCCGTATCGCCTCACGGTGGCAGTCTTGTCCACAAGGAGGACCTCTCGGTCCTCCAAGTAGCTGGCCAGGAGGTCCCGCAGGTATTGGGGCACTCCGTGATATCGGAGCGCCTCCAATATCGTCGAGTGGGGGACGGAGTTGAAGGCGTTGGCAATGTCGAATGACACCGCCAGCACTCCGTCCCCCGCCTCCACCGCCTCCTTCACCTGGCCCTTGAGCAGGGCCAGCGCGTCGATCGTCGAACGCCCTCGACGGAAGCCGAATTGGGCGTCCGACAGATCCGGCCCTACCTCCCGCAAATGGCTATCAAGCCGGGAGGCGACAATCCCCTCGAACAATTTACCGACCTCATCGAGCAGGACGATGGGCCGGTATGCCGAGGGGGAGTCCACCGGGCGGCCCTCCTTTCGGAGGAGGCATAACTGCCCCTCCTTCCACAGTTTCGGGAACCTCCCAGCCGTAAAGCACGCGCTGAAGAGGTCCCGAAACCTGTCCTCCATGCCGGAGGCGGCGATCGCCAGCACCCGTGCGGGGACGCCGTCTGGTCCGGGGGCCGTCTTTTTTGCGCGGAGGCTGAGAATCCCCGCGTATAACTCCGCCACTGTCACCGCGGGGACGTCCTCCTCCTCCGGCGAAGCCGCCCCTTGCGGGGGATCCATCGTTGGTGGGGTGAAGTCGGTCCTGCGCGGAAACAGGGACCGGACCACCCCATCCAGCAACGCTGGATCGAGGGTCTCCGACAGTGGGGGACCATAGGGGCGTAGCTGGTTCCGCGCCGCCTTATATGGTCTCCCATAGGGGTCCCTGTCGAGACCCTCCAGCATCTCGGCCCTCGCCGAGTCTTGTGCAGCACCCATTGCCGACTTGAGGACCGTCGTCGCCTCTCGGTAAGAGGCGTATAGGCGGTCCTCTTCTGCCCGGTCTCGGTTTTGGGCGCTGCGACGTCGGCTCCGCGTGTAGGCCCTTCTGGCCACCACGCAGGTGGCCCGGAGTCCCTCCAGCTCCTCCGTCCACCAATAGACGGCACGACGGGGAGGCGGACGGCGAGACCGGGGCATGCTGGAGTTACACACCTCGGTCAGGGACCCTCTGAGCTGGACCGCAGCGGCGTCTACGTCAAGGCCCTCGACAGGGGGCGACAGCCAGTCCTGGAGGAAGGCCGCCTCCTTGGCTGCCTCCCGGTCCAGGCGGGTGAGTGCCCACCGCGGGAAGGGAGATTGCCCAGAGCGGGCCATCCCCCTCCCGCCCTGCTGGGTGGAGATGTCGAACCGCACATATCGGTGGTCCGACAACGTCTCCACCATCTCTACCCGCCAGTTGACGACGCGGGCGGCCAGCGCGGGGGTGGCAAACGACACGTCCACCACCGACCCACCCTGTTGCCGCACACACGTGTGGACCGCCCCCCTGTTGAGGAGGGACACACCGCTTGAGGCCGCCCAAAACTCGACGGCGCGTCCCCGGACGTTGCAACCTGCGGCCGGGTTGCCCCAGGCCGTCGACTTGGCGTTCAGGTCGCCCAACACCAGAACTTGGCGTGGCGCCGCCCTCCCTTTGACTGCGGTGAGGATCTCGAGGAAATCCTCAAAGTCCGAGAGAGGGCGGTTTGGGGAGAAATAGACCCCCACCAGGGCCATGTCTCCCCAGGCGGCGGCCACGTATCCCGGTCCCCTCTCTAAGAGCGAGAGGGGAGGGGAGTCTGTGGAAGACCGCGCCACCAACGCCACCAAGCCGTCCCGGTCGCCCAGCCAACGGCCAGGGACCGAGTAAGGTTCAGCGACCACCGCCAAGTCCACCAACCACTCAGCCATGGTCTGCATCAGCAGATCCTGGGCTGCCCTGCAGTGGTTGGCGTTCGCCTGGAGAATGCGATGTTCGACCCTATCCATCAGTCGGACATCGCACCCCCCTCCGCAACCGCCGCAGGAACGACGGGGATAGCGGCAGCAGCAGCAAGCCTGGTCGGTGCCAGTGCTTTGCCACGCTTAGGGGGAGGATTGCAGTTCCTCCCCTTCATGACATGGCCTGCCAGGCGGCCACTGGCGGCACACACCGCGCAGTGTGGCGTGGCGGCCTCACAAGATACGGCTTTGTGGCCGTTCTTGCCGCAGCGGTAGCACGTGTCCGTCCTGTCTACCGAGGACGGACACATGGGCCGGGTGTGTCCGATGCCGAAGCACCGGAAACACCGCAGAGGCTGGTCCTCGAGTGCCCGAACCGCACCCGAGCTGTACCCAACTGCGAGCCGTCCCTTGGCAAGGACGGCTTTGGCAGCGGCGATTGGGCACTCGAGGCGAATGGTGCCCATGCCGCCACGGCCGGGCCTTATGTCCCGGCCTTGTACCGCCGCGGCGCCACAACCCCCTATCGCTGCGACCGCCGCCACTACCTCCTCTTTAGTGACGGAGTCGTCGAGCTCCGTCACCTCAAAGGCCGCCGTCTTTACCGGTCGGGCCACCTTGGCCGAGTCTGCGATGACCTCCTGCAGCTTTGCTGCGAAGAGGTCCGCATGGGCACTCCCCTCGGTCCCCGGGAACTCGAAAATTCGAGCCCCGGCTTGTGTCCGCCGGCAAGACACGCTGCCGATCCCCAGTTGGGTGGGATCGGCATTGGCACGCGCCCGCACTAATACGGACGCGTAGGTCTCCCCTCGCTCCGCAGCCTCCGCGGTGAGTGTCACCACGACGGCCGCGGTTTTTGGGGGCACCAGCTTTCCCTTCCCTCTCCCCTTCCCTTTTCCCTTTCCCTTGTCGGTCGTCTGCGACCGACTGGGAGCGGTGGTGGCGGAGACGGCAGGTACGGCCTTCGCCGACTTCTTTCCCCTGCCCTTTCCCTTACGGACCACTTGCGTCCACTCGTTGGACGGGGTGGTGGCAGGGAGTTGGGTGTCTTCCACCTGGGAGGTGGACGGCCCCGGCTCGCTCGGCTGCCTCTTGTCCGCCGCAAGCGGCGGTCGGAGGCGTTTCTCCGGCAAGAGCCGGTCCTCTATGCCTGCCAAGCAGGCCCTTGTGAAGGCCCTCTCCTCCATCACAACCTTGCGGATGATATCCTCAAGGTTGGAGGATGGGCCTTCTGCCACAGGGCACGTCCGGGCCTGTTGCGGCTGGGCCGTGGCTTCCGCCAGCTTTCGATGAAGCTGGCTGACCTCCGACTGCAGGCGATCCACCTTCGCCTGCAGTTGCCGCGTCTCGTCGGTGGTTTTGCGACGGACCAGCTCCGTCACGACACCGCGCAAGCTCGCGGCCCGGCTCTTGAGGGCCTTTTGAAAGGTCCCCTTTAGGTTGGAGGACTTAGAGGCGACCTCCACAATCTCCTCCTCGTCCTCCTCCGCCATTCTCTCCAGCTCGGCGAGAGAGTGGTCCGCGTACAGGACGCGGGACGCACCGTACCCGGACTTGGCCCGGGCGGCGTGCGCCCGCTTCTCTTTGGCGGCTACCTTCTCCTCCAGCTCTTGCTGGAGCTGCGCTCGCCGGGATAGGTCCAACTGGCGTTGGGCGTCCGCGAGCCCAACGTTGTGGGTATCCGCGGCCACGGTCGTCGGCTTTTTTGCCTTCGACCCAGAGGCTACGGAACCCTCGGATCCACCACTTAGGTGGACACGCTTCCGCGACCGAGAGCCGCTCGCGTCCGACACACCAAGTAGCGAGTCGTTATCGGACGACTCGTCCGCCAGAAAGCCTGCCGCAGAAGGCGCGCGGCTAGCTTCAGACGCCGGAGCGTCGGAGTGGCCCTGAGAAGGGCCTTTTGGTTGGCCCTGAGAAGGACCTTTGGGTTTGGGTTGGCCCTGAGAAGGGCCTTTGGGTTGGCCCTGAGAAGGGCCTTTGGGTTGGCCCTGAGAAGGGCCTTTGGTCTTTAAAATTCGCCCGGAGGCGCTACGCGTGAGTTTAGACATAGTCTCCGTCAGTTCGTAGTTCTCAAGTCAAGGATAAAATCGCTACGAGAGCACAGTGCACTTTGGCCGTACCCAGTCTGCCACTCCGTTACGGTGGTCAGAACTGGGCCGTTTCCAGGGGACGCGACGTGGACGCAAGCACTGTGGGGTGGTCCCCCAACCTAACCTTTTTTTTTTTTTTTTTTTTTTTTTTTTTTTTTTTTTTTTTTTTTTGACGCTGGGAAAAATGCATTACGCATACCCTCCCATCGGGGGATGAGAGGGGTATGTGGGACTCCCCGGTCTGACCCGGTATACCCACTAAAACGACCCAGCGACATTCCCGCTTCGTCCAAGTGGCGGGGGACTGGGAAACCGGCATAGCCTTTACGTCCAGTCCTCCGCCGACGATCGCCCTTCATGGCGGGCCCCTCACAGGGACCCGGGAATGACTGACGGAGGTGGTGACGGGTGCAATGCGGGCGAAGGCACCCCCGTGCCTGTCGCCCGCCCGTCGCCACCATGAGGAGGGAGAGGGCGTTGCCGTCTCCGACCCCTTCTTCGTCTGCGGAGCGGCGCAGCGAGAGGGTCGTCCTCCCGCACGCGCTCCGCCTCCTCCTTTTGCGAGATTACGTCCTCGCAAAAGGAGGCGACCGCTGCCCAGGCCTCCTCGCTCCCCAGCATGGCGTTGACGACGCCGGGAAGCGAGAGGTCCGGTCCGATTACCGCGGTCAGACCGCGGCGCAACTCGGACCAAGCTGGGCACACCTCCAGGGTGTGCTGCGCCGTGTCCTCCGGCGCGCCGCAGTCGTGGCACGCCGGGGTCTCCTCCCTCCCGATCTGGTGCAGGTGCGATCCGAAACAACCATGGCCGGACAACACCTGCACCAGACGGAACGAGAGGAAACCGTGGGACCGCTCGAGCCAGCTCCGCAGAACCGGACCGAGCGCGTCCAACGTCCGGCGGCCAAAGGTGGCGGTGGCGAGGTCCTCTGTCCAGTGAAGGACGATAGCGTCCCTCGCCTCCCGCCGCACGGCCTCCCGCTCTTCGGCGACGGGGCGCTCCCCGAGAGCCTTCCGGCGCGCCGTCCACTCGTACACTCTGGCGAGCACCCATGCCTCCAACTCCCAAGGCGGGGTGCCAGCCAGAGCGCATGCCGCCGAAAAGCCCACCGAGCGGTAGACCCTCGCCACCCGCTGTGCAATGGCCCTTTGGGGCCTGCGGATGGCCGTCGCATTCTCCCTCCTGTGGAGGGAGTCCGCCCAGATGGGGGCCCCGTAAAGGGCCATGCTCCTCAATATGCCTGCATACAGGCGCCGGCATTTCGCTTTGGGCCCCCCCAGGTTCGGGAGGAGCCACGAGAGGGCGTCCGCGGCCTTTAGCAGGCGCGTCGACAGCCCGCTGAAATGCGGGCCGAAGCGCCACCTGTCGTCCAGCACCAGCCCCAAATACTTCATCTGGGGCTGGACCCCTATCCTGACGCCCTCCACAATTATGTGGGCGTCGGGAGGGCAGCGCTGCCGAGGCCCGCGAAAGAACACGGCCTCGGTCTTGTGCAGCGCCACCTTCAATCCCAGGCGGCGGATCCTCTCTGCAACCAAGGATCCGCCAGCCGAGGCCAGACAGGCCGCGTCCGCAAAGTTCCTCCCCCGGGCTGTGAGGAGAGTGTCATCCGCGTAGCAGATGACACTCGTGCCCTGGAGGAGGGCTCCTCGCAGGAGCCAGTTGAACCCGATGTTCCACAGGGGAGGGCCAAGCACGGACCCCTGCGGAACACCGGACTCTGCGCCGTACCGCCTCACCGTGGCCGTTTTGTCCACTAGGAGGACTTCTCGGTCCTCCAGGTAGCTGGCCAGGAGGTCCCGCAGGTATTGGGGCACTCCGTGATATCGGAGCGCCTCCAATATCGTCGAGTGGGGGACGGAGTTGAAGGCGTTGGCAATGTCGAATGACACCGCCAGCACTCCGTCCCCCGCCTCCACCGCTTCCTTCACCTGGCCCTTGAGTAGGGCCAGCGCATCGATCGTCGAACGCCCTCGACGGAAGCCGAATTGGGCGTCCGACAGATCCGGCCCTACCCCCCGCAAATGGCTGTCAAGCCGGGAGGCGACAATCCCCTCGAACAACTTACCGACCTCATCGAGCAGGACGACGGGCCGGTATGCCGAGGGGGAGTCCACCGGGCGTCCCGCTTTTCGGAGGAGGCAAAGCTGCCCCTCCTTCCACAGTTTCGGGAACCTCCCAGCCGTAAAGCACGCGCTGAAGAGGTCCCGAAACCTGTCCTCCATGCCGGAGGCGGCGATCGCCAGCACCCTTGCGGGGACGCCGTCTGGTCCGGGCGCCGTCTTTTTCGCGCGGAGGCTGAGAACCCCCGCGTATAACTCTGCCACTGTCACCGCGGGGACATCCTCCTCCTCCGGCGAAGCCACCCCTTGCGGGGGATCCATCGTTGGTGGGGTGAAGTCGGTCCTGCGCGGAAACAGGGACCGGACCACCCCATCCAGCAACGCTGGATCGAGGGTCTCCGACAGTGGGGGACCATAGGGGCGGAGCTGGATCCGCGCCGCCTTATATGGTCTCCCATAGGGGTCCCTGTCGAGACCCTCCAGCATCTCGGCTCTCGCCGAGTCCTGTGCAGCACCCATTGCAGACTTGAGGACCGTCGTCGCCTCTCGGTAAGAGGCGTATAGGCGGTCCTCTTCTGCCCGGTCTCGGTTTTGGGCGCTGCGACGTCGGCTCCGCGTGTAGGCCCTTCTGGCCGCCACGCAGGTGGCCCGGAGTCCCTCCAGCTCCTCCGTCCACCAATAGACGGCACGACGGGGTGGCGGACGGCGAGACCGGGGCATGCTGGAGTTGCACACCTCGGTCAGGGTCCCTCTGAGCTGGACCGCAGCGGCGTCTACGTCCAGGCCCTCGACAGGGGGCGACAGCCAGTCCTGGAGGAAGGCTGCCTCCTTGGCTGCCTCCCGGTCCAGGCGGGTGAGTGCCCACCGCGGGAAGGGAGATTGCCCAGCGCGGGCCATCCCCCTCCCGCCCTGCTGGGTGAAGATGTCGAACCGCACATATCGGTGGTCCGACAACGTCTCCACCATCTCTACCCGCCAGTTGACGACGCGGGCGGCCAGCGTGGGGGTGGCAAACGACACGTCCACCACCGACCCACCCTGTTGCCGCACACACGTGTGGACCGCCCCCCTGTTGAGGAGGGACACACCGCTTGAGGCCGCCCAAAACTCGACGGCGCGTCCCCGGACGTTGCAACCTGCGGCCGGGTTGCCCCAGGCCGCCGACTTGGCGTTCAGGTCGCCCAACAGCAGAACTTGGCGTGGCGCCGCCCTCCCTTTGACTGCGGTGAGGATCTCGAGGAAATCCTCAAAGTCCGAGAGAGGGCGGTTTGGGGAGAAATAGACCCCCACCAGGGCCATGTCTCCCCAGGCGGCGGCCACGTATCCCGGTCCTCTCTCTAAGAGTGAGAGGGGAGGGGAGTCCGTGGAAGACCGCGCCACCAACGCCACCAAGCCGTCCCGGTCGCCCAGCCAACGGCCAGGGACCGAGTAAGGTTCGGCGACCACCGCCAAGTCCACCAACCACTCAGCCATGGTCTGCATCAGCAGATCCTGGGCTGCCCTGCAGTGGTTGGCGTTCGCCTGAAGGATGCGATGTTCGACCCTATCCATCAGTCGGACATCGCACCCCCCTCCGCAGCCGTCGCAGGAACGACGGAGTCAGCGGCAGCAGCGGCAGCAGCAGGCCTGGTCGGCGCCTGCGCCTTGCCACGCTTAGGGGGAGGATTGCAGTTCCTCCCCTTCATGACGTGGCCTGCCAGGCGGCCACTGGCGGCACACACCGCGCAGTGTGGCGTGGCGGCCTCACAAGAGACGGCTTTGTGGCCGTTCTTGCCGCAGCGGTAGCATGTGTCCGTCCTGTCGACTGTTGACGGACACAGGGGCCGGGTGTGTCCGATGCCGAAGCACCGGAAACACCGCAGAGGCTGGTCCTCGAGTGCCCGAACCGCACCCGAGCTGAACCCAACTTCGAGCCGTCCCTTGGCAAGGACGGCTTTGGCAGCGGCGATTGGGCACTCGAGGCGAATGGTGCCCATGCCACCACGGCCGGGCCTTATGTCCCGGCCTTGTACCGCCGCGGCGCCACAACCCCCTATCGCTGCGACCGCCGCCACTACCTCCTCTTTAGTGACGGAGTCGTCGAGCTCCGTCACCTCAAAGGCCGCCGTCTTGACCGGTCGGGCCACCTTGGCCGAGTCTGCGATGACCTCCTGCAGCTTTGCTGCGAAGAGGTCCGCATGGGCACTCCCCTCGGCCCCCGGGAACTCGAAAATTCGAGCCCCGGCTTGTGTCCGCCGGCAAGAGACGCTGCCGATACCCAATTGGGTGGGATCGGCATTGGCACGCGCCCGCACCAAAACGGACGCGTACGTCTCCCCTCGCTCCGCCGCCTCTGCGGTGAGCGTCACCACGACAGCGGCAGTTTTCGGGGGGACCAGCTTCCGCTTTCCCTTACCTTTCACCTTTCCCTTGCCGGTCGTCTGCGACCGACTGGGAGCGGTGGTGGCGGGGACGGCAGGTGCGGCCTTCGCCGACTTCTTGCCCCTGCCCTTTCCCTTGCGGACCACTTGCGTCCACTCGTTGGACGGGGTGGTGGCAGGGAGTTGGGTGTCTTCCACCTGGGAGGAGGACGGCCCCGGCTCACTCGGCTGCCTCTTCTCCGCCGCAAGCGGTGGTCGGAGGCGTTTTTCCGGCAAGAGCCGGTCCTCGATGCCCGCCAAGCAGGCCCTTGTGAAGGCCCTCTCCTCCATCACAACCTTGCGGATGATATCCTCAAGGTTGGAGGATGGGCCTTCTGCCGCAGGGCTCGTCCGGGCCTGTTGCGGCTGGCCCGTGGCGTCAGCCAGCTTTTGATGAAGCTGGCTGACCTCCAACTGCAGGCGATCCACCTTCGCCTGCAGTTGCCGCGTCTCGTCGGTGGTCTTGCGACGGACCAGCTCCGTCACGACACCGCGCAAGCTCGCGGCCCGGCTCTTGAGGGCCTTTTGGAAGGTCCCCTTTAGGTTTGAGGACTTAGAGGCGACCTCCACGATCTCCTCCTCGTCCTCCTCCGCCATCCTCTCAAGCTCGGCGAGAGAGTGGTCCGCGTACAGGACGCGGGACGCACCGTACCCGGATTTAGCCCGGGCGGCGTGCGCCCGCTTCTCTTTGGCGGCTACTTTCTCCTCCAGCTCTTGCTGGAGCTGCGCTCGCCGGGAGAGGTCCAACTGGCGTTGGGCGTCCGCGAGCCCAACGTTGTGGGTATCCGCGGCCACGGTCGTCAGCTTTTTTGCCTTCGACCCAGAGGCTACGGATCCCTCGGATCCACCACTTAGGTGGACTCGCTTCCGCGACCGAGAGCCGCTCGCGTCCGACACACCAAGTAGCGAGTCGTTATCGGACGACTCGTCCGCCAGAAAGCCTGCCGCAGAAGGCGCGCGGCTAGCTTCAGACGCCGGAGCGTCGGAGTGGCCCTGAGAAGGGCCTTTTGGTTGGCCCTGAGAAGGGCCTTTGGCTTTGGGTTGGCCCTGAGAAGGGCCTTTGGGTTGGCCCTGAGAAGGGCCTTTGGTCTTTAAAAAAAAAAAATCGCCCGGAGGCGCTACGCGTGAGTTTTGATGACATGATAATCCAACAATCGTAGTTCGCAAAGCAAAGAGAGAAGCTACGAGAGCACAGAGCACTTTGGCCGTACCCAGTCTGCCACTCCGTTACGGTGGTCAGAACTGGGCCGTTTCCAGGGGACGCGACGTGGACGCAAGCTCTGTGGGGTGGTCCCCCAACCTAACCTAACCTAACCTAACCTAACCTAACCTTTTTTTTTTTTTTTTTTTTTTTTGTTTTTTTTTTTTGTTGCCGGGGTGGAAAATCCTCGATGGATGTCCTCCGCCCTGGGGAGAGCGGAGGGGTCTGTCAGACTCGTACTGACTAAAAACCACCCCGGTGTTCCCTTCCCACACTTGCACCGGGGATCATGGGAACTAGTGCGCCTTCCACGATCCCCGGCTAGTGCCGGCCCGCCACTGCGGGCCTCCTCAGGTCTGCGGGGGGAGTGAGGTGTACTCCTCCCGCGACGTCATATAGGGGCGCGCGCGGAACACTACGCGCCACCGCCTCGGGTCCAGTTATTCGGCGGGGCGGCGGACCTCCCCAAGTCCGCCGTCCCTCTGGACCCGTTCAGGGGGGCTGGAAGAGGGCGTTGTCCGCCCTCCGCCGACGCCCGGTTCGTCTGCTGCGGGTCGGGAGAGTGCTCTCCACCTCTCTCAACCTCTCCGCAGCCTCCTTCTGTGAGATGACCGTTTCACAGAAGGAGATCACCGCATCCCACGACTCTGCGCTCCCGACCATCGCGCGAGCGACGGCCGGCAGCGACAGATCGGTTCCCACTTCTGTCACGAGGGCACGGCGCGGCTCCTCCCATGCGGCACACTCTGCCAGCGTATGCCGCGCCGTGTCCTCCAGACAGTGGACGCAGTGATGACACCGAGCGTCCAGCTCCCTGTAACCTAACCTAACCTAACCTAACCTAACCTAACCTTTTTTTTTTTTTTTTTTTTTTTTTTTTTTTTTTTTTGACGCTGGGAAAAAATGCATTACGCATACCCTCCCATCGGGGGATGAGAGGGGTATGTGGGACTCCCCGGTCTGACCCGGTATACCCACTAAAACGACCCAGCGACATTCCCGCTTCGTCCAAGTGGCGGGGGACTGGGAAACCGGCATAGCCTTTACGTCCAGTCCTCCGCCGACGATCGCCCTTCATGGCGGGCCCCTCATAGGGACCCGGGAATGACTGACGGAGGTGGTGACGGGTGCAATGCGGGCGAAGGCACCCCCGTGCCTGTCGCCCGCCCGTCGCCACCATGAGGAGGGAGAGGGCGTTGCCGTCTCCGACCCCTTCTTCGTCTGCGGAGCGGCGCAGCGAGAGGGTCGTCCTCCCGCACGCGCTCCGCCTCCTCCTTTTGCGAGATTAACCTAACCTAACCTAACCTAACCTAACCTAACCTAACCGGATCAGTCGCCACTCATTCAGTGCACTCGCTGCTTGCGCTTCGGCCATGGCCGCAAACTGTGCACGGAACCCGCTGATCTTTGCACACACTGCGGTGACCCCCACATGAGAGCTGACTGCCCCGTACGACTGGCTGCAGAACCGCCGAAATGCAGAAATTGCGCGACTGCAAAGAACGGGAAAACAGAGCATAACGCCTTCGACAGTGAGTGTCCAAGTCGCGTGAAGTGGGACGCATTGGCGCGACTGTCGGTGGCGTACTGCTAAGGGCCAGCCAGCGGTACCAGTGGTATTAAATACGAGCACCAGGGACTTGCCCAGGGACTCCCGAACAAACTCGAGTGTCCGTAATAGTTACCAGGTAATCCAAGCGAATCTGCAGAGGAAGAACCTGGCAACCCAAGAGCTCATGATCGTGGCTAGTGAGCGGAGGGTTGCGTTCGCGTTGCTCCAGGAGCCGTATGTGGGTGGGGTTAAAAGGATGCGAG
This sequence comes from Xestia c-nigrum, assembly GCA_916618015.1. NCBI lineage: Eukaryota > Metazoa > Arthropoda > Insecta > Lepidoptera > Noctuidae > Xestia > Xestia c-nigrum. The sequence continues at coordinate 26,015,040 of OU745254.1, read as the reverse complement.
ACTACCGGGGAGCGAGAATCTACCAGTGCGCTGAACAAGGAGGTGGAACTGTGAAGGCGGCAATAGTCGTCTTCGATCACGAATTAGACGTAATACAGTGTCCGAAACTCACCACCAACAACATCGTGGTGGTGAGGATCCGTACCAGCGCCTGGGAGATCGCAGTAGTCTCCTTCTACTTTGAACCAGACCAGCCCATACAGCCATACCTGGAGCAGCTCCTGCGGATTCGTGAGGAAATCGGCCGCACCAGGATGATTATTGGCGGTGACGCCAACGCCAAGAGCACCTGGTGGGGTAGCCTGGTAACCGACACAAAGGGAGAGGAGATGTCGGGAACCCTGGAGGAAATGAGCTTGCAGGTGCTAAACGTCGGCAACACACCAACCTTCGACACCGTCAGAGGTAACACCTTGTACAGCAGCTTCGTTGATGTAACAGCCTGTTCAACGGAGCTGCTGGACTTGGTGGAGGACTGGCGGGTCGAGATAGGCCTCACGAGCTCGGACCACAATGGTATTAGCTTCAAAATTCTTCTTCAAAAGTCAAAAGGAATAAACTTAAAAAGGACCACTAGAATTTTTAACACAAGAAAGGCGAATTGGAGCCAGTTTCATGAGAAACTGGCCCAATTAAAAGCTGATGCAAATGTTAACTTAGCTGAAATAGGTAAAATAAATAATAAAATAGATCTAGAATGTAAAATAAATCAATACTTAGAAATAATTACGCAAACTTGTGAAGAGGAACTTCCTAAAATTAAAAATAGTGACACGCTTACCATACCGTGGTGGTCCAAAGAGCTCGCCGAGCTGATGTCGGAGGTGACAACCAGAAGACGCCGCATCCGATGCGCCGCACCAGTCCGGAGACAGAAGGTAGTCGACGAGTACCTGCAAGCAAAACTGAATTATGAGTCCCTTGCCATGAAAGCGCAAACGGAGGGATGGAAGGCATTCTGCGGGAAACAGGATCGTGAGGGAATGTGGGAGGGGATCTACAGGGTCATAGGACGGACCGCCAAGAGGCAGGAGGATTTGCCGTTGGTGAAGGAAGGTGTACCGCTGAATGCACAAGAATCGGCTCAGCTGCTGGCCGAGACCTTCTACCCGGAAGACCAAGAAGAGGGAGAAACTGCTGACCACCGTCGGACACGCGAGGCGGCCAGTCGTGTAAACGACTGGGCGCATGGTGAACCATGTGACCCACCGTTTACACTTCAGGAGCTGAAAACCGCGGTCGGAAGCTTCAACCCTAAGAAGGCACCTGGGGCAGATGGTCTCACAGCCGATATATGTGCCCAGGTCATTTCCCGGGACCCAGGGACGTTCCTTGCTCTGGCAAACAAGTGCCTGGAGCACGGACACTTCCCTGGGGCCTGGAAAGTGGCAACGGTGGTGATCCTCCGAAAGCCCGGCAAGGAATCCTACACCACCCCTAAGTCGTACAGGCCTATCGGACTCCTACCAGTCCTAGGAAAAATTTTAGAAAAGATGCTTGTAGCGAGGCTCAAGTGGCACCTTATCCCGCGGCTTAGTACTCGCCAGTTTGGTTTTATGCCACAGCGGAGCACCGAGGACTCCCTCTACACCATGATACAACATATCAAGGGGAAACTAAGCAAAAAGAAACTGATCACTGTTGTGTCACTGGACATAGAGGGAGCCTTCGATAGCGCATGGTGGCCGGCTATCAGGACCAGACTGGCTGAGGAAAAGTGCCCGGTGAACCTCAGAAGGCTACTAGACAGCTACTTGACTGGTAGGAGTGTCAGAGTAAGGTACGCCGGTGCCGAGTGTCAGAGGGACACGAACAAGGGGTGTGTGCAAGGGTCTATTGGCGGTCCGATCCTGTGGAACTTGATCCTCGACCCCCTCTTAAAGGGGCTGGGAGAGAGAGGCGTCCACTGCCAGGCGTTCGCCGATGACGTGGTGATGGTCTTCGACGGTGAGACGGCATTGGAGGTCCAAAGGCAAGCCAATGCCGCCCTCGAGTATGTTCGGGTGTGGGGCATCGGAAATAAGTTGAAATTTGCACCGCAAAAAACTTGTGCAATGGTAATTACCAAGAAACTGAAGTACGATGTCCCACTCCTGAACATGGGCGGGGTAGACATTGGCATGTCCAAGGAAATCAAAGTGCTGGGACTCACCGTCGACCACCAGCTCACTTTCAACACTCACGTCGCTAACGTTTGCAGAAAAGCTGTGAATATTTACAAACAGCTGGCACGAGCGGCAAAAGTGAGCTGGGGCCTTCATCCGGAGATCATCCACACCATTTACACGGCAGTAGTGGAGCCTGTAATCATGTACGCGGCGAGCGCCTGGGCGCCGGCAACAAAAAAGATCGGAGTGCAGAAAAGCCTCAACACGGTCCAACGAGGATTCGCGCAGAAGCTCTGCAAATCCTACCGCACCGTATCACTGAACGCGTCCCTGGTGCTGGCTGGGATACTCCCACTCGACCTCCGAATACAGGAAGCAGCCGCTCTGTACGAGGCGAAGAGGGGGGTGCCACAGCCAGCACTTGCGGGCAGGGAGGTAGAGGGTGTGGTGGCATTTGCGGAGACTCCGCACCCGGCGAAACATACGGCCATGGAGTTCGTATGCCTGGAAGACCAGACCTGTGTGGAAAACCACAATAATCAAGCAGTAAGGGTGTTCACGGATGGCAGCAAGATTGAGGGTAAGGTCGGAGCAGCACTTTCACTTTGGGAAGGTGACGCCGAGACCAAATCAGTCAAACTGAGCTTGCCACCGTACTGCACGGTCTACCAGGCAGAACTTCTGGCCATATGCGTAGCCACGCGCGAGATCCTCAAGCGCAAAGAGGGAACTTTCGGTATCTATAGTGACTCAAAGGCTGCACTACAGACAGTCACAAACCAAGGTTCCCTCCACGCCCTGGCCGTGGAAGCGAGAGCGAACGTTGCCGTGGCTTTGTCCCAGAACAAAGATATTTCCTTGTTCTGGATAAAGGCACACGCAGGGCTAGAAGGCAACGAGCGCGCAGACCATCTCGCAAAGGAGGCTGCACTCCGATCCAGGAAGAGGCCGGACTACGACCGCTGCCCGGTATCATTCGTCAAGCGGCAGATCCGCTTAGGGTCGCTTGGCGAATGGAACCGGAGGTACCAGAGCGGTGAAACAGCCTCCGTCACCAAACTCTTTTTCCCGGATGCGATCGACGCCCACAAAGTAATACGAAAAATAAAACCTGCCGGTATCGTATCACAGATATTGACGGGTCACGGTGGGTTCTCCGAATACTTGCACCGCTTCAAGTGTAAGGAGAACCCATGGTGCATCTGTGAACCAGAAAAGGTGGAGTCGATCGCACACATTCTAACAGAGTGCCCAGTTTTCTGTGCGGAGAGAAACATAGCGGAAACAAAGCTCGAGACCAACTTAACAGTTAATAATATAAGTATATTAATGAAATCAAATAAAAGCCGCAAAATCTTTTTGGAATATTGCATAAAAATTATCACAAAAGTAATTACAAGAAATAAGGACACCTGAACCCTAATGCTTTGCCACATATGAACATTTCAAATTGGAAAAGATATGTGACCAAAGCTTAGAAAAGTAGTTTTCTTTTAAAAAGTTGATAACAAAATTTTGGTATTAAATGCAAAACAGCAAAAAATTTTCACAAAACAGTATTCAGAAATAGTAATACAGCGTCAAAAAAGATAAAAAGCCCAAACAAGGTCTCTGACTATGTCAGGGGGACACGTGCAGAGCAGGAGTGGTTTTTAGCCGGTTCGAGTCCGGCACTACCTCGACTGCCTCACAGGAGATATTCCTGTGAGATAGTCGAGGTGTCCGTGGGGATTTTCCACTCCTGCCAAAACAATATAAAAAAAAAAAAAAAAAAACCTAACCTAACCTAACCTAACCTAACCTAACCTTTTTTTTTTTTTTTTTTTTTTGACGCTGGGAAAAAATGCGTTACGCATACCCTCCCATCGGGGGATGAGAGGGGTATGTGGGACTCCCCGGTCTGACCCGGTATACCCACTAAAACGACCCAGCGACATTCCCGCTTCGTCCAAGTGGCGGGGGACTGGGAAACCGGCATAGCCTTTACGTCCAGTCCTCCGCCGACGATCGCCCTTCATGGCGGGCCCCTCACAGGGACCCGGGAATGACTGACGGAGGTGGTGACGGGTGCAATGCGGGCGAAGGCACCCCCGTGCCTGTCGCCCGCCCGTCGCCACCATGAGGAGGGAGAGGGCGTTGCCGTCTCCGACCCCTTCTTCGTCTGCGGAGCGGCGCAGCGAGAGGGTCGTCCTCCCGCACGCGCTCCGCCTCCTCCTTTTGCGAGATTACGTCCTCGCAAAAGGAGGCGACCGCTGCCCAGGCCTCCTCGCTCCCCAGCATGGCGTTGACGACGCCGGGAAGCGAGAGGTCCGGTCCGATTACCGCGGTCAGACCGCGGCGCAACTCGGACCAAGCTGGGCACACCTCTAGGGTGTGCTGCGCCGTGTCCTCCGGCGCGCCGCAGTCGTGGCACGCCGGGGTCTCCTCCCTCCCGATCCGGTGCAGGTGCGATCCGAAACAACCATGGCCGGACAACACCTGCACCAGACGGAACGAGAGGAAACCGTGGGACCGCTCGAGCCAGCTCCGCAGAACCGGACCGAGCGCGTCCAACGTCCGGCGGCCAAAGGTGGCGGTGGCGAGGTCCTCTGACCAGTGAAGGACGATAGCGTCCCTCGCCTCCCGCCGCACGGCCTCTCGCTCTTCGGCGACGGGGCGCTCCCCGAGAGCCTTCCGGCGCGCCGTCCACTCGTACACTCTGGCCAGCACCCATGCCTCCAACTCCCAAGGCGGGGTGCCAGCCAGGGCGCATGCCGCCGAAAAGCCCACCGAGCGGTAGGCCCTCGCCACCCGCTGTGCAATGGCCCTTTGGGGCCTGCGGATGGCCGTCGCATTCTCCCTCCTGTGGAGGGAGTCCGCCCAGATTGGGGCCCCATATAGGGCCATGCTCCGCAAGAACCTAACCTAACCTAACCTAACCTAACCTAACCTAACCTAACCGGCGGCCCACACGTTAGGGTGGACTGCCCAGAAAAGCACATCGGCGAGGCAATGGCGTGCGTGAACTGCACCAGGGCCAAACTGGGGGAGCACAAGCACAATGCTTTTAGCAGCGACTGTCCGATACGGAAGAAGTGGGACGCATTCGCGAGAGAAGCAATAGCTTATTGCTAAAGTTCCCGGTGCGCCCACTTCAAAGTACGCGGACAGCAGTATCATTTCGACACAGCCAGAGATCAGACGCAAAAGAACCAAGGGTAACTTGAGTCGCTTTCTTGGGAAACTGGCTCAAGTTATCCAGGAACTCAATTCAGCTGAAGCGGAATCATCGGGAAGTGTCGGAATGGTACTAAAAACCTGTAAGCGCTATATTGCAATCCAAATAAAACTTTATAACACAATTAGAAATAAAAATAGCAAGTTACCACTAATATATTATTATGATATTTAAATATATAGTGAATATATAGTTTGAATATTGTAGATATATAAAAATAGATATTAAAATAAAATAGTATGAAATAGGAAAACTAAATAAAATCAAGAAAATAATTAAATAGTTAGCATTAATATAACGTAAACAATAGTAATATACTTAAATGTAAAAGTAATAAAATAATAAAAAGGACTTCAATAGTAAAAAGAAACTGTAGTTCATAGTATGATGTAAAAGAAAAAACGTGTTATAAAAAAGTTATATTGAAAGAAGCAAATCGAAGCGTACCTAATATAGACAAGAAGACCTCTATCCTCGGCAATCCATCAGGGCAAACAAACCAAAAAGTCAGAACATAAGGGCTCTGATCCTCATGTCAGAGGGACACTGGCTAGGCAGGAGTGGTTTTTAGCCGGTTCGAGTCCGGCACTACCTCGACTGTCTCACAAGAGAAATTCCTGTGAGATAGTCGAGGTGTCCGTGGGGATTTCCCACTCCTGCCCAAACAAAAAAAAAAAAAAAAAAAAAAAAAAAAAAAAAACCTAACCTAACCTAACCTAACCTAACCTAACCTAACCCGTCGATATTTTCTATTCCAGACGCGCGATTTTCAGTCTGTTTTCAGTGTTTTCAGACCTAACTAGGCCACCGCCTACGTATTGACCATAACGCGCGCACTTTACACGCGCGTCTGGACTTCATCCCTTATTTTCGGAGAAAATCCTCAAAATTAATTGTTTTTCCAAATTTTCCTTCACATTTTAAATTAGATTATAGTTGCAATAGTGCTCACCCTTCTTCCCTGAATTCTGGTCCGCGTTCAGTGTCCCGGTCTCCAGGTAGTGGGGTGAAAATCCAAATTTTTTCTTTCGAAAACTGGTTTTTTGACCAAAACTCAAAATTTTTGTTCGGCACCTAACAAGTTTTATTCCATAATTCGCTAGCCCGCGCGGAGACGCGTCTCTGGACACCTCGCCCGCGCCCCTAGCCCGAATAAAACATACATTTTCTAAAAAATAGTTATTTTCATACATTTCTATAAGTACCAAAATTCACCTAAGGGAGCTAGTCAAAAACGAAAACGTCGATATTTTCTATTCCAGACGTGCGATTTTCAGTCTGTTTTCAGTGTTTTCAGACCTAACTAGGCCACCGCCTACGTATTGACCATAACGCGCGCACTTTACACGCGCGTCTGGACTTCATCCCTTATTTTCGGAGAAAATCCTCAAAATTAATTGTTTTTCCAAATTTTCCTTCACATTTTAAATTAGATTATAGTTGCAATAGTGCTCACCCTTCTTCCCTGAATTCTGGTCCGCGTTCAGTGTCCCGGTCTCCAGGTAGTGGGGTGAAAATCCAAATTTTTTCTTTCGAAAACTGGTTTTTTGACCAAAACTCAAAATCTTTGTTCGGCACCTAACAAGTTTTATTCCATAATTCGCTAGCCCGCGCGGAGACGCGTCTCTGGACACCTCGCCCGCGCCCCTAGCCCGAATAAAACATACATTTTTCTAAAAAATAGTTATTTTCATACATTTCTATAAGTACCAAAATCCACCTAAGGGAACGAGTCAAAAACGAAAACGTTGATATCTTCTATTCTAGACGTGCGATTTTGAAGCTGTTTTCGGCTTTTTTAGACCAAACTAGGCGTCCGCCTGTGTTCTGACCATATCGCGCGCACTTTACACGCGCGTCTGGACTCCATCCCTTATTTTCGGAGAAATTCCTTAAAATTAATTGTTTTTCAAAATTTTCCTTCACATTTCAATTTAGATTATAGTTGCAATAGTGCTCACCCTTCTTCCCTGAATTCTGGTCCGCGTTCCGTGTCCCGGTCTCCAGGTAGTGGGGTGAATTTCCAAATTTTTTCTTTCGAAAACTGGTTTTTTGACCAAAAGTCAAAATTTTTGTTCGGCCCCTAACAAGTTTTATTCCATAATTCGCTAGCCCGCGCGGAGACGCGTCTCTGGACACCTCGCCCGCGCCCCTAGCCCGAATAAAACATACATTTTTCTAAAAAATAGTTATTTTCATACATTTCTATAAGTACCAAAATCCACCTAAGGGAACGAGTCAAAAACGAAAACGTTGATATCTTCTATTCTAGACGTGCGATTTTGAAGCTGTTTTCGGCTTTTTTAGACCAAACTAGGCGTCCGCCTGTGTTCTGACCATATCGCGCGCACTTTACACGCGCGTCTGGACTCCATCCCTTATTTTCGGAGAAATTCCTTAAAATTAATTGTTTTCCAAAATTTTCCTTCACATTTCAATTTAGATTATAGTTGCAATAGTGCTCACCCTTCTTCCCTGAATTCTGGTCCGCGTTCCGTGTCCCGGTCTCCAGGTAGTGGGGTGAATTTCCAAATTTTTTCTTTCGAAAACTGGTTTTTGACCAAAAGTCAAAATTTTTGTTCGGCACCTAACAAGTTTTATTCCATAATTCGCTAGCCCGCGCGGAGACGCGTCTCTGGACACCTCGCCCGCGCCCCTAGCCCGAATAAAACATACATTTTTCTAAAAAATAGTTATTTTCATACATTTCTATAAGTACCAAAATCCACCTAAGGGAACGAGTCAAAAACGAAAACGTTGATATCTTCTATTCTAGACGTGCGATTTTGAAGCTGTTTTCGGCCACCCACCCACCCGCCCTCTGGTCTATAGGAAGGTAGACGTGGGATTTTTGGCAAAATTTTATTTTTCGGAATATATTATTATTTAGTCTTGCGAGGAATTTTTACCGATTTTTAGGGATTTTTAATTATTTTGACCGAGTCTGCAAAGGCTCACAAGTGTTGACATAATTTTATAATTATTTATTATTGCACCTATATACTTTTAGCTGATTTATTATTTTATTTTATTTATTTTACTGTGTACCCCCCTGTACAGGGACACAGTTAAGTCCAGTGACAACCTTTTAAGTCTCTCCTCCCGAGCAGATATTGTTGTTTAGTTCCCCTCTTTACAGGGTTCGACTCTAGCAATACCTGCTCCCAAAAGTTGTACGATGTTCCGCACCCCATCCAGCACCGTGAGGGCTCCAGGCTCTAGTGGCTCGCCGCGATCGGCGGAGGATGCGATGCCTTCTACTGTGGCCGCGAGGAGGAGAATCTCCTTCGGAGACGAGACTCCTTCTGCGTCACAGGGAGGCCCTGCCACTCCGGGGACGCGCCGAGCCGCTATTGACGCCTCAAGACCGCTCATAAAGCCTGAGGCTAAGTGTCGCAGCCGCACTGAGGAGGCGAGAGCTTGCCTGAATAAGGCCAAGCTTAATTTAGGCAACTCTCGCAACCTCAAGGCCGAGATCAAGACTGCGGTGCTTGAAGCTATAAACAGACTTTATGAGCTGGTCAAGGAGTCCGAGCGAGATAAGGGCACTTCCGCACCTGTCGTTTCCATTCCAGAACCCGCGCCCACTGCTGACCGTAGTCCCCAACCCATTTCCTCCGAGGTTCTTGCTGGCCAGACTGAGCTCCTAAAAAGCTTAAAAGAACACATCTCGGAGTTAAGAGAGAACTCAGACAAACTCGATGCACTCCGAGACAGTCTGGCCAGCAAGAATAGGGTGGAGGAGCCAACCTATGCGAGCAAAGCAGCCGTCAGTAACAGCTACACCGGGCCCCAGGTTCCGGAGCGAACGACGCTGCACTCCGTGGTTGTCTCCTCCACTGAGGAGATGGATACGGGGGACGAAATCCTCGAAAGAGTGAGGAAAGCAGTGGACGCGAAGGAGGGATGGGTGCGTGTCGAGAGGGTCCGCAAGGCCAAAGACCAGAAGGTCATCATGGGGTGCGCAACGACGGAGGAGAGGAGTAAATTAAAAGCGCGATTGGAGAAGGCCGGGGAGAACCTCGTCGTCGAGGAAGTGAAGAATCGAAACCCGCTTCTGGTTCTTAGGGACGTGCTGTTAGTACACAGCGACGAAGAAGTGCTCAGAGCCCTTAAGAACCAGAACCAGGAGATCTTTCACGGCCTCGATGACGAGGAACAGAAAATTGCAATAAAGTTCCGCAAAAAGTCACGTAACCCTCACGTGAGCAGCATTGTGCTGAGTGTTACCCCAGCTATCTGGAGAAGGGCACTCGAAGGAGGCAAGCTCCGTATTGACCTCCAGAGAGTGCGCGTCGAGGATCAGACGCCTCTGGTGCAGTGCACCCGCTGTCTTTCGTACGGCCACGGCAAGCGCCTATGTACGGAGTCGGCCGACCTGTGCAGCCACTGCGGCGGTCCACACCTTAGAGTGGACTGCCCAGACAAGCACAGGGTCGAAGCAGCGGTATGCATAAACTGCACCAGAGCCAAACTAGGGGAGCACTCGCACAATGCTTTTAGTGATTCATGTCCGATACGTAGGAAGTGGGACGCATTCGCGAGAGCATCAATAGCATATTGCTAAAGTTGTCAATGCGCCCACTTCCACGTACACAATGATAACCGGTTTGACACAACAAGATAGCAGACGCATTGAGCGAGCCACTAGGGTTGGCTTAATGGAGAACGATAATTGGAGTCACTTTCATAAGAAAGTGGCTGGAATTAGTCTGGACCGTAAGTCAGCTCTAGTGGAATCGGCAAGTTGTGTCAGACCGGGCGACGATTTCTGCCGTCGTTTCAAAAAGTTTGTAGTAGTTTTCATTCAATTAATAACGTTTTATTTAGGCCTTAAATCTCAAAAAATAATTTATAAATAATATCTAATTATATAGTGAATATATATTTTGGATATCTGGAAAAGTCGAGTTAATAAATATAAATTAAATAGTAGTAAAGTAAAGCAGAATATAATTTGAAAGGACATAAAATAAGGGTTAGTGATAGATTCAAAGGGGTAAAAAGTAAATTAGTTGCAGGGATAAAGAAAATAAATAGTTATCGGGGTAGGATGAGTTTTTGTATTTTATTAGTATTTTGAAAATAGTAAGTGTCTTTGATAACAAAATAATTTGTAAAATAGTATTTAAACAAAAAGAAACTTTATTGCAGATAAAAACCAAATTAAGAGTGTGGTCTCCTCGGCCTCCCATCAATCAGTCGCAAACAAGATAAAACATCGATCAAAAGGGCTCTGATCCCCATGTCAGAGGGACACTGGCTAGGCAGGAGTGGTTTTTAGCCGGTTCGAGTCCGGCACTACCTCGACTGTCTCACAAGAGAAATTCCTGTGGGATAGTCGAGGTGTCCGCGGGGATTTCCCACTCCTGCCCAAACAAAAAAAAAAAATAAAAAAAAAAAAAAAACCTAACCTAACCTAACCTTTTTTTTTTTTTATTAAGCGGTGAAAAATGCCTGACGCATACCGCACCGTCCGGGGAGATGGTGTGGTTATGTGGGGCTTGCACCCACTAAAAAACACCGCCGTGAGCCTACTGTCGCCTTTGCGGATGGGCCGCGAGAACTGCTACGCATGACGTTCGCGACCCAACCAGCGCAGCCCGTCTCCGGGCACCAACTCCTTTGGCGATGTCCGGGCTCACCTGAGACATCGCCTCCACTCGTGAGGGCCGTGCAACGCGACGACGATAGATTCCCCGATCCATCGCCCGCTGGCACCTCCTAGGGCGGTATCAGGTCGCCATGGCGCCTTCTCCGCCGCCCTGTCCTCCTGCGGCGAATCGCGTCAGCGAGGGAGTCTTCCTCCCTGACGCGCTCCGCCGCTTCCTTTTGCGAGATGACATCCTCGCAAAAGGACGCCACCGCCTCCCATGACCCCCTGCTGTCGATCATGGCCCTGGCCACGGTTGGCAAGGAGAGGTCTGCCCCGATTGCTGCTGCGAGAGCACGGCGCTGCACCACCCAAGCAGGACAATGCTCGAGGGTGTGGAGCGCCGTATCTTCGCTGCAGCCGCACTGGTGACACACGGGAGTCGCCTCCCGTCTAGCCACTTTGTGCAGGTATTTGCCAAAGCAGCCATGCCCCGACAAAACCTGCACCAGGCGGAAGGACAACGTCCCGTGTCGCCTCTGCACCCATTCCTCCAGGATCGGCTGGATAACCTAACCTAACCTAACCTAACCTAACCTAACCTAACCTAACCTTTTTTTTTTTTTTTTTTTTTCACGATGTGGAAATCCTCAATGGATGTCCTCCGCTCTGGGGAGAGCGAAGGGGTCTGTCAGACTCGTACTGACTAAAACCACACCGGTGTTCCCTCGCACACTTGCGTCAGGGGGCAGCGGGATCTGATGCGACTTCCGCTGCCCCGGACTAGTGCTGGCCCGCTTGACCTACGGGCCTCGTCCCGGGGGGAGTGAGGTGTAAAACTCCCCCCGCTACGTCTATGAGAGGCGCGCGTGGAACACAACGCGCCGCCGTCTCGGGTCCAGTGTGATGGGGGGCGACGGATGTCCCCGAATCCGCCGCCCCTGGACCAATTTAGGGGGGCCGGAAGAGGGCGTTGTCAGCCCTCTGCCGACGCCCGGTGCGTCTGCTGCGGGATGGGCGGGAGCTGGTCATCTCCCTTTCCCTTTCCGCAGCTTCCTTCTGCGACATGACGGTCTCGCAGAAGGACATCACTGCGTCCCAGGACTCTGCGCTGCCGACCATCGAGCGAACGACGGCCGGCAGTGACAGGTCTCCTCCTACCTCTGCAACGAGGGCACGGCGCGGCTCATCGAAAGCGGCACACTCGGCCAGCGTATGCCGCGCCGTATCCTCCGAACAATGGACGCAGTGATGGCACCGGGCGTCCGGCTCCCTGCTTAAGCGAGACAGGTACTTCCCGAAGCAGCCGTGCCCCGAGAGTACCTGTGTCGCCCGGAACGTCAGAGAGCCGTGCTTCCTCCCGAGCCAGTCGTCGAGTACTGGCCGGATCGCCTCGATTGTGTTGAGGCCGGCGGTGGGGAGGTCTAGCCTCCCCCGCCATTCCGCCACCATGACCTGTCGGAGCTGAGACCGGTACAGTGTAATCTGTCGCTGCACCAGCCTCTCGCCCCGATGTTCGGCCTCCTCGCGCCACTGGTACAGTGTCGCGAGGGTCTTCGCCTCCAGGTCCCATGGCGGGGATCCGGCCAGTACGCAAGCCGCCTCGTAGGAGATCGTGCGATATCCCCGTACGACCCTGACGGCCATCGCTCTCTGCGGTCTGCGCAGGACTGCGATAGTGCGGGCCGTCAGGTCGGTCGCCCATATCGGGGCCCCATATAGGGCCATCGATCGCACGATCCCCACGTACAACCGCCTGCAGGCGGAGCTCGGGCCCCCCAGATTGGGAAGCAGCGTTGATAGCGCGCCCGCCGCGCCCATCAACTTGGGCACCAGCCGCTGAAAGTGGGGGCCGAAGTCCCAACGGCTGTCGAGCACCAATCCGAGATATTTCATGGTTGACTCGACAGCGATCCGGACCCCCCCGACCACAATGTGTGATCCCAACGGCGGTGCCCGTCGGGGGCCATGAAAAGCGATGGCCTCCGACTTGTTGAGGGCCACCTCCAGGCCCAGGCGCCGTATGCGGCTCACCACCTGTGAGACCGCAGCCGTAGCCAGCAACGCTGCTTCCCTGTACGAGCTCCCCCGGGCCGTGACCAGCGTGTCGTCCGCATAACACGTCAGGTTCACTCCCGGCGGGAGCTCGCACCGCAAAACCCAGTCGTATCCGATGTTCCACAGGGGTGGGCCCAGAACCGAGCCCTGTGGAACACCGCACGACATCTCGCGACGGCCTATGCCGTCGCGTCCCATGTAGGTGACACACCTCCCCGAAAGATACGCCCCCACGATGTTGCGGAGGTAGGAAGGCACCCTATGGTATCGCAGGGCCTCCCTAATGCAACTCCAGGGCAGGGTGTTGAACGCGTTGGAGATGTCCAGGGACACCGCCAGCACCACCCCACCCTGGGAAACCGCTTCCTCCGCCAGGACTCTTACTCTCCTGATGGCGTCGATGGTAGAGCGTCCACATCGGAAGCCAAACTGGCTGTCGTCCAGGTTCGGCCCCACTGTGCACAAGTGGCTGACGAGGCGGTCTGCGATTACTCGCTCGAACAACTTGCCCGCCTCGTCCAGCAGCACTATGGGCCGATAAGCGGACGACGAATCCGCCGGGCGCCCCGCCTTCTTGAGCAGGACCAGTCGACCGGCTTTCCACCTGTTAGGGAAATGGCCCTGCTCAAGGCATGCCGAGAAGAGTCCCTGCAGTGGGGGCTCCAGTTCTTTCAGGGCGAGGACTAGAGCGCGGCCAGGCACTCCGTCGGGCCCCGGAGCAGTGTTTTTTGCCCGGAGCCGCATCACGGCCGCGCTCATCTCCGCCTGTGTCACCTCTGGGACGGTTTCGTTCTCCTCCACTTCCGGCTCTGCAGCTGTGAGCGGAGCCATCGGCGGTGGCTCATGCTCGGCTCTCTCAGGAAAGAGAGCCGAGACCACTCGCTCCAGAAACTGCGGCTCGAGACCTTCCGTCAGCGGGGGGGCCCATGGCCGAAGTTTCCCTCGGACCGTACGGTATGGGCGCCCCCACGGATCCCCGTCTAGGGTCGCGAGCAGCTCCTCCCTGGAGCGCGTCTTCGACTCGCCGATGGCCAGCCACAGAGCCTCCTTCGCCGCGCGGTACACCTCATACAGCGCGGCTTCTTCGTCGGGATCCCGGCGACGTCTCCTCCGACGTCGCGTGTACGGGCGTCTGGCGTCTGCGCATGCGACGCGCAGCTGCTCGACCTCGATGCACCACCAGTACACGCGGCGCCTTGCGGACAGAGGGGAGACGCGTGGCATGGACGCGTCGCAAATTTGCGTCATCGCGTCACCAAACCACTGCGCCTCCTGTTCGACGTCGACGGGACCGACGGTAGCCGACTCCCGAACCCAGGCCAGGACGATGGTGGCTTCCTCGAGAGCCTCCTTGTCGAGGCGTTTCAGAGCCCAACGCGGGCCGTCTCTCCGGGGGGCCGATTGACTACGACCTCCAGCGGTTTGGGCGGAGACGTCGAAGCGTATGTATCGGTGGTCCGATAGCGTCTCCACCTCCGCTTCCACGTGCCAATCACGAACACGGTGCACAACAGCGGGGCTAGCGAACGACACGTCCACTATGGACCCGCCCCGCTGTCGCACACACGTGAAGGCCGAGCCCCGATTTAAGACGGCCAGGCCCGTCGTAATGGCCCACTCCTCTAGCGCATCACCTCTCGGGTCTGTGACCGGGGATCCCCACGCCCCAGATTTGGCGTTCAGATCACCGAGAAGCAGAATGGGCCGAGGGTGAGACCGGCCGACGACGGCCCCCAACTCGACAAGAAAACTCTCGAATTCGGCGAGACTCCTGTTGGGCGAAAAGTATGCCCCGATCGTGACGATCCCGTTCACAAGGGCGGCAACCCAACCGTGACCCCGGGATACGTCGACAAGAGTCGCGCCGATGATGGCCACCAGGCCGTCCAGATCCCCTGCCCAGTTTTCCCGGGGGGGGATAAAATACGGCTCAGCGACCACCGCCACATTTATCGACCACTGCGCCATGCTCAGGACCAAGAGATCCTGAGCTCTGGTGCAGTGGTTGATATTCGCCTGAAGGAAATGAAGTGCCATCACTAACACTCCATTTCTTCGGTTCGTCCCACAACTGGCCGGGAGTCGGCCTCAGAGGTGCTAGGGGGTGCGGCCCCCGCAGTCTTGGTCCAACGCTTGCTGCGCTTTCTGGGCGCGCCGCAAGCGTTGCCGCCTAATCTGTGCCCCGCGGACTTTCCTGCAGCTGTACACAGACTGCAGTTTGGCTCCGCGGAGCACTGGGCCGCCTTATGGCCAGGCTGACCGCAGCGATAACAGAGATCGCTGCGGTCTGTTTCGCAGGTGCACTGTGCTCGGACGTGCCCTTTCTCCAGGCACCGGAAACACTGCATAGCCCGGGGTGCCAGGAGTTTTACCCTCACTGACACCCAGCCCACCAGTAGACGGCCCGCGTCGGCGACCTGCTTGGCCGCA
Source organism: Xestia c-nigrum (assembly GCA_916618015.1). NCBI lineage: Eukaryota > Metazoa > Arthropoda > Insecta > Lepidoptera > Noctuidae > Xestia > Xestia c-nigrum. The sequence goes on along the minus strand of OU745254.1, from coordinate 25,999,634 downwards.
GCCACCGGACACCGCACCCAGATGGTGCCAACCCCGCCAGCGTTTACGCGGATCTCGCCCGCCCGCACATTTTCCGGCGCGCATCCGCCGCTCCGGGCTATGGCCGCCACCACCTCTTCTGGGGTCAAGGAGACGTCCAGCTCATCGACGCGAACCTCAGCCGTCTTAATGGGCCTGGACACCCGGGCCTCCTCGGGGTTGAGGACGTCCCTCAGCTTTGCAGCTAGAGTGTCCGCCCTCTCGACACAGTTGGTCCCCGCCAACTCAAACATTTTGGCCCCCGTGGCAGCCGTTCTAAAACGGAAGCCGTCTGGGGTGCCGAAATCGGCGAAGACCAGTTTGCCCCTTGCTTCCGCCAGTACCTTCTGGTAGGTCACTCCCCGCTCCTTGGCTTCCGGCTGAAGTGTTATCACCACAGCCTCAGAGCGAGGGACGCGGATTCTCGGGGCTTGCCCCTTGGAGCCCGGTGCGTTCTTGGCCTTGCGACCCCTCTTCCGCCTCTTTTTGCGGCTTTCGGCCGTCTTCCAGTCCCCCTCTTTTTGTTCAGGGGACGAGCTGCTCCCCTCAGCGGGTTTTTTTGTACCCTTCCCTGCCTTTTCGCCTCCCTCTGTGGGCTTCTTCGGCGCCTGCGTGGGCTTCTTCGGCGCCTGCGTGGATTTTTTAGCCGCTGGCGAAGGTGCAGGTGGTGCTTTAGCCACTTGGGCCCACGTTGGCCCAGCCACTTCTGGTGCGGGCTCCACCTCCTGTCTCCGCATGTCTGCCGCCAGTGGAGGACGAAGCCTGATAGGGGGATTGAGCCTGGGCTCTAGGCTGTCGAAGCGGGCGGTCATTATGTTCAACAGCCGGTTGAACTGGTCTTCCCCCAAAGACCCGTTCTGTGGCAGGGCACGACTGTCCATAGACGTCGCTCCCTGCTGCCGGCTGAAGTCTGCCCTCAGGGCGCTGACCTCCCGCTGAAGCTCCTCCATCCTCGTATGAAGACGGTGATTCTCCTCTCGTAGCTTCACCGTCTCCTCCGAAGTCGTCCGGTCAAGTAGGACGTCCATCGCCTCCTTGATACCGGTCGCCGCCTCCTTCAGGGCCCGCGTGAACGTCCCCTTCAGGTTGCCTGATTTCGTGGCCACCTTCAGGACGACGTCCACGCCGTCCAAAACCTGACGGCTGAGGGCCTCTGCCGTCAAGCCTTCAGGAGCCGTGTTGGTATGCGACCGCCTTTCTCTTGCCCGGCGGGCCAACTCGGCGACCTCGTCAGTCGCAATGGCCTTCCGGCCCTCTCGCCTCGCGGCATTGAGCTCCGCCCGGGTGCTAACTAATGCTATGGAGGCATCACCTTGCTCTACCTGCATAGCCCCGTCGGAATCGCTAACCGGCGTATCGGGGGGCTTTAGGAACCGGCCCCGGGAGTTGCGTGACGCTACCGGTGTTATTCCGGAATTTATTCCGCGTCCTCTACCTCTCCGTGGTGTCGACACCTTGGGGGCTGGTAGGTTTTCTTCACTCGAGGACAAACCCACCGAGCCCGCATCCGACCCACAGTCACGCGGCCGCTTCCCCCAAAATTTGGAGCGAGCGGCCGCAACTGGCTGCGGTGTGTCGTCTTCTTGCGTCAACACACATACTCGTTCGAGAACCACTCGTGGTTCTGGAGCCTCAGCTCCCGTCTTTAGTAACGCAGCGCCGGAGTCCGACACTGCATCAAGCGCGCTGCGCGGTGAAAAAGAGATCAGGTCTTCAAAAGACCGTGACCTTGTTGAGCCTCCTCGGCTCTGGTTGCAATTTGCAAGCGGAAGACGATTGGTGCCCTCCCCAGAATACGGGGGGCTTGACGATCCGTGGATCGTGGCGGATTCTCCAGCTGCTGAGCAGCTGGTACCGCCCTGGGGTAGTTTTTTACAATGCGTCTTGTTCATTTTTTTTTTTGCTGTTCCTTTTAAGGGTGTGGTCCCTATCTCCCTACTTCGTCGTCTATATAAATGTATAAACATATACATACTAACAGATACATGAATACATATATAAAATAAATACATATACATATTCCCTCCCCTCTCCCTTGATCCTGTATCACGGCGATTCGTCACGCTCACAGTCACGTCTGATGGGCAGACGCGTACCAGAGAGCGACGAATGCCGTGACCAAAGATGAAGGAAGATCTCCACCCCTGATTCACTTCCCGAGAACTTCAGGAAGTGAATCACTAATCATGTACCGTCCGATGACCCCGTTCCGTGAGCCATCGCACGGTACACGACGAAAAAACCCCGCCCTGATTCACTCCCCGAAAACATCGAGGAGTGAATCATCAATCACGTACCGTGAAATAAGCCCGCGAGCTATCGCACGGTACATGACGAAATCCTCCCCAATGCACATCGAACCCCGCACGATAGACCCGCACGTCATCGCACGACGAACGATGTGACCCCTCCCCAGAATATTAGCCGTGACAGTATCATTTCCCAAGGGATGAGAATTTCTTCTCATTCCTCGAGGAAGGATACTGTCGCGCCCAGGGTGCACCAGCCCAGCAGCTGCTCTTTCCTCCAGACGTATCGAGAGGGACCAGCAGCCGCCAGACAAACGTGGAGGAATTCTGCCGCACCCCAACCTTTTTTTTTTTTTTTTTTTTTTTTTTTTTTTTTTTTTTAAGCGGTGAAAAATGCCTGACGCATACCGCACCGTCCGGGGAGATGGTGTGGTTATGTGGGGCTTGCACCCACTAAAAAACACCGCCGTGAGCCTACTGTCGCCTTTGCGGATGGGCCGCGAGAACTGCTACGCATGACGTTCGCGACCCAACCAGCGCAGCCCGTCTCCGGGCACCAACTCCTTTGGCGATGTCCGGGCTCACCTGAGACATCGCCTCCACTCGTGAGGGCCGTGCAACGCGACGACGATAGATTCCCCGATCCATCGCCCGCTGGCACCTCCTAGGGCGGTATCAGGTCGCCATGGCGCCTTCTCCGCCGCCCTGTCCTCCTGTCTAACCTAACCTAACCTAACCTAACCTAACCTAACCTAACCTAACCTAACCTTTTTTTTTTTTTTTTTTTTTTTTTGACGCTGGGAAAAAATGCATTACGCATACCCACTCATCGGGGGATGAGAGGGGTATGTGGGACTCCCCGGTCTGACCCGGTATACCCACTAAAACGACCCAGCGACATTCCCGCTTCGTCCAAGTGGCGGGGGACTGGGAAACCGGCATAGCCTTTACGTCCAGTCCTCCGCCGACGATCGCCCTTCATGGCGGGCCCCTCACAGGGACCCGGGAATGACTGACGGAGGTGGTGACGGGTGCAATGCGGGCGAAGGCACCCCCGTGCCTGTCGCCCGCCCGTCGCCACCATGAGGAGGGAGAGGGCGTTGCCGTCTCCGACCCCTTCTTCGTCTGCGGAGCGGCGCAGCGAGAGGGTCGTCCTCCCGCACGCGCTCCGCCTCCTCCTTTTGCGAGATTACGTCCTCGCAAAAGGAGGCGACCGCTGCCCAGGCCTCCTCGCTCCCCAGCATGGCGTTGACGACGCCGGGAAGCGAGAGGTCCGGTCCGATTACCGCGGTCAGACCGCGGCGCAACTCGGACCAAGCTGGGCACACCTCTAGGGTGTGCTGCGCCGTGTCCTCCGGCGCGCCGCAGTCGTGGCACGCCGGGGTCTCCTCCCTCCCGATCCGGTGCAGGTGCGATCCGAAACAACCATGGCCGGACAACACCTGCACCAGACGGAACGAGAGGAAACCGTGGGACCGCTCGAGCCAGCTCCGCAGAACCGGACCGAGCGCGTCCAACGTCCGGCGGCCAAAGGTGGCGGTGGCGAGGTCCTCTGACCAGTGAAGGACGATAGCGTCCCTCGCCTCCCGCCGCACGGCCTCTCGCTCTTCGGCGACGGGGCGCTCCCCGAGAGCCTTCCGGCGCGCCGTCCACTCGTACACTCTGGCCAGCACCCATGCCTCCAACTCCCAAGGCGGGGTGCCAGCCAGGGCGCATGCCGCCGAAAAGCCCACCGAGCGGTAGGCCCTCGCCACCCGCTGTGCAATGGCCCTTTGGGGCCTGCGGATGGCCGTCGCATTCTCCCTCCTGTGGAGGGAGTCCGCCCAGATTGGGGCCCCATATAGGGCCATGCTCCGCAAGATGCCGGCATACAGGCGCCGGCATTTCGCCTTGGGCCCCCCCAGGTTCGGCAGGAGCCACGAGAGGGCGTCAGCGGCCTTGAGCAGGCGCGTCGACAGCCCGCTGAAATGCGGGCCGAAGCGCCACCTGTCGTCTAGCACCAGCCCCAGATACTTCATCTGGGGCTGGACCCCTATCCTGACGCCCTCCACAATTATGTGGGCGTCGGGAGGGCAGCGCTGCCGAGGCCCGCGAAAGAACACGGCCTCGGTCTTGTGCAGCGCCACCTTCAATCCCAGGCGGCGGATCCTCTCTGCAACCAAGGATCCGCCAGCCGAGGCCAGACAGGCCGCGTCCGCGAAATTCCTCCCCCGGGCAGTGAGGAGAGTGTCATCCGCATAGCAGATGACACTCGTGCCCTGGAGGAGGGCTCCGCGCAGGAGCCAGTTGAACCCGATGTTCCACAAGGGGGGGCCAAGCACCGACCCCTGCGGAACACCGGACTCTGCGCCGTACCGCCTAATGGTGGCCGTCTTGTCAACTAGGAGGACCTCTCTGTCCTCCAAGTAGCTGGCCAGGAGGTCCCGCAGGTATTGGGGCACTCCGTGATATCGGAGCGCCTCCAATATCGTCGAGTGGGGGACGGAGTTGAAGGCGTTGGCAATGTCGAATGACACCGCCAGCACTCCGTCCCCCGCCTCCACCGCCTCCTTCACCTGGCCCTTGAGCAGGGCCAGCGCGTCGATCGTCGAACGCCCTCGACGGAAGCCGAATTGGGCGTCCGACAGATCCGGCCCTACCCCCCGCAAATGGCTATCAAGCCGGGAGGCGACAATCCCCTCGAACAATTTACCGACCTCATCGAGCAGGACGATGGGCCGGTATGCCGAGGGGGAGTCCACCGGGCGGCCCTCCTTTCGGAGGAGGCATAACTGCCCCTCCTTCCACAGTTTCGGGAACCTCCCAGCCGTAAAGCACGCGCTGAAGAGGTCCCGAAACCTGTCCTCCATGCCGGAGGCGGCGATCGCCAGCAACCGTGCGGGCACGCCGTCTGGTCCGGGGGCCGTCTTTTTTGCGCGGAGGCTGAGAACCCCCCCGTATAACTCCGCCACCGTCACCGGGGGGATGTCCTCCTCCTCCGGCAAAGCCGCACTCTGCGGGGGATCCATCGTTGGTGGGGTGAAGTCGGTCCTGCGCGGAAACAGGGACCGAACCACCCCATCCAGCAACGCTGGATCGAGGGTCTCCGACAGTGGGGGACCATAAGGGCGTAGCTGGTTCCGCGCCGCCTTATATGGTCTCCCATAGGGATCCCTGTCGAGACCCTCCAGCATCTCGGCCCTCGCCGAGTCTTGAGCAGCCCCCATTGCAGACTTAAGGACCACCGTCGCCTCTCGATAAGAGGCGTATAGGCGGTCCTCTTCTGCCCGGTCCCGGTTTCGGGCGCTGCGCCGTCGGCTCCGCGTGTAGGCCCTTCTGGCCGCCACGCAGGTGGCCCGGAGTCCCTCCAGCTCCTCCGTCCACCAATAGACGGCACGACGGGGAGGCGGGCGGCGAGACCGAGGCATGCTGGAGTTGCACACCTCGGTCAGGGACCCTCTGAGCTGGACCGCAGCGGCGTCTACGTCCAGCACCTCGACAGGGGGCGACAGCCAGTCCTGGAGGAAGGCCGCCTCCTTGGCTGCCTCCCGGTCCAGGCGGGTAAGTGCCCACCGCGGGAAGGGTGATTGCCCAGCGCGGGCCATCCCCCTCCCGCCCTGCTGGGTGGAGATGTCGAACCGCACATATCGGTGGTCCGACAACGTCTCCACCATCTCTACCCGCCAGTTGACGACGCGGGCGGCCAGCGCGGGGGTGGCAAACGACACGTCCACCACCGACCCACCCTGTTGCCGCACACACGTGTGGACCGCCCCCCTGTTGAGGAGGGACACACCGCTTGAGGCCGCCCAAAACTCGACGGCGCGTCCCCGGACGTTGCAACCTGCGGCCGGGTTGCCCCAGGCCGTCGACTTGGCGTTCAGGTCGCCCAACACCAGAACTTGGCGTGGCGCCGCCCTCCCTTTGACTGCGGTGAGGACCTCGAGGAAATCCTCAAAGTCCGAGAGAGGGCGGTTTGGGGAGAAATAGACCCCTACCAGGGCCATGTCTCCCCAGGCGGCGGCCACGTATCCCGGTCCCCTCTCTAAGAGCGAGAGGGGAGGAGAGTCCGTGGAAGACCGCGCCACCAACGCCACCAAGCCGTCCCGGTCGCCTAGCCAACGGCCAGGGACCGAGTAAGGTTCGGCGACCACCGCCAAGTCCACCAACCACTCAGCCATGGTCTGCATCAGCAGATCCTGGGCTGCCCTGCAGTGGTTGGCGTTCGCCTGGAGGATGCGATGTTCGACCCTATCCATCAGTCGGACATCGCACCCCCCTCCGCAACCGCCGCAGGAACGACGGGGATAGCGGCAGCAGCAGCAAGCCTGGTCGGTGCCAGTGCTTTGCCACGCTTAGGGGGAGGATTGCAGTTCCTCCCCTTCATGACGTGGCCTGCCAGGCGGCCACTGGCGGCACACACCGCGCAGTGCGGCGTGGCGGCCTCGCAAGAGACGGCTTTGTGGCCGTTCTTGCCGCAGCGGTAGCATGTGTCCGTCCTATCCACCGTGGACGGACACATGGGCCGGGTGTGTCCGATGCCGAAGCACCGGAAACACCGCAGAGGCTGGTCCTCGAGTGCCCGAACCGCACCCGAGCTGTACCCAACTGCGAGCCGTCCCTTGGCAAGGACGGCTTTGGCAGCGGCGATTGGGCACTCGAGGCGAATGGTGCCCATGCCGCCACGGCCGGGCCTTATGTCCCGGCCTTGTACCGCCGCGGCGCCACAGCCTCCTATCGCTGCGACCGCCGCCACTACCTCCTCTTTAGTGACGGAGTCGTCGAGCTCCGTCACCTCGAAGGCCGCCGTCTTGACCGGTCGGGCCACCTTGGCCGAGTCTGCGATGACCTCTTGCAGCTTTGCTGCGAAGAGGTCCGCATGGGCACTCCCCTCGGCCCCCGGGAACTCGAAAATTCGAGCCCCGGCTTGTGTCCGCCGGCAAGAGACGCTGCCGATACCCAATTGGGTGGGATCGGCATTGGCACGCGCCCGCACCAAAACGGACGCGTACGTCTCCCCTCGCTCCGCCGCCTCCGCGGTGAGCGTCACCACGACGGCAGCAGTTTTCGGGGGGACTAGCTTCCCCTTTCCTTTCGCCTTTCCCTTGCCGGTCGTCTGCGACCGACTGGGAGCGGTGGTGGCGGGGACGGCAGATACGGCCTTTGCCGACTTCTTGCCCCTGCCCTTCCCCTTACGTACCACATCCGTCCACTCGTTGGACGGGGTGGTCGACGGGAGAAGAACGTCTCCCGCCTGGGAGGAGGACGGCCCCGGCTCGCTCGGCTGCCTCTTGTCCGCCGCAAGCGGCGGTCGGAGGCGTTTCTCCGGCAAGAGCCGGTCCTCGATGCCTGCCAAGCAGGCCCTTGTGAAGGCCCTCTCCTCCATCACAACCTTGCGGATGATATCCTCAAGGTTGGAGGATGGGCCTTCTGCCGCAGGGCTCGTCCGGGCCTGTTGCGGCTGGGCCGTGGCTTCAGCCAGCTTTCGATGAAGCTGGCTGACCTCCGACTGCAGGCGATCCACCTTCGCCTGCAGTTGCCGCGTCTCGTCGGTGGTTTTGCGACGGACCAGCTCCGTCACGACACCGCGCAAGCTCGCGGCCCGGCTCTTGAGGGCCTTTTGAAAGGTCCCCTTTAGGTTGGAGGACTTAGAGGCGACCTCCACAATCTCCTCCTCGTCCTCCTCCGCCATTCTCTCCAGCTCGGCGAGAGAGTGGTCCGCGTACAGGACGCGGGACGCACCGTACCCGGACTTGGCCCGGGCGACGTGCGCCCGCTTTTCCTTGGCGGCAACCTTCTCCTCTAGCTCTTGCTGGAGCTGCGCTCGCCGGGAGAGGTCCAGCTGGCGTTGGGCGTCCGCCAGCCCAACGTTATGGGTATCCGCGGCCACAGTCGTCGGCTTTTTAGCCTTCGACCCAGAGGCTACGGAACCCTCGGACCCACCGCTCAAATGGACCCGCTTCCGCGAGCGAGAACCACTCGCGTCCGACACTCCAAGTAGTGAGTCGTTATCGGACGACTCATCCGCTAAAAAGCCTGCCGCAGATGACGCGCGGCTGGCTACTGACGCCGGGGCGTCGGGGTGGCCCTGAGAAGGGCCTTTGGGTTGGCCCTGAGAAGGACCTTTGGGTGGGCCCTGAGAAGGACCCTTGGGTTGGCCCTGAGAAGGGCCTTTGGTTTTTAAAAATCGCCCGGAGGCGCTACGCGTAAGTTTAGACATCGACAATCGCAGTTCGCAAGGCAAGCAGTAAGAAGCTACGAGAGCACAGTGCACTTTGGCCGTACCCAGTCTGCCACTCCGTTACGGTGGTCAGAACTGGGCCGTTTCCAGGGGACGCGACGTGGACGCAAGCACTGTGGGGTGGTCCCCCAACCTAACCTAACCTAACCTAACCTAACCTAACCTTTTTTTTTTTTTTTTTTTTTTTTTTTTTTTTTTTTTTTTTTTTTTGACGCTGGGAAAAAATGCATTACGCATACCCTCCCATCGGGGGATGAGAGGGGTATGTGGGACTCCCCGGTCTGACCCGGTATACCCACTAAAACGACCCAGCGACATTCCCGCTTCGTCCAAGTGGCGGGGGACTGGGAAACCGGCATAGCCTTTACGTCCAGTCCTCCGCCGACGATTGCCCTTCATGGCGGGCCCCTCACATGGGCCCGGGAATGACTGACGAAGGTGGTGACGGGTGCAATGCGGGCGAAGGCACCCCCGTGCCTGTCACCCGCCCGTCGCCACCATGAGGAGGGAGAGGACGGTGCCTTCTCCGACCCCTTTTTCGTCTGCGGAGCGGCGCAGCGAGAGGGTCGTCCTCCCGCACGCGCTCCGCCTCCTCCTTTTGCGAGATTACGTCCTCGCAAAAGGAGGCGACCGCTGCCCAGGCCTCCTCGCTCCCCAGCATGGCGTTGACGACGCCGGGAAGCGAAAGGTCTGGTCCGATTACCGCGGTCAGACCGCGGCGCAACTCGGACCAAGCTGTCCGAGAGAGGGCGGTTTGGGGAGAAATAGACCCCCACCAGGGCCATGTCTCCCCAGGCGGCGGCCACGTATCCCGGTCCCCTCTCTAAGAGCGAGAGGGGAGGAGAGTCCGTGGAAGACCGCGCCACCAACGCCACCAAGCCGTCCCGGTCGCCTAGCCAACGGCCAGGGACCGAGTAAGGTTCGGCGACCACCGCCAAGTCCACCAACCACTCAGCCATGGTCTGCATCAGCAGATCCTGGGCTGCCCTGCAGTGGTTGGCGTTCGCCTGGAGGATGCGATGTTCGACCCTATCCATCAGTCGGACATCGCACCCCCCTCCGCAACCGCCGCAGGAACGACGGGGATAGCGGCAGCAGCAGCAAGCCTGGTCGGTGCCAGTGCTTTGCCACGCTTAGGGGGAGGATTGCAGTTCCTCCCCTTCATGACATGGCCTGCCAGGCGGCCACTGGCGGCACACACCGCGCAGTGTGGCGTGGCGGCCTCACAAGATACGGCTTTGTGGCCGTTCTTGCCGCAGCGGTAGCACGTGTCCGTCCTGTCTACTGAGGACGGACACATGGGCCGGGTGTGTCCGATGCCGAAGCACCGGAAACACCGCAGAGGCTGGTCCTCGAGTGCCCGAACCGCACCCGAGCTGAACCCAACTGCGAGCCGTCCCTTGGCAAGGACGGCTTTCGCAGCGGCGATTGGGCACTCGAGGCGAATGGTGCCCATGCCGCCACGGCCGGGCCTTATGTCCCGGCCTTGAACCGCCGCAGCGCCACAGCCCCCTATCGCTGCGACCGCCGCCACTACCTCCTCTTTAGTGACGGTGTCGTCGAGCTCCGTCACCTCAAAGGCCGCCGTCTTGACTGGTCGGGCCACCTTGGCAGAGTCTGCGATGACCTCCTGCAGCTTTGCTGCGAAGAGGTCCGCGTGGGCACTCCCCTCGGCCCCCAGGAACTCGAAAATTCGAGCCCCGGCTTGTGTCCGCCGGCAAGACACGCTGCCGATCCCCAGCTGGGTGGGATCGGCATTGGCACGCGCCCGTACTAATACGGACGCGTATGTCTCCCCTCGCTCCGCAGCCTCCGCGGTGAGTGTCACCACGACGGCTGCGGTTTTTGGGGGCACCAGCTTTCCCTTCCCTCTCCCCTTCCCCTTTCCCTTGTCGGTCGTCTGCGACCGACTGGGAGCGGTGGTGGCGGGGACGGCAGGTACGGCCTTCGCCGACTTTTTGCCCCTGCCCTTTCCCTTACGGACCACTTGCGTCCACTCGTTGGACGGGGTGGTAGCAGGGAGTGTGGTGTCTTCCACCTGGGAGGTGGACGGCCCCGGCTCGCTCGGCTGCCTCTTATCCGCCGCAAGCGGCGGTCGGAGGCGTTTCTCCGGCAAGAGCCGGTCCTCGATGCCCGCTAAGCAGGCCCTTGTGAAGGCCCTCTCCTCCATTACAACCTTGCGGATGATATCCTCAAGGTTGGAGGATGGGCCTTCTGCCGCAGGGCTCGTCCGGGCCTGTTGCGGCTGGGCAGTGGTTTCAGCCAGCTTCCGATGAAGCTGGCTGACCTCCGATTGCAAGCGATCCACTTTCGCCTGCAGTTGCCGCGTCTCGTCGGTGGTCTTTCGTCGGACCAGCTCTGCGACGACACCGCGCAAGCTCGCGGCCCGGCTCTTGAGGGCCTTTTGAAATGTGCCCTTTAGGTTTGAGGACTTAGAGGCGACCTCCACGATCTCCTCCTCGTCCTCCTCCGCCATTCTCTCAAGCTCGGCGAGAGAGTGGTCCGCGTACAGGACGCGGGACGCACCGTACCCGGATTTGGCCCGGGTGGCGTGCGCCCGCTTCTCTTTGGCGGCAACCTTCTCCTCCAGCTCTTGCTGGAGCTGCGCTCGCCGGGAGAGGTCCAGCTGGCGTTGGGCGTCCGCGAGCCCAACGTTGTGGGTATCCGCGGCCACGGTCGTCGGCTTTTTTGCCTTCGACCCAGAGGCTACGGAACCCTCGGATCCACCACTTAGGTGGACACGCTTCCGCGACCGAGAGCCGCTCGCGTCCGACACACCAAGTAGTGAGTCGTTATCGGACGACTCGTCCGCCAGAAAGCCTGCCGCAGAAGGCGCGCGGCTAGCTTCAGACGCCGGAGCGTCGGAGTGGCCCTGAGAAGGGCCTTTTGGTTGGCCCTGAGAAGGGCCTTTTGGTTGGCCCTGAGAAGGGCCTTTGGCTTTGGTTTGGCCCTGAGAAGGGCCTTTGGGTTGGCCCTGAGAAGGGCCTTTGGTCTTTAAAAATCGCCCGGAGGCGCTACGCGTTGATTGAGACATAGGCTCCGACAGTTCGTACTTCACAAGGCAAGATAAAATAGCAACGAGATCACAGTGCACTTTGGCCGTACCCAGTCTGCCACTCCGTTACGGTGGTCAGAACTGGGCCGTTTCCAGGGGACGCGACGTGGACGCAAGCACTGTGGGGTGGTCCCCCAACCTAACCTAACCTAACCTAACCTAACCTAACCTTTTTTTTTTTTTTTTTTTGACGCTGGGAAAAAATGCATTACGCATACCCTCCCATCGGGGGATGAGAGGGGTATGTGGGACTCCCCGGTCTGACCCGGTATACCCACTAAAACGACCCAGCGACATTCCCGCTTCGTCCAAGTGGCGGGGGACTGGGAAACCGGCATAGCCTTTACGTCCAGTCCTCCGCCGACGATCGCCCTTCATGGCGGGCCCCTCACAGGGACCCGGGAATGACTGACGGAGGTGGTGACGGGTGCAATGCGGGCGAAGGCACCCCCGTGCCTGTCGCCCGCCCGTCGCCACCATGAGGAGGGAGAGGGCGTTGCCGTCTCCGACCCCTTCTTCGTCTGCGGAGCGGCGCAGCGAGAGGGTCGTCCTCCCGCACGCGCTCCGCCTCCTCCTTTTGCGAGATTACGTCCTCGCAAAAGGAGGCGACCGCTGCCCAGGCCTCCTCGCTCCCCAGCATGGCGTTGACGACGCCGGGAAGCGAGAGGTCCGGTCCGATTACCGCGGTCAGACCGCGGCGCAACTCGGACCAAGCTGGGCACACCTCTAGGGTGTGCTGCGCCGTGTCCTCCGGCGCGCCGCAGTCGTGGCACGCCGGGGTCTCCTCCCTCCCGATCCGGTGCAGGTGCGATCCGAAACAACCATGGCCGGACAACACCTGCACCAGACGGAACGAGAGGAAACCGTGGGACCGCTCGAGCCAGCTCCGCAGAACCGGACCGAGCGCGTCCAACGTCCGGCGGCCAAAGGTGGCGGTGGCGAGGTCCTCTGACCAGTGAAGGACGATAGCGTCCCTCGCCTCCCGCCGCACGGCCTCTCGCTCTTCGGCGACGGGGCGCTCCCCGAGAGCCTTCCGGCGCGCCGTCCACTCGTACACTCTGGCCAGCACCCATGCCTCCAACTCCCAAGGCGGGGTGCCAGCCAGGGCGCATGCCGCCGAAAAGCCCACCGAGCGGTAGGCCCTCGCCACCCGCTGTGCAATGGCCCTTTGGGGCCTGCGGATGGCCGTCGCATTCTCCCTCCTGTGGAGGGAGTCCGCCCAGATTGGGGCCCCATATAGGGCCATGCTCCGCAAGATGCCGGCATACAGGCGCCGGCATTTCGCCTTGGGCCCCCCCAGGTTCGGCAGGAGCCACGAGAGGGCGTCAGCGGCCTTGAGCAGGCGCGTCGACAGCCCGCTGAAATGCGGGCCGAAGCGCCACCTGTCGTCTAGCACCAGCCCCAGATACTTCATCTGGGGCTGGACCCCTATCCTGACGCCCTCCACAATTATGTGGGCGTCGGGAGGGCAGCGCTGCCGAGGCCCGCGAAAGAACACGGCCTCGGTCTTGTGCAGCGCCACCTTCAATCCCAGGCGGCGGATCCTCTCTGCAACCAAGGATCCGCCAGCCGAGGCCAGACAGGCCGCGTCCGCGAAATTCCTCCCCCGGGCAGTGAGGAGAGTGTCATCCGCATAGCAGATGACACTCGTGCCCTGGAGGAGGGCTCCGCGCAGGAGCCAGTTGAACCCGATGTTCCACAAGGGGGGGCCAAGCACCGACCCCTGCGGAACACCGGACTCTGCGCCGTACCGCCTAATGGTGGCCGTCTTGTCAACTAGGAGGACCTCTCTGTCCTCCAAGTAGCTGGCCAGGAGGTCCCGCAGGTATTGGGGCACTCCGTGATATCGGAGCGCCTCCAATATCGTCGAGTGGGGGACGGAGTTGAAGGCGTTGGCAATGTCGAATGACACCGCCAGCACTCCGTCCCCCGCCTCCACCGCCTCCTTCACCTGGCCCTTGAGCAGGGCCAGCGCGTCGATCGTCGAACGCCCTCGACGGAAGCCGAATTGGGCGTCCGACAGATCCGGCCCTACCCCCCGCAAATGGAAATCAAGCCGGGAGGCGACAATCCCCTCGAACAATTTACCGACCTCATCGAGCAGGACGATGGGCCGGTATGCCGAGGGGGAGTCCACTGGGCGGCCCTCCTTTCGGAGGAGGCATAGCTGCCCCTCCTTCCACGGTTTCGGGAACCTCCCAGCCGTAAAGCACGCGCTGAAGAGGTCCCGAAACCTGTCCTCCATGCCGGAGGCGGCGATCGCCAGCACCCGTGCGGGGACGCCGTCTGGTCCGGGGGCCGTCTTTTTTGCGCGGAGGCTGAGAACCCCCGCGTGCAACTCCGCCGCCGTCACCGGGGGGACGTCCTCCTCCTCCGGCGAACTCGCCCCTTGCGGGGGATCCATCGTTGGTGGGGTGAAGTCGGTCCTGCGCGGAAACAGGGACCGGACCACCCCATCCAACAACGCTGGATCGAGGGTCTCCGACAGTGGGGGACCATAGGGGCGTAGCTGGTTCCGCGCTGCCTTATATGGTCTCCCATAGGGGTCCCTGTCGAGACCCTCCAGCATCTCGGCCCTCGCCGAGTCCTGTGCAGCACCCATTGCAGACTTGAGGACCGTCGTCGCCTCTCGGTAAGAGGCGTATAGGCGGTCCTCTTCTGCCCGGTCTCGGTTTTGGGCGCTGCGACGTCGGCTCCGCGTGTAGGCCCTTCTGGCCGCCACGCAGGTGGCCCGGAGTCCCTCCAGCTCCTCCGTCCACCAATAGACGGCACGACGGGGAGGCGGACGGCGAGACCGGGGCATGCTGGAGTTGCACACCTCGGTCAGGGACCCTCTGAGCTGGACCGCAGCGGCGTCTACGTCCAGGCCCTCGACAGGGGGCGACAGCCAATCCTGGAGGAAGGCCGCCTCCTTGGCTGCCTCCCGGTCCAGGCGGGAACCTAACCTAACCTAACCTAACCTAACCTAACCTAACCTAACCTAACCCGTTGATATCTTCTATTCTAGACGTGCGATTTTCGTGCTGTTTTCGGCGTTTTTAGACAAAACTAGGCCTCCGCCTACGTATTGACCATAACGCGCGCATTTTACACGCGCGTCTGGACTTCATCCCTTATTTTCAGAGAAATTCCTCAAAATTAATTGTTTTTCCAAATTTTCCTTTACATTTTAATTTAGATTATAGTTGCAATAGTGCTCACCCTTCTTCCCTGAATTCTGGTCCGCGTTCCGTGTCCCGGTCTCCAGGTTGTGGGGTGAAATTCCAAATTTTTTCTTTCGAAAACTGGTTTTTTGACCAAAACTCAAAATTTTTGTTCGGCACATAACAAGTTTTATTCCATAATTCGCTAGCCCGCGCGGAGACGCGTCTCTGGACACCTCGCACGCGCCCCTAGCTCGAAAAAATTTTGCCCACCCACCCGCCCTCTGGTCTATAGGAAGGTAGACGTGGGATTTTCGGCAAAATATTTTAAGTCATAAGTCATAAGTCATAAGTAAAGTAGTAGTAGTAAGTTGTTTTGTTATTAGGCTTGGGATTGCTCTGTTAGGGTTTTTAAACAATTTTAGACCGTTTTTACTTTATTTGACTGAGTCTGCAAAGGCTTATGTGACAGTGGAAATAATAATATTAATTTTATTGTACATACATTTTAAACAGATTATTATTTTTAATTAGTATTTTACTTCCTGTGTTCCCCCTTTACAGGGACACAGAAGTGTCCAGTGTCTGCTCTGTTAGTCTCTCCTCCCGAGTAAGGTATTGTTCTGACTCCCTCTTTACAGGAGTCAGTTCAAATAACACCTGCTCTTACACGTGAAAATGTTCCGCACCCCATCCAGCACCGTGAGGGCTCCTGGCTCTAGCGGCTCGCCGCGATCGGCGGAGAAAGCGGTGCCTTCGCCTGTGGCTGCGAGGAGGAGAATCTCCTTCGGAGACGAGACTCCATCTGCGTCACAGGGGGGCCCTGCCACTCCGGGAACGCGCCGAGCTGCTATTGATGCCTCAAGACCGCTCAAAAAGCCTGAGGCAAAGTGCCGCAGCCGGATTGAGGAAGCGAGAGCTTGCCTAAATAAGGCAAAGCTTAATTTGGGCAACTCTCGCAACCTCAAGGCCGAGATAAAGACTGCGGTGCTCGAAGCCATAAACAGGCTTTACGAGCTGGTCAAGGAGTCCGAGCGCGACAAGGCCTCTACCGCACCTGTAGCAGTGCCGGAACCCGCGCCCACTGCTGACTTTTGTCCCCCGTCCATTTCCGAGTGTCTCGCGAGCCAGACTGAGCTCATTACCACCCTCAGGGAACACATCTCGATTGTTAAGGAGAACACCGAGAGGGTGGAAAAGCTCCGAGACAGTCTGGCAAGCAGGGAATGTGTGGGGGAGACCACCTACGCAGATGTTGCAGCCGTCAGCAAAGTCCACATCGGGGCACAAGCTCCGGAGCGAACGACGCTGCACTCCGTGGTGGTCTCGTCCAAACATGAGATGGACACGGGGGCCGAAGTCCTCGAAAGAGTGAGAAAAGCAGTGGATGCGAAGGAGGGCTGGGTGCGAGTAGAGAGGGTCCGAAAGGCCAAGGACCAAAAGGTCATCATGGGGTGCGCAACGAAGGAGGAGAGAGAAAAGTTAAAAAAGCGACTTGAATCGGCCGGAGAGAACCTCGTCGTCGAGGCGGTGAAAAACAGGGACCCGCTTCTGATTCTTAGGGACGTGTTGCTGATCCACAGTGACGATGACCTGTTGCAAGCCCTAAGGAATCAGAACCGGGAGCTATTTGACGGCCTCGGCGACGAGGAACAGAAAGTTTCGATTAAGTTTCGGAAAAAATCGCGAAACCCCCATGTAAACAGCGTTGTGATGAGTGTTTCCCCTGCCATCTGGAGGCGGGCACTCGAAGGAGGCAAACTGCGCATTGACCTCCAGAGAGTGCGCGTCGAAGACCAGACGCCTCTGGTGCAGTGCACGCGCTGCCTAGCATACGGTCACGGAAAACGTCTCTGCACGGAGCCCGTTGACCTGTGCAGCCACTGCGGCGGTCCACACCTTAGGTTGGACTGCCCAGTTAAAGATAGTGGCGAAGCAGCGGCGTGCGTGAACTGCACCAGAGCTAAGCTCGGGGAACACTCTCACAATGCGTTTAGCAAAGACTGCCCAGTACGCAGGAAGTGGGACGCATTCGCACGAGCAACCATAGCCTATTGCTAAAGTTGTCAATGCGCCCACTTCCGCATACACAGGGATGACCAGTCTGACACAACCGGATGGCAGACGCATTGAGCGAATCACTGAGGTTGGCTTAATGGATGGGGGTAATTGGAGTCACTTTCGTCAGAATGTGGCTTCAATTATACTAGTTTGTGGGCCAACTTTAGTGAAATCGACATGTTGTGTCAGATTGGCTGCAAATCTGTTTCGTTCATGTTCGCGTAAGTTTGGAATAGAAACTATTATAGTATTATATAGTAAATATATAGTATTGATAATAGGGAAACCTAAAACTAAATTATGAGAAATAAAACGAGACAAAGGAAATAAGAGGACAGAAATAATGGGGATAAAATTTTTAGAATTTGAAAAAAGAAACTAAAATGTAAGAATTGCTAAATAAATTAAAGTAGTAGAGTTGTAAATAGAAACACGTAATAATGAAAACATTTCGTTCAAAAGTAATATAATTAGTATAGTATAATATAGTAACATGTAGAAGTAAATAAAGACGAAAGGAAAAACGTAAATACAAATATATGAAACTCCGAACAGTATTTAAATAATAGTGAAACTAAACGCATAAAGCGTGGTCTCTTCGGCCTTTTTAAACTCAGTCGCCAATTAAATAAAACATTTTTACACAAGGGCTCTGATTCCCACGTCAGAGGGACACTGGTGGGGCAGGAGTGTGGTTTTAGCCGGTTCGAGTCCGGCACTACCTCGACTGTTGCACAAGAGAAATTCCTGTGCGATAGTCGAGGTGTCCGCGGGGATTTCCCACTCCTGCCAAAACAAAAAAAAAAAAAAAAAAAAAAAAAAAAAACCTAACCTAACCTAACCTTTTTTTTTTTTTTTTTTTTTTTTTTGACGCTGGGAAAAAATGCATTACGCATACCCTCCCATCGGGGGATGAGAGGGGTATGTGGGACTCCCCGGTCTGACCCGGTATACCCACTAAAACGACCCAGCGACATTCCCGCTTCGTCCAAGTGGCGGGGGACTGGGAAACCGGCATAGCCTTTACGTCCAGTCCTCCGCCGACGATCGCCCTTCATGGCGGGCCCCTCACAGGGACCCGGGAATGACTGACGGAGGTGGTGACGGGTGCAATGCGGGCGAAGGCACCCCCGTGCCTGTCGCCCGCCCGTCGCCACCATGAGGAGGGAGAGGGCGTTGCCGTCTCCGACCCCTTCTTCGTCTGCGGAGCGGCGCAGCGAGAGGGTCGTCCTCCCGCACGCGCTCCGCCTCCTCCTTTTGCGAGATTACGTCCTCGCAAAAGGAGGCGACCGCTGCCCAGGCCTCCTCGCTCCCCAGCATGGCGTTGACGACGCCGGGAAGCGAGAGGTCCGGTCCGATTACCGCGGTCAGACCGCGGCGCAACTCGGACCAAGCCGGGCACACCTCCAGGGTGTGCTGCGCCGTGTCCTCCGGCGCGCCACAGTCGTGGCACGCCGGGGTCTCCTCCCTCCCGATCCGGTGCAGGTGCGATCCGAAACAACCATGGCCGGACAACACCTGCACCAGACGGAACGAGAGGAAACCGTGGGACCGCTCGAGCCAGCTCCGTAGAACCGGACCGAGCGCGTCCAACGTCCGGCGGCCAAAGGTGGCGGTGGCGAGGTCCTCTGTCCAGTGAAGGACGATAGCGTCCCTCGCCTCCCGCCGCACGGCCTCCCGCTCTTCGGCGACGGGGCGCTCCCCGAGAGCCTTCCGGCGCGCCGTCCACTCGTACACTCTGGCGAGCACCCATGCCTCCAACTCCCAAGGCGGGGTGCCAGCCAGGGCACATGCCGCCGAAAAGCCCACCGAGCGGTAGGCCCTCACCACCCGCTGTGCAATGGCCCTTTGGGGCCTGCGGATGGCCGTCGCATTCTCCCTCCTGTGGAGGGAGTCCGCCCAGATTGGGGCCCCATATAGGGCCATGCTCCGCAAGATGCCGGCATACAGGCGCCGGCATTTCGCCTTGGGCCCCCCCAGGTTGGGCAGGAGCCACGAGAGGGCGTCCGCGGCCTTGAGCAGGCGCGTCGACAGCCCGCTGAAATGCGGGCCGAAGCGCCACCTGTCGTCTAGCACCAGCCCCAGATACTTCATCTGGGGCTGGACCCCTATCCTGACGCCCTCCACAATTATGTGGGCGTCGGGAGGGCAGCGCTGCCGAGGCCCGCGAAAGAACACAGCATCGGTCTTGTGCAGCGCCACCTTCAATCCCAGGCGGCGGATCCTCTCTGCAACCAAGGATCCGCCAGCCGAGGCCAGACAGGCCGCGTCCGCGAAATTCCTCCCCCGGGCAGTGAGGAGAGTGTCATCCGCATAGCAGATGACACTCGTGCCCTGGAGGAGGGCTCCGCGCAGGAGCCAGTTGAACCCGATGTTCCACAAGGGGGGGCCAAGCACCGACCCCTGCGGAACACCGGACTCCGCGCCGTACCGCCTAATGGTGGCCGTCTTGTCAACTAGGAGGACCTCTCTGTCCTCCAAGTAGCTGGCCAGGAGGTCCCGGAGGTATTGGGGCACTCCGTGATATCGGAGCGCCTTCAATATCGTCGAGTGGGGGACGGAGTTGAAGGCGTTGGCAATGTCGAATGACACCGCCAGCACTCCGTCCCCCGCCTCCACCGCTTCCTTCACCTGGCCCTTGAGTAGGGCCAGTGCATCGATCGTCGAACGCCCTCGACGAAAGCCGAATTGGGCGTCCGACAGATCCGGCCCTACCCCCCGCAAATGGCTGTCAAGCCGGGAGGCGACAATCCCCTCGAACAACTTACCGACCTCATCGAGCAGGACGACGGGCCGGTATGCCGAGGGGGAGTCCATCGGGCGTCCCGCTTTTCGGAGGAGGCAAAGCTGCCCCTCCTTCCACAGTTTCGGGAACCTCCCAGCCGTAAAGCACGCGCTGAAGAGGTCCCGAAACCTGTCCTCCATGCCGGAGGCGGCGATCGCCAGCACCCTTGCGGGGACGCCGTCTGGTCCGGGCGCCGTCTTTTTTGCGCGGAGGCTGAGGACCCCCGCGTATAACTCTGCCACTGTCACCGCGGGGACATCCTCCTCCTCCGGCGAAGCCGCCCCCTGCGGGGGATCCATCGTTGGTGGGGTGAAGTCGGTCCTGCGCGGAAACAGGGACCGGACCACCCCATCCAGCAACGCTGGATCGAGGGTCTCCGACAGTGGGGGACCATAGGGGCGGAGCTGGTTCCGCGCCGCCTTATATGGTCTCCCATAGGGGTCCCTGTCGAGACCCTCCAGCATCTCGGCCCTCGCCGAGTCCTGTGCAGCACCCATTGCAGACTTGAGGACCGTCGTCGCCTCTCGGTAAGAGGCGTATAGGCGGTCCTCTTCTGCCCGGTCTCGGTTTTGGGCGCTGCGACGTCGGCTCCGCGTGTAGGCCCTTCTGGCCGCCACGCAGGTGGCCCGGAGTCCCTCCAGCTCCTCCGTCCACCAATAGACGGCACGACGGGGAGGCGGACGGCGAGACCGGGGCATGCTGGAGTTGCACACCTCGGTCAGGGACCCTCTGAGCTGGACCGCAGCGGCGTCTACGTCCAGGACCTCGACAGGGGGCGACAGCCAGTCCTGGAGGAAGGCCGCCTCCTTGGCTGCCTCCCGGTCCAGGCGGGTGAGTGCCCACCGCGGGAAGGGAGATTGCCCAGTGCGGGCCATCCCCCTCCCGCCCTGCTGGGTGGAGATGTCGAACCGCACATATCGGTGGTCCGACAACGTCTCCACCATCTCTACCCGCCAGTTGACGACGCGGGCGGCCAGCGCGGGGGTGGCAAACGACACGTCCACCACCGACCCACCCTGTTGCCGCACACACGTGTGGACCGCCCCCCTGTTGAGGAGGGATACACCGCTTGAGGCCGCCCAAAACTCGACGGCGCGTCCCCGGACGTTGCAACCTGCGGCCGGGTTGCCCCAGGCCGTCGACTTGGCGTTCAGGTCGCCCAACATCAGAACTTGGCGTGGCGCCGCCCTCCCTTTGACTGCGGTGAGGATCTCGAGGAAATCCTCAAAGTCCGAGAGAGGGCGGTTTGGGGAGAAATAGACCCCAACCAGGGCCATGTCTCCCCAGGCGGCGGCCACGTATCCCGGTCCCCTCTCTAAGAGCGAGAGGGGAGGGGAGTCTGTGGAAGACCGCGCCACCAACGCCACCAAGCCGTCCCGGTCGCCCAGCCAACGGCCAGGGACCGAGTAAGGTTCGGCGACCACCGCCAAGTCCACCAACCACTCAGCCATGGTCTGCATCAGCAGATCCTGGGCTGCCCTGCAGTGGTTGGCGTTCGCCTGGAGGATGCGATGTTCGACCCTATCCATCAATCGGACATCGCACCCCCCTCCGCAGCCGTCGCAGGAACGACGGAGTCAGCGGCAGCAGCAGTAGGCCTGGTCGGTGCCAGCGCTTTGCCACGCTTAGGGGGAGGATTGCACTTCCTCCCCTTCATGACGTGGCCTGCCAGGCGGCCACTGGCGGCACACACCGCGCAGTGCGGCGTGGCGGCCTCGCAAGAGACGGCTTTGTGGCCGTTCTTGCCGCAGCGGTAGCATGTGTCCGTCCTATCCACCGTGGACGGACACATGGGCCGGGTGTGACCGATGCCGAAGCACCGGAAACACCGCAGAGGCTGGTCCTCGAGGGCCCGGACTGCACCCGAGCTGAACCCAACCGCCAGCCGTCCCTTGGCAAGGACGGCTTTGGCAGCGGCGATTGGGCACTCGAGGCGAATGGTGCCCATGCCACCGCGTCCGGGTCTTATGTCCCGGCCTTGCACTGCTGCGGCGCCACAGCCCCCTATCGCTGCGACCGCCGCCACCACCTCCTCCTTGGTGACGGTGTCGTCGAGCTCCGTCACCTCAATGGCCGCCGACTTGACCGGTCGGGCCACCTTCGCGGAGTCCGCGATGACCTCCTGCAGCTTTGCTGCGAAGAGGTCCGCGTGGGCACTCCCCTCGGCCCCCGGGAACTCAAAAATTCGAGCCCCGGCTTGTGTCCGCCGGCAAGACACGCTGCCGATCCCCAGCTGGGAGGGATCGGCATTGGCACGCGCCCGTACTAATACGGACGCGTATGTCTCCCCTCGCTCCGCAGCCTCCGCGGTGAGTGTCACCACGACGGCCGCGGTTTTTGGGGGCACCAGCTTTCCCCTCCCTCTCCCCTTCCCGTTACCCTTTCCCTTGCCGGTCGTCTGCGACCGACTGGGAGCGGTGGTGGCGGGGACGGCAGGTGCGGCCTTCGCCGACTTCTTGCCCCTGCCCTTTCCCTTGCGGACCACTTGCGTCCACTCGTTGGACGGAGTGGTGGCAGGGAGTTGAGTGTCTTCCACCTGGGAGGTGGACGGCCCCGGCTCGCTCGGCTGCCTCATGTCCGCCGCAAGCGGCGGTCGGAGGCGTTTCTCCGGCAAGAGCCGGTCCTCGATGCCCGCTAAGCAGGCCCTTGTGAAGGCCCTCTCCTCCATCACAACCTTGCGGATGATATCCTCAAGGTTGGAGGATGGGCCTTCTGCCGAAGGGCTCGTCCGGGCCTGATGCGGCTGGGCCGTGGCTTCAGCCAGCTTCTGGTGAAGCTGGCTAACCTCCAACTGCAGGCGATCCACCTTCGCCTGCAGTTGCCGCGTCTCGTCGGTGGTCTTGCGACGGACCAACTCCGCGACGACACCGCGCAAGCTCGCGGCCCGGCTCTTGAGGGCCTTTTGAAAGGTCCCCTTTAGGTTGGAGGACTTAGAGGCGACCTCCACAATCTCCTCCTCGTCCTCCTCCGCCATTCTCTCCAGCTCGGCGAGAGAGTGGTCCGCGTACAGGACGCGAGACGCACCGTACCCGGACTTGGCCCGGGCGACGTGCGCCCGCTTTTCCTTGGCGGCAACCTTCTCCTCTAGCTCTTGCTGGAGCTGCGCTCGCCGGGAGAGGTCCAGCTGGCGTTGGGCGTCCGCCAGCCCAACGTTATGGGTATCCGCGGCCACAGTCGTCGGCTTTTTAGCCTTCGACCCAGAGGCTACGGAACCCTCGGACCCACCGCTCAAATGGACCCGCTTCCGCGAGCGAGAACCACTCGCGTCCGACACTCCAAGTAGCGAGTCGTTATCGGACGACTCATCCGCTAAAAAGCCTGCCGCAGATGACGCGCGGCTGGCTACTGACGCCGGGGCGTCGGGGTGGCCCTGAGAAGGGCCTTTGGGTTGGCCCTGAGAAGGACCCTTGGGTTGGCCCTGAGAAGGGCCTTTGGTTTTTAAAATCGCCCGGAGGCGCTACGCGTAAGTTTAGACATATCGACAATCGCAGTTCACAAGGCAAGCAGTAAGAAGCTACGAGAGCACAGTGCACTTTGGCCGTACCCAGTCTGCCACTCCGTTACGGTGGTCAGAACTGGGCCGTTTCCAGGGGACGCGACGTGGACGCAAGCACTGTGGGGTGGTCCCCCTGTGGGGTGGTCCCCCAACCTAACCTAACCTAACCTTTTTTTTTTTTTTTTTATTAAGCGGTGAAAAATGCCTGACGCATACCGCACCGTCCGGGGAGATGGTGTGGTTATGTGGGGCTTGCACCCACTAAAAAACACCGCCGTGAGCCTACTGTCGCCTTTGCGGATGGGCCGCGAGAACTGCTACGCATGACGTTCGCGACCCAACCAGCGCAGCCCGTCTCCGGGCACCAACTCCTTTGGCGATGTCCGGGCTCACCTGAGACATCGCCTCCACTCGTGAGGGCCGTGCAACGCGACGACGATAGATTCCCCGATCCATCGCCCGCTGGCACCTCCTAGGGCGGTATCAGGTCGCCATGGCGCCTTCTCCGCCGCCCTGTCCTCCTGCGGCGAATCGCGTCAGCGAGGGAGTCTTCCTCCCTGACGCGCTCCGCCGCTTCCTTTTGCGAGATGACATCCTCGCAGAAGGACGCCACCGCCTCCCATGACCCCCTGCTGTCGATCATGGCCCTGGCCACGGTTGGCAAGGAGAGGTCTGCCCCGATTGCTGCTGCGAGAGCACGGCGCTGCACCACCCAAGCAGGACAATGCTCGAGGGTGTGGAGCGCCGTATCTTCGCTGCAGCCGCACTGGTGACACACGGGAGTCGCCTCCCGTCTAGCCACTTTGTGCAGGTATTTGCCAAAGCAGCCATGCCCCGACAAAACCTGCACCAGGCGGAAGGACAACGTCCCGTGTCGCCTCTGCACCCATTCCTCCAGGATCGGCTGGATAGCCCCCACTGTCCAGTGACCTGCACTGGGCGTCTCCAGCCTAACCTTCCAAATCCGCAGGGTTTGGGCCTGGGCCTCTCTACGCCACCTCGTGACCAGCTCAGGCGGTGGGCGTCTACCACTCTCGGCCTGCAAGTCCGCGCCACGCCAGTAGACTTCGGCGAGCACCTGTGCCTCCAGGTCCCACGGGGGCGTGCCCGCGAGGGCACACGCCGCTTCCGCAGATACAGTGCGGTATCCGCGTACGACCCTGACTGCCATGACTCTTTGCGGTCTTCGCAGAAGAGCCTTATTTTGAGCAGACAGGGACCCCGCCCACACCGGGGCCCCGTAGAGCGCCATCGAGCGGATCACACCCGTGTAAAGCCGTCGGCAAACGACGTTCGGTCCCCCTAGGTTCGGCAGCAGCCGGCTGAGCGCGGATGCCGTGCCGATCAGCTTCGGCGCAAGCTGAGCAAAGTGCTCGCCGAAGTTCCATCTCCGGTCCAAAACCAGGCCCAAGTATCTCATGCTTGCCCGCACCGCTATTGACGCACCACCAATAGCAAGGCGAGCGTCAGCCGGTGGCCGGCGTCGGGGTGCATGAAATACCAGGGCCTCGGTCTTCTCGAGCGCCACCTTGAGGCCCAGTGCCTCGATTCGCCCCACGATTAGGGACGCGCCCTCGACAGCCGAGCGTGCCGCTTCTTCGTAGCTCCCTCCCCGGGCCGTGACGAGTGTGTCATCGGCGTAGCAAATGACGCCCTGCCCGGGGGAGAGCAAACATCGCAGTGCCCAGTCGTAGCCAATGTTCCACACGAGCGGACCTAAGACCGACCCCTGCGGAACACCGCACGTGATGGACCTGCGCACAACACGGCCGTCGCATCCCTCGTAGCAGATGAAACGACCCTGCAGGTAGTCCGCTACTAGCTGCCTCAGGTAGATGGGCACCTGATGGTAGCGAAGCGCCTCCTCGATGCAGCTGAATGGCAGGGTGTTGAACGCATTGGCTATGTCTAAAGACACCGCCAACAACACCCCACCCTGTGCGACTGCATCCGTCGCCTCTGCCTTGAGCCGCAAGATAGCGTCCACAGTCGAACGCCCTGCCCGGAAACCGAACTGAGCGTCCGACAAGTTCGGGCCAACAGCCTCTAAGTGCCGGATGATGCGGGTAGCGAGAATCTTCTCTAGCATCTTCCCCGCCTCGTCCAGCAAGACAAGTGGCCTATACGCTGATGGAGACTCCGGGGGGCGCCCCGGCTTTTGCAACAGCACCAGTCGACCCTCCTTCCAGGCCTTAGGGAACCGTCTCGATGTCAGACAAGCGTCAAACAGCTCCCTTAGCCTGTCTCCCAGAGCCGCTTGCAGAGCCAGGGCCAGCGCCCTTGCAGGCACCCCGTCTGGGCCAGGGGCAGTCCTCTTGGATCGCACCCGCAGAATTGCTGCCTCCATCTCCGCGTCGGAAATTGGGGGTGCCTCCATCTCCGCATCCTGCTCAGGCTCTGCATCGGCCATGGTCGGAGAAGGGTGATTCGCTCGATCCGGGAAGAGTGTCTCCACGACCCTGACGAGGAACTGAGGCTGGAGGGTTTCCGTCAGTGGGGGGCCCTGGGTGCGAAGCTTCTTCCGCGCTGCACGGTACGGACGCCCCCAGGGGTCCCGGTTGAGATCCTCCAGTGCCTCCGCTCTTGACTGCTCCTTCTCTCGACAGATCGCCAACTGTAGAGCCCCCCGGGCATTACGGTATGCCTCATACAGTTGGGACTGGAGGGTCTCCAGCTCTTCGTCGCGGCGGCGCAGCCTGCGCACCTGTGAGTAGGTCCTCCGGGCAACTATACAGGCCGCGCGGAGGTCTGCTATCTCCTGGGACCACCAGTAGACCGCCCGCTTTTTAGGTTGTCTTCGGGAGCGAGGCATGGCTGCATCGCACACAACCGTCATGGCGCGGCGAAAGCAGTCAGCCTCGCCATCAACTCCCTCTGCAGCAGGCGGTAAGGGCAGCCAAGCCTGTACAATGGCTGCTTCCTCTAGGAGATCACCGTCAAGCCGCTTCAACGCCCACCGCGGGAACTGCCGAGCGTCAGGTCGTGGAGACACTGTTGAGTCTGAGGAGGTGGAGACATTCATACAGATGTACAGGTGATCCGATAGCGTCTCCACACTCTCTAGCCTAACCTAACCTAACCTAACCTAACCTTTTTTTTTTTTTTTTTTTTTTTTTTTTTTTTGACGCTGGGAAAAAATGCGTTACGCATACCCTCCCATCGGGGGATGAGAGGGGTATGTGGGACTCCCCGGTCTGACCCGGTATACCCACTAAAACGACCCAGCGACATTCCCGCTTCGTCCAAGTGGCGGGGGACTGGGAAACCGGCATAGCCTTCACGTCCAGTCCTCCGCCGACGATCGCCCTTCATGGCGGGCCCCTCACAGGGACCCGGGAATGACTGACGGAGGTGGTGACGGGTGCAATGCGGGCGAAGGCACCCCCGTGCCTGTCGCCCGCCCGTCGCCACCATGAGGAGGGAGAGGGCATTGCCGTCTCCGACCCCTTCTTCGTCTGCGGAGCGGCGCAGCGAGAAGGTCGTCCTCCCGCACGCGCTCCGCCTCCTCCTTTTGCGAGATTACGTCCTCGCAAAAGGAGGCGACCGCTGCCCAGGCCTCCTCGCTCCCCAGCATGGCGTTGACGACGCCGGGAAGCGAGAGGTCCGGTCCGATTACCGCGGTCAGACCGCGGCGCAACTCGGACCAAGCTGGGCACACCTCTAGGGTGTGCTGCGCCGTGTCCTCCGGCGCGCCGCAGTCGTGGCACGCCGGGGTCTCCTCCCTCCCGATCCGGTGCAGGTGCGATCCGAAACAACCATGGCCGGACAACACCTGCACCAGACGGAACGAGAGGAAACCGTGGGACCGCTCGAGCCAGCTCCGCAGAACCGGACCGAGCGCGTCCAACGTCCGGCGGCCAAAGGTGGCGGTGGCGAGGTCCTCTGACCAGTGAAGGACGATAGCGTCCCTCGCCTCCCGCCGCACGGCCTCTCGCTCTTCGGCGACGGGGCGCTCCCCGAGAGCCTTCCGGCGCGCCGTCCACTCGTACACTCTGGCGAGCACCCAAGCCTCCAACTCCCAAGGAGGGGTGCCAGCCAGAGCGCATGCCGCAGAGAAGCCCACCGAGCGGTAGGCCCTCGCCACCCGCTGTGCAATGGCCCTTTGGGGCCTGCGGATGGCCGTCGCATTCTCCCTCCTGTGGAGGGAGTCCGCCCAGATTGGGGCCCCATATAGGGCCATGCTCCGCAAGATGCCGGCATACAGGCGCCGGCATTTCGCCTTGGGCCCCCCCAGGTTCGGCAGGAGCCACGAGAGGGCGTCAGCGGCCTTGAGCAGGCGCGTCGACAGCCCGCTGAAATGCGGGCCGAAGCGCCACCTGTCGTCTAGCACCAGCCCCAGATACTTCATCTGGGGCTGGACCCCTATCCTGACGCCCTCCACAATTATGTGGGCGTCGGGAGGGCAGCGCTGCCGAGGCCCGCGAAAGAACACGGCCTCGGTCTTGTGCAGCGCCACCTTCAATCCCAGGCGGCGGATCCTCTCTGCAACCAAGGATCCGCCAGCCGAGGCCAGACAGGCCGCGTCCGCGAAATTCCTCCCCCGGGCAGTGAGGAGAGTGTCATCCGCGTAGCAGATGACACTCGTGCCCTGGAGGAGGGCTCCCCGCAAGAGCCAGTTGAACCCGATGTTCCACAGGGGAGGCCCCAGCACCGACCCCTGTGGAACACCGGACTCTGCGCCGTACCGCCTCACGGTGGCCGTTTTGTCCACGAGGAGGACCTCTCGGTCCTCCAAGTAGCTGGCCAGGAGGTCCCGCAGGTATTGGGGCACTCCGTGATATCGGAGCGCCTCCAATATCGTAGAGTGGGGGACGGAGTTGAAGGCGTTGGCAATGTCGAATGACACCGCCAGCACTCCGTCCCCCGCCTCCACCGCCTCCTTCACCTGGCCCTTGAGCAGGGCCAGCGCGTCGATCGTCGAACGCCCTCGACGGAAGCCGAATTGAGCGTCCGACAGATCCGGCCCTACCCCCCGCAAATGGCTTTCAAGCCGGGAGGCGACAATCCCCTCGAACAATTTACCGACCTCATCGAGCAGGACGATGGGCCGGTATGCCGAGGGGGAGTCCACTGGGCGGCCCTCCTTTCGGAGGAGGCATAGCTGCCCCTCCTTCCACAGTTTCGGGAACCTCCCAGCCGTAAAGCACGCGCTGAAGAGGTCCCGAAACCTGTCCTCCATGCCTGAGGCGGCGATCGCCAGCACCCGTGCGGGGACGCCGTCTGGTCCGGGGGCCGTCTTTTTTGCGCGGAGGCTGAGAAGCCCCGCGTATAACTCCGCCACAGTCACCGCGGGGACATCCTCCTCCTCCGGCGAAGCCGCCCCTTGCGGGGGATCCATCGTTGGTGGGGTGAAGTCGGTCCTGCGCGGAAACAGAGACCGGACCACCCCATCCAGCAACGCTGGCTCGAGGGTCTCCGACAGTGGGGGACCATAGGGGCGTAGGTGGTTCCGCGCCGCCTTATATGGTCTCCCATAGGGATCCCTATCGAGACCCTCCAGCATCTCGGCCCTCGCCGAGTCTTGAGCAGCGCCCATTTCGGACTTAAGGACCACCGTTGCCTCTCGGTACGAGGCGTATAGGCGGTCCTCTTCTGCCCGGTCCCGGTTTCGGGCGCTGCGTCGTCGGCTACGAGTGTAGGCCCTTCTGGCCGCCACGCAGGTGGCCCGGAGTCCCTCCAGCTCCTCCGTCCACCAATAGACGGCACGACGGGGAGGCGGACGGCGAGACCGAGGCATGCTGGAGTTGCACACCTCGGTCAGGGACCCTCTGAGCTGGACCGCAGCGGCGTCTACGTCCAGGACCTCGACAGGGGGCGACAGCCAGTCCTGTAGGAAGGCCGCCTCCTTGGCTGCCTCCCGGTCCAGGCGGGTGAGTGCCCACCGCGGGAAGGGAGATTGCCCAGCGCGGGCCATTCCCCTCCCGCCCTGCTGGGTGGAGATGTCGAACCGCACATATCGGTGGTCCGACAACGTCTCCACCATCTCTACCCGCCAGTTGACGACGCGGGCGGCCAGCGCGGGGGTGGCAAACGATACGTCCACCACCGACCCACCCTGTTGCCGCACACACGTGTGGACCGCCCCCCTGTTGAGGAGGGACACACCGCTTGAGGCCGCCCAAAACTCGACGGCGCGTCCCCGGACGTTGCAACCTGCGGCCGGGTTGCCCCAGGCCGTCGACTTGGCGTTCAGGTCGCCCAACACCAGAACTTGGCGTGGCGCCGCCCTCCCTTTGACTGCGGTGAGGATCTCGAGGAAATCCTCAAAGTCCGAGAGAGGGCGGTTTGGGGAGAAATAGACCCCCACCAGGGCCATGTCTCCCCAGGCGGCGGCCACGTATCCCGGTCCCCTCTCTAAGAGCGAGAGGGGAGGGGAGTCTGTGGAAGACCGCGCCACCAACGCCACCAAGCCGTCCCGGTCGCCCAGCCAACGGCCAGGGACCGAGTAGGGTTCGGCGACCACCGCCAAGTCCACCAACCACTCAGCCATGGTCTGCATCAGCAGATCCTGGGCTGCCCTGCAGTGGTTGGCGTTCGCCTGGAGGATGCGATGTTCGACCCTATCCATCAATCGGACATCGCACCCCCCTCCGCAGCCGTCGCAGGAACGACGGAGTCAGCGGCAGCAGCAGTAGGCCTGGTCGGTGCCAGCGCTTTGCCACGCTTAGGGGGAGGATTGCAGTTCCTCCCCTTCATGACGTGGCCTGCCAAGCGGCCACTGGCGGCACACACCGCGCAGTGCGGCGTGGCGGCCTCGCAAGAGACGGCTTTGTGGCCGTTCTTGCCGCAGCGGTAGCACGTGTCCGTCCTGTCTACCGAGGACGGACACATGGGCCGGGTGTGTCCGATGCCGAAGCACCGGAAACACCGCAGAGGCTGGTCCTCGAGTGCCCGAACCGCACCCGAGCTGTACCCAACTGCGAGCCGTCCCTTGGCAAGGACGGCTTTGGCAGCGGCGATTGGGCACTCGAGGCGAATGGTGCCCATGCCGCCACGGCCGGGCCTTATGTCCCGGCCTTGTACCGCCGCGGCGCCACAGCCTCCTATCGCTGCGACCGCCGCCACTACCTCCTCTTTAGTGACGGAGTCGTCGAGCTCCGTCACCTCGAAGGCCGCCGTCTTGACCGGTCGGGCCACCTTGGCCGAGTCTGCGATGACCTCTTGCAGCTTTGCTGCGAAGAGGTCCGCATGGGCACTCCCCTCGGCCCCCGGGAACTCGAAAATTCGAGCCCCGGCTTGTGTCCGCCGGCAAGAGACGCTGCCGATACCCAATTGGGTGGGATCGGCATTGGCACGCGCCCGCACCAAAACGGACGCGTACGTCTCCCCTCGCTCCGCCGCCTCCGCGGTGAGCGTCACCACGACGGCAGCAGTTTTCGGGGGGACTAGCTTCCCCTTTCCTTTCGCCTTTCCCTTGCCGGTCGTCTGCGACCGACTGGGAGCGGTGGTGGCGGGGACGGCAGATACGGCCTTTGCCAACTTCTTGCCCCTGCCCTTCCCCTTACGTACCACATCCGTCCACTCGTTGGACGGGGTGGTCGACGGGAGAAGAACGTCTCCCGCCTGGGAGGAGGACGGCCCCGGCTCGCTCGGCTGCCTCTTGTCCGCCGCAAGCGGCGGTCGGAGGCGTTTCTCCGGCAAGAGCCGGTCCTCGATGCCTGCCAAGCAGGCCCTTGTGAAGGCCCTCTCCTCCATCACAACCTTGCGGATGATATCCTCAAGGTTGGAGGATGGGCCTTCTGCCGCAGGGCTCGTCCGGGCCTGTTGCGGCTGGGCCGTGGCTTCAGCCAGCTTTCGATGAAGCTGGCTGACCTCCGACTGCAGGCGATCCACCTTCGCCTGCAGTTGCCGCGTCTCGTCGGTGGTTTTGCGACGGACCAGCTCCGTCACGACACCGCGCAAGCTCGCGGCCCGGCTCTTGAGGGCCTTTTGAAAGGTCCCCTTTAGGTTGGAGGACTTAGAGGCGACCTCCACAATCTCCTCCTCGTCCTCCTCCGCCATTCTCTCCAGCTCGGCGAGAGAGTGGTCCGCGTACAGGACGCGGGACGCACCGTACCCGGACTTGGCCCGGGCGACGTGCGCCCGCTTTTCCTTGGCGGCAACCTTCTCCTCTAGCTCTTGCTGGAGCTGCGCTCGCCGGGAGAGGTCCAGCTGGCGTTGGGCGTCCGCCAGCCCAACGTTATGGGTATCCGCGGCCACAGTCGTCGGCTTTTTAGCCTTCGACCCAGAGGCTACGGAACCCTCGGACCCACCGCTCAAATGGACCCGCTTCCGCGAGCGAGAACCACTCGCGTCCGACACTCCAAGTAGTGAGTCGTTATCGGACGACTCATCCGCTAAAAAGCCTGCCGCAGATGACGCGCGGCTGGCTACTGACGCCGGGGCGTCGGGGTGGCCCTGAGAAGGGCCTTTGGGTTGGCCCTGAGAAGGACCTTTGGGTGGGCCCTGAGAAGGACCCTTGGGTTGGCCCTGAGAAGGGCCTTTGGTTTTTAAAAATCGCCCGGAGGCGCTACGCGTAAGTTTAGACATCGACAATCGCAGTTCGCAAGGCAAGCAGTAAGAAGCTACGAGAGCACAGTGCACTTTGGCCGTACCCAGTCTGCCACTCCGTTACGGTGGTCAGAACTGGGCCGTTTCCAGGGGACGCGACGTGGACGCAAGCACTGTGGGGTGGTCCCCCAACCTAACCTTTTTTTTTTTTTTTTTTTTTTTTTTTTTTTTGACGCTGGGAAAAAATGCATTACGCATACCCTCCCATCGGGGGATGAGAGGGGTATGTGGGACTCCCCGGTCTGACCCGGTATACCCACTAAAACGACCCAGCGACATTCCCGCTTCGTCCAAGTGGCGGGGGACTGGGAAACCGGCATAGCCTTTACGTCCAGTCCTCCGCCGACGATTGCCCTTCATGGCGGGCCCCTCACATGGGCCCGGGAATGACTGACGAAGGTGGTGACGGGTGCAATGCGGGCGAAGGCACCCCCGTGCCTGTCACCCGCCCGTCGCCACCATGAGGAGGGAGAGGACGGTGCCTTCTCCGACCCCTTTTTCGTCTGCGGAGCGGCGCAGCGAGAGGGTCGTCCTCCCGCACGCGCTCCGCCTCCTCCTTTTGCGAGATTACGTCCTCGCAAAAGGAGGCGACCGCTGCCCAGGCCTCCTCGCTCCCCAGCATGGCGTTGACGACGCCGGGAAGCGAAAGGTCTGGTCCGATTACCGCGGTCAGACCGCGGCGCAACTCGGACCAAGCTGTCCGAGAGAGGGCGGTTTGGGGAGAAATAGACCCCCACCAGGGCCATGTCTCCCCAGGCGGCGGCCACGTATCCCGGTCCCCTCTCTAAGAGCGAGAGGGGAGGAGAGTCCGTGGAAGACCGCGCCACCAACGCCACCAAGCCGTCCCGGTCGCCTAGCCAACGGCCAGGGACCGAGTAAGGTTCGGCGACCACCGCCAAGTCCACCAACCACTCAGCCATGGTCTGCATCAGCAGATCCTGGGCTGCCCTGCAGTGGTTGGCGTTCGCCTGGAGGATGCGATGTTCGACCCTATCCATCAGTCGGACATCGCACCCCCCTCCGCAACCGCCGCAGGAACGACGGGGATAGCGGCAGCAGCAGCAAGCCTGGTCGGTGCCAGTGCTTTGCCACGCTTAGGGGGAGGATTGCAGTTCCTCCCCTTCATGACATGGCCTGCCAGGCGGCCACTGGCGGCACACACCGCGCAGTGTGGCGTGGCGGCCTCGCAAGATACGGCTTTGTGGCCGTTCTTGCCGCAGCGGTAGCACGTGTCCGTCCTGTCTACCGAGGACGGACACATGGGCCGGGTGTGTCCGATGCCGAAGCACCGGAAACACCGCAGAGGCTGGTCCTCGAGTGCCCGAACCGCACCCGAGCTGAACCCAACTGCGAGCCGTCCCTTGGCAAGGACGGCTTTGGCAGCGGCGATTGGGCACTCGAGGCGAATGGTGCCCATGCCGCCACGGCCGGGCCTTATGTCCCGGCCTTGTACCGCCGCGGCGCTACAACCCCCTATCGCTGCGACCGCCGCCACTACCTCCTCTTTAGTGACGGAGTCGTCGAGCTCCGTCACCTCAAAGGCCGCCGTCTTGACCGGTCGGGCCACCTTGGCCGAGTCTGCGATGACCTCCTGCAGCTTTGCTGCGAAGAGGTCCGCATGGGCACTCCCCTCGGCCCCCGGGAACTCGAAAATTCGAGCCCCGGCTTGTGTCCGCCGGCAAGACACGCTGCCGATCCCCAGCTGGGTGGGATCGGCATTGGCACGCGCCCGTACTAATACGGACGCGTATGTCTCCCCTCGCTCCGCAGCCTCCGCGGTGAGTGTCACCACAACGGCCGCGGTTTTTGGGGGCACCAGCTTTCCCTTCCCTCTCCCCTTCCCCTTTCCCTTGTCGGTCGTCTGCGACCGACTGGGAGCGGTGGTGGCGGGGACGGCAGGTACGGCCTTCGCCGACTTTTTGCCCCTGCCCTTTCCCTTACGGACCACTTGCGTCCACTCGTTGGACGGGGTGGTAGCAGGGAGTGTGGTGTCTTCCACCTGGGAGGTGGACGGCCCCGGCTCGCTCGGCTGCCTCTTATCCGCCGCAAGCGGCGGTCGGAGGCGTTTCTCCGGCAAGAGCCGGTCCTCGATGCCCGCTAAGCAGGCCCTTGTGAAGGCCCTCTCCTCCATTACAACCTTGCGGATGATATCCTCAAGGTTGGAGGATGGGCCTTCTGCCGCAGGGCTCGTCCGGGCCTGTTGCGGCTGGGCAGTGGTTTCAGCCAGCTTCCGATGAAGCTGGCTGACCTCCGATTGCAAGCGATCCACTTTCGCCTGCAGTTGCCGCGTCTCGTCGGTGGTCTTTCGTCGGACCAGCTCTGCGACGACACCGCGCAAGCTCGCGGCCCGGCTCTTGAGGGCCTTTTGAAATGTGCCCTTTAGGTTTGAGGACTTAGAGGCGACCTCCACGATCTCCTCCTCGTCCTCCTCCGCCATTCTCTCAAGCTCGGCGAGAGAGTGGTCCGCGTACAGGACGCGGGACGCACCGTACCCGGATTTGGCCCGGGTGGCGTGCGCCCGCTTCTCTTTGGCGGCAACCTTCTCCTCCAGCTCTTGCTGGAGCTGCGCTCGCCGGGAGAGGTCCAGCTGGCGTTGGGCGTCCGCGAGCCCAACGTTGTGGGTATCCGCGGCCACGGTCGTCGGCTTTTTTGCCTTCGACCCAGAGGCTACGGAACCCTCGGATCCACCACTTAGGTGGACACGCTTCCGCGACCGAGAGCCGCTCGCGTCCGACACACCAAGTAGTGAGTCGTTATCGGACGACTCGTCCGCCAGAAAGCCTGCCGCAGAAGGCGCGCGGCTAGCTTCAGACGCCGGAGCGTCGGAGTGGCCCTGAGAAGGGCCTTTTGGTTGGCCCTGAGAAGGGCCTTTTGGTTGGCCCTGAGAAGGACCTTTGGGTTTGGGTTGGCCCTGAGAAGGGCCTTTGGGTTGGCCCTGAGAAGGGCCTTTGGGTTGGCCCTGAGAAGGGCCTTTGGTTTTTAAAAGTCGCCCGGAGGCGCTACGCGTGAGTTTAGACATAGTCTCCGTCAGTTCGTAGTTCGCAAGTCAAGGATAAAATCGCTACGAGAGCACAGTGCACTTTGGCCGTACCCAGTCTGCCACTCCGTTACGGTGGTCAGAACTGGGCCGTTTCCAGGGGACGCGACGTGGACGCAAGCACTGTGGGGTGGTCCCCCCCCCCAACCTAACCTAACCTAACCTAACCTAACCTAACCCAGTTCCCCCCGAGCCTCCGTGGTGGTCGGATCGTTTTTAAAGCCGCTCCGCAGTTAAAAAATCAAAAAAGTGGTCAAAAGTGCTCCGATTTTGACAAATGAAGTGTTAGGGTGTGCAGAAAAGTTGCCCCCACATTACCACATGTGAAAACAAAAAGGATTGCAGTGCCTTGTATTAAAAAGTGCTGAAAACCTTCTTTTAAGAGGTTAAGTTGAAACTGTTATTTACAAAAACGTGAACGCTGAGAAAACAAGATCGACGACCCCCTCCTTTTTTGCTGAAATCCAGTGGACATCGTGGCTCCGGACCATCAGGACCAGTCATCATCTTCCTGAGGCCGCGCCCTGGCGAGTTATTCAGGAATTCCCAAAAACCACGTGTCCTGAAAAGGCAGAAGGAGTGGCGGCAGCGGCTTGAAAATTGGCATCAGCCTGGACCTTAGTAAGAAAACGCGAGTCCACTTAATTTTGAAATTTTTAGACCCCTGGGAGCCATATTATAACGCTTACAAAGTGCAAACTTTGGACCCAAATATCACCGGTCTCCAGTATAACATCAAAGTTTTGCAACCGGAATCCGTGGCGCGCTCATTGGCCCTATAGAGATCATAAGTTTTAGATTTTTAGTTACAATAGTTTATTAGTTATAAGATATTTTATAGGTTTTTCAGTTTTTCAAAAAATTTTTCACTTGTTTTTTGGTTATTGCAATATTTTGTTTTTGTGCATTATAGGGGCTTATTTTACCTTATTTTTGCCGTTTTTTCCAGAATTTTCCGACCAGTGGAACCTGAGATATCGAATTTTTAGTGTTTTTCGGCTTTTATTTAAATTTAAATAGTAAATTCCAAATTTTCACACCAGGATAGGGTCTAACATAGCCACTGCGACCCATTTAAGCCCAAACACGGGGTACATATCTTTGCAATTGACTGTTTTCGTAAAATTGGTACATTTCGGTTTTTAGGTTTTCAAATTATTTTTACGATATCTCAGGAACCGCTGGTCCGATTACTCTCGGATTTTCTTTAGGGCTGACGGTATATTTCCAATTTTAGGTGTGGACTTGTTTCAGGCCATTTTGGGCCAAAAAATTTTTTGTCGCTGAAACCATTTTCAGGACACACCTGAAGTGACGCCGAACTGTAAGTCCAAAACCCCGTCCTTCTGTGACGAAGGGTTCAAAAGTTACAGGCGATTTAATAAGACGTTTGACAGTTCGGCGGCCATTTTGTTTTGCTTCAAACCGCCAGAACTCCTAAACCAGAGGTCGTGGGAGAACGCGGTTTTCTGTTTAAGGCTCAGGGCCATATCCTCTCACTTACCTCACGTTTTCAGGCGGTTTGGAGCAACAAAATTTCAGGATCCTGAAAGGGGTTTCAGCGGACAGCGGAAATCAGGCCAAGTTATTTGAGCCCAAACTCGGGGGGTCTGCGGCTTTCCCGAGGGAAGTTATCGGCCGTCAAACATTGGTTTTGACAGGACTGCGGCCATCTTGGACCGTCTTTAATTGACTATAACTTCCCAACGGAGAGTCGTAGAAGGCTGGGACTTTCACTGGGCGTACCAGCAAGACTTAGGTTATAGGTCGAGACGCTTTTCAGGCGTTTTCAGGACGGAAGAAATTTTCAGCCTGAAAATTGTTCCGGTGGATTGGTCTTGCCGGGCCAAATTCGGGGAGCCCAAACACCGGTGTTTTTGGACCGGTGGTGCCGGAGAAATCCTATGTGACATTTTTCGGTTTTTTATTTTGATAAAAAACCGAGATTTTTGAGTCGGGATATCTCCGAAACCCCTTGGTCTAACTGCACCGAGTTTGGGATCATCTGAGAGGGCTCGGCGAGAGCTATCTACTCGACCCATTAGATTGACTCTACATAGAGTCTCCTTGAAAAAGGGTCTCTTCTTCGTAGTTTTCCTCAAAATTTTGATTATTTCTGCGATTTCATGGTGAGACCCACTCTCTTGAGTGCAGGACAGACAGGCTTGACTCACATATCACCCACCCCCCTATACAGGGTCGGATCACAGTCGTGGTTATAGCACATAACTTTATTTTAATATTTTATTTATAGTATATTGACATTTTTCCCCGTTCTCTTCACTGTGCCCTATACACACAAGACACACAACCCAACACACAACACAACTCAAATACATCATGGTTCTCGGGATTCGCACCCCAGTAAAAGGGAAGGGGCCGGAGGCCAGCGCCAGCCAGCCACAGGGTTCTGCGTCGCCTACGAACGCGGGAAATCAGGGACCCTCTGGGGCGCGCGAAGCGCCAAAGGGGATATCCCTGACGTACGGCAGAAAAGACGCTGTTAGAGGAACCAAAGAGGGAACAGCCGAAACGCCACTAACGACGTCAGCAGGGACCTCTGGTGCTGTTGCTCCTACCACCACTCCCAGCCCCGCAGGCCCGTCGGGACAGGCGCTGGACGCCGCCAGGACCTTTATCCGTAGACCGGAGCGAAAGCGAAGATCCGTAGACAACATGGAGGCGTACAAAAAGCAGCCTAACAGCTACGCTGCTCAATCTAATGACCAACTTCTCCAGGAACTCATGAAGACCTTTGAGGACATCCCATTCAGGGTGAAGGACTATCCTCAGATGAGGAAGGATATAAAGAACTTCCTGGAGACTCAGTCCGACAAAAGTCTACGGATATTGTTTGAGCTGAGTAGGCGGGTAAAGGGCCTGGAAACTGCGCCCAAAACAACTACAGCCAAAACGCCTGTACTACAAAAATTGACTGAGGGAATCCTGGATAGGCTGAACATGGTAGAAGAAAATATAAATACGCGCCTAAATGACCTGGAAGAGAAAGTTTTAAAAGAGTTCCAGGACTTGACCGAACGCTACGACGACTGCGGTGCCGACCTCATCGACAAGGTCGTCGATAAGGTTCTCGAGGTCAGCGAGAAGGTTGACGCAGTCCATGTGGACGTAAACCATACGACAGAGTGTGTGAAGGTCGTCGGTCAGGCCGCGGTGGCCCTCGAGGACAGAATCGACGGCTTTGCCGGTGATGTCGCCACCAGAACCGATCGACTTACAGAGGTCATCAGGGAATCTGCAGGTGAGCCAAAACCTGATCAGCAGACCTACGCCAACGTTACGGCAGCCAAACACGGGCACCGACCGGCGCTTCACTCGATGGCGGTCACCCTTGAAGGCAGTCAAGAGACTGCTGACGAGGTGCTCGCCAGGGTGAGGGTGGCGGTCGATGCCAGGGGATCTGGCCTAAAAATAAGTAAGGTCCGAAAGGCCAAAAACCAAACGGTCATACTGGGGTGCGACACAGAGGCGGAGTACAAGAAAGTGAAAGACAGGATCGAGAGCCGAGGTGGAGGATTAAGGGTAGAGCCCATGAAAAATAAAAACCCACTCGTCGTCCTAAAAGACGTCTTCCTAGACAGTGGCGATGACGAAATGGTGCAGGCGCTCTACTCTCAAAACGAGAATATATTTAGGGACTTAGAAAAAGAAGAAATGGAAATGGCAATAAAGTTTAAAAAGAGGACTAGGAACCCCAGAACAGCGCACGTTGTCGTTCAGGTCGGGCCGAAAGTATGGCAGAGGATGACGGAAGCTGGAGCCCTTTACCTCGACCTGCAAAGGGTCAGGGTGGAGGACCAGTCGCCGCTCATCCAATGCACCAAGTGCTTAGCGTTCGGGCACGGCCGGAAATTTTGTACGGAGAGTGCGGACAGGTGCAGTCACTGCGGAGGACCGCACTTACGCGAGAAGTGCGCGGAGTTTATCGCGGGTAATGAACCGCAGTGCTGCAACTGCTTGCACTCGAAGTTTCAAAGGACCGACCACAACGCTTTCAGCGTGGAGTGCCCAGTCCGCAAAAAGTGGGACTACCTGGCTCGGACGACAACAGCATATGCCTAAACTGCTTCTCAGGGCTTACGTAACACACACAACACACACACGAACACACCGAGACAGCAACACAAACTGGGAGTACATATATATGGAAACCAACGCACACAAACACACACAGATATTTAAAATATATAATTATATATACGAATATATCAAAAACACAAGCATAACACTAAACATGCACCACAAACAACACGAAACAATGACAAGACAAATAAAAAACCAGCACAAGAATAGACAATAATTATGTATATCATAAGTATATATGTATATTATTGCCGCAACCTTAAGGGAAGTCGAGAGATGTATAAAGCGAGTAAATCCACATAAGCCCCTATAATAGTGCAGAAAATGAAATATGTAATGGCAAATAGATTGTTAAATCCAAGAAGGTCCAAACCTTGTACTATATTTTAAATAAAAACACTTGTTAAAATAGGGATAAAATACGTAATGTATAAAGCAAAGCTTAAGGAAATGGACACGTTAAACCAATTTTGTAAAAACATACTAGATTAATAAGCATATCTGGCTGGACTTATAGTACTGTATAAGACATAGAATAAGGAAGTATAAATTTGTAAAACTAATAATTATGTAAAATTAAGCTAGAATGTAAATTAGACAGTAAAAAGTATTAAAATATAAAAGTTGTTAGCATATAAGAATGTAACTAGTAATAAATAGAATAGGAAAGAAACTGTAAACACCTTAACAGAAATTGTAAATAAAACAAGAGTTGTAGTTCTGAATTTCTACCCTAAATAAAGAAATATAAAACAAAAAGTAGTAAGAATAGCGGGAGTCCCACCCGGCTAAGAATGTAAGAGAAGCATGAAAGAAAGATACAGTATGGAGAATGAAAGTGCGAGAGGAATAAAAGAGAGAACTGGAATGAATGAGTATATTAGAATAATAAGATCCCGTTGTTCCCATGAACGGGGAAAAGCACAAAAAAAAAAAAAAAAAAAAAAAAAAAAAAAAAAAAAACCTAACCTAACCTAACCCAACCTAACCTAACCTAACCTTTTTTTTTTTTTTTTTTTTTTTTTTTTTTTTTTTTTTTTTTTTTTGACGCTGGGAAAAAATGCATTCCTCCCATCGGGGGATGAGAGGGGTATGTGGGACTCCCCGGTCTGACCGGTATACCCACTAAAACGACCCAGCGACATTCCCGCTTCGTCCAAGTGGCGGGGGACTGGGAAACCGGCATAGCCTTTACGTCCAGTCCTCCGCCGACGATCGCCCTTCATGGCGGGCCCCTCACAGGGACCCGGGAATGACTGACGGAGGTGGTGACGGGTGCAATGCGGGCGAAGGCACCCCCGTGCCTGTCGCCCGCCCGTCGCCACCATGAGGAGGGAGAGGGCGTTGCCGTCTCCGACCCCTTCTTCGTCTGCGGAGCGGCGCAGCGAGAGGGTCGTCCTCCCGCACGCGCTCCGCCTCCTCCTTTTGCGAGATTACGTCCTCGCAAAAGGAGGCGACCGCTGCCCAGGCCTCCTCGCTCCCCAGCATGGTGTTGACGACGCCGGGAAGCGAGAGGTCCGGTCCGATTACCGCGGTCAGACCGCGGCGCAACTCGGACCAAGCTGGACACACCTCCAAGGTGTGCTGTGCCGTGTCCTCCGGCGCGCCGCAGTCGTGGCACGCCGGGGTCTCCTCCCTCCCGATCCGGTGCAGGTGCGATCCGAAACAGCCATGGCCGGATAACACCTGCACCAGACGGAACGAGAGGAAACCGTGGGACCGCTCGAGCCAGCCCTGTAGAACCGGACCGAGCGCGTCCAACGTCCGGCGGCCAAAGGTGGCGGTGGCGAGGTCCTCTGTCCAGTGAAGGACGATAGCGTCCCTCGCCTCCCGCCGCACGGCCTCCCGCTCTTCGGCGACGGGGCGCTCCCCGAGAGCCTTCCGGCGCGCCGTCCACTCGTACACTCTGGCGAGCACCCATGCCTCCAACTCCCAAGGCGGGGTGCCAGCCAGAGCGCATGCCGCCGAAAAACCCACCGAGCGGTAGGCCCTCGCAACCCGCTGTGCAATGGCTCTTTGGGGCCTGCGGATGGCCGTCGCATTCTCCCTCCTGTGGAGGGAGTCCGCCCAGATTGGGGCCCCATATAGGGCCATGCTTCGCAAGATGCCGGCATACAGGCGCCGGCATTTCGCCTTGGGCCCCCCCAGGTTCGGGAGGAGCCACGAGAGGGCGTCAGCGGCCTTTAACAGGCGTGTCGACAGCCCGCTGAAATGCGGGCCGAAGCGCCACCTGTCGTCCAGCACCAGCCCCAGATACTTCATCTGGGGCTGGACCCCTATCCTAACGCCCTCCACAATTATGTGGGCGTCGGGAGGGCAGCGCTGCCGAGGCCCGCGAAAGAACACGGCCTCGGTCTTGTGCAGCGCCACCTTCAATCCCAGGCGGCGAATCCTCTCTGCAACCAAGGATCCGCCAGCCGAGGCAAGACAGGCCGCGTCCGCAAAAACCTAACCTAACCTAACCTAACCTTTTTTTTTTTTTTTTTTTTTTTTTTTTTTTTTTTTTTTTTTTTCACGATGTGGAAATCCTCAATGGATGTCCTCCGCCCTGGGGAGAGCGAAGGGGTCTGTCAGACTCGTACTGACTAAAACCACACCGGTGTTCCCTCGCACACTTGCGTCAGGGGGGCAACGGGATCTGATGCGACTTCCGCTGCCCCGGACTAGTGCTGGCCCGCTTGACCTACGGGCCTCGTCCCGGGGGGAGTGAGGTGTAAAACTCCCCCCGCTACGTCTATGAGAGGCGCGCGTGGAACACAACGCGCCGCCGTCTCGGGTCCAGTGTGATGGGGGGCGACGGATGTCCCCGAATCCGCCGCCCCTGGACCAATTTAGGGGGGCCGGAAGAGGGCGTTGTCAGCCCTCTGCCGACGCCCGGTGCGCCTGCTGCGGGATGGGCGGGAGCTGGTCATCTCCCTTTCCCTTTCCGCAGCTTCCTTCTGCGACATGACGGTCTCGCAGAAGGACATCACTGCGTCCCAGGACTCTGCGCTGCCGACCATCGAGCGAACGACGGCCGGCAGCGACAGGTCTCCTCCTACCTCTGCAACGAGAGCACGGCGCGGCTCATCGAAAGCGGCACACTCGGCCAGCGTATGCCGCGCCGTATCCTCCGAACAATGGACGCAGTGATGGCACCGGGCGTCCGGCTCCCTGCTTAAGCGAGACAGGTACTTCCCGAAGCAGCCGTGCCCCGAGAGTACCTGTGTCGCCCGGAACGTCAGAGAGCCGTGCTTCCTCCCGAGCCAGTCGTCGAGTACTGGCCGGATCGCCTCGATTGTGTTGAGGCCGGCGGTGGGGAGGTCTAGCCTCCCCCGCCATTCCGCCACCATGACCTGTCGGAGCTGAGACCGGTACAGCGTAATCTGTCGCTGCACCAGCCTCTCGCCCCGATGTTCGGCCTCCTCGCGCCACTGGTATAGTGTCGCGAGGGTCTTCGCCTCCAGGTCCCATGGCGGGGATCCGGCCAGTACGCAAGCCGCCTCGTAGGAGATCGTGCGATATCCCCGTACGACCCTGACGGCCATCGCTCTCTGCGGTCTGCGCAGGACTGCGATAGTGCGGGTCGTCAGGTCGGTCGCCCATATCGGGGCCCCATAAAGGGCCATCGATCGCACGATCCCCACGTACAACCGCCTGCAGGCGGAGCTCGGGCCCCCCAGTTTGGGAACCTAACCTAACCTAACCTAACCTAACCTAACCTAACCTTTTTTTTTTTTTTTTTTTTTTTTTGACGCTGGGAAAAAATGCATTACGCATACCCTCCCATCGGGGGATGAGAGGGGTATGTGGGACTCCCCGGTCTGACCCGGTATACCCACTAAAACGACCCAGCGACATTCCCGCTTCGTCCAAGTGGCGGGGGACTGGGAAACCGGCATAGCCTTTACGTCCAGTCCTCCGCCGACGATTGCCCTTCATGGTGGGCCCCTCACAGGGACCCGGGAATGACTGACGGAGGTGGTGACGGGTGCAATGCGGGCGAAGGCACCCCCGTGCCTGTCGCCCGCCCGTCGCCACCATGAGGAGGGAGAGGGCGTTGCCGT
Organism: Xestia c-nigrum; assembly: GCA_916618015.1. Lineage (NCBI taxonomy): Eukaryota > Metazoa > Arthropoda > Insecta > Lepidoptera > Noctuidae > Xestia > Xestia c-nigrum. The sequence continues at coordinate 25,956,870 of OU745254.1, read as the reverse complement.
CTCCGACCCCTTCTTCGTCTGCGGAGCGGCGCAGCGAGAGGGTCGTCCTCCCGCACGCGCTCCGCCTCCTCCTTTTGCGAGACTACGTCCTCGCAAAAGGAGGCGACCGCTGCCCAGGCCTCCTCGCTCCCCAGCATGGCGTTGACGACGCCGGGAAGCGAGAGGTCCGGTCCGATTACCGCGGTCAGACCGCGGCGCAACTCGGACCAAGCTGGGCACACCTCCAAGGTGTGCTGCGCCGTGTCCTCCAGCGCGCCGCAGTCGTGGCACGCCGGGGTCTCCTCCCTCCCGATCCGGTGCAGGTGCGATCCGAAACAGCCATGGCCGGATAACACCTGCACCAGACGGAACGAGAGGAAACCGTGGGACCGCTCGAGCCAGCCCTGTAGAACCGGACCGAGCGCGTCCAACGTCCGGCGGCCAAAGGTGGCGGTGGCGAGGTCCTCTGTCCAGTGAAGGACGATAGCGTCCCTCGCCTCCCGCCGCACGGCCTCCCGCTCTTCGGCGACGGGGCGCTCCCCGAGAGCCTTCCGGCGCGCCGTCCACTCGTACACTCTGGCGAGCACCCAAGCCTCCAACTCCCAAGGAGGGGTGCCAGCCAGAGCGCATGCCGCCGAAAAGCCTACCGAGCGGTAGGCCCTCGCCACCCGCTGTGCAATGGCCCGTTGAGGCCTGCGGATGGCCGTCGCATTCTCCCTCCTGTGGAGGGAGTCCGCCCAGATGGGGGCCCCGTAAAGGGCCATGCTCCTCAATATGCCTGCATACAGGCGCCGGCATTTCGCCTTGGGCCCCCCCAGGTTCGGGAGGAGCCACGAGAGGGCGTCCGCGGCCTTCAGCAGGCGCGTCGACAGCCCGCTGAAATGCGGGCCGAAGCGCCACCTGTCGTCCAGCACCAGCCCCAAATACTTCATCTGGGGCTGGACCCCTATCCTGACGCCCTCCACAATTATGTGGGCGTCGGGAGGGCAGCGCTGCCGAGGCCCGCGAAAGAACACGGCCTCGGTCTTGTGCAGCGCCACCTTCAATCCCAGGCGGCGGATCCTCTCTGCAACCAAGGATCCGCCAGCCGAGGCCAGACAGGCCGCGTCCGCAAAGTTCCTCCCCCGGGCAGTGAGGAGAGTGTCATCCGCGTAGCAGATGACACTCGTGCCCTGGAGGAGGGCTCCTCGCAGGAGCCAGTTAAACCCGATGTTCCACAGGGGAGGGCCAAGCACGGACCCCTGCGGAACACCGGACTCTGCGCCGTACCGCCTCACGGTGGCCGTTTTGTCCACTAGGAGGACTTCTCGGTCCTCCAGGTAGCTGGCCAGGAGGTCCCGCAGATATTGGGGCACTCCGTGATATCGGAGCGCCTCCAATATCGTCGAGTGGGGGACGGAGTTGAAGGCGTTGGCAATGTCGAATGACACCGCCAGCACTCCGTCCCCCGCCTCCACCGCCTCCTTCACCTGACCCTTGAGTAGGGCCAGCGCGTCGATCGTCGAACGCCCTCGACGGAAGCCAAATTGGGCATCCGACAGATCCGGCCCTACTCCCCGCAAATGGCTGTCAAGCCGGGAGGCGATAATCCCCTCGAACAACTTACCGACCTCATCGAGCAGGACGACGGGCCGGTATGCCGAGGGGGAGTCTACCGGGCGTCCCGCTTTTCGGAGGAGGCAAAGCTGCCCCTCCTTCCACAGTTTCGGGAACCTCCCAGCCGTAAAGCACGCGCTGAAGAGGTCCCGGAACCTGTCCTCCATGCCGGAGGCAGCAATCGCCAGCACCCGTGCGGGGACGCCGTCCGGTCCAGGGGCCGTCTTCTTGACGCGGAGGCCGAGAACCCCCGCGTACAACTCCGCCGCCGTCACCGGGGGGACGTCCTCCTCCTCCGGCGAAGTCGCCCTTTGCGGGGGATCCATCGTTGGTGGGGTGAAGTCGGTCCTGCGCGGAAACAGGGACCGGACCACCCCATCCAGCAATGCTGGATCGAGGGTCTCCGACAGTGGGGGACCATAAGGGCGTAGCTGGTTCCGCGCCGCCTTATATGGTCTCCCATAGGGGTCCCTGTCGAGACCCTCCAGCATCTCGGCCCTCGCCGAGTCCTGTGCAGCACCCATTGCAGACTTGAGGACCGTCGTCGCCTCTCGGTAAGAGGCGTATAGGCGGTCCTCTTCTGCCCGGTCTCGGTTTTGGGCGCTGCGACTTCGGCTCCGCGTGTAGGCCCTTCTGGCCGCCACGCAGGTGGCCCGGAGTCCCTCCAGCTCCTCCGTCCACCAATAGACGGCACGACGGGGAGGCGGACGGCGAGACCGGGGCATGCTGGAGTTGCACACCTCGGTCAGGGACTCTCTGAGCTGGACCGCAGCGGCGTCTACGTCCAGGCCCTCGACAGGGGGCGACAGCCAGTCCTGGAGGAAGGCCGCCTCCTTGGCTGCCTCCCGGTCCAGGCGGGTGAGTGCCCACCGCGGGAAGGGAGATTGCCCAGCGCGGGCCATCCCCCTCCCGCCCTGCTGGGTGGAGATGTCGAACCGCACATATCGGTGGTCCGACAACGTCTCCACCATCTCTACCCGCCAGTTGACGACGCGGGCGGCCAGCGCGGGGGTGGCAAACGACACGTCCACCACCGACCCACCCTGTTGCCGCACACACGTGTGGACCGCCCCCCTGTTGAGGAGGGACACACCGCTTGAGGCCGCCCAAAACTCGACGGCGCGTCCCCGGACGTTGCAACCTGCGGCCGGGTTGCCCCAGGCCGTCGACTTGGCGTTCAGGTCGCCCAACACCAGAACTTGGCGTGGCGCCGCCCTCCCTTTGACTGCGGTGAGGATCTCGAGGAAATCCTCAAAGTCCGAGAGAGGGCGGTTTGGGGAGAAATAGACCCCCACCAGGGCCATGTCTCCCCAGGCGGCGGCCACGTATCCCGGTCCCCTCTCTAAGAGCGAGAGGGGAGGGGAGTCTGTGGAAGACCGCGCCACCAACGCCACCAAGCCGTCCCGGTCGCCCAGCCAACGGCCAGGGACCGAGTAAGGTTCGGCGACCACCACCAAGTCCACCAACCACTCAGCCATGGTCTGCATCAGCAGATCCTGGGCTGCCCTGCAGTGGTTGGCGTTCGCCTGGAGAATGCGATGTTCGACCCTATCCATCAGTCGGACATCGCACCCCCCTCCGCAACCGCCGCAGGAACGACGGGAATAGCGGCAGCAGCAGCAAGCCTGGTCGGTGCCAGTGCTTTGCCACGCTTAGGGGGAGGATTGCAGTTCCTCCCCTTCATGACATGGCCTGCCAGGCGGCCACTGGCGGCACACACCGCGCAGTGTGGCGTGGCGGCCTCACAAGATACGGCTTTGTGGCCGTTCTTGCCGCAGCGGTAGCACGTGTCCGTCCTGTCTACCGAGGACGGACACATGGGCCGGGTGTGTCCGATGCCGAAGCACCGGAAACACCGCAGAGGCTGGTCCTCGAGTGCCCGAACCGCACCCGAGCTATACCCAACTGCGAGCCGTCCCTTGGCAAGGACGGCTTTGGCAGCGGCGATTGGGCACTCGAGGCGAATGGTGCCCATGCCGCCACGGCCGGGCCTTATGTCCCGGCCTTGTACCGCCGCGGCGCCACAACCCCCTATCGCTGCGACCGCCGCCACTACCTCCTCTTTAGTGACGGAGTCGTCGAGCTCCGTCACCTCAAAGGCCGCCGTCTTGACTGGTCGGGCCACCTTGGCAGAGTCTGCGATGACCTCCTGCAGCTTTGCTGCGAAGAGGTCCGCGTGGGCACTCCCCTCGGCCCCCGGGAACTCGAAAATTCGAGCCCCGGCTTGTGTCCGCCGGCAAGACACGCTGCCGATCCCCAGCTGGGTGGGATCGGCATTGGCACGCGCCCGTACTAATACGGACGCGTATGTCTCCCCTCGCTCCGCAGCCTCCGCGGTGAGTGTCACCACGACGGCTGCGGTTTTTGGGGGCACCAGCTTTCCCCTCCCTCTCCCCTTCCCCTTTCCCTTGTCGGTCGTCTGCGACCGACTGGGAGCGGTGGTGGCGGGGACGGCAGGTGCGGCCTTCGCCGACTTTTTGCCCCTGCCCTTTCCCTTACGGACCACTTGCGTCCACTCGTTGGACGGGGTGGTGGCAGGGAGTGTGGTGTCTTCCACCTGGGAGGTGGACGGCCCCGGCTCGCTCGGCTGCCTCTTATCCGCCGCAAGCGGCGGTCGGAGGCGTTTCTCCGGCAAGAGCCGGTCCTCTATGCCCGCTAAGCAGGCCCTTGTGAAGGCCCTCTCCTCCATCACAACCTTGCGGATAATATCCTCAAGGTTGGAGGATGGGCCTTCTGCCACAGGGCTCGTCCGGGCCTGTTGTGGCTGGGCCGTGGCTTCAGCCAGCTTCTGATGCAGCTGGCTGACCTCCAACTGCAGGCGATCTACTTTCGCCTGCAGTTGCCGCGTCTCGTCGGTGGTCTTTCGACGGACCAGCTCCGTGACGACACCGCGCATGCTCGCGGCCCGGCACTTGAGGGCCTTCTGGAAGGTCCCCTTTAGGTTGGAGGACTTAGAGGCGACCTCCACGATCTCCTCCTCGTCCTCCTCCGCCATTCTCTCCAGCTCGGCGAGAGAGTGGTCCGCGTACAGGACGCGGGACGCACCGTACCCGGACTTGGCCCGGGCGACGTGCGCCCGCTTCTCTTTGGCGGCAACCTTCTCCTCCAGCTCTTGCTGGAGCTGTTCTCGCCGAGCCAGGTCCAACTTGCGTTGGGCGTCCGCGAGCCCAACGTTGTGGGTATCCGCGGCCTTGGTTGTTGGCTTTTTAGCCTTCGAACCCGAGGCCTGGGAACCCTCGGATCCACCGCTCAGATGGACACGCTTCCGCGACCTAGAGCCGCTCGCGTCCGACACACCAAATAGCGAGTCGTTGTCGGACGACTCATCCGCCAGAAAGCCTGCCGCAGAAGGCGCGCGGCTAGGCTCAGACGCCGGAGCGTCGGAGTGGCCCTGAGAAGGGCCTTTTGGTTGGCCCTGAGAAGGGCCTTTGGCTTTGGGTTGGCCCTGAGAAGGGCCTTTGGGTTGGCCCTGAGAAGGGCCTTTGGTCTTTAAAATTCGCCCGGAGGCGCTACGCGTGAGTTTAGACATAGTCTCCGTCAGTTCGTAGTTCGCAAGTCAAGGATAAAATCGCTACGAGAGCACAGTGCACTTTGGCCGTACCCAGTCTGCCACTCCGTTACGGTGGTCAGAACTGGGCCGTTTCCAGGGGACGCGACGTGGACGCAAGCACTGTGGGGTGGTCCCCCAACCTAACCTAACCTAACCTTTTTTTTTTTTTTTTTTTTTTTTTTTTTTTTTTTTTGACGCTGGGAAAAAATGCGTTACGCATACCCTCCCATCGGGGGATGAGAGGGGTATGTGGGACTCCCCGGTCTGACCCGGTATACCCACTAAAACGACCCAGCGACATTCCCGCTTCGTCCAACTGGCGGGGGACTGGGAAACCGGCATAGCCTTTACGTCCAGTCCTCCGCCGACGATCGCCCTTCATGGCGGGCCCCTCATAGGGACCCGGGAATGACTGACGGAGGTGGTGACGGGTGCAATGCGGGCGAAGGCACCCCCGTGCCTGTCGCCCGCCCGTCGCCACCATGAGGAGGGAGAGGGCGTTGCCGTCTCCGACCCCTTCTTCGTCTGCGGAGCGGCGCAGCGAGAGGGTCGTCCTCCCGCACGCGCTCCGCCTCCTCCTTTTGCGAGATTACGTCCTCGCAAAAGGAGGCGACCGCTGCCCAGGCCTCCTCGCTCCCCAGCATGGCGTTGACGACGCCGGGAAGCGAGAGGTCCGGTCCGATTACCGCGGTCAGACCGCGGCGCAACTCGGACCAAGCTGGAACCTAACCTAACCTAACCTAACCCGTCGATATTTACTATTCCAGACGTGCGATTTTCAATCTGTTTTCAGTGTTTTCAGACTTAACTAGGCCACCGCCTACGTATTGACCATAACGCGCGCACTTTACACGCGCGTCTGGACTTCATCCCTTATTTTCGGAGAAAATCCTCAAAATTAATTGTTTTTCCAAATTTTCCCTCACATTTTAAATTAGATTATAGTTGCAATAGTGCTCACCCTTCTTCCCTGAATTCTGGTCCGCGTTCAGTGTCCCGGTCTCCAGGTAGTGGGGTGAAAATCCAAATTTTTTCTTTCGAAAACTGGTTTTTTGACCAAAACTCAAAATTTTTGTTCGGCACATAACAAGTTTTATTCCGTAATTCGCAAGCCCGCGCGGAGACGCGTCTCTGGACAGCTCGCCCGCGCCCCTAGCCCGAATAAAACATACATTTTTCTAAAAAATTGTTATTTTCATACATTTCTCTAAGTACCAAAATCCACCTAAGGGAACCAGTCAAAAACGAAAACGTCGATATTTACTATTCCAGACGTGCGATTTTCAATCTGTTTTCAGTGTTTTCAGACTTAACTAGGCCACCGCCTACGTATTGACCATAACGCGCGCACTTTACACGCGCGTCTGGACTTCATCCCTTATTTTCGGAGAAAATCCTCAAAATTAATTGTTTTTCCAAATTTTCCCTCACATTTTAAATTAGATTATAGTTGCAATAGTGCTCACCCTTCTTCCCTGAATTCTGGTCCGCGTTCAGTGTCCCGGTCTCCAGGTAGTGGGGTGAAAATCCAAATTTTTTCTTTCGAAAACTGGTTTTTTGACCAAAACTCAAAATTTTTGTTCGGCACATAGCAAGTTTTATTCCGTAATTCGCTAGCCCGCGCGGAGACGCGTCTCTGGAAACCTCGCACGCGCCCCTAGCTCGAAAAAATTTTGCCCACCCACCCGCCTTCTGGTCTATAGGAAGGTAGACGTGGGATTTTTGGCAAAATTTATTTTTTGGAATTTTGCTTCCTTACTTCATTCTTGGCCTGTAGATAGGGATTTTCTAGGGATAGCTCGTTTTTATACCATTTTGACCAACTGCAAATAATTTTATTGTAGAAATTTTAATTTTATTATTAGGTTATTTGTAGCGACGGTCGTACCTTAAAGGGGCGACTATAATTATTGACTTTTATTTTTACACTTTTATTTGATTGTATTTATTTTCTACTTATTGTGTTCCCCCCTTTACAGGGTCACATAAGTACCAGTGTTCCCTCTGAACCTCTCCTCTCGAGCAGATATTGTTGTCCCGTCCCCCTCTTTACAGGGTTCTGTTCTGACAATACCTGCTCCCAAAGATTTTACGATGTTCCGCACCCCATCTAGCACCGTGAGGGCTCCAGGCTCTAGCGGCTCGCCGCGATCGGCGGAGAAAGTGGTGCCTTCGCCTGTGGCCGCGAGGAGGAGAATCTCCTTCGGAGACGAGACTCCTTCTGCGTCACAGGGGGGCCCTGCCACTCCGGGGACGCGCCGGGCTGCTATTGATGCCCCAAGACCGCTCAAAAAGCCTGAGGCGAAGTGCCGCAGTAGGATTGAGGAAGCGAGAGCTTGCCTAAATAAGGCAAAGCTTAATTTGGGCAACTCTCGCAACCTCAAGGCCGAGATAAAGACTGCGGTGCTCGAAGTCATAAACAGGCTTTATGAGCTGGTCAAGGAGTCCGAGCGCGACAAGGCCTCTACCGCACCTGCAGCCGTACCGGAACCCGCGCCCACTGCTGACTTCTGTCCCCCGTCCATTTCTGAGTGTCTCGCGAGCCAGACTGAGCTCATTACCACCCTCAAGGAACACATCTCGATTGTAAAGGAGAACACCGAGAGGGTGGAAAAGCTCCGAGACAGTCTGGAAAGCAGAGGAAGTGTGGGGGAGACCACTTACGCGGGTGTAGCGGCCGTCAGCAAAACCCAAACCGGGGCTCAGGCCCCGGAGCGAACGACGCTGCACTCCGTAGTTGTCTCTTCCACAAATGAGATGGATACGGGGGCCGAAGTCCTCGAAAGAGTGCGAAAAGCAGTGGATGCGAAGGAGGGCTGGGTGCGAGTAGAGAGGGTCCGAAAGGCAAAGGACCAAAAGGTCATCATGGGGTGTGTGACGAAGGAGGAGAGGGAAAAATTGAAGAAGCGACTTGAATCGGCCGGAGAGAACCTCGTCGTCGAGGCGGTGAAGAACCGAGACCCGCTTCTGGTTCTTAGGGACGTGCTTTTAGTGCACAGTGACGAAGAGGTGCTTAGAGCCCTTAGGAACCAGAACCGGGAGGTGTTTCACGGCCTCGGGGACGAGGAACTCAAAATGTCTGTTAAATTCAGGAAAAAGTGTCGAAACCCGCATACGAATAGCATTGTGCTGAGTGTAACCCCTGCAATCTGGAGGCGGGCACTCGAGGGGGGCAAACTGCGTATTGACCTCCAGCGAGTGCGCGTCGAAGACCAGACGCCTCTGGTGCAGTGCACGCGCTGCCTTGCATACGGTCACGGCAAGCGTCTTTGCGTGGAGCCGATTGACCTATGCAGCCACTGTGGCGGTCCACACGTTAGGGTGGACTGCCCAGTCAAACATCTTGGCGAAGCAGCGGCATGCGTGAACTGCACCAGAGCCAAGCTCGGGGAACACTCGCACAATGCGTTCAGTATAGAATGCCCGATACGCAGGAAGTGGGACGCATTCGCACGAGCAACCATAGCATATTGCTAAAGTTGTCAATGCGCCCACTTCCGCGTACACAGGGATGACCAGTCTGACACAACCAGATTGCAGACGCATTGAGCGAACCACTAAGGTTGGCTTAATGGACGATGATAATTGGAGCCACTTTCGTGAGAAAGTGGCTGGAATTATACTAGTTTGTGAGTCAACTTTAGTGGAATCGACAAGTTGTGTCAGATTGGCTGGTATTTTGTTTCAAAATGTTTGCATGTTACTGGTGTAAAAAACTATTGTATGAAACTATATAGTAAATATATAGTTTCGATAATAATAAGTAAACCAAAAAACTAAAAAATGCTGAATAAATTGAAACACCATGAGGCCAGAAAAAATGGGGATATTTACGCTTATCAAAATTTGTGAAAAGAAATTAAAAAGTATGAATATTTAAGTAAATTATATAAAGAAAATTTTTCGTTTTATTGAAATAAGTAAAAATTAACAATTTTAGTTCTACAGAAATATATATTATAGATAGTAGTAGTAACCTAACCGATAATAACAACTAACACATTAACAATAGTTTGTAAAGGCGGTGAGGCACAGCTGGCATCATGAACCTGTCATACTCACTTAAAAGACCCGCTGATGGTGGCGTGTGTGTTGGATCGTTCAACTCCCTCAAATATGGTTGAGTAGGGCCGTGCCAATGCAGACGTCAGTTTTCGTGAACGGACGCTGTCAGTACAGTCTGGTCAGGTTGCGATTGCTGGCTGTGCATCAAAACCTCTGTCTGCATGTTTAAATTTGTTAACCCTAGTACTTAATCTTATAACATATTAGACATAAATTGTGTTAAGAGAAAAAAAAAAAAAAAAAAAAAAAAAAAGGCATTTAAAAAAAAAAAAAAAAAAAAAAAAAAAAAAAAAAAAGTGTAATGGACTCATCATTAGTAAGTAAGTAGATTTAAGTAGAGTAAGTTGTACTCCGGAGTCACCACTTGTACGTGGAGCTCAGAGTCACAAAGGAAAATGTATATAAACAAGGGCACGGACGCTTAAGTCTGTGGATATTATTGTAAGGCAGGAGGTGGTTTTAGCTGGTTGGAGCCCAGCACTACTCAGACTGGCTTGTCTGTGAGGCAGCTTGAGTGTCCGACCGGATTTCCCCTCCTGCCAAAAAAAAAAAAAAAAAAAAAAAAAAAAAAAAAAAAAAAAAAAAACCTAACCTAACCTAACCTAACCTAACCTAACCGTTCAGCATAGAATGCCCGATACGCAGGAAGTGGGACGCATTCGCACGAGCAACCATAGCATATTGCTAAAGTTGTCGATGCGCCCACTTCCGCGTACCCAGAGATGACCAATTTGACACAACCAGATTGCAGACGCATTGAGCGAACCACTAGGGTTGGCTTAACTGAGGGGGTTAATTGGAGCCATTTTCTTGAGAAAGTGGCTAGAATTGTGCTGGTCTGTAAGTCAACTCTAGTGGAATCGACAAGTTGTGTCAAATTGGTCGTAAGTCGTTCGTGTTTCTATTTGAATTCGAGTATTTGTTTGGTTTTTAAAATTGATATATAAATATATATTTAGTATATACAGACTATATTATGAAGACAAAACCAATCATTCGAAACAATGGGAATTAAACAAAAATTGCGTGGGATAAAGATTGCGGAAAAATACTTAAAAACAAGTGAAATTAGAGAAAACTTAAATAGAAATTAAAGAATCATTTACATATAAATATATTAATGAGTACAATAAAAGGTTATAATAATAAAATTTTTGATTAACAGTTCCTTAAAACTAAAGATAATAAATAGTAAAAATATTAATATAAGAATCATATAGTATTAAAAAACACATTGTTAAAATTTTTATTGCATAGTACTTGGTCTTCTCGGCCTCCTAAAAAACTGTCGCTAAACAAGTTCAAAAACTCTGTACACAAGGGCTCTGATTCCCATGTCAGAGGGACACTGGTGGGGCAGGAGTGTGGTTTTAGCCGGTTCGAGTCCGGCACTACCTCGACTGTTGCACAGGAGAAATTCCTGTGCGATAGTCGAGGTGTCCGCGGGGATTTCCCACTCCTGCCAAAAACAAAAAAAAAAAAAAAAAAAAAAAAAAAAAAAAAAAAAAAAAAAAAAAAAACCTAACCTAACCTAACCTAACCTTTTTTTTTTTTTTTTTTTTTTTTTTTTTTTTTTTGACGCTGGGAAAAAATGCATTACGCATACCCTCCCATCGGGGGATGAGAGGGGTATGTGGGACTCCCCGGTCTGACCCGGTATACCCACTAAAACGACCCAGCGACATTCCCGCTTCGTCCAAGTGGCGGGGGACTGGGAAACCGGCATAGCCTTTACGTCCAGTCCTCCGCCGACGATCGCCCTTCATGGCGGGCCCCTCACAGGGACCCGGGAATGACTGACGGAGGTGGTGACGGGTGCAATGCGGGCGAAGGCACCCCCGTGCCTGTCGCCCGCCTGTCGCCACCATGAGGAGGGAGAGGGCGTTGCCGTCTCCGACCCCTTCTTCGTCTGCGGAGCGGCGCAGCGAGAGGGTCGTCCTCCCGCACGCGCTCCGCCTCCTCCTTTTGCGAGATTACGTCCTCGCAAAAGGAGGCGACCGCTGCCCAGGCCTCCTCGCTCCCCAGCATGGCGTTGACGACGCCGGGAAGCGAGAGGTCCGGTCCGATTACCGCGGTCAGACCGCGGCGCAACTCGGACCAAGCTGGGCACACCTCTAGGGTGTGCTGCGCCGTGTCCTCCGGCGCGCCGCAGTCGTGGCACGCCGGGGTCTCCTCCCTCCCGATCCGGTGCAGGTGCGATCCGAAACAACCATGGCCGGACAACACCTGCACCAGACGGAACGAGAGGAAACCGTGGGACCGCTCGAGCCAGCTCCGCAGAACCGGACCGAGCGCGTCCAACGTCCGGCGGCCAAAGGTGGCGGTGGCGAGGTCCTCTGACCAGTGAAGGACGATAGCGTCCCTCGCCTCCCGCCGCACGGCCTCTCGCTCTTCGGCGACGGGGCGCTCCCCGAGAGCCTTCCGGCGCGCCGTCCACTCGTACACTCTGGCCAGCACCCATGCCTCCAACTCCCAAGGCGGGGTGCCAGCCAGGGCGCATGCCGCCGAAAAGCCCACCGAGCGGTAGGCCCTCGCCACCCGCTGTGCAATGGCCCTTTGGGGCCTGCGGATGGCCGTCGCAGTCTCCCTCCTGTGGAGGGAGTCCGCCCAGATTGGGGCCCCATATAGGGCCATGCTCCGCAAGATGCCGGCATACAGGCGCCGGCATTTCGCCTTGGGCCCCCCCAGGTTCGGCAGGAGCCACGAGAGGGCGTCAGCGGCCTTGAGCAGGCGCGTCGACAGCCCGCTGAAATGCGGGCCGAAGCGCCACCTGTCGTCTAGCACCAGCCCCAGATACTTCATCTGGGGCTGGACCCCTATCCTGACGCCCTCCACAATTATGTGGGCGTCGGGAGGGCAGCGCTGCCGAGGCCCGCGAAAGAACACGGCCTCGGTCTTGTGCAGCGCCACCTTCAATCCCAGGCGGCGGATCCTCTCTGCAACCAAGGATCCGCCAGCCGAGGCCAGACAGGCCGCGTCCGCGAAATTCCTCCCCCGGGCAGTGAGGAGAGTGTCATCCGCATAGCAGATGACACTCGTGCCCTGGAGGAGGGCTCCGCGCAGGAGCCAGTTGAACCCGATGTTCCACAAGGGGGGGCCAAGCACCGACCCCTGCGGAACACCGGACTCTGCGCCGTACCGCCTAATGGTGGCCGTCTTGTCAACTAGGAGGACCTCTCTGTCCTCCAAGTAGCTGGCCAGGAGGTACCGCAGGTATTGGGGCACTCCGTGATATCGGAGCGCCTCCAATATCGTCGAGTGGGGGACGGAGTTGAAGGCGTTGGCAATGTCGAATGACACCGCCAGCACTCCGTCCCCCGCCTCCACCGCCTCCTTCACCTGGCCCTTGAGCAGGGCCAGCGCGTCGATCGTCGAACGCCCTCGACGGAAGCCGAATTGGGCGTCCGACAGATCCGGCCCTACCCCCCGCAAATGGCTATCAAGCCGGGAGGCGACAATCCCCTCGAACAATTTACCGACCTCATCGAGCAGGACGATGGGCCGGTATGCCGAGGGGGAGTCCACCGGGCGGCCCTCCTTTCGGAGGAGGCATAACTGCCCCTCCTTCCACAGTTTCGGGAACCTCCCAGCCGTAAAGCACGCGCTGAAGAGGTCCCGAAACCTGTCCTCCATGCCGGAGGCGGCGATCGCCAGCAACCGTGCGGGCACGCCGTCTGGTCCGGGGGCCGTCTTTTTTGCGCGGAGGCTGAGAACCCCCCCGTATAACTCCGCCACCGTCACCGGGGGGATGTCCTCCTCCTCCGGCAAAGCCGCACTCTGCGGGGGATCCATCGTTGGTGGGGTGAAGTCGGTCCTGCGCGGAAACAGGGACCGAACCACCCCATCCAGCAACGCTGGATCGAGGGTCTCCGACAGTGGGGGACCATAAGGGCGTAGCTGGTTCCACGCCGCCTTATATGGTCTCCCATAGGGATCCCTGTCGAGACCCTCCAGCATCTCGGCCCTCGCCGAGTCTTGAGCAGCCCCCATTGCAGACTTAAGGACCACCGTCGCCTCTCGGTAAGAGGCGTATAGGCGGTCCTCTTCTGCCCGGTCCCGGTTTCGGGCGCTGCGCCGTCGGCTCCGCGTGTAGGCCCTTCTGGCCGCCACGCAGGTGGCCCGGAGTCCCTCCAGCTCCTCCGTCCACCAATAGACGGCACGACGGGGAGGCGGGCGGCGAGACCGAGGCATGCTGGAGTTGCACACCTCGGTCAGGGACCCTCTGAGCTGGACCGCAGCGGCGTCTACGTCCAGCACCTCGACAGGGGGCGACAGCCAGTCCTGGAGGAAGGCCGCCTCCTTGGCTGCCTCCCGGTCCAGGCGGGTAAGTGCCCACCGCGGGAAGGGTGATTGCCCAGCGCGGGCCATCCCCCTCCCGCCCTGCTGGGTGGAGATGTCGAACCGCACATATCGGTGGTCCGACAACGTCTCCACCATCTCTACCCGCCAGTTGACGACGCGGGCGGCCAGCGCGGGGGTGGCAAACGACACGTCCACCACCGACCCACCCTGTTGCCGCACACACGTGTGGACCGCCCCCCTGTTGAGGAGGGACACACCGCTTGAGGCCGCCCAAAACTCGACGGCGCGTCCCCGGACGTTGCAACCTGCGGCCGGGTTGCCCCAGGCCGTCGACTTGGCGTTCAGGTCGCCCAACACCAGAACTTGGCGTGGCGCCGCCCTCCCTTTGACTGCGGTGAGGACCTCGAGGAAATCCTCAAAGTCCGAGAGAGGGCGGTTTGGGGAGAAATAGACCCCTACCAGGGCCATGTCTCCCCAGGCGGCGGCCACGTATCCCGGTCCCCTCTCTAAGAGCGAGAGGGGAGGGGAGTCTGTGGAAGACCGCGCCACCAACGCCACCAAGCCGTCCCGGTCGCCCAGCCAACGGCCAGGGACCGAGTAAGGTTCGGCGACCACCGCCAAGTCCACCAACCACTCAGCCATGGTCTGCATTAGCAGATCCTGGGCTGCCCTGCAGTGGTTGGCGTTCGCCTGGAGGATGCGATGTTCGACCCTATCCATCAGTCGGACATCGCACCCCCCTCCGCAGCCGTCGCAGGAACGACGGAGTCAGCGGCAGCAGCAGCAGGCCTGGTCGGCGCCAGCGCTTTGCCACGCTTAGGGGGAGGATTGCAGTTCCTCCCCTTCATGACGTGGCCTGCCAGGCGGCCACTGGCGGCACACACCGCGCAGTGCGGCGTGGCGGCCTCGCAAGAGACGGCTTTATGGCCGTTCTTGCCGCAGCGGTAGCATGTGTCCGTCCTATCCACCTTGGACGGACACATGGGCCGGGTGTGACCGATGCCGAAGCACCGGAAACACCGCAGAGGCTGGTCCTCGAGGGCCCGGACTGCACCCGAGCTGAACCCAACCGTCAGCCGTCCCTTGGCAAGGACGGCTTTTGCAGCGGCGATTGGGCACTCGAGGCGTATGGTGCCCATGCCGAAGCGGCCGGGCCTTATGTCCCGACCTTGCACTGCTGCGGCGCCACAGCCCCCTATCGCTGCGACCGCCGCCACCACCTCCTCCTTGGTGACGGTGTCGTCGAGCTCCGTCACCTCAATGGCCGCCGACTTGACCGGTCGGGCCACCTTCGCGGAGTCCGCGATGACCTCCTGCAGCTTTGCTGCGAAGAGGTCCGCGTGGGCACTCCCCTCGGCCCCCGGGAACTCAAAAATTCGAGCCCCGGCTTGTGTCCGCCGGCAAGACACGCTGCCGATCCCCAGCTGGGTGGGATCGGCATTGGCACGCGCCCGTACTAATACGGACGCGTATGTCTCCCCTCGCTCCGCAGCCTCCGCGGTGAGTGTCACCACGACGGCCGCGGTTTTTGGGGGCACCAGCTTTCCCCTCCCTCTCCCCTTCCCGTTACCCTTTCCCTTGCCGGTCGTCTGCGACCGACTGGGAGCGGTGGTGGCGGGGACGGCAGGTGCGGCCTTCGCCGACTTCTTGCCCCTGCCCTTTCCCTTGCGGACCACTTGCGTCCACTCGTTGGACGGAGTGGTGGCAGGGAGTTGAGTGTCTTCCACCTGGGAGGTGGACGGCCCCGGCTCGCTCGGCTGCCTCATGTCCGCCGCAAGCGGCGGTCGGAGGCGTTTCTCCGGCAAGAGCCGGTCCTCGATGCCTGCCAAGCAGGCCCTTGTGAAGGCCCTCTCCTCCATCACAACCTTGCGGATGATATCCTCAAGGTTGGAGGATGGGCCTTCTGCCGAAGGGCTCGTCCGGGCCTGATGCGGCTGGGCCGTGGCTTCAGCCAGCTTCTGGTGAAGCTGGCTAACCTCCAACTGCAGGCGATCCACCTTCGCCTGCAGTTGCCGCGTCTCGTCGGTGGTCTTGCGACGGACCAACTCCGCGACGACACCGCGCAAGCTCGCGGCCCGGCTCTTGAGGGCCTTTTGAAAGGTCCCCTTTAGGTTGGAGGACTTAGAGGCGACCTCCACAATCTCCTCCTCGTCCTCCTCCGCCATTCTCTCCAGCTCGGCGAGAGAGTGGTCCGCGTACAGGACGCGAGACGCACCGTACCCGGACTTGGCCCGGGCGACGTGCGCCCGCTTTTCCTTGGCGGCAACCTTCTCGTCAAGCTCTTGCTGGAGCTGCGCTCGCCGGGAGAGGTCCAGCTGGCGTTGGGCGTCCGCCAGCCCAACGTTATGGGTATCCGCGGCCACAGTCGTCGGCTTTTTAGCCTTCGACCCAGAGGCTACGGAACCCTCGGACCCACCGCTCAAATGGACCCGCTTCCGCGACCGAGAGCCGCTCGCGTCCGATACACCAAGTAGCGAGTCGTTATCGGACGACTCGTCCGCCAGAAAACCTGCCGCAGAAGGCGCGCGGCTAGTTTCAGACGCCGGGGCGTCGGAGTGGCCCTGAGAAGGGCCTTTTGGTTGGCCCTGAGAAGGGCCTTTGGCTTTGGGTTGGCCCTGAGAAGGGCCTTTTGGTTGGCCCTGAGAAGGGCCTTTGGTCTTTAAAATTCGCCCGGAGGCGCTATGCGTTAGTTTAGACATAGTCTCAGACAGTTCGTACTTCACAAGGCAAGATAAAATAGCAACGAGAGCACAGTGCACTTTGGCCGTACCCAGTCTGCCACTCCGTTACGGTGGTCAGAACTGGGCCGTTTCCAGGGGACGCGACGTGGACGCAAGCACTGTGGGGTGGTCCCCCAACCTAACCTAACCTAACCTTTTTTTTTTTTTTTTTTTTTTTTTTTTTTTTTTTTTTTGTTGCCGGGGTGGAAAATCCTCGATGGATGTCCTCCGCCCTGGGGAGAGCGGAGGGGTCTGTCAGACTCGTACTGACTAAAAACCACCCCGGTGTTCCCTTCCCACACTTGCACCGGGGATCATGGGAACTAGTGCGCCTTCCACGATCCCCGGCTAGTGCCGGCCCGTCACCGTCACCGTCGGCCACTGCGGGCCTCCTCAGGTCTGCGGGGAGAGTGAGGTGTACTCCTCCCGCGACGTCATGTAGGGGCGCGCGCGGAACACTACGCGCCACCGCCTCGGGTCCAGTTATTCGGCGGGGCGGCGGACCTCCCCAAGTCCGCCGTCCCTCTGGACCCGTTCAGGGGGGCTGGAAGAGGGCGTTGTCCGCCCTCCGCCGACGCCCGGTTCGTCTGCTGCGGGTCGGGAGAGTGCTCTCCACCTCTCTCAACCTCTCCGCAGCCTCCTTCTGTGAGATGACCGTTTCACAGAAGGAGATCACCGCATCCCACGACTCTGCGCTCCCGACCATCGCGCGAGCGACGGCCGGCAGCGACAGATCGGTTCCCACTTCTGTCACGAGGGCACGGCGCGGCTCCTCCCATGCGGCACACTCTGCCAGCGTATGCCGCGCCGTGTCCTCCAGACAGTGGACGCAGTGATGACACCGAGCGTCCGGCTCCCTGTTTATGCGACACAGGTACTTCCCGAAGCAACCATGCCCCGACAGTACCTGCGTCGCCCGAAACGACAAGGAGCCGTGCCTCCTCTCGAGCCATTCCTCGAGCACCGGTCGGATCGCCTCGATGGTAGCGAGGCCGGCGGTAGGGCGTAGAAGCCTGTCCCGCCACTCCGCCACCAGGACCTCGCGGAGCTGAGACCGACGCAGATCGATCTCTCGCTGCATCGGTCCATCGCCCCGCGTCCGCACCTCCTCGCGCCACCGATAAAGCGACGCGAGGACTCTCGCCTCTAGGTCCCAAGGTGGCGACCCGGCCAGTGCACAAGCCGCCTCGTAGGAGACTGTGCGATACCCCCTGATTGACCTGACGGCCATCGCCCTCTGCGGTTTCCGCAGCATCGCGATGCTGCCGGCCGTCAAGTCAGAGGCCCACACCGGGGCCCCGTACAGGGCCATGGATCGCAAGACCCCTAGGTACAGTCTCCTACAGGCGGTGCTCGGCCCCCCTAGATTAGGAAGCAGCGTTGCAAGCGCGCCCGCAGCGCCCATCAACTTGGGCGCCAGTCGCCGGAAGTGGGGGCCGAAGTTCCAATGGCTGTCGAGCACCAATCCCAGATACTTCATGGTGGACTCGACAGCGATCGGGGTCCCCCCTACCACAATATGTGATCCCGGCGGCGGCGCCCGCCGGGGGCCGTGAAAGACCACAGCCTCCGACTTGTTGAGGGCCACCTCCAGGCCCAGGCGCCGTATGCGGCCCACAACCTGTGAGACCGCACAGGTCGCTAGCAACGCTGCCTCCCTGTACGAGCTCCCCCGGGCCGTGACCAGCGTGTCGTCTGCGTAACACACCAGGGCCACTCCCGGTTGGAGCTCGCCTCTCAGCACCCAGTCGTACCCGATGTTCCACAGGGGTGGGCCAACGACCGAACCCTGTGGAACACCGCACGACATGTCGCGCCGGCCTCCGCCGTCGCGTCCCGAGTAGGTGACACACCTTTCCGCCAAATAAGCCCCAACAATGCGGCGGAGGTACGGGGGCACCCTGTGGTAACACAGCGCCTCCCGAATACAGCTCCAGGGCAGGGTGTTGAAAGCGTTGGAGATGTCCAAGGACACCGCCAACATCACCCCGCCCCGGGACACCGCTTCCTCCGCCAGGACTCTTACCCGCAATATGGCGTCCACCGTGGAGCGCCCATGCCGGAAGCCGAACTGGCTGTCGTCCAGATCCGGCCCCTCTCTGTACAAGTGGCCGGCGAGGCGGGCAGCGATAATCCGCTCAAAAAGCTTACCCACCTCGTCCAGCAGCACTAAGGGCCGGTACGCAGACGGCGAGTCCGCTGGGCGCCCCGGCTTCCTGAGCAGGACCAGACGACCCTTTTTCCACTCACTAGGGAATTGGCCCTGCTCTAAACATGCGGTGAAGAGTCCTCTCAGTTGGGGCTCTAGCTCCTTCAGAGCGAGGGCGAGCGCTACTCCGGGAACTCCGTCAGGCCCTGGGGCAACGGTCTTGGCCCGAAGCCGCGTTATCGCCACCCTCATCTCTGCTTGTGTCACCTCTGGGACGCTGACGTCCTCCTCATCAGTTGGCTCTGTGGCTGAGGGCAAAGCCATCGGCGGTGGAACATGTTCCTCTCTAGCAGGGAAGAGCGTTGCGACCACTTCCTGCAACAGCTCAGGCTGCAGGCTCTCGGTGAGTGGGGGTGCCCAGGCACGAAGTTTCCCTCGGACCGCACGGTAAGGGCGCCCCCACGGATTCACGTCGAGAGCCGACAGCATCTCCTCCCTGGCTCGAGTCTTAGCCTCGCCGACGGCCAGCCACAGAGCCTCCTTGGCTGCGCGGTACACCTCATACCGCGCGGCCTCTTCCTCCGGAACCCGGCGACGTCTCCTCCGGTAATGGGTGTACTGGCGTCTCACCTCCACGCACGTCACGCGCAGCTGCGCGATGACGGCGGACCACCAGTACAGCTGGCGCCTTGTGGTTTGGGTGACACGGGGCATTGACGCATCGCAGATTTGCGTCATCGCCCCGCGGAACCACTGCGCTTCCGCTTCGACGTCGACGGGTTCGTTCGCCGTTGACTCCCGGACCCAGGCCTGGAGGATTGCGGCCTCCTCGAGAAGTTCCCTGTCGATACGCTTGTACGACCAGCGAGGACCGTCCATCCGCGGGGTCGGCGGGCGACCGCCGCCCGCAGTCTGGGTGGAGACGTCGAATCGAATATATCGATGGTCCGACAGCGTCTCCACCTCTACGGCAACTCGCCAGTCGCGTACACGGCCCGCAACAGCGGGGCTTGCGAACGACACGTCCACTATGGACCCGCCCCGCTGCCGCACGCACGTGTACACCGAGCCCCGATTCAGGACGGTCAGGCCGGTCTCGATCGCCCACTCCTCCAACACCTCACCCCTAAGATCGGTGATCGGGGATCCCCAAGTCGCGGACTTGGCATTGAGATCCCCGAGCAACAGCACCGGGCGAGGGTGGAACCGGCTCACGACGGCACCTAGCTCGACAAGGAACTCCTCGAAGTCAGCGAGACTCTTATTGGGGGAGAAATACGCCCCAATTGTGACTATGCCGTCCACGAGGGCAGCCACCCAACCGTGTCCTCGGGACGGAATGCCAAGAGTCCCGCCAATGATGGCCACCAAACCGTCTAGGTCCCCCGCCCAGTTATCGCGGGGGGGGACAAAATACGGCTCGGCGACCACAGCCACGTTGATCAACCACTCCGCCATGCTCTGGAGCAATAGATCCTGAGCTCTGGCGGCGTGGTTGATGTTCGCCTGGAGGAAACGGAATTGTGCCATTAATGACATTCCATTTCCTCGGCTCCTCCTTCCCTGGGTCGGGAGTCGGGCTGTGGGAGAGGCGCAGATTCTCCGACAGCTCGAGTCCTCTTATTTTTGGACTTGGGTGCCTTGCAGGCCTTCCCACCAAGTCTGTGCTCCGAGCGTTTCCCTGCAGCTGCGCAAAGGCTGCAGTATGGCGCTACGGAGCACTGTGCCGCCCTGTGGCCGGGTCGACTGCAGCGAAAACATATTTCGCTGCGGTCGATTTGTGCAGTGCATTGTGCCCGGACATGCCCCTTTTCCAGGCACCGGAAGCACTGCACAGCCCGCTTTGGCAGGAGTTTGACCCTGGCAGACATCCAGCCTACCAGCAGTCGCCCGCCATCTGCAATCTTATTCGCAGCCGCGACCGGACACCGCACCCAAACAGTGCCCAGCCCGTCCGCGCTGCTGCGAATTTCGCCTGCCGCCACATTGTCTGGCGGGCACCCACCGTTTTGGGCAATAGCCGCCACTACTACCTCCGGGGTCACGGATTCGTCCAGCCCCTCCACGCGTAATTCAGCCGTGGTCATGGGCCTGGACACTCGGACGTCCTCTGGCTTGAGGACCTCCCGGAGTCTGGCGGCCAACTTGTCCGCCCTCTCTTGCCTTGCCGCACCCGACAACTGAAGCATCTTGGCACCCGTGGCTGCCGTCCTGAAGACGAAACCAGCCGGGGTGCCAAACTCGCTAAATTGAAGCTTCTGCTTCATCTCCGTCAGGACCGACTTGTAGGTCACTCCCCTGCTCACGGCTTCAGGCTGCAGAGTAATAACTACAGCCTCGGAGCGTGGGGTAGTGACCTTGGGTGGCCTCGTGCCCTCTGGTCGAGTCGGTACCTGAGGAGGTGTCGGCTGCGGTGCCCTCTTTTTGCGGCCCCTCTTAACCACCGTCGTCCAGAGGTCCTGGGCGGGAGGCGCGGACGCCGGGATCGTGGCCTCTTGGGAGGTAGGGGGCGCGGTCGCACCCGCCGCCTTCTTCTTCTTTTTCCTCCTGCGGCGGCCCTCTCCACCCACCGTCACTTGGGTGGGAGAAGCGGTCACCGAGGAGTGTGATGGCTGAACGGGGGCTGCGGGCGCAACCTGTATTGGTGTCCCGAGTTCCGCCGCGGGCTCTTTGCCCCCCCCTGCAGGCCTCCGCGTGAGCTGCGCGGGCTTCGTCCTCGCGGGCTCTTCCAATCTCCGCCTGTCCGCTGCAAGCGGAGGCCGGAGTATCTGAGCTGGGGGCAGTCGAGACTCGATTGCCTCCAGGCGGGCACTCACCATGCCCCCACACTGCAGCATGCAGATTCTTGCCACCCTCTCTACGTCGTAGTCTGACAAACTGAGAGTGGGTGGCGCTGCAGGTGCAGGGGCCGACGAGGGAGCCGCCTGCTGCTGCCCGACACTTTGCAGAGCGGCAAACTGCCGCTTCAGGTCCTCCAGCTCGGATCGGAGACGGCTGTTCTCCGTCCACAACCTGGCAGTCTCTTCCGAGGTCGTGTGGTCATGGAGAACCAGAACCGCCTCCTTGATCCCCTCTGCCGCCTCTTTGAGGGCGCGCGTGAATGAGCCCTTCAGGTTGCCGGACTTGGTGGCAACCTTCAGGACAATGTCAACGCCGTCCATTACTTGGCGGCTGAGAGCCTCTGCTGTCAGGCTCTCCCCATTGGCTGCCTGGGCAGACCGCCGCTCTCGAGCCTGACGGGCCATTTCGGCCACCTCATCGGCCGCAACTGCTCTGTTTTGAGCACGTTTTGCGGCATTGGCCTCCGCCTTTGTCCCCACAAGAGCGACGGTGACCCCTCCCTGGTCGTCGGTCGAGACTGCAGGTGAGACGCAATCCGAACCGCTGGCCATTGGCGTGTCGGGGCGCTTCAGGAAGCGGCCTCGGGTGTCGCGTGATGCTGCCGGACTGCCTGTCCCGCGACCTTTGCCTCTCCTCGCTGTTGCCACTTTGGCGGCCGGCTGGTCCTCCTCACTAGAGGACATACCCGCCGAAACAGCGTCCGTCTGACCGCGCGAACGCTTCCCCCAAAATTTGGAGGGAACGGCCGCAGCAGCCTGCGATGCGTCGTCCGACTCCGACATGCACACCCTCTCCAGAACCACGTGTGGCTCTGCAGAGGGCGCACACTTCGGAGTGTCTGGAGCCTCTGCTCCCGTCCTTGCACCCGGTTTTGGGTCGGGTGGTTTGAAGGAGATCAGGTCTTCAAAAGACCGTGATCTCGATGAGCCTCCTCGGCTCTTGTTGCCACTGGCAAATGGAAAGCGATGGTTGCCCCCCCCAGAATACGGTGGGGCAGACGATCCCGAAGGGATCGTGGCGGATTCTCCAGCTGCTGTGCAGCTGGTACCGCCCTGGGGTAATATATTTCCAGTCGCTTGTTGCATCGTTTTTTGCCTTTGAAGGGTGCGGTCCCTGACTCCCCACTTCATCAATATAAATATATAAACATACATAGGCAGCGCTGCCGAGGCCCGCGAAAGAACACGGCCTCGGTCTTGTGCAGCGCCACCTTCAATCCTAGGCGGCGGATCCTCTCTGCAACCAAGGATCCGCCAGCCGAGGCCAGACAGGCCGCGTCCGCGAAATTCCTCCCCCGGGCAGTGAGGAGAGTGTCATCCGCATAGCAGATGACACTCGTGCCCTGGAGGAGGGCTCCGCGCAGGAGCCAGTTGAACCCGATGTTCCACAAGGGGGGGCCAAGCACCGACCCCTGCGGTACACCGGACTCTGCGCCGTACCGCCTAATGGTGGCCGTCTTGTCAACTAGGAGGACCTCTCTGTCCTCCAAGTAGCTGGCCAGGAGGTCCCGCAGGTATTGGGGCACTCCGTGATATCGGAGCGCCTCCAATATCGTCGAGTGGGGGACGGAGTTGAAGGCGTTGGCAATGTCGAATGACACCGCCAGCACTCCGTCCCCCGCCTCCACCGCCTCCTTCACCTGGTCCTTGAGTAGGGCCAGCGCGTCGATCGTCGAACGCCCTCGACGGAAGCCGAATTGGGCGTCCGACAGATCCGGCCCTACCCCCCGCAAATGGAAATCAAGCCGGGAGGCGACAATCCCCTCGAACAATTTACCGACCTCATCGAGCAGGACGATGGGCCGGTATGCCGAGGGGGAGTCCATCGGGCGGCCCTCCTTTCGGAGGAGGCATAACTGCCCCTCCTTCCACAGTTTCGGGAACCTCCCAGCCGTAAAGCACGCGCTGAAGAGGTCCCGGAACCTGTCCTCCATGCCGGAGGCAGCAATCGCCAGCACCCGTGCGGGGACGCCGTCCGGTCCAGGGGCCGTCTTCTTGACGCGGAGGCCGAGAACCCCCGCGTACAACTCCGCCGCCGTCACCGGGGGGACGTCCTCCTCCTCCGGCGAAGTCGCCCCTTGCGGGGGATCCATCGTTGGTGGGGTGAAGTCGGTCCTGCGCGGAAACAGGGACCGGACCACCCCATCCAGCAACGCTGGCTCGAGGGTCTCCGACAGTGGGGGACCATACGGGCGTAGCTGGTTCCGCGCCGCCTTATATGGTCTCCCATAGGGATCCCTATCGAGACCCTCCAGCATCTCGGCCCTCGCCGAGTCTTGAGCAGCGCCCATTTCGGACTTAAGGACCACCGTTGCCTCTCGGTACGAGGCGTATAGGCGGTCCTCTTCTGCCCGGTCCCGGTTTTGGGCGCTGCGTCGTCGGCTACGCGTGTAGGCCCTTCTGGCCGCCACGCAGGTGGCCCGGAGTCCCTCCAGCTCCTCCGTCCACCAATAGACGGCACGACGGGGAGGCGGACGGCGAGACCGAGGCATGCTGGAGTTGCACACCTCGGTCAGGGACCCTCTGAGCTGGACCGCAGCGGCGTCTACGTCCAGGACCTCGACAGGGGGCGACAGCCAGTCCTGGAGGAAGGCTGCCTCCTTGGCTGCCTCCCGGTCCAGGCGGGTGAGTGCCCACCGCGGGAAGGGAGATTGCCCAGCGCGGGCCATCCCCCTCCCGCCCTGCTGGTCCTCGAGTGCCCGAACCGCACCCGAGCTGAACCCAACTGCGAGCCGTCCCTTGGCAAGGACGGCTTTCGCAGCGGCGATTGGGCACTCGAGGCGAATGGTGCCCATGCCACCACGGCCGGGCCTTATGTCCCGGCCTTGAACCGCCGCAGCGCCACAGCCCCCTATCGCTGCGACCGCCGCCACTACCTCCTCTTTAGTGACGGTGTCGTCGAGCTCCGTCACCTCAAAGGCCGCCGTCTTGACTGGTCGGGCCACCTTGGCAGAGTCTGCGATGACCTCCTGCAGCTTTGCTGCGAAGAGGTCCGCGTGGGCACTCCCCTCGGCCCCCGGGAACTCGAAAATTCGAGCCCCGGCTTGTGTCCGCCGGCAAGACACGCTGCCGATCCCCAGCTGGGTGGGATCGGCATTGGCACGCGCCCGTACTAATACGGACGCGTATGTCTCCCCTCGCTCCGCAGCCTCCGCGGTGAGTGTCACCACGACGGCTGCGGTTTTTGGGGGCACCAGCTTTCCCTTCCCTCTCCCCTTCCCCTTTCCCTTGTCGGTCGTCTGCGACCGACTGGGAGCGGTGGTGGCGGGGACGGCAGGTACGGCCTTCGCCGACTTTTTGCCCCTGCCCTTTCCCTTACGGACCACTTGCGTCCACTCGTTGGACGGGGTGGTGGCAGGGAGTGTGGTGTCTTCCACCTGGGAGGTGGACGGCCCCGGCTCGCTCGGCTGCCTCTTATCCGCCGCAAGCGGCGGTCGGAGGCGTTTCTCCGGCAAGAGCCGGTCCTCGATGCCCGCTAAGCAGGCCCTTGTGAAGGCCCTCTCCTCCATCACAACCTTGCGGATAATATCCTCAAGGTTGGAGGATGGGCCTTCTGCCACAGGGCTCGTCCGGGCCTGTTGTGGCTGGGCCGTGGCTTCAGCCAGCTTTAGATGAAGCTGGCTGACCTCCGACTGCAGGCGATCCACCTTCGCCTGCAGTTGCCGCGTCTCGTCGGTGGTCTTGCGACGGACCAGCTCCGTGACGACACCGCGCAAGCTCGCGGCCCGGCTCTTGAGGGCCTTTTGAAATGTGCCCTTTAGGTTGGAGGACTTAGAGGCGACCTCTACGATCTCCTCCTCGTCCTCCTCCGCCATCCTCTCAAGCTCGGCGAGAGAGTGGTCCGCGTAAAGGACGCGGGACGCACCGTACCCGGACTTGGCCCGGGCGACGTGCGCCCGCTTCTCTTTGGCGGCAACCTTCTCCTCCAGCTCTTGCTGGAGCTGCGCTCGCCGGGAGAGGTCCAGCTGGCGTTGGGCGTCCGCGAGCCCAACGTTATGGGTATCCGTGGCCACGGTCGTCGGCTTTTTTGCCATCGACCCAGAGGCTTGAGAACCCTCGGATCCACCACTCAGATGGACACGCTTCCGCGACCGAGAGCCGCTCGCGTCCGACACACCGAATAGCGAGTCGTTATCGGACGACTCGTCCGCAAGAAAGCTGGCCGCAGAAGGCGCGCGGCTGGCTTCAGACGCCGGAGCGTCGGAGTGGCCCTGAGAAGGGCCTTTTGGTTGGCCCTGAGAAGGGCCTTTGGCTTTGGGTTGGCCCTGAGAAGGGCCTTTGGTCTTTAAAAGTCGCCCGGAGGCGCTACGCGTGAGTTTCGACATAGTATCAGCAATTTCGTAGTTCGCAAGGCAATAGTAAGAAGCTACGAGAGCACAGAGCACTTTGGCCGTACCCAGTCTGCCACTCCGTTACGGTGGTCAGAACTGGGCCGTTTCCAGGGGACGCGACGTGGACGCAAGCTCTGTGGTTTGGTCCCCCCCCCCAACCTAACCTAACCTAACCTAACCTTTTTTTTTTTTTTTTTTTTTTTTTTTTTTTTCACGATGTGGAAATCCTCAATGGATGTCCTCCGCCCTGGGGAGAGCGAAGGGGTCTGTCAGACTCGTACTGACTAAAACCACACCGGTGTTCCCTCGCACACTTGCGTCAGGGGGCAACGGGATCTGATGCGACTTCCGCTGCCCCGGACTAGTGCTGGCCCGCTTGACCTACGGGCCTCGTCCCGGGGGGAGTGAGGTGTAAAACTCCCCCCGCTACGTCTATGAGAGGCGCGCGTGGAACACAACGCGCCGCCGTCTCGGGTCCAGTGTGATGGGGGGGCGACGGATGTCCCCGAATCCGCCGCCCCTGGACCAATTTAGGGGGGCCGGAAGAGGGCGTTGTCAGCCCTCTGCCGACGCCCGGTGCGTCTGCTGCGGGATGGGCGGGAGCTGGTCATCTCCCTTTCCCTTTCCGCAGCTTCCTTCTGCGACATGACGGTCTCGCAGAAGGACATCACCGCGTCCCAGGACTCTGCGCTGCCGACCATCGAGCGAACGACGGCCGGCAGCGACAGGTCTCCTCCTACCTCTGCAACGAGGGCACGGCGCGGCTCATCGAAAGCGGCACACTCGGCCAGCGTATGCCGCGCCGTATCCAAGAGCACCAATCCGAGATATTTCATGGTTGACTCGACAGCGATCCGGACCCCCCCGACCACAATGTGTGATCCCAACGGCGGTGCCCGTCGGGGGCCATGAAAAGCGATGGCCTCCGACTTGTTGAGGGCCACCTCCAGGCCCAGGCGCCGTATGCGGCTCACCACCTGTGAGACCGCAGCCGTAGCCAGCAACGCTGCTTCCCTGTACGAGCTCCCCCGGGCCGTGAAACCTAACCTAACCTAACCTAACCGTTGATATCTTCTATTCTAGACGTGCGATTTTGAAGCTGTTTTCGGCTTTTTTGGACCAAACTAGGCGTCCGCCTGTGTTTTGACCATATCGCGCGCACTTTACACGCGCGTCTGGACTCCATCCCTTATTTTCGGAGAAAATCCTCAAAATTAATTGTTTTTCCAAATTTTCCCTCACATTTTAAATTAGATTATAGTTGCAATAGTGCTCACCCTTCTTCCCTGAATTCTGGTCCGCGTTCAGTGTCCCGGTCTCCAGGTAGTGGGGTGAAAATCCAAATTTTTTCTTTCGAAAACTGGTTTTTTGACCAAAACTCAAAATTTTTGTTCGGCACATAACAAGTTTTATTCCGTAATTCGCTAGCCCGCGCGGAGACGCGTCTCTGGACACCTCGCACGCGCCCCTAGCTCGAAAAAATTTTGCCCACCCACCCGCCCTCTGGTCTATAGGAAGGTAGACGTGGGATTTTTGGCAAAATTTATTTTTTGGAATTTTGCTTCCTTACTTCATTCTTGGCCTGCAGATAGGGATTTTCTAGGGATAGCTCGTTTTTATACCATTTTGACCAACTGTAAATAATTTTATTTTAGGATTTTTTATTTTATTGTTAAGTTATTGTAGTGACAGTCGTACCTTAAAGGGGCGACTATAATTATTGACTTTTATTTTTACACTTTTATTTGATTATTTATTTTCTACTTATTGTGTTCCCCCCTTTACAGGGTCACATAAGTACCAGTTTCCTCATAACCTCTCCTTCGAGCAGATACTGTTGTTCCGTTCCCCTCTTTACAGGGTTCTGTCTGACAGCACCTGCTCCAAAAGCTTTACAATGTTTCGCACCCCATCCAGCACCGTGAGGGCTCCAGGCTCTAGTGGCTCGCCGCGATCGGCGGAGAAAGCAGCGCCTTCGTCTGTGACCGCAAGGAGGAGAATCTCCTTCGGAGACGAGTCTCCTTCTGCGTCGCAGGGAGGTCCTGCCACTCCGAGGACGCGCCGAGCTGCTATAGATGCCTCAAGACCGCTCATAAAGCCTGAGGCTAAGTGCCGCAGTCGCACTGAGGAGGCGAGAGCTTGCCTAAACAAGGCTAAGCTTAATTTAGGCAACTCTCGCAACCTGAAGGCCGAGATCAAGACTGCGGTGCTTGAAGCTATAAACAGACTCTATGAGCTGGTCAAGGAGTCCGAGCGAGATAAGGGCCCTTCCGCACCTGTCGCCATTCCAGAACCCGCGCCCACTGCTGACCATAGTCCCCAACGTATTTCCACCGAGGTCCTTGTTGGCCAGACTGAGCTCCTAAACAGCTTGAAGGAGCACATCTCGGAGTTAAGAGACAACTCCGAGAAACTCGACAAACTCCGAGACAGTCTGGCCAACAGGCACGGGGTGGAGGAGACCACCTACGCGAGCCTGACAGCCGCCAGTAAGAGCCACACCGGGGCCCAGGCCCTGGAGCGAAGGACGCTGCACTCGGTGGTTGTCTCCTCAACCCAGGAGATGGATACGGGGGACGAAATCCTCGAAAGAGTGAGGAAAGCAGTGGACGCGAAGGAGGGATGGGTGCGCGTCGAGAGGGTCCGCAAGGCCAAGGACCAGAAGGTCATAATGGGGTGCGCAACGACGGAGGAGAGGACGAAACTGAAGAATCGTTTGGAAAAGGCCGGAGAGAACCTTGTCGTCGAGGACGTGAAAAATCGGGACCCGCTTCTGATTCTTAGAGACGTTTTACTCATGCACAGTGACGAGGAGGTGCTGAGAGCGCTTAAGAATCAGAACCGGGAGATATTTCACGGGCTCGACGACAAGGAACAGAGGATGGTGATTAAATACCGCCGCAAGACTAGAAACCCGCATGCGAATCACGTTGTGCTTGGTGTGTCCCCTATGATCTGGAGGAGGGCAATTGACGGAGGAAAACTACGCATCGACCTCCAGCGAGTTCGCGTAGAGGACCAGACGCCTCTGGTGCAGTGCACCCGCTGCTTGGCATACGGGCACGGGAAACGCCTGTGCACGGAGCCAGCCGATCTGTGTAGCCACTGTGGTGGGCCACACATCAGGGCAGACTGCCAGGATAGACAGATCGGCAAAGCAGCGGTTTGCGTGAACTGCACCAGAGAAAAACTAGGGGCCACCGAGCACAACGCATTCAGCAATGAATGCCCCGTGCGAAGGAAGTGGGACGCATTCGCAAGAGCTTCGGTAGCATATTGCTAAAGTTGGCGATGCGTCCACTTCCAGACCCAAAAGTACAACCAATTCGACCCAACCGGAAACCAGGTGCATTAAGACGGCCACCAGCGTTGGCAATATGCGGGTAGGTAAATTGAGTCAGTTTCATGAGAAACTGGCTCAAGTTATGCTGGAGCGGGTGCCAGCCCTGGTGGATATGTCAAGCTGTGTCGAATTTGGCAATACTTTGATGGACATAGACCCATTTTATGAAGTGCTTTTAATAATTAAAAACAATAGATATAAAAATAATAATGATATTTAATTATATATTGAATATATACTGCAGATATCATAAAATTAAAATACAAGTAGATATTAGAATAAAAATTTAAATAAGAAACAAAAGTAAGCGGAACAAGAAATCTTAATAGGGGCATAAATGAAAGGGTTATTATTTGATAAAAATATTACTATAGCGATAAATTAAAGGACATTAATAAATAAATTATTGTAGTAAAACAGCAATTGTTGATATACATTAACCAGTTATTAGAGCGTTTTTGTAAAATAAATATAAAAGATATTTTTACGGTGTTAAAAAATTGGTACTATATATCACGAAAAACCAAAACGCACTCATGTGGTCTCTCCGGCCACCTAGAAACGTAGACAAGCCTAAACGAATGGTGTTAAGGACTCTGATCACCATGTTAGAGGAACACTGGCTTGGCAGGAGTGGTTTTTAGCCGGTTCGAGTCCGGCACTACCTCGACTGTCTCACAAGAGAAATTCCTGTGAGATAGTCGAGGTGTCCGTGGGGATTTCCCACTCCTGCCCAAACAAAAAAAAAAAAAAAAAAAAACCTAACCTAACCTAACCTAACCTAACCTTTTTTTTTTTTTTTTTTTTTTTTTTTTTTTTTTTTTTTTTTGACGCTGGGAAAAAATGCATTACGCATACCCTCCCATCGGGGGATGAGAGGGGTATGTGGGACTCCCCGGTCTGACCCGGTATACCCACTAAAACGACCCAGCGACATTCCCGCTTCGTCCAAGTGGCGGGGGACTGGGAAACCGGCATAGCCTTTACGTCCAGTCCTCCGCCGACGATCGCCCTTCATGGCGGGCCCCTCACAGGGACCCGGGAATGACTGACGGAGGTGGTGACGGGTGCAATGCGGGCGAAGGCACCCCCGTGCCTGTCACCCGCCCGTCGCCACCATGAGGAGGGAGATGGCGTTGCCGTCTCCGACCCCTTCTTCGTCTGCGGAGCGGCGCAGCGAGAGGGTCGTCCTCCCGCACGCGCTCCGCCTCCTCCTTTTGCGAGATTACGTCCTCGCAAAAGGAGGCGACCGCTGCCCAGGCCTCCTCGCTCCCCAGCATGGCGTTGACGACGCCGGGAAGCGAGAGGTCCGGTCCGATTACCGCGGTCAGACCGCGGCGCAACTCGGACCAGGCTGGGCACACCTCCAGGGTGTGCTGCGCAGTATCCTCCGGCGCACCGCAGTCGTGGCACGCCGGGGTCTCCTCCCTCCCGATCCGGTGCAGGTGCGATCCGAAACAACCATGGCCGGATAACACCTGCACCAGACGGAACGAGAGGAAACCGTGGGACCGCTCGAGCCAGCTCCGCAACACCGGACCGAGCGCGTCCAATGTCCGGCGGCCAAAGGTGGCGGTGGCGAGGTCCTCTGACCAGTGAAGGACGATAGCGTCCCTCGCCTCCCGCCGCACGGCCTCCCGCTCTTCGGCGACGGGGCGCTCCCCGAGAGCCTTCCGGCGCGCCGTCCACTCGTACACTCTGGCGAGCACCCAAGCCTCCAACTCCCAAGGAGGGGTGCCAGCCAGAGCGCATGCCGCCGAAAAGCCCACCGAGCGGTAGGCCCTCGCCACCCGCAGTGCAATGGCCCTTTGGGGCCTGCGGATGGCCGTCGCATTCTCCCTCCTGTGGAGGGAGTCCGCCCAGATGGGGGCCCCGTAAAGGGCCATGCTCCTCAATATGCCTGCATACAGGCGCCGGCATTTCGCTTTGGGCCCCCCCAGGTTCGGGAGGAGCCACGAGAGGGCGTCCGCGGCCTTTAGCAGGCGCGTCGACAGCCCGCTGAAATGCGGGCCGAAGCGCCACCTGTCGTCCAGCACCAGCCCCAAATACTTCATCTGGGGCTGGACCCCTATCCTGACGCCCTCCACAATTATGTGGGCGTCGGGAGGGCAGCGCTGCCGAGGCCCGCGAAAGAACACGGCCTCGGTCTTGTGCAGCGCCACCTTCAATCCCAGGCGGCGGATCCTCTCTGCAACCAAGGATCCGCCAGCCGAGGCCAGACAGGCCGCGTCCGTAAAGTTCCTCCCCCGGGCTGTGAGGAGAGTGTCATCCGCGTAGCAGATGACACTCGTGCCCTGGAGGAGGGCTCCTCGCAGGAGCCAGTTGAACCCGATGTTCCACAGGGGAGGGCCAAGCACGGACCCCTGCGGAACACCGGACTCTGCGCCGTACCGCCTCACCGTGGCCGTTTTGTCCACTAGGAGGACTTCTCGGTCCTCCAGGTAGCTGGCCAGGAGGTCCCGCAGGTATTGGGGCACTCCGTGATATCGGAGCGCCTCCAATATCGTCGAGTGGGGGATGGAGTTGAAGGCGTTGGCAATGTCAACGAAATTTGCACCGCAAAAAACTTGTGCAATGGTAATCACCAAAAAACTGAAGTACGATGTCCCACTCCTGAACATGGGCGGGGTAGACATTGGCATGTCCAAGGAAATCAAAGTGCTGGGACTCACCGTCGACCACCAGCTCACTTTCAACACTCACGTCGCTAACGTTTGCAGAAAAGCTGTGAATATTTACAAACAGCTGGCACGAGCGGCAAAAGTGAGCTGGGGCCTTCATCCGGAGATCATCCACACCATTTACACGGCAGTTGTGGAGCCTGTAATCATGTACGCGGCGAGCGCCTGGGCGCCGGCAACAAAAAAGATCGGAGTGCAGAAAAGCCTCAACACGGTCCAACGAGGATTCGCGCAGAAGCTCTGCAAATCCTACCGCACCGTATCGCTGAACGCGTCCCTGGTGCTGGCTGGGATACTCCCACTCGACCTCCGAATACAGGAAGCAGCCGCTCTGTACGAGGCGAAGAGGGGGGTGCCACAGCCGGCACTTGCGGGCAGGGAGGTAGAGCGTGTGGTGGCATTTGCGGAGACTCCGCACCCGGCGAAACATACGGCCATGGAGTTCGTATGCCTGGAAGACCAGACCCGTGTGGAAAACCACAATAATCAAGCAGTGAGGGTATTCACGGATGGCAGCAAGATTGAGGGTAAGGTCGGGGCGGCACTCTCACTCTGGGAAGGTGACGCCGAGACCAAATCAGTCAAACTGAGCTTGCCACCGTACTGCACGGTCTACCAGGCAGAACTTCTGGCCATATGCGTAGCCACGCGCGAGATCCTCAAGCGCAAAGAGGGAACTTTCGGTATCTATAGTGACTCAAAGGCCGCACTACAGACAGTCACAAACCAAGGTTCCCTCCACGCCCTGGCCGTGGAAGCGAGAGCGAACGTTGCCGTGGCTTTGTCCCAGAACAAAGATATTTCTTTGTTCTGGATAAAGGCACACGCAGGGCTAGAAGGCAACGAGCGCGCAGACGTTCTCGCAAAGGAGGCTGCACTCCGATCCAGGAAGAGGCCAGACTACGACCGCTGCCCGGTTTCATTCGTCAAGCGGCAGATCCGCTTGGGGTCGCTTGGCGAATGGAACCGGAGGTACCAGAGCGGTGAAACAGCCTCCGTCACGAAACTCTTTTTCCCGAATGCGATCGACGCCCACAAAATAGTTCGTAAAATCAAACCTGCAGGCATCGTTTCACAGATATTGACGGGTCACGGTGGGTTCTCCGAATACTTGCACCGCTTCAAGTGTAAGGAGAACCCATGGTGCATCTGTGAACCAGGAAAGGTGGAGTCGATCGCACACATTTTAACAGAGTGCCCATTTTACTGTGCGGAGAGAAACATAGCGGAAACAAAGCTCGAGACCAACTTTACAGTTAATAATATAAGTATATTAATGGACGCAAATAAAAGCCGCAAAACCTTTTTGGAATATTGCATAAAAATTATCACAAAAGTTATAGCAAGAAATAAGGACACCTAAACCCTAATGCTTTGCCATATATGAACATTTCAAATTGGAAAAGATATGTGACCAAAGCTTAGAAAAGTAGTTTTCTTTTAAAGTTGATAACAAAAAATTTTGGTTTTAAATGCAAAACAGCAAAAATATTTTCACAAAACAGTATTCAAAAATTGAAATTTAGCGTCAAAAGATAAAAAGCCCAAACAAGGTCTCTGACTATGTCAGGGGGACACGTGCAGAGCAGGAGTGGTTTTTAGCCGGTTCGAGTCCGGCACTACCTCGACTGCCTCACAGGAGATATTCCTGTGAGATAGTCGAGGTGGTGAGGGATTTTCCACTCCTGCCAAAACAATATAAAAAAAAAAAAAAAAAAAAAAAAAAAAAACAAAACCTAACCTAACCTAACCTAACCTTTTTTTTTTTTTTTTTTTTTTTTTTTTTTGACGCTGGGAAAAAATGCATTACGCATACCCTCCCATCGGGGGATGAGAGGGGTACCAAGTCCACCAACCACTCAGCCATGGTCTGCATCAGCAGATCCTGGGCTGCCCTGCAGTGGTTGGCGTTCGCCTGGAGAATGCGATGTTCGACCCTATCCATCAGTCGGACATCGCACCCCCCTCCGCAACCGCCGCAGGAACGACGGGAATAGCGGCAGCAGCAGCAAGCCTGGTCGGTGCCAGTGCTTTGCCACGCTTAGGGGGAGGATTGCAGTTCCTCCCCTTCATGACATGGCCTGCCAGGCGGCCACTGGCGGCACACACCGCGCAGTGTGGCGTGGCGGCCAAAGGCTCACAAGATACGGCTTTGTGGCCGTTCTTGCCGCAGCGGTAGCACGTGTCCGTCCTGTCTACCGAGGACGGACACATGGGCCGGGTGTGTCCGATGCCGAAGCACCGGAAACACCGCAGAGGCTGGTCCTCGAGTGCCCGAACCGCACCCGAGCTATACCCAACTGCGAGCCGTCCCTTGGCAAGGACGGCTTTGGCAGCGGCGATTGGGCACTCGAGGCGAATGGTGCCCATGCCGCCACGGCCGGGCCTTATGTCCCGGCCTTGTACCGCCGCGGCGCCACAACCCCCTATCGCTGCGACCGCCGCCACTACCTCCTCTTTAGTGACGGACTCGTCGAGCTCCGTCACCTCAAAGGCCGCCGTCTTGACTGGTCGGGCCACCTTGGCAGAGTCTGCGATGACCTCCTGCAGCTTTGCTGCGAAGAGGTCCGCGTGGGCACTCCCCTCGGCCCCCGGGAACTCGAAAATTCGAGCCCCGGCTTGTGTCCGCCGGCAAGACACGCTGCCGATCCCCAGCTGGGTGGGATCGGCATTGGCACGCGCCCGTACTAATACGGACGCGTATGTCTCCCCTCGCTCCGCAGCCTCCGCGGTGAGTGTCACCACGACGGCTGCGGTTTTTGGGGGCACCAGCTTTCCCCTCCCTCTCCCCTTCCCCTTTCCCTTGTCGGTCGTCTGCGACCGACTGGGAGCGGTGGTGGCGGGGACGGCAGATACGGCCTTCGCCGACTTTTTGCCCCTGCCCTTTCCCTTACGGACCACTTGCGTCCACTCGTTGGACGGGGTGGTGGCAGGGAGTGTGGTGTCTTCCACCTGGGAGGTGGACGGCCCCGGCTCGCTCGGCTGCCTCTTATCGAGGCGTTTCTCCGGCAAGAGCCGGTCCTCTATGCCCGCTAAGCAGGCCCTTGTGAAGGCCCTCTCCTCCATCACAACCTTGCGGATAATATCCTCAAGGTTGGAGGATGGGCCTTCTGCCACAGGGCTCGTCCGGGCCTGTTGTGGCTGGGCCGTGGCTTCAGCCAGCTTCTGATGCAGCTGGCTGACCTCCAACTGCAGGCGATCCACCTTCGCCTGCAGTTGCCGCGTCTCGTCGGTGGTTTTGCGACGGACCAGCTCCGTCACGACACCGCGCAAGCTCGCGGCCC
Organism: Xestia c-nigrum; assembly: GCA_916618015.1. Lineage (NCBI taxonomy): Eukaryota > Metazoa > Arthropoda > Insecta > Lepidoptera > Noctuidae > Xestia > Xestia c-nigrum. The sequence goes on along the minus strand of OU745254.1, from coordinate 25,922,030 downwards.
GGCTCTTGAGGGCCTTTTGAAAGGTCCCCTTTAAGTTGGAGGACTTAGAGGCGACCTCCACGATCTCCTCCTCGTCCTCCTCCGCCATTCTCTCCAGCTCGGCGAGAGAGTGGTCCGCGTACAGGACGCGGGACGCACCGTACCCGGACTTGGCCCGGGCGACGTGCGCCCGCTTCTCTTTGGCGGCAACCTTCTCCTCCAGCTCTTGCTGGAGCTGTTCTCGCCGAGCCAGGTCCAACTTGCGTTGGGCGTCCGCGAGCCCAACGTTGTGGGTATCCGCGGCCTTGGTTGTTGGCTTTTTAGCCTTCGAACCCGAGGCCTGGGAACCCTCGGATCCACCGCTCAGGTGGACACGCTTCCGCGACCTAGAGCCGCTCGCGTCCGACACACCAAATAGCGAGTCGTTGTCGGACGACTCATCCGCCAGAAAGCCTGCCGCAGAAGGCGCGCGGCTAGGCTCAGACGCCGGAGCGTCGGAGTGGCCCTGAGAAGGGCCTTTTGGTTGGCCCTGAGAAGGGCCTTTGGCTTTGGTTTGGCCCTGAGAAGGGCCTTTGGGTTGGCCCTGAGAAGGGCCTTTGGTCTTTAAAAATCGCCCGGAGGCGCTACGCGTTAGTTGAGACATAGGCTCCGACAGTTCGTACTTCACAAGGCAAGATAAAATAGCAACGAGATCACAGTGCACTTTGGCCGTACCCAGTCTGCCACTCCGTTACGGTGGTCAGAACTGGGCCGTTTCCAGGGGACGCGACGTGGACGCAAGCACTGTGGGGTGGTCCCCCCCCCCCAACCTGACCTTTTTTTTTTTTTTTTTTTTTTTTTTTTTTTTTTTTGACGCTGGGAAAAAATGCATTACGCATACCCTCCCATCGGGGGATGAGAGGGGTATGTGGGACTCCCCGGTCTGACCCGGTATACCCACTAAAACGACCCAGCGACATTCCCGCTTCGTCCAAGTGGCGGGGGACTGGGAAACTGGCATAGCCTTTACGTCCAGTCCTCCGCCGACGATTGCCCTTCATGGCGGGCCCCTCACATGGGCCCGGGAATGACTGACGGAGGTGGTGACGGGTGCAATGCGGGCGAAGGCACCCCCGTGCCTGTCACCCGCCCGTCGCCACCATGAGGAGGGAGAGGACGGTGCCTTCTCCGACCCGGCGGTGGCGAGGTCCTCTGTCCAGTGAAGGACGATAGCGTCCCTCGCCTCCCGCCGCACGGCCTCCCGCTCTTCGGCGACGGGGCGCTCCCCGAGAGCCTTCCGGCGCGCCGTCCACTCGTATACCCTGGCAAGCACCCAAGCCTCCAACTCCCAAGGAGGGGTGCCAGCCAGAGCGCATGCCGCCGAAAAGCCCACCGAGCGGTAGGCTCTCGCCACTATAGTATTTTCATGTTTCAGACACTTTATACTTATGAGGAAATATAGTATTTAGATACTATAGGTACTTACACTTTTTACTATCATTCATATTCATTATTCTTGCATATTTTTATACATCTACGTCGCGCTTTGGCAGTAGTTATTTTAGCTTGCATTAGATTCGATCTAGAACGATGTTTTAACATTGATTTAGCTGAAATAAAAATTATTTTCTCAATATTTACTTTGTTGACATTACGTCAATTGTCAAGCTGTCAGTTACTTTTCCTCTACTTATAATTTTCTTACTGGTCTAGGCCTATGAAGGTTTCTTTTGATTTATATAATTTAATTTAATTTTATTAATATATTAGCTCAAATAATGTATTTTAGAGATAATTACGATTGTTTACTAAATAACAGTATCTTATCTTACTTGTATAAAATTAATTAGCACGCTCTCAGAATTCTTCGAGGAAGTTGTTACTGAATAATACTGGCTGTTTTAAATACAGGCAACTGACATTTTTGATTTTAAAGTCAAATAATTCTAGGGAGAATTATAGAATTTTATTAAAACAACTGATATGGAAAAACTGCGGATTTTTGGCTATAAAAGGAGATTTTCCTGCCACATTCGGCAGTCTGGAACGGGATCTCATACGAGATATATTATATCGTCACTACTGACAGTCAACAAGTCAACGTACGTGGAAGCTGAACGCCGGTTTGCAAGTCTACCTTGCCTGCCCACTGACGAGCCCCAAGCCCTAAAGCAGCTGAACGCCTGTCTCAAGAACTACCTTGCCTGTCCACTGTCGCGCCCCAAGACCTGAAGCCGACGCGGAAGCCGATCGTCGGTCTTCAGTACCCTGCAAGTCGGAAGCTGGTCATCTGTCTCCAGTGCGGGACCTCACAAGTCTACCTTGCCTGTACACCGAAGCGTCCCAAGCCCAAGTCAAGTACAGTAAAACTACCTACTATAAGTCCATTCTGAGCAGCATATATGTTTAGGTCTTTTTTAAAATAAACTTATTTGTTTGTGTTACCTATTTTTTATTTTCTGGGATAAGTAACACGACAATTTGGCGCCCAACGGAAAATCAAAACTAGATATCACTCATACTTTTCAAAATTCTGAAACAAACTAGCACTAGTATTCCCTTTTGACTCTTATTTGGCTTATTCTCTTTTTATACTCTTTCATCTCATTCTAAACACACTCACACACTTTAACATACGATGCGCGTCATCAAATCATAGCAAGATCTAAAATTGCTATCGGATCCTCTAGAGTCCTCTCTAACACTCAAGTCCTCCTCTTAAACACTTATATCAAACTAAGTAAAGTGTCGTGGGCTCTTAACTATTTATCGGCTTTTTAAATAAAAACCCACTAAAGTTTTTATTACTAGAATCATCGGTTTACGATTTTAATTATTTTATTATGTAGGATCCTCTCGTCCTCTCATCTTTAATACTTGAGTGCTTTCTAACACTTAGTTCTTTACGCTTGAGTCTCTCTCGAGTCCTCTTGAACACTCCTTTTTCACTTGAGTTTTCTTTAACTCTTGAGTCTTTTTCAAAACTCACTCTCTTGAGTTATCGTTTGGACTCTTTCCCTCATTTTCCTCCCTTTAATATAATTTTATCCTCTTTAACTTTAATTCTTTAATCATGGATAGAATTATTTTCTTTGAACTTCTTAACAAAGCTGAACTAGAATATGAGATAAAAATAAGATTAGAAGAACCAAAAGATACTGTAATACAGCTTAAAAAACAAATTCTTCAACTCGCACCTCGTAATTCCTCTACAGATATTTTGGACTCGATATTAGAGGTTAAAACTGATTTGGATGAACTTACCACTACCTTAAATTATATCGAATCAAAAATAATATTATTAGAACAAGGTAACAATAGATTAAACAAAAAAATTGAAACCTTTATTAATCATCTTTATTTTCGATTAGAGAGGATTGACATAGACTCAGATCCCTCAGAGATCAATCGTTTATCTCAAATTAAAGAGAGATTTTTCAACTTAGAATCAAAATTTAACTCTTTAATCACTGTTTCTATCAATCCTCAACCTATAACGGTTAACCGTCCCTCTTCGACTCCTAATACTCCCAATGAGACTATGTTCCATACTATTTTACCGGACATTCAGTCTCAACCTCTAAACTCAATTCCCAATAATTCACTTAACGAATTAAAACGCATAAAATTCGACGGCACTACTTGTCCGCGTTCATTCATCCAAAATATTCAGGAATTTAGTATTTCAAGAAATATTACTTCAAACAAATTATTGGATCATGCGTTTGAATTACTTACCGGTAACGCTTTACATTGGTACCGTTTTAAACGTGATTCTTTGTTATCATGGGACGAACTTTGCGAAGCTTTGATTTCAGACTTTAGCGGTTTTGACTATGATCATAAATTACTAGAAGCCATTAACAGTCGAACTCAAGGCAAGGATGAACCAATAGTTATTTTTGTTTCCATACTGACTGGAATGTTTTCCAGACTTTCAGAGAGTTGTGTTTATGAAATATAATAGCGGGGAGCGATGACTGAAACTGCAGTTCCAAGTGACAACTGGTTTATTTTCATATACCCACACATAACATTTATCAACATACCCTACACCTCCCCCTTCAAAACATTACATACAATTGCTTTGAAGCGGTAGTATACTTAAATATAGCAGATACAAGTAAAAAAAAAATCTAACCTAAGTGAGTAAGTATCCCTAAGAAAATCTAAATACAGTAAAAGTAAAAGCACAAAATAAAGATGAGTTGTAACTGAAAGAATTGTGATCATTGGCCGCGCAACCAACATATTTTTACGATAAAAAAACCTATGATGCGGCATCGACAGTCGTTCACAATAATTTCACGATTTGCACGGTGTATGGTGCCCCTCGTGGCGATTCGTTAATCGATATCATACTTGCTTTGTATATATATATATTTTTTTGTTAATACTAGTTGAAAAATAAATATATCCACGAAATAACCACCAAGTGCACCACCTTTGCGCTATATATGTATATAGTTGTATTTGTCTACCTTACATTTTAATTCATTTTATTAGTACTGTATGTCTAACGCTATAATTATATAAAAAATGGGTCATGTTTATTTTATTTACTTTGCGTATTTGCCTTGGTATAAACATTTACGCCTTAGTTTAACACTTTCACTTTCTATATCAGCAATCGGAGCTGGTTCTGCTTTCAAATGTTTTGGACTGACCGTCGTATTAACGTCTAATAATTGTTGTTGATTCTCATCAGTTTCAACTACACACGATGCTGAATTAGTGTTCTCTATTTGATTGGCCGGTCTGGATTCAGAAATATCTATCTCTGTCACTGGTTTAGCCGTGCTACTCGTTATGGAATGTCTTGAATATCGATTCTGAAGTGGCAATAATTGATCGATGTGACGCTTCCACTCGTGTCCATCAGACACGCGTACTTTATAAGTAAGTGGATCGGTCCGTGCAAGCACAGTGGCTGTTGCCCATTTATCCGCGCGAGCACGGTAGTCCCGCGCCAGCACCTGCTCGCCGGGCTCCACGTGCCGCTCGGCGCCGGGCCGCGAGCGGCCCGCTCGCTCTGCAGACGACTCCACTGCACGCTCAGTGGATGGTTTTACGATGTCCAGCCGACCTCGTAATCTCCTACCAAACATAGCTACCGCTGGTGCCACTCCGGTAGTGGCATGCTCACAATTGCGATATTGAAACAAAAATTTCGAGAGGGCCGCATCCACATCTTTGCCTTCATGTATTGCCTTTTTCATTGCACGTTTGACTAATTTTACTGCATTTTCAGCCGCCCCGTTACCGGCTGGTCGATATGGACTTGTGATGGTGTGGTTTATTAGATTTTTATTTAAATAGTTAGTGAATTCAAAGGAGCTAAATGGAGGTCCCCCATCACTAATTATGTGTGAGGGCAATCCGAAACGCGCAAAAAGTTCTCTTAACTTATTTATAGTGGAGTTTGCATTAGTTCCCAACATTTTTGTAACTTCTATCCATTTGCTGTGTGCATCTACTGTCACTAAATAATATTTGCCTTGAAATATAGCAAAGTCGATATTTATTCGTTGCCACGGTCGTGTGGGAAATGCCCACGGATGCAACTGTGCACGCACCGGCGCGGCGCATCACGCTGTTGTAAGCATGCACTGCATTCACGACACAATGTTTCAATTTCATTGTCCAATTGTGGCCAGTAAACATAATTTCGAGATAGATTTTTCATTTTGACTACACCTAGGTGGCCTTCATGTAATTCCTGTAAAATTTGCTGCCTAAGTACCTTTGGAATTACCACTCTGTGATTGTATAAAATACACTCTCTGTCGATAGTAAGGCTGTCCTTTCTATAAAAATAAGGCTTTTCTTCATTTCGCGTAACAGGGATGTTATGGATATATAATTTCGGATCCGGATACGGATATGGATATTGGTAAAATATAATATCGGTTTCGGTTACGGTTATGGATATTAAATTATTTCGGATTATCCGATAGTTTCGGTTACGGATATTATTTTTTTAAGGAACTGTTAAATGAAATACAAATAAGATTATATTCGACTTAAATTTGTACCTCGTAGGTTTCGCAATCTGTCATACAAGTAATTCTTTCTTACTACTACTACTTCTACTCGTTTTGAAGTGTTATATAGGTGGAGGTTAATTAAATGCAAAATCTAGTCATATTTACTATAAAGAAAGTATAACCCGTACGAATTAGCTGTGCACCTCGCGCTGTGACGTCATGAGGTAGCGGGAGAGGTGTTGCATTCCAGCGAAGTGCACAGTTAATTCGTACGAGTTGTAGTATTTAGTTAGACTCCGCCCTATCCGAAACTTTTATTTCGGATTCGGTTACGGTTACGGATATTTTTTTATTTCGGATATCCGATAGTTTCGGTTGCGGATTTGGATATCCATAACAACACTGTCGCGTAACTACTGGTGGCCAGCCGTTAATAATATAATCATAAATATTTTTAAGAACATCATCCTCGTGTGTTTGGTTTGCAACATCTTTTGCTCTAATAGGAATCGATTGTTCTACATAATTAATATATGACACCGTATCCAGCTCCGATTTTAAATTACGTTCGTGCGGCAGTGGCAAGCGTGATAATGCGTCCACGTTATAATTATCTTTGGATTTAACAAATTCTATAGTGAAGTCATAGGCTGCTAACTTTGTAGCATACCTTTGTAATCTGCTTGCCGCAGTCTGTGGCAAACCGAACTTGGGACCAAAAATGAATGTCAAGGGTTTATGGTCTGTTTTAATTATAAAAGGACGACCATAAAGGTATTGATGGTGTTTTAAGACTCCACTAATTATTGCCAGCGCCTCTTTATCTAATTGACTATAAGCGCGCTCTGCCGAATTTAACGTTCGCGATGCAAAACATATGGGGCGTTCCTCGCCATTGGGGTATCTATGCGACAACACACTACCGATGCCGTAAGAACTACTATCCACAGCTAATACTAATGGAAGTTCTGGGTTGTAATGTACTAAAACTTTGCTACCTGAAATAGCCTTTTTGACTTTGTTAAAACTGTCGTCACAATCAGACGACCAAATCCACTCTGCATTTTTCCGCAACAACATATGTAACGGATATAATATTGAACTTAGGTTGGAAATAAACTTTGCATAGTAGTTCACCATACCTAGAAAAGACTTAAGCTGCGTCACGTCTTTTGGCCTTGGTGCATCAACGATTGCTTTAATTTTGTTCTCATCGGGATGCAAGCCGTGTTTATCAATAACAAACCCAACATAAGTAATACTATCCTGCATAAATACGCACTTATCTAATTTGATCCTCAAACCAACCTCACGCAAACGACTCAATAATGCTTTTAAATTATTAATATGTTCACCACGGGTCATCCCAGTACATGCTATATCATCGATAAATACAGCGACTCCTTTGAGTCCTTTAACCGTTTGTTCCATAAATTTCTGAAACTTTTCTGGGATACACGTAAGTCCAAATGGAGTGCGATTGTACACAAAAGTCCCTATGTGTGTTGTTATAGCGGTACATGCCTGAGATTCCTCCTCCAAAAATAATTGTTGGTAAGCATGCGTGAGGTCAATTTTAGAAAACTGTTCACCCCCACTCAGCGCCGCGAACAGCTCCTCTATTCGTGGTAGAGGGTAAGGTTCGCGCATCAGTTTCGGGTTAACCGTGACTTTGTAGTCACCACAAATTCTTATTTCGCCGTTCTTTTTAATTACTGGCACAATAGGCGTGCCATAATCAGAATACTCAACTTTTCGAATTGTACCTTCAGCCTCGAGTCGTTCTAACTCCCGCTCGACTGGTTTACGTAACGCCAACGGTAACGGCCTAGCTTTGATAAATACGGGATTTTTATCCAATAATTTTAAAGTAAATTTTTTTGTACATGTTCCAAGCCCAGAAGCAAATACAGTCGGAAATTCACGTTGTAATAGTTCAACTAAATTACTTTCATTTAACTTTAATAAAAATTCATCAATAATAATCTTATGTATTTTTAATTTAGTAAGCCACGACCGACCTAAAAGTGGTGGTCCGCCATTTTTAACAATATACAATTTGAGATTTCCGGCTGAATGTTCACCAATAACAACATGAACAGACACAAAGCCTACCGGTTCTATCACTGAACCAACATAGGAGTACAAAGAAATATCGTTGCTAATTATTGGTAAATCACAAAGGTTGTTATTATAATAATCTAAACTTATAACGGATAACTTACTTCCAGTGTCCAGTTCAAAACTTATCTTTCTGCCGTTCACTTGCGCCATAACCGTATACGGTTTCTCGTTAACACCGCACACGCTTAGATTATAAAAGTCACATTCCGATTCGTTATCACTACTTCCGAGATAATTATTATTACGTCGCGTTGATGTGTCCTGGTTTGACTCGACACCTCGCCCTTTGTTAGATTTACACATTATTTTAATGTGACCTTTCTGGCCACATATATCGCACGAATAATTTTTAAACCGACACACTTCTGGACGATGGTTTCTGCCACACCTCCAACAAACACGCGTTGAGCGCGATGTTGCCGCGCTCCCGTCAGTAGACGAGTTGCCACTGCTCGCAGTTCGGCGCTCGGGCGGCCGGCCTGCACGCTTTGCCGGCGCCGCCGTGCCCGTCGCCACTTGATGCACCGCCTCAAACGTTCGCGTTCCAACCGCCGTCGCGTTCGCTGCGCCCGCAGCGTTTGCACCGCTGGTCTGCGAGTGTCGCTCGGCCGCTTCCAACGCCAACGCCAATTCGACCGCTTTTTTGTATGTAATCGATGGTTCCGCAAAAATGCGTGATCTCATTTCATCACTAGCCAAACCCGACACAAATTGATCGCGTAAATTTTCCTCCAGTGTAGTATTGAAGTTACATGTACTGGCCAGGTGTTTTAATGTTTGTAGATATTCACTGAGAGATTCACCCGTGTTCTGGCGTCTTTGTCTAAAAACATGGCGTTCTGCAATTTCGGAACGTTTTGGTTCAAGATGATCACCCACAATTTTAACTAATTCCCGAAATGTTTTATTTTCTGGATGATTAGGTGCACACAAATCACACATTAAGTCATAAGTTGCGGCTCCCACCAACGTCACCAACGTTGCAACTTGTAACTCTGGTTTTATTTCGTTTAAGGTTATGAACTGTTCCACGCGTCGGATGTACGCCAACCACTTTTTGCTTGTTAGGTCAAATTCTTCAATTTTCCCGATAGGCATCTTGAAGTGTAAGACTTAAACGATGTTAACCACACGAATTTGATTGTTTTCCTCGTCGCCAGTTGTGTTTATGAAATATAATAGCGGGGAGCGATGACTGAAACTGCAGTTCCAAGTGACAACTGGTTTATTTTCATATACCCACACATAACATTTATCAACATACCCTACACAGAGAAACTACCGGAAACTAAAAAACTACAAATTATTATTCGTAACATCCGACCATGTTATTCACCTTATATCGCGAATAATAATATCAACTCAATCATTTCGCTTATTTCATGTTGTCAAAAATATGAAGAATTTTTGGACAAAGAGAAACGTTTCAGCGAACCTCAAACTACAAATAATCCTTTATGTGTTGAATTTAATTATAAATCGTCTTCTAATTTAACGTCAAAGACTTCAACATCTAACTCATTTCCTCCTAATACAAATTTTAATCGCTTTAACTATAAACCAAAAGTTAATTCAATTAATAAAGTTAATAATAATGCTACTCTGGCATTTAATAAGCTAAAAGAAGCTCTGGTAACTACTCCTATATTAGCTTGTCCTGACTACGACCTCCCTTTCTCTGTACATTGCGATGCTTCTAACTTTGGCATCGGAGGTATGTTAACACAAATAAAAGACGACAAAGAAGTAGTTATAGCTTATATGAGCAAATCTCTTAATAAAAACGAACGAAATTACTCAACTACAGAAAGAGAAACTCTTGCGGTAATTTCAGCTTTAGAACATTGGCGTTGTTATATCGATAATGGTAAACCATTCACTGTTTATACAGATCACGCAGCACTTAAATGGTTTCTAAAATTGTCCAATCCATCTGGTAGACTCGCGCGGTGGGCTCTTAGGTTGTCATCTTTTAATTTTATTCTAAAACACAAAAGAGGTAAAGACAATTTAGTCCCTGATTTACTCTCGCGTACATCATGTCCACTTGGTGTTAATCCTGTCTTACTTAATCCTCAACTCGTACCTCCAGCATTGGAACGCTATAATAACCTACTTTTGGAATGTCGTAACAATCCTGATCAATACCCTAATTATACTATTCGCGAAAATAAATTATTCCGCTATACTCAATCTCCCTACGCGTTAACTGAAGATTTCGCGTGGAAAGAAGTTCCTCATCCTGATCTTCGGGAAACCCTTATCAAAAATAACCATGGGTCCCCAGACCAGCCTCATCTAGGAATCTTTAAAACTTATAAAAAACTATCACTTCTATATTACTGGCCTGCTATGTTTAAGGATATCGCTAAAGTAATTTCTATCTGTGATAATTGCTTGACTTACAAACACGCAAATCACTCTCCCTTCGGCCTTATGGGTAAACCAAAAATTTGTTCAAGGCCTTTTCAAACAATTTCTTTGGATCTAATGGGTCCTCTACCTATGACTAGACGAAGAAATCAATTTATCTTAGTGGTTAACTGTTGTTTTACTAAATATTCTCTGATCTTTCCACTAAAACGGGCTTCTAGTACTAACATCATCTCTAACTTAGAAAATTTTGTTTTTCTCGTTCATGGAGTACCTCAGACTATTATTATGGATAATGGAACTCAATTTCAATCCCATGAATTTCGCAACTTTCTGGGCAGATATAACATACCACACATATTCTTCTCTCCTCATTATTGCCCCCAAGTTAATCCCACTGAAAGATATAATCGTACTATAATCACAGCTTTGTCATCTTTGGTTGGTGATGACCATAGATCTTGGGACACCCACCTCTCTAAAGTCCAATACGCTATGAACAGCACAACTAATGTTACCACTGGTTTTTCTCCTAACTTTTTACTATTTGGACGAGAAACAGTTACTTCTGGCTCACTTTACACGCCAACTAATAATCTTGATGAAATCGTTTTTCTACCTAGGGACATCTATGCTACTAACATAGGTTTATTATCTGCAATTTTTGATAAAGTTCAGATAGCCCTTCATATGGCTCATGCTCGTAACTCTGCTCGTTATAACGAAAGTCGTTCCTTTAAAAAATATAACGTAGGAGATACCGTCTGGCGAAGAAACTATGTACATAGTCAGGCTGGGATTTATTTTAGCGCAAAATTAGCGCCAAAATTTGTGAAGTCCACTGTGTTGCAGAAACTATCCCCGTTAGTTTATATACTTGAGGACTCAAATGGCAACCAAGCTAAATGGCATATTAAAGACTTTAAAATATAATGTATATAGTTATGTAAATACATTCCTTCTTCATACTTATGACTCATCTTTTTCTTCTTTCCTTCTTCTATAATAGAGTTCTTTGCGGTCCTTTAAAAACTCTATTTATTTTATAATTCATTCATCGGTTCTTAAACCATTATTAGATTATTATTTTTTAAACTTTCTTTTTATCTGTTCCGATCAGATATCCCTAAGAAGTGCTTTTAGGTACAAGTTACCTAACCTTCGTGTCAACTAACTCTACAAGTTAGTATGACTAGTTTCTTACTATCGACTCTAAAAGTTGATTGATAATTTTTTAATCTTTCTTTTTATCTGTTCTGTTCAGATATCTCTAAGAAGTGCTTTTAGGTACAATTTACCTAACCTTCGAGTCAACTAACTCTACAAGTTAGTATGACTTGTTTCTTACTATCGACTCTAAAAGTTGATTGGAGCGGCTGATAACTCCATTCAAAATAAGCCCTTATTATATAGCTACTAAAGTCTATTTCATTTCATTATGGGTTTTAGACGAGAGCGGATTACAACTCCGAAAAGAAGCCTTAAAGTTATTGACTTATCAGGTTGAGTAGTGATCATTGAATGTGAATCCTACCTGACTAACTACGTAAGATGTCGGTGTGATTGAATGAAGTATGTACGTTTTGTGAATGCTGTTATACTTTAACCTTACAAAATTTTTGTTCTAGACCAAAAATTTTCTCGGGGTCGATGGGGAAATATAGTATTTTCATGTTTCAGACACTTTATACTTATGAGGAAATATAGTATTTAGATACTATAGGTACTTACACTTTTTACTATCATTCATATTCATTATTCTTGCATATTTTTATACATCTACGTCGCGCTTTGGCAGTAGTTATTTTAGCTTGCATTAGATTCGATCTAGAACGATGTTTTAACATTGATTTAGCTGAAATAAAAATTATTTTCTCAATATTTACTTTGTTGACATTACGTCAATTGTCAAGCTGTCAGTTACTTTTCCTCTACTTATAATTTTCTTACTGGTCTAGGCCTATGAAGGTTTCTTTTGATTTATATAATTTAATTTTATTTTATTAATATATTAGCTCAAATAATGTATTTTAGAGATAATTACGATTGTTTACTAAATAACAGTATCTTATCTTACTTGTATAAAATTAATTAGCACGCTCTCAGAATTCTTCGAGGAAGTTGTTACTGAATAATACTGGCTGTTTTAAATACAGGCAACTGACATTTTTGATTTTAAAGTCAAATAATTCTAGGGAGAATTATAGAATTTTATTAAAACAACTGATATGGAAAAACTGCGGATTTTTGGCTATAAAAGGAGATTTTCCTGCCACATTCGGCAGTCTGGAACGGGATCTCATACGAGATATATTATATCGTCACTACTGACAGTCAACAAGTCAACGTACGTGGAAGCTGAACGCCGGTTTGCAAGTCTACCTTGCCTGCCCACTGACGAGCCCCAAGCCCTAAAGCAGCTGAACGCCTGTCTCAAGAACTACCTTGCCTGTCCACTGTCGCGCCCCAAGACCTGAAGCCGACGCGGAAGCCGATCGTCGGTCTTCAGTACCCTGCAAGTCGGAAGCTGGTCATCTGTCTCCAGTGCGGGACCTCACAAGTCTACCTTGCCTGTACACCGAAGCGTCCCAAGCCCAAGTCAAGTACAGTAAAACTACCTACTATAAGTCCATTCTGAGCAGCATATATGTTTAGGTCTTTTTTAAAATAAACTTATTTGTTTGTGTTACCTATTTTTTATTTTCTGGGATAAGTAACACGACACCACCCGCTGTGCAATGGCCCTTTGGGGCCTGCGGATGGCCGTCGCATTCTCCCTCCTGTGGAGGGAGTCCGCCCAGATGGGGGCCCCGTAAAGGGCCATACTCCGCAAGATGCCGGCATAGAGGCGCCGGCATTTCGCCTTGGGCCCCCCCAGGTTCGGCAGGAGCCACGAGAGGGCGTCAGCAGCCTTCAGCAGGCGCGTCGACAGCCCGCTGAAATGCGGGCCGAAGCGCCACCTGTCGTCTAGCACCAGCCCCAGATACTTCATCTGGGGCTGGACTCCTATCCTGACGCCCTCCACAATTATGTGGGCGTCGGGAGGGCAGCGCTGCCGAGGCCCGCGAAAGAACACGGCCTCGGTCTTGTGCAGCGCCACCTTCAATCCCAGGCGGCGGATCCTCTCTGCAACCAAGGATCCGCCAGCCGAGGCCAGACAGGCCGCGTCCGCAAAGTTCCTCCCCCGGGCAGTGAGGAGAGTGTCATCCGCGTAGCAGATGACACCCGTGCCCTGGAGGAGGGCTCCGCGCAGGAGCCAGTTGAACCCGATGTTCCACAAGGGAGGGCCAAGCACCGACCCCTGCGGAACACCGGACTCTGCACCGTACCGCCTCACTGTGGCCGTCTTGTCCACTAGGAGGACTTCTCGGTCCTCCAGGTAGCTGGCCAAGAGGTCCCGCAAGTATTGGGGCACTCCGTGATATCGGAGCGCCTCCAATATCGTCGAGTGGGGGACGGAGTTGAAGGCGTTGGCAATGTCGAATGACACCGCCAGCACTCCGTCCCCCGCCTCCACCGCTTCCTTCACCTGGCCCTTGAGTAGGGCCAGCGCATCGATCGTCGAACGCCCTCGACGGAAGCCGAATTGGGCGTCCGACAGATCCGGCCCTACCCCCCGCAAATGGCTGTCAAGCCGGGAGGCGACAATCCCCTCGAACAACTTACCGACCTCATCGAGCAGGACGACGGGCCGGTATGCCGAGGGGGAGTCCACCGGGCGTCCCGCTTTTCGGAGGAGGCAAAGCTGCCCCTCCTTCCACAGTTTCGGGAACCTCCCAGCCGTAAAGCACGCGCTGAAGAGGTCCCGAAACCTGTCCTCCATGCCGGAGGCGGCGATCGCCAGCACCCTTGCGGGGATGCCGTCTGGTCCGGGAGCCGTCTTTTTTGCGCGGAGGCTGAGAACCCCCGCGTATAACTCTGCCACTGTCACCGCGGGGACATCCTCCTCCTCCGGCGAAGCCGCCCCTTGCGGGGGATCCATCGTTGGTGGGGTGAAGTCGGTCCTGCGCGGAAACAGGGACCGGACCACCCCATCCAGCAACGCTGGATCGAGGGTCTCCGACAGTGGGGGACCATAGGGGCGGAGCTGGTTCCGCGCCGCCTTATATGGTCTCCCATAGGGGTCCCTGTCGAGACCCTCCAGCATCTCGGCTCTCGCCGAGTCCTGTGCAGCACCCATTGCAGACTTGAGGACCGTCGTCGCCTCTCGGTACGAGGCGTATAGGCGGTCCTCTTCTGCCCGGTCTCGGTTTTGGGCGCTGCGACGTCGGCTCCGCGTGTAGGCCCTTCTGGCCGCCACGCAGGTGGCCCGGAGTCCCTCCAGCTCCTCCGTCCACCAATAGACGGCACGACGGGGAGGCGGACGGCGAGACCGGGGCATGCTGGAGTTGCACACCTCGGTCAGGGACCCTCTGAGCTGGACCGCAGCGGCGTCTACGTCCAGGACCTCGACAGGGGGCGACAGCCAGTCCTGGAGGAAGGCCGCCTCCTTGGCTGCCTCCCGGTCCAGGCGGGTGAGTGCCCATCGCGGGAAGGGAGATTGCCCAGCGCGGGCCATCCCCCTCCCGCCCTGCTGGGTGGAGATGTCGAACCGCACATATCGGTGGTCCGACAACGTCTCCACCATCTCTACCCGCCAGTTGACGACGCGGGCGGCCAGCGCGGGGGTGGCAAACGACACGTCCACCACCGACCCACCCCGTTGCCGCACACACGTGTGGACCGCCCCCCTGTTGAGGAGGGACACACCGCTTGAGGCCGCCCAAAACTCGACGGCGCGTCCCCGGACGTTGCAACCTGCGGCCGGGTTGCCCCAGGCCGTCGACTTGGCGTTCAGGTCGCCCAACACCAGAACTTGGCGTGGCGCCGCCCTCCCTTTGACTGCGGTGAGGATCTCGAGGAAATCCTCAAAGTCCGAGAGAGGGCGGTTTGGGGAGAAATAGACCCCAACCAGGGCCATGTCTCCCCAGGCGGCGGCCACGTATCCCGGTCCCCTCTCTAAGAGCGAGAGGGGAGGGGAGTCTGTGGAAGACCGCGCCACCAACGCCACCAAGCCGTCCCGGTCGCCCAGCCAACGGCCAGGGACCGAGTAAGGTTCGGCGACCACCGCCAAGTCCACCAACCACTCAGCCATGGTCTGCATCAGCAGATCCTGGGCTGCCCTGCAGTGGTTGGCGTTCGCCTGGAGGATGCGATGTTCGACCCTATCCATCAATCGGACATCGCACCCCCCTCCGCAGCCGTCGCAGGAACGACGGAGTCAGCGGCAGCAACAGCAGGCCTGGTCGGTGCCAGCGCTTTGCCACGCTTAGGGGGAGGATTGCACTTCCTCCCCTTCATGACGTGGCCTGCCAGGCGGCCACTGGCGGCACACACCGCGCAGTGCGGCGTGGCGGCCTCGCAAGAGACGGCTTTGTGGCCGTTCTTGCCGCAGCGGTAGCATGTGTCCGTCCTATCCACCGTGGACGGACACATGGGCCGGGTGTGACCGATGCCGAAGCACCGGAAACACCGCAGAGGCTGGTCCTCGAGGGCCCGGACTGCACCCCAGCTGAACCCAACCGTCAGCCGTCCCTTGGCAAGGACGGCTTTGGCAGCGGCGATTGGGCACTCGAGGCGAATGGTGCCCATGCCGCCACGGCCGGGCCTTATGTCCCGGCCTTGTACCGCCGCGGCGCCACAACCCCCTATCGCTGCGACCGCCGCCACTACCTCCTCTTTAGTGACGGAGTCGTCGAGCTCCGTCACCTCAAAGGCCGCCGTCTTGACCGGTCGGGCCACCTTGGCCGAGTCTGCGATGACCTCTTGCAGCTTTGCTGCGAAGAGGTCCGCATGGGCACTCCCCTCGGCCCCCGGGAACTCGAAAATTCGAGCCCCGGCTTGTGTCCGCCGGCAAGAGACGCTGCCGATACCCAACTGGGTGGGATCGGCATTGGCACGCGCCCGCACCAAAACGGACGCGTACGTCTCCCCTCGCTCCGCCGCCTCCGCGGTGAGCGTCACCACGACGGCAGCAGTTTTCGGGGGGACTAGCTTCCCCTTTCCTTTCGCCTTTCCCTTGCCGGTCGTCTGCGACCGACTGGGAGCGGTGGTGGCGGGGACGGCAGGTACGGCCTTTGCCGACTTCTTGCCCCTGCCCTTCCCCTTACGTACCACATCCGTCCACTCGTTGGACGGGGTGGTCGACGGGAGAAGAACGTCTCCCGCCTGGGAGGAGGACGGCCCCGGCTCGCTCGGCTGCCTCTTGTCCGCCGCAAGCGGCGGTCGGAGGCGTTTCTCCGGCAAGAGCCGGTCCTCGATGCCTGCCAAGCAGGCCCTTGTGAAGGCCCTCTCCTCCATCACAACCTTGCGGATGATATCCTCAAGGTTGGAGGATGGGCCTTCTGCCGCAGGGCTCGTCCGGGCTTGTTGCGGCTGGGCCGTGGCTTCAGCCAGCTTTCGATGAAGCTGGCTGACCTCCGACCCCCCAACCTAACCTTTTTTTTTTTTTTTTTTTTGTTGCCGGGGTGGAAAATCCTCGATGGATGTCCTCCGCCCTGGGGAGAGCGGAGGGGTCTGTCAGACTCATACTGACTAAAAACCACCCCGGTGTTCCCTTCCCTCACTTGCACCGGGGATCATGGGAACTAGTGCGCCTTCCACGATCCCCGGCTAGTGCCGGCCCGCCACTGCGGGCCTCCTCAGGTCTGCGGGGGGAGTGAGGTGTACTCCTCCCGCGACGTCATGTAGGGGCGCGCGCGGAACACTACGCGCCACCGCCTCGGGTCCAGTTATTCGGCGGGGCGGCGGACCTCCCCAAGTCCGCCGTCCCTCTGGACCCGTTCAGGGGGGCTGGAAGAGGGCGTTGTCCGCCCTCCGCCGACGCCCGGTTCGTCTGCTGCGGGTCGGGAGAGTGCTCTCCACCTCTCTCAACCTCTCCGCAGCCTCCTTCTGTGAGATGACCGTTTCACAGAAGGAGATCACCGCATCCCACGACTCTGCGCTCCCGACCATCGCGCGAGCGACGGCCGGCAGCGACAGATCGGTTCCCACTTCTGTCACGAGGGCACGGCGCGGCTCCTCCCATGCGGCACACTCTGCCAGCGTATGCCGCGCCGTGTCCTCCAGACAGTGGACGCAGTGATGACACCGAGCGTCCGGCTCCCTGTTTATGCGACACAGGTACTTCCCGAAGCAACCATGCCCCGACAGTACCTGCGTCGCCCGAAACGACAAGGAGCCGTGCCTCCTCTCGAGCCATTCCTCGAGCACCGGTCGGATCGCCTCGATGGTAGCGAGGCCGGCGGTAGGGCGTAGAAGCCTGTCCCGCCACTCCGCCACCAGGACCTCGCGGAGCTGAGACCGACGCAGATCGATCTCTCGCTGCATCGGTCCATCGCCTCGCGTCCGCACCTCCTCGCGCCACCGATAAAGCGACGCGAGGACTCTCGCCTCTAGGTCCCAAGGTGGCGACCCGGCCAGTGCACAAGCCGCCTCGTAGGAGACTGTGCGATACCCCCTGATTGACCTGACGGCCATCGCCCTCTGCGGTTTCCGCAGCATCGCGATGCTGCCGGCCGTCAAGTCAGAGGCCCACACCGGGGCCCCGTACAGGGCCATGGATCGCAAGACCCCTAGGTACAGTCTCCTACAGGCGGTGCTCGGCCCCCCTAGATTGGGAAGCAGCGTTGCAAGCGCGCCCGCAGCGCCCATCAACTTGGGCGCCAGTCGCCGGAAGTGGGGGCCGAAGTTCCAATGGCTGTCGAGCACCAATCCCAGATACTTCATGGTGGACTCGACAGCGATCGGGGTCCCCCCTACCACAATATGTGATCCCGGCGGCGGCGCCCGCCGGGGGCCGTGAAAGACCACAGCCTCCGACTTGTTGAGGGCCACCTCCAGGCCCAGGCGCCGTATGCGGCCCACAACCTGTGAGACCGCACAGGTCGCTAGCAACGCTGCCTCCCTGTACGAGCTCCCCCGGGCCGTGACCAGCGTGTCGTCTGCGTAACACACCAGGGCCACTCCCGGTTGGAGCTCGCCTCTCAGCACCCAGTCGTACCCGATGTTCCACAGGGGTGGGCCAACGACCGAACCCTGTGGAACACCGCACGACATGTCGCGCCGGCCTCCGCCGTCGCGTCCCGAGTAGGTGACACACCTTTCCGCCAAATAAGCCCCAACAATGCGGCGGAGGTACGGGGGCACCCTGTGGTAACACAGCGCCTCCCGAATACAGCTCCAGGGCAGGGTGTTGAAAGCGTTGGAGATGTCCAAGGACACCGCCAACATCACCCCGCCCCGGGACACCGCTTCCTCCGCCAGGACTCTTACCCGCAATATGGCGTCCACCGTGGAGCGCCCATGCCGGAAGCCGAACTGGCTGTCGTCCAGATCCGGCCCCTCTCTGTACAAGTGGCCGGCGAGGCGGGCAGCGATAATCCGCTCAAAAAGCTTACCCACCTCGTCCAGCAGCACTAAGGGCCGGTACGCAGACGGCGAGTCCGCTGGGCGCCCCGGCTTCCTGAGCAGGACCAGACGACCCTTTTTCCACTCACTAGGGAATTGGCCCTGCTCTAAACATGCGGTGAAGAGTCCTCTCAGCTGGGGCTCTAGCTCCTTCAGAGCGAGGGCGAGCGCTACTCCGGGAACTCCGTCAGGCCCTGGGGCAACGGTCTTGGCCCGAAGCCGCGTTATCGCCACCCTCATCTCTGCTTGTGTCACCTCTGGGACGCTGACGTCCTCCTCATCAGTTGGCTCTGTGGCTGAGGGCAAAGCCATCGGCGGTGGAACATGCTCCTCTCTAGCAGGGAAGAGCGTTGCGACCACTTCCTGCAACAGCTCAGGCTGCAGGCTCTCGGTGAGTGGGGGTGCCCAGGCACGAAGTTTCCCTCGGACCGCACGGTAAGGGCGCCCCCACGGATTCACGTCGAGAGCCGACAGCATCTCCTCCCTGGCTCGAGTCTTAGCCTCGCCGACGGCCAGCCACAGAGCCTCCTTGGCTGCGCGGTACACCTCATACCGCGCGGCCTCTTCCTCCGGAACCCGGCGACGTCTCCTCCGGTAATGGGTGTACTGGCGTCTCACCTCCACGCACGTCACGCGCAGCTGCGCGATGACGGCGGACCACCAGTACAGCTGGCGCCTTGTGGTTTGGGTGACACGGGGCATTGACGCATCGCAGATTTGCGTCATCGCCCCGCGCAACCACTGCGCTTCCGCTTCGACGTCGACGGGTTCGTTCGCCGTTGACTCCCGGACCCAGGCCTGGAGGATTGCGGCCTCCTCGAGAAGTTCCCTGTCGATACGCTTGTACGACCAGCGAGGACCGTCCATCCGCGGGGTCGGCGGGCGACCGCCGCCCGCAGTCTGGGTGGAGACGTCGAATCGAATATATCGATGGTCCGACAGCGTCTCCACCTCTACGGCAACTCGCCAGTCGCGTACACGGCCCGCAACAGCGGGGCTTGCGAACGACACGTCCACTATGGACCCGCCCCGCTGCCGCACGCACGTGTACACCGAGCCCCGGTTCAGGACGGTCAGGCCGGTCACG
Source organism: Xestia c-nigrum (assembly GCA_916618015.1). Taxonomy (NCBI): domain Eukaryota; kingdom Metazoa; phylum Arthropoda; class Insecta; order Lepidoptera; family Noctuidae; genus Xestia; species Xestia c-nigrum. Next base: position 25,902,053 of record OU745254.1, on the reverse strand, counting down.
ATCGCCCACTCCTCCAACACCTCACCCCTAGGATCGGTGATCGGGGATCCCCAAGCCGCGGACTTGGCATTGAGATCCCCGAGCAACAGCACCGGGCGAGGGTGGAACCGGCTCACGACGGCACCTAGCTCGACAAGGAACTCCTCGAAGTCAGCGAGACTCTTATTGGGGGAGAAATACGCCCCAATTGTGACTATGCCGTCCACGAGGGCAGCCACCCAACCGTGTCCTCGGGACGGAATGCCAAGAGTCCCGCCAATGATGGCCACCAAACCGTCTAGGTCCCCCGCCCAGTTATCGCGGGGGGGGACAAAATACGGCTCGGCGACCACAGCCACGTTGATCAACCACTCCGCCATGCTCTGGAGCAATAGATCCTGAGCTCTGGCGGCGTGGTTGATGTTCGCCTGGAGGAAACGGAATTGTGCCATTAATGACATTCCATTTCCTCGGCTCCTCCTTCCCTGGGTCGGGAGTCGGGCTGTGGGAGAGGCGCAGATTCTCCGACAGCTCGAGTCCTCTTATTTTTGGACTTGGGTGCCTTGCAGGCCTTCCCACCAAGTCTGTGCTCCGAGCGTTTCCCTGCAGCTGCGCAAAGGCTGCAGTATGGCGCTACGGAGCACTGTGCCGCCCTGTGGCCGGGTCGACTGCAGCGGAAACATATTTCGCTGCGGTCGATTTGTGCAGTGCATTGTGCCCGGACATGCCCCTTTTCCAGGCACCGGAAGCACTGCACAGCCCGCTTTGGCAGGAGTTTGACCCTGGCAGACATCCAGCTTACCAGCAGTCGCCCGCCATCTGCAACCTTATTCGCAGCCGCGACCGGACACCGCACCCAAACAGTGCCCAGCCCGTCCGCGCTGCTGCGAATTTCGCCTGCCGCCACATTGTCTGGCGGGCACCCACCGTTTTGGGCAATGGCCGCCACTACTTCCTCCGGGGTCACGGATTCGTCCAGCCCCTCCACGCGTAATTCAGCCGTGGTCATGGGCCTGGACACTCGGACGTCCTCTGGCTTGAGGACCTCCCGGAGTTTGGCGGCCAACTTGTCCGCCCTCTCCTGCCTTGCCGCACCCGACAACTGAAGCATCTTGGCACCCGTGGCTGCCGTCCTGAAGACGAAACCAGCCGGGGTGCCAAACTCGCTAAATTGAAGCTTCTGCTTCATCTCCGCCAGGACCGACTTGTAGGTCACTCCCCTGCTCACGGCTTCAGGCTGCAGAGTAATAACTACAGCCTCGGAGCGTGGATCCCCAACCCAGATTCACTCCCCGAAAACTTCGAGGAGTGAATCACTAATCACGTACCGTCCGATGACCCGCTTGAGCCATCGCACGGCACACGACGTTTTCCCCGCCCCGATTTACTCCCCGAAAACTTCGAAGAGTGAATCACTAATCACGTACTGTCCGATGACCCTGCTTGAGCCATCGCACGGTACACGATGAAATCCCCCCCCTATGCACATCGAACCTCGCACGACAGACCAGTGGGTCATCGCACGACGAACGATGTGAGCCCTCCCCCAGAATATTCGCCACGACAGTACCATTTCCCGATTCCTCGAGGAATAATACTGTCGCGCCCAGGGTGCACCGGCCCAGCAGCTGCTCTTCCCTCCAGACGCATCGAGAGGGATCAGCAGCTGCCAAACTAACGTGGAGGAATTCTGACGCACCCCAACCTAACCTAACCTAACCTACCTACCTACCTACCTACCTACCTACCTACCTACCTACCTACCTACCTACCTACCTACCTACCTACCTACCTACCTACCTACCTACCTACCTACCTACCTACCTACCTACCTACCTACCTACCTACCTACCTACCTACCTACCTACCTACCTACCTACCTACCTACCTACCTACCTACCTACCTACCTACCTACCTACCTACCTACCTACCTACCTACCTACCTACCTACCTACCTACCTACCTACCTACCTACCTACCTACCTACCTACCTACCTACCTACCTACCTACCTACCTACCTACCTACCTACCTACCTACCTACCTACCTACCTACCTACCTACCTACCTACCTACCTACCTACCTACCTACCTACCTACCTACCTACCTACCTACCTACCTACCTACCTACCTACCTACCTACCTACCTACCTACCTACCTACCTACCTACCTACCTACCTACCTACCTACCTACCTACCTACCTACCTACCTACCTACCTACCTACCTACCTACCTACCTACCTACCTACCTACCTACCTACCTACCTACCTACCTACCTACCTACCTACCTACCTACCTACCTACCTACCTACCTACCTACCTACCTACCTACCTACCTACCTACCTACCTACCTACCTACCTACCTACCTACCTACCTACCTACCTACCTACCTACCTACCTACCTACCTACCTACCTACCTACCTACCTACCTACCTACCTACCTACCTACCTACCTACCTACCTACCTACCTACCTACCTACCTACCTACCTACCTACCTACCTACCTACCTACCTACCTACCTACCTACCTACCTACCTACCTACCTACCTACCTACCTACCTACCTACCTACCTACCTACCTACCTACCTACCTACCTACCTACCTACCTACCTACCTACCTACCTACCTACCTACCTACCTACCTACCTACCTACCTACCTACCTACCTACCTACCTACCTACCTACCTACCTACCTACCTACCTACCTACCTACCTACCTACCTACCTACCTACCTACCTACCTACCTACCTACCTACCTACCTACCTACCTACCTACCTACCTACCTACCTACCTACCTACCTACCTACCTACCTACCTACCTACCTACCTACCTACCTACCTACCTACCTACCTACCTACCTACCTACCTACCTACCTACCTACCTACCTACGGTCTGACCCGGTATACCCACTAAAACGACCCAGCGACATTCCCGCCTCGTCCAAGTGGCGGGGGACTGGGAACCCGGCATAGCCTTTACGTCCAGTCCTCTGCTGACGATTGCCCTTCATGGCCCGCACGCGCTCCGCCTCCTCCTTTTGCGAGATTACGTCCTCGCAAAAGGAGGCGACCGCTGCCCAGGCCTCTTCGCTCCCCAGCATGGCGTTGACGACGCCGGGAAGCGAGAGGTTCTGTCCAACCACCGCGGTCAGACCGCGGCGCAGCTCGGACCAAGCCGGGCACACCTCCAGGGTGTGCTGCGCCGTGTCCTCCGGCGCGCCGCAGTCGTGGCACGCCGGGGACTCATCCCTCCCGATCCGGTGCAGGTGCGATCCGAAACAACCATGGCCGGATAACACCTGCACCAGACGGAACGAGAGGAAACCGTGGGACCGCTCGAGCCAGCTCCGTAAAACCGGACCGAGCGCGTCCAACGCCCGGCGGCCAAAGGTGGCGGTGGCGAGGTCCTCTGTCCAGTGAAGGAAGATAACGTCCCTTGCCTCCCGCCGCACGGCCTCCCGCTCTTCGGTGACGGGGCGCTCCCCGAGAGCCTTCCGGCGAGCCGTCCACTCGTACGCTCTGGCGAGCACCCAAACCTCCAACTCCCAGGAAGTGGTGCCAGCCAGAGCGCATGCTGCCGAAAAGCGTACCGAGCGGTAAGCCCTCGCCACCCGCTGTGCAATGGCCCGTTGAGGCCTGCGGATGGCAGTCGCATTCTGCCTCCTGTGGAGGGAGTCCGCCCAGATGGGGGCCCCGTAAAGGGTCATGCTCCTCAATATGCCTGCATACAGGCACCGGCATTTCGCCTTGGGCCCCTCCAGGTTCGGGAGGAGCCACAAGAGGGCGTCCGCGGCCTTCAGCAAACTCTAGTACCTTTAAGGCATCTTCAAACTGCCAGTTTTCTTTGAGGAGCTCCACATTTATGTTTGATGCGGTCCTTTGGAACGCTTTGATGTTGCTCCTTTGTTTGCGTAGCATTTCGTCGGTTTTGCTATTACTTGTGATCTCAGCTGTTTCCGGTACCTTTATTGAAAGGGGTGATTGTTTAACACGTTCTGCTCCACCTTGCTCTTGAAGGAGTTTTGGCTCTGATGACTGCGAGGTGGAGGGTTTGGGCTCAAAAGCAAAGCCTGCTGGCTTCAGTACTGGTGAAGCTGGTTTTTGTTCTTGAGTTAAATACTTTACGAAGAATTCCCTAGTGGTTTTGTAAAATTGTCTTGTCTGTTCGTGGGAATTTTGCAGAAAGTATTGATGAGAAGGATCTTCGCGCTCACTAATTTTCTCGTGGTTATTTTGACATTCTGCCCAATACTTGTCGAGAAGGTCTATTTTTCTCTGCACACTGTCGGGAGTCTTACGGCTTCCTAATTCTTTTTTTAAATTGACAAGAAGTTTCTGCATTCCTACCATGACTTGATATTGATTTTGAATAATTTGCTCCATGATCGGAAAATTAATGATAAATACTTCGAGTCACCAAAACTGTTCCGATGCTGATGTTTTTCGGTGATCTCTTGTATGCGCCACTGATGCACTGACCTCCTCCCACTGAGATGTAGTTCCCGAACCACCAAATGTTACAGTTTTCTATGGCGATCACAGGGTCCGAAGGAATCTCTCTGTACGATATTGAGCGCCTTCTCAATCTGACTGGGGCGATCCGCTTGTAGAAGACCAGTCAAACCGCTTCGCTATCGTAAGTAGAAACACTTCGTACCAGTGCGGCTTGCAGCACTGTTTGCTCCAGGAGTGGTGATCCGGCTCGAAGGACCATAAAGATGTATGCGCTGCTGAATGAGTCGCACACACCTTTTTTTTTTTTTTTTTTTTTTGACGTGACAACGTCTTATAAATTGGTTTGCCGGGTGACACTTCAAGAAACTGCGTTACGCTCCGCTCACGTTATGCGCTCACAATGAGAGCGAGTGAGAGGCACGCGTCCCTTCCACTCGGGCATGGTTAGCCCGCCTAAGAGCGAGAGAGACAGACATAAAAAGTGAAAGGCACGCGTCCCTTCCACTCGAGCACAGTTTGCCCGCCTAAGAGCGAGAGAGACAGAGCGAGAGAGAGAGAGTGAGAGAGATAGGCATACACACCGGTTCATTTCATCCTTCTTCCTACTATACGAATGAATATTCACATTAAAATTATTTTACCACTCAAAGTCGTTGTCACGTAAAACTTTCGCCCGTATACCGACTTTACAGGCAACCAATTTTTTTTTTTAGGATGGGAAATCATCAAATGACTCCTCCCACTCTGGGCGGAGCGGGAGGGAGTGTCAGACTCTTACTGACTAAAACCCATCCATGTTCCATCCTCGCCCTTCATGTTCCGGGGCCGCGGTATCTCTTTCGAACAGGCCCGCAACCCCGGCAGGCTTCGGCCCTTGCGGGCCCCTCCCCTTATGCTGACTTCTCTTTGAGGCGCGCGTGGAACACAAACGCGCCGTCGACACGGCCTGTCGTCGTCGTTAGACGGACGGACGGCTAGCTAGCCCGTAGCGAACCGTACACAGGCCCGCATCTACGGTGGCCGGTAGCCACCACGTGGCTCCCGACGCCCGGTGCGTCTCCTGCGGCGGCCGGGAAGAGAGGATCTCTCCCTCTCTCGTTCCGCCACCTCCTTCGCCAGCATGACTGCTTCGCAGAAGGAGGTGACGGCTTCCCATTCCGTCTCGCTCCGGACCATGGATTGAACCAGGGCCGGACGCGAGAGGTCGCCGCCGCCGATCGCCGCCACGAGGACACGGCGGTGCTCCGCCCACGCAGGGCAGACTTCCACCGTGTGCTCCACCGTGTCCTCCGGTCGATCCTCGCAGTGGAAACACCCGGGCGTTTCCTCCCGCCCGATTCGGTGCAGGTACCTCCCGAAACATCCGTGTCCGGTGAGGACCTGCGTCAGGCGGAAGGTGAGGACGCCGTGGCGCCTCTCCAGCCACTCCTCAAAGAGGGGACTTACCGCCACTATCGTGGCGTGCCCTGCACAGGGTTGGGACAGTCGCTCTCTCCATGTCGCCATGAGATCGCGCCGGAGGTCTGTCCGCTGAGCGGCAATTTGCCGCGGCAGCGGGGTTTCCCCCCGGCGTAGTACCTCCACGCGCCATTCATGTAGGCGCGCGAGGACTATCGCCTCCAGATCCCATGGCGGCAATCCGGCAAGCAGGCCCGCCGCCTCGCGAGAGATCGTGCGGTACCCACGGACCATCTTTACGGCCACAACTTTTTGGGGCGCGTTCAGATAATGAGCGGCACGCCGCTTCAACGAACGCGCCCACACTGGGGCCCCGTAAAGGGCCATAGACCGCACGACCCCCGCATGGAGCCTGCGGCAGGAGGCGTTTGGCCCCCCAAGGTTGGGCAGAAGCCGCCTGAAGGCAGCCCCGGTCCGTTCCAGCCTGGGGGCCAAACGTCGGAAGTGCTCCACGAAGTTCCACCGGCTTCAACGTCGACTCGACGCCGATGGATACCCCTCCTACCGTCAGTGTGGATCCCGACGGTGGCGCATTCCGAGGCCCATGAAAGCACATGGCCTCGGACTTGTGCAATGCCACCTCGAGACCCAGTTGCCGGATCCTCTCAACGATTATCGCAACCCCGCGTGTCATAGTTTCGGCCGCCGCCTCGTGCAACCTCCCCTGTGCCAGCACCAGGGTGTCGTCTGCGTAGCAGACGACGCTGACACCACTTGGGAGGTCCGCGCGCAGCACCCAGTCGTAACCGATGTTCCACAGGGGCGGTCCCAGAACCGATCCCTGTGGGACACCGCACGACATCAAGGCAACCCAAGCCCCTATAGATTGGTACAGGCAAACCTCCAGAGGAAACGGCTGGCAACAAATAAGCTTCTGACCGAGGCGGTAAAACGCCGGGTCGCCGTTGCTCTCCTCCAGGAACCATTCGTGGGCGGGGCCAAAGTAATGAGGAGTCATAGAGGCATCCGGATCTTCCAGAACACTGACACCGGAGAAGGGACTGTTAAGGCCGCAATAGCGGTCTTCGACCAAGACCTCATCGTCGAACAGTACCCGAAACTCACCACGAACAACATCACCGTGGTAGGAATCCGAACCAGTGCCTGGAGGATCACACTAGTCTCCTTTTACTTTGAGCCGGACCAGCCAATCGGACCGTTACTGGAGCACCTCAAGCGCGTTGAGGCACAGATAGGCCAAAAGTACCTGGTGGGGAAGCCTAACCATCGACCGCAGAGGTGAAGAAGTGTCCGGGCTGCTCGACGAGCTGGACCTCAACATTCTCAACAGAGGGGAAATTCCGACCTTTGACACGACCAGAGGGGGAATACGCTACTGCAGCCACGTCGACGTTACAGCACGCTCCATGGATATTCTGGACATGGTGGATGACTGGAAGGTGGACGAAGGCCTCACGAGCTCGGACCACAACGGTATTGTTTTTAACATCAAAATACAAAGATCAAAAGGCATCAAAATCAGCAGAACAACTAGAATATTTAATACCAAAAAAGCAAATTGGCCCGAGTTTCGTGAGAAACTCGGCCAATTACTTCAGGAGAATCAAATAAACAAAATAGAAATAGAAAACCTTAATACTGTAAACCAGTTAAACTCAATAACCAATTTATATACTATCGCAATAAAAGATGCATGCGCCTCATCAATGCCTTTAAAGAAAAATAATGAGGTGCTTACCTTGCCGTGGTGGTCCGAGAAACTCGAGGGGATGAAGAAAGAGGTCGCCACCATGAAACGCAGGGTCCGGAGCGCTGCACCAGTCCGAAGGTCGAAGGTCGTCGAAGAGTACATTTTTTTTTTTTTTTTTTTTTAAGGATGTGAAATCATCAAATGACCCCCCCCACTCTGGGCGGAGCGGGAGGGAGTGTCAGACTCTTACTGACTAAAAACCATCCATGTTCCTTCCTCGCCTTTTACGTTCCGGGGCCGCGGTATCTCTTTCGAACAGGCCCGCAACCCCGGACTAGTCGAAGAGTACCTGAAACTGAAAGTTGAGTATGAGACGGAGGCAGCCAAAGACGAGATCGAGAGCTGGAAGAACTTCTGCACAAGACAAGACAGAGAAGGGGTTTGGGAAGGTATCTATCGTGTGATAGGAAGGACCAAAGGAAGAGGTGAGGACCAGCCACTCGTGAAGGACGGAGAGATGCGCCAACGAAGTTCCTGCCCTGGTCGCTCCACAAATGTGCACATTTTCCTATTCGTGCACAGAATCTTTTAAATGCGCCGATAAATGCTGCGGACGTTAAGTCTCCAACCAGCTTTAAATGTATGGCCTTAGTAGCCATACATATGAAAACATAAATATACACCTTGTGCGTCCTACCTCCTCTACCCTTGCTTTGCAGTATTTGCAGTGGTCCAGCAAAGTCAACGCCAGAATGTAAAAATGGTCGTGCTGGTGTCACCCGTGGTTTTGGTAGGTCGCCCGTTACTTGTGTTTTAACGGTAGCATTATGTTTGGCACACACCAAGCAACGATGAACGTATTTCTTGACTGAGGACTTAGCACGGATTATCCAGTACTTAGATCTGAGGTAGCACAACATTAATTGCATTCCTCCGTGCAGAGTTTTTAGATGTGCATCGGCAATAATCAAGGGTGTTAGGTTGTTCTTAATACCCAAAATGATGGGATGTTTACATTCTTCTGTCAAATTCGAATGTCTGAGGCGTCCGCCCACCCTGAGAATTTGTTCCTAATCTAAGTACGGATCTAATGTCTTCAAGATGCTTGTTCTCTTAACTTGTTTTCCTTTCTTTAACGATTCAATTTCTTCTGTAAACTCCTCAGCCTGTACCATTTTTATGCAAATAAGTGAAGAACCTTGCAACTCTTCTGTTGTGATTGTTCGGTCAATTTCTTCTTTTAATAATTATATTTTGTTATAAAAATTTTCTGCATAATGTAAGGCTTCTTACTAGTTCTATTAATGAATTAAATTGTTCAAATTGTTTCGATAAACTTTTAGATTGTTCTTCAGTTTCACGTATTGTGAATGCTTGTACAGTTGTTTTCTGTTCTAAATTAGTAGGAATGACTTCTGGTGCTGTGTAATTAATATCTTCACTTGACAGCCATTCTGGCCCCTTCCACCACAAATTACACGTTTTTAACTCTGTCACAAGGGCTCCTCTGGATGCTACATCTGCCGGGTTTTCGTCAGATTGTACATGGTACCACTGTTCTTCAGGAACATTATCTGTAATTTCAACCACTCTGTTTGCAACAAAAGCCTTCCATCTACTAGGTTCTCCCTTTATCCACGCAATAACTATTGTTGAATCAGTCCATGCAAATATACGAGACCTTGAGATTCTCATAGCAGTTGAAATTTGTTTCAATAATCTCGACAGCAAAAGAGCTCCACACAATTCGAGTCTTGGCAAGGACACTGTCTTTAATGGAGCGACGCGAGTTCTTGCAGCTATAATTGTAGTTGTTATATTGCCTGCTGGATCGTGTACACGTCAATAAACTATAGCTGCGTACGCCTTCATTGATGCGTCACTAAACACATGAATTTGTATGCAGTCGTTTCCTGCCCGTCGTGTACCTAGCCAACGTTCATTCATTGATCTCTCACTTGGATCTATAGTCTTCATAAATTCCAAGTTATTGGAAGACCATTTTTTAAGTCTCGGCTGATTTTGATTGCCTCTTCTAGACTATCTCCTTCTGACCTGACGTCATCCATGTACAGATCTTCGCGTAGTACCCTCGCCGCTTCAGGGTATTGAGCGTCTTCATCATCAGCTAGTTGCATAAGCGTTTTAACAGCTAGGTGGTGCTGAGGTTGTACCAAAGGTAACTGTCAGAAGTCTTAAATCTTGAATATTTTCAGAAGCACTGTTTCGCCATAATATTCTTTGGAAATCAATAATTATCTTCTTTGGCCACAAGAATCATTCTATACATCTTTTGTACATCAGATACGTAGCATATTGCATGTGTGCGCCATCTTATTATCAAGCTGCGAAGATCGTCTTGCAATACCGGACCTGATAGCAATTCATCATTGAGTGAAACTCCGTTACAGCCCTTGCAAGAAGCATCAAAAACGACGCGAGTCTTCGTTGTTTCCTTATCGTTGCGGACTACAGCGTGGTGGGGTAAGTACACTGATTCCCTTGTATGCAATTCATTATGTGGTACTTCTTCTATGTGTTTTAGTTTTTTGTAATCTTCGATAACATTTGTGTATTCTTCTTTCATTTCAGGATTTTTTTTCAGTCTTCTCTCAAGTTGAAGACATCTGTTGAGCGCTGTTTCTCTTGTCTTCCCTTCTGGCGACTTCAGTTTGTCTGTTTTTAAACGGTAGTTTTACAACGTATCCGACCTTCTTTGTTTCTCATGTGTGTTTTGTCATAAATTTCTTCGCAAAGCAGTTCTTCTTTGGTAAGTTTTCTTTTTGTATCCGTGTCAATTTCCTACATTGTTTTTAATAAATCCTTAACATCTACATCTTCCTTTATTTCCATAAAGCATTTTTCCTTTGGGTTTGTCTTGATGCTTATTTCTCCAAAAACAATCCAGCCGAGGTTGGTTCTTTGAGCTATGGGTGACCCCGGTGGACCCTTGTGTAAACCCTCTCGTAATATTCCCTGCCCTTCCCCCCGGACCTCGAACACGAGCAGACGTGCTACAGATCTACACAGTTTTATCCTAAATATTATTTAAATTCAAAATTCAAAATTCAATATCTATAGTGAAAATAGGAGTGCATAGTTCAAAGGAGTCGGCGGACTCAACTACATCGAACAAGTTCGGCACACGGCGCGGCCGCGTGACCACAGAAGCCCCACCCATCTGCAGCGCAACCCAGAGGTATAGTACTATCTCTGTCGTACGCACGTCTCGCATCGCTACGCTAGCAACGTTCCGATTACTCCGCTGACTATCTGCGCTCCTAGTACTCGCTATCTCGCAAACTCAGGACATCACATCGGCGCGTGCGCACTGTTTACCATCTGCAGCGAAACCCAGTCTCTGTCGTACGCACGTCACGCTTTGCTACGCTAGCTACATTCCGTTCACTCCGCTGACTGTCTGCGCTCCTAGTGCTCGCCTACCCAGGACATCGCATTGGCGCGTGCGCACTGTTTACAACAACTATCTATGTAACAGTGGGGTTCATTCTGCATGCTGCACCTGGAATAACCATTACCACCTGCATTGTCTGGGCACCTTCTACTAAAAGCTTATTGTATTACATACTCTAAACATCATCGCTGTCTGAAGCGGATACCAGCCCGATATAGAATACAATACTATACTCCTGTCTCATCTTGTTGTTCTAGTATCATTATACAGGAGGAAGTATGCCGCAAAATCGCACTCCACCAGTTTCACCCGTCTCGTTAACGCCCTCGGAAAGCAGTCGTAGTGTAAAAATGTTTGCATCGACTAAAGAACAAAATGCATCATCCCTACTACACTGCGAGTCAGAACCCGATCTTCATACCCTAGCGGCTAGTATAACGGAAAGGAAAAAGCGGAAACATGACGGGGAAAAATCAGACATTTCAGAAATTATTAAAAAAATGTTCTCTTCCTTCTCCAATGAACAGGATAAACGTTTCCAAGACCTTCAAGCAAGTATAGACCTAATGTCAAACAAATATGACGAGTTTTTATCGAAAATAGCCTATCTTGAGAAAGAAAGGCAGTCAGACAAATTAATTATTAAAGAGCTGGAGGACAAACTGGAAACTTTAGAACGGAAATCTCGTGGGGTGGCGATAGAAGTTCGTAACATACCAAAACAAAATGGAGAAACTAAGGAGACTCTCGTTAGTGAGATTTCTAAATTAGGGGAAATCTTAAAAGTAGATATTAATTCAAGCAATATAAAAGATATATATAGATTAAAATCAAAGGATTCTTCAGGCCCCATCGTAGTCGATTTCACCACTGTTCTCTTGAAAGAAAAGGTCCTAAATTCTGTAAAATCCTTCAACAAAATTAAACAAAAAGGTAACAAGTTGAACACGACCCAACTAAACCCAAGTTACAGTCACAAACCGATATACATATCAGAGGCCCTCACGCACAAAACCCAGAGACTGTATTACTTAGCCCGTCAATTCCGGAAAAGTCATGGATACAGCTTCTGCTGGACAACAAATGGTATTGTTTACCTGAAAAACAACGAAAACTCCTCACATATACGGATAAACTGCGATGCTGATTTGGAAAAATTACGTAATAATGTTGAACTTCTGTGACTAACTGTTGCTCTAGAATACCCAATTTGTTTAATTTTTACCTTAAATATAAGATTGCATGCTAATTTTAAGCTTAAATTTATAGATTATCTTTATGATTATAAAATACTACTCAAGGACCACACTAACATTCCACATTTAATCAGGGAAAGCCAAAATCACATAACAAAATACTCTTTACCCATAGCCATAGCTGAACTGAACACTACTCCAGACACACACTCAACTTATTTTCCAAACATACTTCGATTACACAACTCACTTACTCATCATATTACAATCACAAACACTCGATGCTTAAAACATTATATTACCCATAAACTCTGCTTTACTATTCACATACGAACTCTTTCCACAATCGATGTACCTACCATGACCACAACTCTTGTCTATACATACTCTCCCGTTAACCATTCGATGACGTAACTAATCTATCTGAAAATATTGACCAGTTATCCGTATCTCACTCACAAATCGCGGACCTAGAGGATTGTCAAAATATTATTACCCCTACTACGGACAAACTAGTTATATTGACCCAAAATATACGAAGCATTAACCGAAATATGCCCGGCTTAGAGGTTTTACTAGAAAGACTTAAACTAACTTGCGATATAATAATTTTAACAGAGTGTTGGCTAAAAAGTGCAACGGCAATCCCACACTTATCTGGCTACTCTTATGTAGCAACAAAAATAAACCCCATTCAAAATGACGGAGTAGTTATATACTTCAAAGAAAACATTGATCTAACAATAATAGAACCTGAATTCAATGAGAGTAGTTGCCTACTAGCCACCGTTGGAAAAAAAGTTGCCATTATGGCCTTATACAGATCGCCTTCCTACACTAATTTGGATCCGTTTATCTTGTCTTTGGATAAAATGTTACAATCAGTTTCGTCTTTTGAGCACATCATTGTTATAGGTGACATGAATATAGCGATAAACTCAAATAAAATCAAATCTGAAGGGGAACGCTATCTAACCGTAGCTGCCTCACACGGCCTACTCCCAGCGCACACTTTAGTCACACGGAGCGCTCGCCATACATGCATTGACCATGTACTTATAAAAACTAAAGTCTCCTCTATCACAATAGTCCCCAACTCAACACTAACAGATCACCATCCTGTTTTGTTTTGTTTAAATCTGAAAAAACCACGGCAACACGCAACCTCAACAAAGGCCATTATTGACGATAAAACATTATCACAAGACATTCTAAATATTAACCTTGATCCCATTTACCAAACAGAAAACCCAAACACTAGCCTAAATTACCTAACAAAAATCTTACAAAAAGTAATAGAAAAGAATACAAAAATCATAACACTTTCTAGACGCCAAAAAATCATTAAGCCCTGGATAACTCCAGGACTTCTACGTTGCATGCGAAACAGAGACCAACTGCACAAAAAGGCAAGCATTGATCCGGATAACGAAGTCTTGAAAATTACTTACAAACGTTACAGAAATTTCTGTAACAATCTATTACGAAGGTTAAAAAGAGCGTACGAAAAAAACCAAATCCTGGAATCACAGAGCAACAATAAAAAACTATGGAAAGTCATCAAAAACATCACACACACATCAAAAACTACGCAACACCATAAAGATCTATTAACTCTCACATCTTCTCCTAACCAATCACTTCACGAAGCAAACAGCTATTTTATTAATGTGGGTAGCTCACTGGCGGATAAAATTGGACAACAAAATCTTACATTACGATATCAACAATCACTGAATAATGCCCAAGATAAAGTTCCAAATGTCCCCAATTCTTTTGTCTTAACGGAGACAGACATTCAAGAGATAGGACAACTTATCATGAGCCTAAAAACTGACAGTGCACCGGGATGGGATGGTATCAGCAGTGGATTCCTAAAACAACATAAAAATGTTCTCGTTCATCCCCTGGAGAAAATATTCAATGATTGTTTAAAAACTGGAATATTTCCCGATTCCTTAAAACGATCAGAAGTGTGCCCGATCTATAAGAATGGAGACAGAAGTCGTATAAACAACTATAGACCGATATCAATATTACCCGCAATTTCCAAAATTCTAGAAAAAATAATAAACGTCCGTCTAGTTAAATATCTGGAAAAAAATAAACTGCTTTCAGTAAATCAATACGGGTTTAGGCAAGGCAAATCTACAGAACAGGCAGTGAACAAACTTACAGATTTTATTAGTTCAAACCTGGACAAAGGGAAAAAATGTATCTCTATTTTTCTTGACCTGGCTAAGGCATTTGATACGATTTCTGTCTCCCTCTTCTCAATAAATTGGAGGCACTTGGTGTCAGGGGCGCGCAGCTTGAACTTTTCAAAAGTTACCTCTCTGGGCGAACTCAGTGTGTCCGAGTGGATAAACATAAAAGTACACACCTTCCTGTTACACACGGCGTGCCTCAGGGAAGTATACTGGGGCCAACCTTGTTCCTCGTGTACATAAATGAGCTTACCTCTCTAAAACTCACCAAAGGTGAAATTATCTCTTTTGCGGATGATACCGCGTTGGTGTTTGCGGGTGATAGTTGGGAGGAGGTCTTCACTAACGCACAAAATGGCTTCGATGCGACTAAGGGATGGTTGCAGAAAAACATACTTACATTAAACGTAGATAAAACTAAATATATTTGCTTCAGCATTAGGCAGGCGGTGAATATTCGTGGCAACCTACGAATTGTCTGGCATGAGTGCACTTCTGCGGAAAGCTGTGTATGTCCGCCTCTGGAACGCGTTGATACTCTAAAGTACCTTGGTATTACATTAGACAATAACCTTAACTTTAAAGAACATGTCAAAACTCTTTGTAACAGAGTACGAAAATTAATTTATGTATTTAAAAACCTACGTCATGTCGCTGACCCTGCTCTGCTGAAGCGAATATATCTGGCTCTGTGTCAGTCCCTTCTCACCTACTGCATCTCATCCTGGGGTGGTATCTGCAAAACCACGCTAAAGGCAGCTGAGGTCGCCCAGAGAGCTATACTAAAGGTTTGCACGTTTAAACCGATGCGGTTTCCTACTGTTGCACTGTTCCAGTTGTGCGAGGTTTTGACAGTAAGACAGTTATTCATCCACAAAATTATCTTGCATCAACATGATAAACAGCCCTATAACCCAATGTTATTGCAGAGACGTCGTAAATATCATGTTTGCGACGTTTTAACCACATTTAAAACAAGCTTTGGTAAAAGATTTGTGAGCTTTCTAGGCCCTTACCTCTACAATAAGCTTAATAAAACAATACATATATATCCCTTGACTAGAAAGCAATGCAAATTAAAAGTATGCCAATATTTGCAGAAATTAAACTACGAGGAGACAGAGCAACTACTATCCATACCTCTCTAAGAACAAGGCTAGGAGCACACTCTCTGGGTAGTTCACCTGCATACCCTTACACACCTGCTTACTCACACTCACACACACATTCAGGACATAATTTCTCTAACACACACACCAACATATACTTATTTAGTACACCGTACACGCACATACACATTCTCACATACACACCACGTACACATACACTTAAACACATGTACACCCACACACGGTCCTTTTAACATTTAGATTATACTTACCTTTTAGTAAATTACTTACCTAAAGATTATTTTCTACAATTAGTCTGTAGTACTGATTTAGCTACTTTACATGTCTCTACTGCTTGGCACCTATTAATGTATTGTAAATATTCGAGGGGAATGGTGCTGATAGCCGAAATACAGGCTATGCCTAGTTCGGTTACAGACGCTAATTTCTTTGACTAAATTGTAATTGTTGCCACATTGCCATTGTAAAATAGTTCTAAGTTGTTTGAAAATAAACTATTATTATTATCTCCTTTATTTATTTATCATCTTATTTTGTACATTTTTAAATATTTCTTAAAAATCATATATAAAAACATTTAAAAATATAAATAATAGGGATCCGCCGGTGTCGAGAGCAGGGTCCAAGTCACCGGTGGTTAGGGTTGCAGAGACAGGAACCTCCTCACAATGCGAGCCGTATCGAGGAGTACTGCCTTCTGTATCAGGCCCTTGATCCAACCGCCTAAAGAAAGCTTCGACAGATGTTCGTCGAGGCTCTTGGCTATCAAGCCATTGGCCGACACGACAATCGGCACAATGATAACCGAGTCCATATTCCACATGTCGCGAACCTCGTGCGCCAAGTCGAGATATTTTATTTGTTTCTCTTTCTCAGCTTTCACGAGGTTCTCGTCATGCGGAATGGTAACATCGATTATCATTACGCGGCGCGCTGATCGGTCTATCACCACTATGTCAGGCTTATTGGCGACAATAGTCCTGTCAGTGATGATAGACTGATCCCAGTACAACGTAACATGGTCTTTCACGAGAACTGGGTCGGGCACATACTTGTAGTACGGTACCTCTAATTCCACAAGATTAAATTTCAAAGCAAGTTGCTGGTGAATAATCCTGGCTACTTGATTGTGCCTGTGCAAATACTCGCCGTTAGCCAGACGAGAACAACCAGAAATAATATGTCTGATGGACTCACCCGGAAGGTGACATGCCCGACACACGTCAACCGTCCCGTCCTTCATAATATATTTCCGGTAGTTGTTCGTCAACATAACTTCGTCCATAATCGCACAGACAAAACCTTCAGTTTCCCCAAAAAGGTCACCAAAACGTAGCCAGGATACGGACGCTAGAAAATCTACATCGGGCCCATGAAGAGCCCGGTAGAAGCGCCCGTGAAGCTCCTTGCCCTGCCATTCTTTCATGCGGTCATCGGTAGTAAGTACCACAGGTTTGTGCCAGTTCTCTTTAGCCATGGACAACGGGGTGAGTCCCTTGTCCACTGCGGCCACATCTCGGTGCATACCCACGTCGGCTTTTAGAAAATATTCTCTGAGGCTGCACACCTCGCGGTTGTGGAGGGTCTTCGCATTTAAAAAGCCTCGACCCCCGCACTTCCGCGGGATGTACAGTCTCATCACTGACGATCGTGGGTGATGCATCCGGTTTTCGGTCAACAGTGTACGAACTCTTCTATCCAAGGCGTCGAGTTCGGTCTGTGTCCATTTGAGTATGCCGAAAGAGTACATTAAAACCGGCATGACCCAACCGTTGAAGGCGCGCACCTTGTTCCCACCTGAAAGAAGGCTATTTAATACCTTCTTTAGGCGACCGAAGAAGCGCTCCCTCAACGATTGTTTCATGTCAGTTACGTTAATGCCTAACGCTTCCGACATACCCAAATATTTATAGCTCTCGGATGAGGAAAGGGATCTTAGGTGTATGGAATCCTAATCTTCCCTCGCTTTACATACATGACTGCACATTTATCCACACCAAATTCCATCCCGATGGCGCTACTAAAAGTTTCGGTTACTTTCAGTAGCTCCATCAGTTGCAATTTGTTGGGGGCAACGAGTTTCAGATCATCCATGTAAAGCAGGTGAGATATAACCTGACCATCTTTCCTCAACCGGTAGCCTAGCCCTGAATTCTCCAGCAATGTGCTTACAGGATTCAGGGCTAAACAGAACCAAAGGGGACTCAGACTGTCGCCCTGGAATATTCCCCGTTTAATCCAAACAGGTTCATCGTTCCCCTGGATCTGTCGACATCCTGGATATCGAAGGAGCGTCCTCCATTGCCCCATACATGACTCAAGGAAGGCGCGTAGAGTTGCATCTATCTTGTACAACTCCAGCACCCTCTTGAGCCATGAATGTGGCACCGAGTCGTAGGCCTTCTTATAATCTATCCAGCATATTGACAGATCCTTGCGGGCTCGACGGACCTGTTGGCTAATGGCCATGTCGATGAGGAGTAGCTCCTTCGTACCACGGGACCCATTCCTACATCCATTCTGAGAGGCAGACATAATAGAGTTACTGTCAACGTGTGTATTAATTTTCGTTCTCAAAATGGATGTAAGAAGTTTATAGACCGTCGACAAACACGTGATCGGTCTGTAGTTCTTGGGTTCCGCGGGACTACCTGACTTATGGAGCAGGTGGGTTACACCTGTTGTTAAAAACTGTGGTAAGGACCCAGACTCTAAGGATGACTGGAATTGGGATGCCAGGCAAGTGTGTGAACTACTAAACCACTTGAGCCAGAAGTTATGCAGTCCGTCCGGTCCCGGTGATTTCCAATTCGGTAACGGACGAACTGCTCTGGCTATATCTAGTGGCGTTATTAAAATTGGTTCCATTGTTGGAATAGGTTCACACACTCGCTCGACATCACGCATCCAGTCAGCCTCAGAATGAAAGACGGGCACCGACCAGATGCTGCGCCAGAAGGAACTCGTGGCGGCATCATCCGGGCGGCACACGTCCGTCATATTTTGCTGAGGTCGCTCCCAAGCTCTGTATACCCACCTCTCATCGCTCTGGAACATGCGATTCTGCGAGTACCGATCAACCCGCCGCTTATACCGCCGTATACGGCTCGCCCATGCATAAACTTTCTGCTTCAGGAAGTCGATGCGCTCTGTGACACGGGACATGTATTCTTGAGGACTAATTTCAGTCCCCGAGAATGCCCGCCTCACAAAGCGCATCACACGAGGTCGTGTATTGCCCTCCCTGAAGCAGTACAGTTTGCCGATGAGTACCCTGGCCCCGTCAATACGGCGCTCGATCCTGCGCTGCCAGGCTGGTACGGCTGGTTTTGGTCGAATAGCTATGTCACAATTTGGGAACTTGACATTAGCTAAACGACATGCCGCAACAGCCCCACAGAACAGGATCGAGTGTGTATCAACGAGGTCCTCGCTACTCTCAAATATATTCTTGAGTTGCGAGTCCAGGGCACACACCAGCGCCCTATTTTTTTTATGCATGGGTAACCGTGGTAATCGGGGTCTAAGTTCGGCAGAAATTGATCGATACTCACGAAGCGCATTATCCAGAGCGCTCCTCAATCGGTCGTTGCACTGGCTACTTACCAAGGCAACTCTATCATCCTCCTCTACAACAACAGGATTCGACCGCGGTAAGGTTGCGTTGACAACTGACATGTGCACCGCGGTTTGTGTCGGAGTTATGGTGATAAGGTTGCTCAGTACTTCTGAGCGCAGCCTATCAAGCGTGGCATCATCCAACCTGTGACTGCGTTGAATGACCCGCACCTGATCCGACAGTCGTTGGGCCGAGACGTTGACGGCTGGTTCCAGATCCTGAAACAGAGACAGCATCCTATCGCGGTACGCAGTGAGGTTAATTCCCCCCTCTGTAGACCCGTAGTATGCGCGCATGACGTTCTCGTTCATGGACTGAGTCCATCTCATGCGCTGCACACAACCACCGGTAGCGGGGACCCGGCTCGGGGCCTGTTGGCCCCTAAGTCCCAAGCTCCTCGGTGGCCGGCCTCTCCCCGCACGACGTACAGGTGTTGGCGACGTCGGCGGAGAGAAATATTCGTCGCTAGAGCTCGACGCAACTGCCGCAACCGGTGGTACTGGTGATCCGGGGTCCGGCGGCGGCGAGGCGGAGCTGAGCGACGAGTCCGGGGTTGGTGGGCGTGCGCGTCGTCGGGAGGCAGCTCTCGTGATCATTTTAAAATCATTCAAATCATTTCTTAATCTCGTTTTTCCAAATTATTGTATTGACGTCTTTGACAGACGTCATTGGTCGTAGTATTACAGTTTTTCATATTTTCTTTTTTGGTTTTCTTCCGGATTTTTTTCAATGAGTTAATATTTGAGTGGTTTCGAAACTTTATTAAAAGGAACTATGGTAAATTGTTTTGTATAAAAACCAATATTTTTATGAAAATAAATTGATGATGATTTTTTTGACTGATCAGCTCACGGTGTTGCCAGTTTATTATTATCTCCTTTATTATTATTATTATTATTAATATTTTAGCGTATCCCTTGACATCTAGAAGTAGATCAACGTTTCCTGATACACAACATTCAGGATCTGCTAAATTCAGATCCATCAAATGTGGCCATTTTTTTGGTGACCATGTAGTCGTAGGTATTTGTATTGTCAAGCGATTGGACATCACATAGGCTTGTATAGGTAGACTGAAGTTAGAATCCCATCGTGACTGAACTTCCACTTGTACTTCTTGCTTGACAGCAATCTTCATGGCTTCCATGCCAGTGACGATTTTATTCGTAAATCGCCTGTTGAGCTTTAGAGCTTGAGCAGCTTTTTCACTAATCAAGCACGCTTGTGATCCTGAGTCTATTAGTGCCAAGAACAATGGCATGTCCTTGTTCACTTTGTACTGTTACCATTGCTGTAGCTAAAAGACCCATGTTTTGATTGGCATTGTAGTATGACGCCATCATTGTGTTGACTTGCAGTGGTTCTTCTACACCTGCTTGAGTTGATACCGTCGGTTGTATAGTTCCCGGTGTCTCCACAGTATCTGTTTTCCTTGTTTGATGCAGAAGTGTGTGATGACGTTTTTACACATTCGGCAAGACAATGGAATACGGCATTTGAAAACTGGGTGTCCCGATGCCAAACAGTTAAAACATAGGTAGTTTATTTGTCTTCACATATTCGGTTCGTTCCGAAGGTTGTAACTTAGCAAATGCCTTTTTTTTTTTTAAGGATGAGAAATCATCAAATGACCCCCCCCACTCTGGGCGGAGCGGGAGGGAGTATCAGACTCTTACTGACTAAAAACCATCCATGTTCCTTCCTCGCCTTTTACGTTCCGGGGCCGCGGTATCTCTTTCGAACAGGCCCGCAACCCCGGCAACTTAGCAAATGCCTTGCAATGACTCATAGTGTGATTCTCTTTACACAAAGCGCAAGTGGTTTCAGTTGAGATGGAAACATGCAAAGCACGTTCTTTAGGTTTCTCACGTGAATTTGTTGAAGAGCTAGGTGTAACCAACTCTAAAGTACGAAATTTGCCTTCTAGAAATGTCTTCAAGTCTTGCCACGAAGGGAGTTCTTCGGGATTTCCCTTGTAAGAATACTCTTCCCAGTCTTTATGAGCCTCCGGGTCCAACTTCTGCACGACGAGAAATATAATTACCGGATCCCAAGAATCTGTAGAAACGTTCAAGTTATGAAGGTTATTGAGAACTTCATTTGCAGTATCCAAAACTGACTTTAATTGACTGGCAGCTTGAGTTGTAGACTTTCTTTGTGTAAACCATCGTTTCAACAGTGAGTTAACTATTAATCGTTTGTTACCATAACGGCTTTTCAACGTCTCCCATGCTTGTAAATAATTGTTTTCCGTCACTTGCACATGTTTGAGTAAAGTTGCCGCTTCTCCACTAATACTGGTCTTCAAGTAGGTACCTAGTGCAACTTTTGAACCTGGCTTAATGATTTGTTATCATGAACTAATGATACATACAGGTCTTTGAAGGTAGGCCACTCTTCGTAAATACCGCTAAATGTTGGGATTGTTATTCTTGGTAAGTTCACTTGTGTTTGATTTCCGGATTTGTAGTTAACTTTTCCAACATATCTCGTAATTCCCCCAACAAACACAAATAAAGGTCTTCGTAAATGAAAAACTCTTCGTTCACAAAATACGACACTAAATTGCGTTTATCACGTGGTGTCATCTTCGCTAATTCTTGATGAGCGTTATTAAATGTTTTCCAATACTCTTCATGTTATGGTGTGTCCAGCATTATTTTATACTCTGTGGTCGATTTTCCTATGACGGCTAATATGTAGTCTGTAAATATATATTATCTGTGTGCTCTCTTCCGACTACTAGGCTCTTACGACGACATGCAAAATGTAATCTCTGAATCAATAAAATAATACCAAGTGTTAATTGAGTCTTGTGTATTTCTCTGGCTGCCACGCCGTCACATACATACTTACCCCAACAGTTTTGGCGACGAGACAAGTTGACGGAGCCACGTAAGAGATTCAGATTTTCCTTTGTATTCTTTGTTGGAAAAAATGCCGGCGGATGCCGACGGCACGGGGCGTCCAAGTCCAACTACGAGCCAAATACAAGTTCCTCCAAATTTCATTGAGTTCTATGAAAATAGAAGCAAGTTCGAACGCTGGGTGCAGCGACTACAAGGAGCTTTTCAAATATATGGAATACAGATCGGAAAAGCAAGAATTCGTATTTTCTGCATTACATAGGAGCTCAGACATACGATACAATTTGCGATCTAGTTTCGCCTGCAAAACCTGAGGACAGGTCTTACGAAGATAACGTGAAATCGTTAACATTGCATTTAGATCCACAGCCGTTGGAAATTGCTGAGTACCACAAATTCCATAATCGTCAACAAAAAGAGGGCGAGAGCGTCAAAGAGTATATCGCAGAGCTTCGCAAGATGGCGTCAACATGCAATTTCGGAAGTTTTTTAGACACTGCACTACGAAATCAGTTTGTATGTGGGATACGTAATCTCAAAATTAAGGACCGGTTACTGGAGCAACGCGATCTTTCATTAGAAAAGGCGTACGATATAGCAGTGGGCATGGAAAGTGCTAGAACGCGCGATGAGAAAATTGCGCCAATAAATTCGTTGACACAAAATACTAAGAAGAAACCAGTGGTAGCTAAAAGTGAAGTGGAAAGTGCCAAAAATAATAAGAAGGTGGTATGTTACAGGTGTGGTGGTAACCACTACGCCGACAAATGCAAGCTGTCTAAAGTGACATGCAATTTTTGTAAAACCAAAGGTCATTTAAAGAAAATGTGTTTGAAACTTAAAAAGTCTAAGGATTCTGTAAATGCTGTAGGTCATGATAATTCTAGTGAAATAGAATACATAAATAATACTCATAGTAGTAAAAGCAGTAGGTTTTGGGTGTACCCTATTGTAAACAATAAAAAAATTAAGATGGAGTTTGACAGTGGTTCTGCTGTATCTATTATTAGTGAAAAATTATACAAAGAATGCTTTCAGAACCTACCATTACTGAAAACTAAAACAAGATTGTGTACCTATTCTAATAACTTTTTAAATGTTTTAGGTTACGTAACATGTTCTGCAGCAATTGGCACTGAAACTCAACAGAATCTGAAGCTGTATGTGGTCAGCGGTAACAAAGATCCACTTCTGGGAAGGGAATGGATTAAGTTGTTTACTTGGGAGCGTTTTCGTGAGTACCTTGATGTGAAGGCTGTGCACCTTGCAGGAAATGTTTCCACTCCTCTCCACTCTACTAACTCTTTAGAATGTAGTTTGAAATTGTTATTCAAAAAGTATCCTACACTTTTTGATGGTAAAAATGTTGGTGAAATAAAGGGTGATCCGGTAGCATTACACCTCAGGCCGGATGCTAAACCAATCTTTTGTCGAGCTAGGTCAGTTCCATTTGCACTGAAGGAAAAGGTAGATCAGGAAATTGACAACCTGGTTAAGGCTGGAGTTCTTGTAAAGGTTGATTACTCTGAGTATGCGACACCAGTGGTGCCTGTGGTCAAGGCGAATGGTAAGGTTAGGCTTTGCGGGGATTATAAAATTACTTTAAATCCACAAATAATTGTTGATGAGCATCCATTACCAACTTCGGAAGAGTTGTTTCACGGTCTTGCTGGAGGTGAGAAATTCAGTAAAATAGATTTATGTAATGCTTATCTAAATTGGTGTGTGAGAGAGCAGGATCAACATTTGCTTACATTAAATACACATAAGGGTCTTTACAAATGCACACGGCTCATGTTTGGGTTAAATTGTGCACCTGCCAAATGGCAGCGTAAGATTGAGAATATCCTAAAAGATATTCCGGGGGTACATGTTTTTATAGATGATATTAGGATTACAGGACCTAATGATAAAATACACATTGAGCGGCTGGAAACCGTTTTTTCACGTTTGGCTGAATATGGGTTAAAAGTAAATTTAAACAAGTCTGAATTCATGAAAGACAAGATTGAATACTGTGGTTATATTATTAGCAAGGAGGGTATATCTGGGACCAGTGATAAGATTAAAGCTATTAGAGATGCACCTAGGCCTAAAAACCTAACTGAGTTACAAAGTTTCTTAGGACTTATAAATTATTATGGTAGATTTTTCCATAATTTGAGTAATACTTTAGAACCTTTACATAGATTATTGAGGAAAGATACAAAGTGGCATTGGTCAAGTGATTGTGAGGTTGTTTTCCAAAAGTTAAAAAAACAATTAATTTCAGATACAGTGTTAGCTCATTACTCACCTGACTTACCTTTGGTGTTGGCCACGGATGATTCTCCAACTGGAGTTGGTGCAATTCTTTCCCACATTGTGCCTGATGGTTCAGAACGTCCTATTCACTACGCATCTCAAACGTTGAATTGTTCTCAAAGGAAATGGGCTCAGATAGACAAAGAAGCTTATGCAATTATTTTTGGAGTTAAAAAGTTTTTTCAGTATCTGTATGGTAGGAAATTCATTCTGTATACAGACCATAAGCCTTTGTTACAAATATTTTCACCTTCTAAAGCATTACCTCAACTTTCAGCAGTTCGCATGCAACATTATGCTGTATATTTACAGGGTTTTAATTATGAAATTAAGTACAAAACTTCTAAAGCAAATGCTAATGCTGATGCATTATCAAGGTTGCCACTTGAGATTGAAGAACCAAAATTACGGGAAGAAGTTGATGTTTGCCAAATTGAACTAATTGAAAAATTACCTATTACCATAGATCAGATTTGCAATTCTACTAAGCAAGATTTAAGTTTGCAGCCTTTATTAACAGGTTTACGTTCTGGTAGAATTATTACAAACCAAGATAGATTTGGTATTGATCAATCTGAATTTTCTTTACAAAATGGTTGTATTATGAGAGGATCACGTGTGGTCATTCCTACAAAATTGAGGTCCACTGTACTAAAAGATTTACATACTGCTCATTTTGGGATTAATAGAATGTTAGCTTTAGCCAGGCATTATTGCTGGTGGCCCGGTATTGACAGAGATGTGCGTGATTTAGTGGCAAATTGTGTTCAATGTTGTTTACAACAAAGAAATCCGATTTCAGTTTCCAACAAGCATTGTTGGGAATACCCTACAAAACCTTTTGAACGGGTTCACATTGATTTTGCTGGTAAGTTCATGGGAACTTATTTCTTAATATTGGTAGATGCTTTTTCAAAGTGGCCTGAAGTGTACATGCTTGATCGGATTACTACTGAGAATACTATTGATACTTTAGAGAAAATATTCGCTACTTTTGGTTATCCTAAGATTTTAACGAGTGACAATGGTCCTCAGTTCACAAATTATAAGTTTCAAGATTTTTTAAGAAAACATAACATACTACATAGGCGTTCTGCTCCTTACAACCCTGCTACTAATGGCCAGGTAGAACGTTATGTTCAGACAATTAAAAATAAACTAAAATGTTGTAATGCAAGTAAGGGTAATTTGCAACAAGTTTTAAATAAAATTTTATTCATGTACAGAATTACAACTCATCCATCTACATCTAAAGCTCCTTCCGAGCTAGTTTTTGCTTATCAACCTAGCAGTAATTTTTCTACGCTTGTACCGGATAGTACTTCTTTTTCTGAGGGGATAAGTGGAGTGAGAACATTATCTGTTGGTGAACGAGTAATTGCCAGAAACTATATGGGTTCTGAGAAGTGGAAATTTGGAATTATTCAAAAGCAGCTAGGTAAACTGCATTATCTTATAAAAATGGATAACGGTCTGGTTTGGAAGAGACATATCGACCAAGTAAAAAGAGTGGGTGACAGAATAGAGCTTCAACATGAGGAGGATTCTGTGCCAATTGCTGAGCGACTTCCTCAAGCGAGTACTTCTGTTTCAATGAATGATAATAATGTAATTTCTGCATCAAATAGTGATAATATTAAGACACCAGATGTTACACCTGATTTGTCTATTCAAAATAGTCCTAGTGCTACTGTTTCTGTTAATGTACCTTCTCAGGAGGTTGTACCTAGTACTAATTCATCTGCTGTTGCCATACGCAAGAGCAGCAGAGTTATTAAACCTGTTCAAAGATTGAATTTGTAATGTTAGTATGTAAGGAAAGAATTGTCTTCAAAAAGGGAGGAATCTGTTATGGTGTGTCCAGCATTATTTTATACTCTGTGGTCGATTTTCCTATGACGGCTAATATGTAGTCTGTAAATATATATTATCTGTGTGCTCTCTTCCGACTACTAGGCTCTTACGACGACATGCAAAATGTAATCTCTGAATCAATAAAATAATACCAAGTGTTAATTGAGTCTTGTGTATTTCTCTGGCTGCCACGCCGTCACATACATACTTACCCCAACACTTCAATGCACTGTATTCTCGACTGTATATTATATCCTCTCGTTAAGCGTGTTTTCGGACATTTTCTGAGGTTAATTTGTGTCTTCTTTAGTAATTCAGCCGTATCTTCCAAAATATAAAGCACTTGTTCAGCAGTAGCAGCCGTAGCAGTCATCTTTAGATGTTAGAACCGTTAATCTTCAATAATATGATGAAATCACTGCACTACGTTAACAATGTTTTTTCTTGTAATATTCACTAATTATTTCTTGTAATATTGTTTGTGCAAAATACTCGCTCGATCGCTTCTTATCTCTGAGGAATGCGGTTGTCTATTCAATGCGTAGGCGATCCGGCTCGATTCTGACAACGATTTATGTATTAGGCTTTAGGGTTCAATTTAGGTTGTGCAGGCGGACCAACGAAACAAACGTGTGTCTTTTAACAAGTTTTATTTGCTACTAGTCTTACACAGTACAAACATCATCATAAATAGGAAGGCTTACTTATTTCAATCAGAACATAGCCATGTTCTGAATGAAATAAGTAAGTTGGCGTAAATGTGGACTGTATGGCTGTAATTTGGTATCTACTAAAATCATATTCAATCAAAATACATAATCTAACACCCACTAAAACAACCCAGCGACATTCCCGCTTCGTCCGAGTGGCGGGGGCCTGGGAAACCGGCGTAGCCTTTACGTCCAGTCCTCCGCCGACGATTGCCCTGGTGCAGGTGCGATCCGAAACAGCCATGGATAACACCTGGACCAGACGGAGCGAGAGGCAACCATGCGACCGCTCGAGCCAGCTCCGTACAACCGGACCTACCGCGACCAACGTCCGGCGGCCAAACGTAGTAGTGGCGAGGTCCGTCCAGTGGAGGATCATAGCGTCCCTCGCTTCCCGCCGCACGGCTACGGGGCGCTCCCCGAGACCACAGATATTATAATAATTCGTCTCGGTCCATTTGAATTAAGGGCAAGTGCAGCTGTGCAGGTGTTATTAATACTAGAGACAAGTCAATGAATAAAGATCCTTTATTAATTTATTTCTCTACAGAATATAATACAATATTAATTAACGTAATAACAATATCACCAGAAAGTACATTATTTTCTCAGGGTGTCATCCAAGAATAAGTGCTGGGATCTCAGCCGTGTCGTCCGACCGGCCTGCGGCGTCGTCGGCAGGGCAGCAGTCGGGCGGCAACCGAGCGGCAACCGTGCGGCAACCGCGCGGCAACCGGGCGGCAACCAGGCGACAGCCGCGACCATCAGCACCTGCCGGCATCCAATAATATAATGATACTTCTTTGTGAATCCTAATAAGACGACCCACTTGGCATATCCCATTCAGCGATGAGTCAGAAGTGTTACGTACCGAGGGGGCGGCGGGTGCAGCGGCGGGGGCCCGAAGGCGTGCGGCGGGTACGCGGGAGGGGGGGGCATGCCCGGCCCGTGGCCGAACGGCTTCAGCGGATCGCGCATCAGCGAGTGGTACAAGTTCAGCGCGTCCACCAGCTCCGCCGACAACTGCGTCAGTCGCGCGTGGCGCCGGTCTGCGCGCTCCAGCGCCGCGTCCACCAGCGCGCCCATCGCGTGCGCCCGCGCCTCCAGCCGCGCCAGCTCCGCCTCGCCCGCGCCCTCCGCGCGCGGGTCTGCCTCGTGCAGCAGCGCCAGCGCCGCGTCCATCGTGGCCTCGTCGATGTACGCGGGCGGCTCGTCGCGCGCGCCCGCACTCCCCGCACCCCCCGCACTCCCCGCACTCCCCGCCGCCGCGCTGTCGGCGCCCGCGGCCGCGGCGGGCGAGGGCGCGCGCGCCACCGGCTCGGCGAGGTCGCCCGTCACAAAGTTGGCCGGGAACAGGCCCTCGCCTCGCTCGTTGTAACCCTTCCACCAGTTGGGGTCGCTCGAGTCGGTCACGTGAACTGCGAACACGGAAGAGACGGACGTGAGCGGCACCGAGACGATCGGAACGAAAGTTCACACGAGCGCGACGTACCTATCTCGCCGGCCAGGAACGTGAGCTCGTTGTCCTCGGCCGCTTCGAAGTCGTAGAGCGCGCGCACCTTGCGCGCCGGCGCGGGCTCGGGCGCGTCTACGCGCGGGTACAGCGGCGCAGCGGGCGGCGCGTCGCGTAACGATAGCGCGATGGCGCGCGCCAGCTCATCTTGCTCGCGCTGCGCCTGCGCAGTGTCGGGCGCGGGAGCGGGCACGGGCCGCGGCGCCTCGCCCGCCTCGGCTCGCAGCTTGGCGTGCAGCGAGGGGATGAGGTCGAGCTGCGGGTCGTCGCGGAACTCGCCCTCGGCCCACTTGCGCAGCAACGCGCGCATGCGCTGCGCCACGGCGGGCTGTGCGCGCGCCAGTAGACGACGGAACTCGGTCTCGAAGTCGCGCGAGGCCACCTCGAGGTGGAAGGCGCGGCCGCAGTTGGCCACGCAGGCGTCCAGCAGCGTGGCGGCGTGCACCTGCACGTGCGGGTCGGGGTGCGCCAGGCGGCGCATCACGGCTCGCAAGCACTCCTTGGCGCTCTGCGTGGACGCGCCGGCGCGGTCACAGATCTCCATAATCAGCCCCCATTCCTCGCTCGTGTTGTTCTCGCTTGTTGCGCGTTCTACAAATATTTATACGAGTATTTATAAAATCAAACTTTATGAACACATTATTAATAACAATGAAAGGACAGAAAATGTACGTTTATGTTTGTGTAAAGATTTGTGAACAATAAAATATATTTCTTGCATCTGGCGTGAATGAGATTTAGCTACAGTGATCACAATTAGGTCAGGAACTCAGCGATAGTATGGCTGCACCATTACAATACCTATAGGTACCCAATAAATATTATGTTTCAAACAAAATTTTCCAGAAGACCATAAAAACATTCGTTGCAGGCTTCTAAAATATCTTGTCATTAACTTTAGTAAATGGTTATATTATACAGGGTGTCCGTTAACGGATAACCTAGAAATGGTTCACAGTAGAACTTATGGCCATTTAGAAAAAAAATACGAAAAAAGAACTATCATAATGTAGTAAGCATGCAAGAGTTTTGCGACAGTTAACAGCAGCTATAACGTGTCTCGGCTCTTTTCATGCACCTTGATGAAAACTTTCGACCTAACTAAAGTATGACTGTCATCGAGTGTCTAAGTAGAAAATTTAACCGATTAGTGCAAATATATCCGAAAATTAAATTTTACTTGACTCTATAGGTACTAATGTTATAAAGCTCAAAGGTTTGTTTGTGTGATTGATTGAACTACTGATACTGGTTTGAATTGAAAAATTATTTTTCACGATTCTGAAACATTTCTCCGACATTCGTTTCGCCGTTGATCGGTTCACCGACAGAACGATTCACTTTTCATTTTTTCTCCGACAGAACTTTTCAACGACGAACGATTCGCCGACAGAACGATTCACTTTTCATTTTTTCTCCGACAGAACTTTTCAATGACGAACGATTCGCCGACAGAACGATTCACTTTTCATTTTTTCTCCGACAGAACTTTTCAGCGGCGAGCGATTCGCTGACACAACTGTTCATCTGCTCCTGGGTTATAAAACATAGGTATTCGACATGTAGACCTGTTTCCGTTTATTGTTTTAAAGAAACACACAAATACACACAAAATACAATCAACAATACAATATAATACTAATACATAAAATTAAACACTGGACACCTCGCCCGCGCCCCTAGCCCGAATAAAACATAAATTTTTCTAAAAAATAGTTTTCATAAATCTCTGTAAGTACCAAAATCCACCTAAGGGAGCCAGTCAAGCCGGGGTTGCGGGCCTGTTGCCGGGGTTGCGGGCCTGTTCGAAAGAGATACCGCGGCCCCGGAACGTAAAAGGCGAGGAAGGAACATGGATGGTTTTTAGTCGGAAATAGTCTGACACTCCCTCCCGCTCGGCCCAGAGTGGGGGGGGTCATTTGATGATTTCCCATCCTTAAAAAAAATAAATAAAAGGGAGCCAGTCAAAAACGAAAACGTTGACATCTTTAATTCTAGACGTGCGATTTTGAAGCTGTTTTCGGCTTTTCTAGACCAAACTAGGCATCCGCCTGTGTTCTGACCATATCATGCGCACACGCGCGTCTGAACTCCATCCCTTATTTTCAGAGAAATTCCTTAAAATTAATGGTTTTTCCAAATTTTCTTTCACATTTCAATTTAGATTATAGTTGCAATAGTCCTCACCCTTCTTCCCTGAATTCTGGTCCGCGTTCCGTGTCCCGGTCTCCAGGTTGTGGGGTGAAATTCCAATTTTTTTCTTTCGAAAACTGGTTTTTTGACCAAAACTCAAAATTTTTGTTCGGCACCTAACAAGTATTATTCCAAAATTCGCTAGCCCGTCTCTGGACACCTCGCCCGCGCCCCTAGCCCGAATAAAACATGCATTTTTCTAAAAAAATGTTATTTTCATACATCTCTGTAAGTACCAATATCCACCTAAGGGAGCTAAACGGAGGGCACGCCACGACAGTGGCGGTAAGTCCCCTCTTTGAGGAGTAGCTGGAGAGGCGACACGGCGTCCTCACCTTCCGCCTGACGCAGGTCCTCACCGGCGGACACGGATGTTTCGGGAGGGACCTGCACCGAATCCGGCGAGAGGAAACGCCCAGGTGTCTCCACTGCGAGGATCGACCGGAGGACACGATGGAGCACACGGTGGAAGTCTACCCTGCGTGGGCGGAGCACCGCCGTGTCCTCGTAGCGGCGATCTCTCGCGTCCGGCCCTGGTTCAATCCATGGTCCGGAGCGAGACGGAATGGGAAGCCGTCACTTCCTTCTGCGAAGCAGTCATGCTAGCGAAGGAGGTGGCGGAACGAGAGAGAGAGTGCGATCCTCTCTTCCCGGCTGCCGCGGGAGACGCACCGGGCGTCGGGGCCACGTCGTGGCTACCGGACACCGTAGATGCGGGCCTGTGGACGGTTGGCTATGGGCTAGCTAGCCGTCCGTCCGTCTAACGACGACGACAGGCCGTGTCGACGGCGCGTTCGTGTTCCACGCGCGCCTCAAAGAGATGTCAGCATAAGGGGAGGGGCCCGCAAGGGCCGAAGCCTGCCGGGGTTGCGGGCCTGTTCGAAAGAGATACCGCGGCCCCGGAACATAAAGGGCGAGGAAGGTACATGGATGGGTTTTAGTCAGTAAGAGTCTGACACTCACTCCCGCTCCGCCCAGAGTGGGAGAAGTCATTTGATGATTTCCCATCCTAAAAAAAAAAGGGAGCTAAACGGAAACAGGTCTACATGTCGAATACCTATGTTTTATAACCCAGGAGCAGATGAACAGTTGTGTCAGCGAATCGCTCGCCGGTGAAAAGTTCTGTCGGAGAAAAAATTAAAAGTGAATCGTTCTGTCGGCGAATCGTTCGTCATTGAAAAGTTCTGTCGGAGAAAAAATGAAAAGTGAATCGTTCTGTCGGCGAATCGTTCGTCGATGAAAAGTTCTGTCGGAGAAAAAATGAAAAGTGAATCGTTCTGTCGGTGAACCGATCAACGGCGAAACGAATGTCGGAGAAATGTTTCAGAATCATTTTTCACCACTCCAGCACGAAAGAAGTGTCTTTCCTCTACTAAAACAGTGAGGAAAGTTGGTTTTTCCTCACTGTTTGAACAGTGAGGAAAGTAATGATCGCGTTCAGAAGCTACCCTTGCCCGATTCATTTTTAATGTTAAATTATAAAGATGTCTCGCTAAATAGTGACGATTCAGTAATAGGCCTACCAGTGGCCGGGTGTGGTTTAAACGAGACACAGTCCCTAGCGTTCCTTAGAACGTAGCTATCAATTTAGGTTGTGATACTTGGCGGTGCCTAACCCACCCAGAAAAGCGCGCCAACAGCCTCAAAGCAATTTTCTGAGCTAGACTTTAACAGGAAGCAGTATTCATCAGCAGCGTTTGATTGTCTTGTAATACAGTTAACAAGTTAGTATTACAATACTAAACATTATAATTTGTTTTAGACCATTTGTGAATATTATGGTGCTCTCACTACTGAACAATATACTATGTTCTAATCAAAATGCGAACATTATGATTCGGCCTTCCATTTGTCGGTTAGAAGTCGATAGTCGTCAATAGTCGATTGTATTTGGGTACAATGTACATGTTGTATGTACGTTGTAGAGTGTAAGCAGCAGGCTTGCCTCGTCTCCCTAGATCAAACGCAGCATATGAATATTTGCTCAGGTATGGGTTAGGAAGTGGACACATAACACACATGAGATAATAATATTCATTATGATGACGTGAAGCTATAGCTCCGTCATGCTGCAATAAGTGATTACTGTCAGTACATTTAGTGGGCATTTACTGAACTTACACATTATTGTGAGCAGAATACGAGACACAAATTGATTATTAAATTCTAAATTAACGCAACTGTAGCTGTGGTCAAAAGCTAGTTTGATATAAATTCCAACTTGCTACCTCTACAAATTCTTAAGAAATACGGTCTGGAGTCTCTTGACATTCAGATAACAACTATGTTGATCACTAGAACTTGTAATGGTTCTATTTTTAATTAAACTACCTTTTCCTGAGTTTTGATATAGAATCTAGCAACTTAGTATATTAATTTAGCTGTGCCTAAACAAACATGCCTAAAAGGCAAACCAACAGATGCGAGCAATTTCATTTGAAACTATACTTAAACAGTAGTATTTTTTTTCATTTATAGCCTCTCTTCGAACATAACATTATTTCTTTATTTTTCGTAGATTTTCATTTTGTTCCACTTTTGCGTGTCCGTTTGCCAGGTGGCAAAGGCCTCCTCCAATCTTCTCCATTCTGGCCTTTCTATGGGCCATGTTGTTTCCGCGACTTGTCTGATGTCGTCGTCCCACCTTTTTTGTGGTCTACCTCTGTTTCTCTTTCCATCTCTTGGGTACCATTGTGTGACTATTTTACTCCAATTATCCTTTCCTCTGATCATGTGGCCGGCCCATTTCCACTTTTGTCTCCTTATTTTCAAAGTTATGTCCTGTACCTTAGTCTTTCTTCTGATGTTGCTACTCCTTACTTTGTCTTTTCTTTTGGTCCCAGTCATACTCTTTTCCATGGCATGTTGACATACGGAGACTTTGTTTGTTACATTTTTTGTTAATGTTTCGCTCCCGTATGCCAGCACTGGCATGACGCATGTGTTAAATAGTTTGCTTTTCTTCGAGGTGTGTAGGGTCTTTCATTATTTCTTTTAGGCCCCAATATTTTTTCCAGCTATTTGCAACTCTTGTTTCGACTTCTTTGATTTCATTGTCATCTGGAGACATCAGTTGATTGAGGTAAATGTATTCTTCGACGTAGGAGATTTGGTTCTGTTCCACTATTACAGGGTCTTTGTTGCCATTTGTCATGATTTTTGTTTTTTCTGGGTTTAGCTTCAATCCGGCCTTTGCACTTTCTGATGCTATCTAGCATCTAGCATTTATCATCTTGCTTAGATCATCTGGTGTTTTTGCGAATAGTACAATATCATCAGCGAATCGTAGGTGCGTTAGCGCGCGGCCATTAATAGTTATGCCCATGTCTCTCCATTCCAGATTCTTGAAAATCATTTCTAATACAGCCAGAAAGAATGTTGGTGAGAGGGGGTCCCCCTGTCTCACGCCTTTTTGTATTTGAAACTTATTTCCTTCCTTTTCTAGACATATACAAGCCGAGCTGTGTTTATAAATATTTTTTATAATTCTTATATATTTTTGCTCTATACCCTATACCTAATGCAGTAGTAGTGTTGGTAAAATCCATCAGGTGATGTAGGTCATGTCTGACTGAACACATTATTATTATTATTATTACAACATATTTTCTACTCATAATGTTGAACAAAAAAAATTTTTGTCAATTTTTTTTTCTAATCATCATTTTTTAACAAATTAATTTATAATACCTACTGTGTGCTAGTGAGCATGTTGTTACTTCAGTACATATTATGCAACAGTCTTCTGCCATGTCTGCCTATCTGTCCTACTAATATTATAAATGCGAAACTTTGTCAGGATGTATGTTTGTTACTCTTTCACGAAAAAACTACTGAACGGATTTGGATGAAATTTTGCACACAGATGGTTTATAACCTGGATTAACACATAGGATACTTTTTATCCCGGTAGTAAGATCCCATGGGACAATTTTGAAACTTCACGCGGGCGAAGCCGCTGGCAGAAGCTAGTTCGCAATAAACACAAAAACTACTACACTGATTTTCATGCTGTTTTCACCAATGAATAGAGTGGTTTTCGAGGAAGGTTTCAATATAATTATAATTTGAATACAGGTGAAGTTGCAGGCATTAGCTAGTTGTAAATAAAACCAACCATTTGTTACACCTTCAAGTGTTTGTTTTCTGACTTGGCATGAAACTATACCAACTACCTAGTTGGTGATATGTTCATCGAGATGGGCTGCTAGAGTACACTTATAGGCCGCCTAAAAGTTCAGGTTGGTGAGACACAAACCAGACTAACACTTGGTTTACTGGGCAACAATTTGCCAGTTAGTAGGTGGCGTCGAAGAGAGTTCCCACAGAGTCAGAAGATTATACAATACTATGGTTGAAGACAATCAGCCATCAAATTGAATTATTGGATGATACTAACATGTGGTAATTTAACCACAAGCACACATGATCATTCTGATTAAGAGCCCGACTGCAGGGAATCATAAATGTTAGAAAAACACTTTGATCAAGTTCATTACATCCCATTGAAACAAATCAATATGTAGGTATCTCCAATACCAACAAGCTTTGTGTAAACAACAGGGAAACTATCTCACAATCATTGGTGTGTTGCAACCCAAGTGTGTGTAGATATTGTATAAACTTGCTATGACTCATGTGCAATTAAGTTTTACATACACAGAATTTGGATGATATCAATATCATAGCAAGGTGGTGATAAGTGGAGCACATGATACAATCATCCTGGCAAAACAACCATATGCACCACTACACGATTAAAAGTAGCATTCAATAACAAAAACACGATTCGTGCATCAAATAACAACAAAATATCATATTTATTTATGTACTAAGAAACTCCCAAATTCCTGTCAATGAGTCAACGAGAACCTGATCAGGCGCATAATAAAGAGATTAAAGGATAAACTGTGACACTCGTAAGCGACCAATTACTAAAAGAATCGCCCAAATACTGTATGATGAAAACTTACCAACATCTTGATCGAAAGGTGAAGAATTACCGAAAATTCCCATTTTAAACAAAAGAGGCACCCATGAAACTCTTAAAACTTTCTATGTGATTTAATGAATACGAACTGTTAAGGCTTGAATGTTTTAGTACAAGATAAAATTACAGGGATTTCTAATCACTGAAATGAACACAAAGAATAAATTTATCAACACCAATACAATTATACCTACGTCATAACGTCAAAAGTAGGCATGGGCAAAAAGAAACGATCTATCGAAAAATTCTTGTTTTTCCATTCAATTATCGATTTATAATATAATAATCGTCGTTATTTTTGAATGGCAATATATCGATATTCAATATTTATTTTAGAGTATCTAATTCGTATCAAATTCGACTTTTTTTAAACGCAACGCGGTTTCGTGTCTATATCTGATGACTACTGGTTTGAAAAATGTATAGGTATAATTATTTAGGCTCATGCATCAATAAAATACCGTTATCTTTTATTATTTTTTTACGAAGTTTGAATGTTTTGGGAATATATTGTATGAATAATTATACGAAAACTGACGATATATCGAAATTTTTCACTCGACAATACTGTTTAAAATATCGTCATCGATAAATTTCGATATATTTTTTTCACTTGCCCATCCCTAGTCAAAAGTAGAGAACATGACAGGTAAAATATTTCAATAGTCATACACCACAGAGTATAATAGATACCTACGTTTCACTTCACGTAACAATGTCCGTTATAAATCGTGTAAAATCGTGTCTCTAGTATCCTTGGCAAAGATGGCAAATTGCCTGGTGACTGGGATGACGATTGCTTATAATTGTTAGACATATTAATACATATTTTTATCTTTACTAAGTACTGTTGTAATAAGTACGGTTGCTCAATTTTATGAGTACAGTAATTATAACTATTATAAGTACGGTTTTCGCAGATTTATGAATACGGTACTTAGTGCCACTGATTTTACTAGTCATGAGCAAAGTTGTTCAATTTTATGAGTACAGTAATTTAACGGTTTACGCAGTGGTATGAGTACGGTACTTAAAATCACTGCGTAGTACATTAATTGTTTTTTAGAGAAGGGGTAAGAATTCCGAATGGCCGAGACCGGCCCGGCAGTCTGCTGTTCGTAGCAGTTCACTAGTGTAGACGGCTTTTAAGTGTTGTAATACCTTTAATAATTCTCCTATCTTCGGGGGCGTCAGCAATCAGTGCTTGCTGGTGGCTCTAACTCCAGCTGGTGTGATCGTGTAACTGGCGTCCCGCAAGGCGGCATTTTATCTCTCCACTTTTGTGCTCTATCTTTATAGATCTCATAACCACCGAACTTCAGTGTGCGTATCATCTTTACGCAGACGACTTGCAGCTTTATTTGCATATTGACACTTGCCTTGACTGGCCTAAGCAGGTCGCGACTGTGATCAAAAAAGTCATTGGAACGTTGCGGTCGCTCTATCGGTTAAAAAATATTCTCCCATCACACATTAAGGCAATGCTTGTACAATCCCTTATCTTCCCCATAATTGACTATGGTGATGTGTGCTACTATGACCTGAATGCAGATCTCCTCAACAAACCTGACCGACTTCTTAATAGCTGCATTAGATTCGTTTTCAACCTCCGCAAGTACGATCATGTATCAGCCCATCGCTCGCTTTTAAAGTTTTCACCTTCGGTCCGAGAACAATCGTCTGCTTCATTGTCCTTCTCTTCGCTCTGGCTTTATAAAGTCATCTTTCTTTGTCCAGGCGGTCTTTCTTTGGAATGCGCTCCCTCAGAATATCAGGACGGTATCCAATCGGTTTACTTTTAAAGTGAAAGCTCGAGAGCACATTCACAAGAAGTTGGCAGAGTCGTCTCAGAACTAACTTGTAGTTTTATTTGTTAATCTCTCATAACCTTTTTTATATTTTGCTTTATGTATGTATATATGTATTTATTATTGTATTTTAGTTTTATGTTTTAAGTATTTTGTTTCTGTTATTGCACCTACTTTGTATTGTCTCTGCATCACCCTAAGGTAGACTGGTAGAAAATGCCCAAGGCATTAAGTCCGCCATTGTACAGTGTTTACTTGTGCATAAAGTTTTAATAAATAAATAATAGTATATTTTATAACGAGGGACTAAACGAAGCCATTATAAATACCCGAGGTGGTTTGACTCCCGAGCTTGCGAGGGAGGCAATGAAAGCGAGGGTATATTATATTGGTGTTTAATCTCGAGGTGCAAACTGTACTTTTCACTTCGAGTGCGAGAAAAACAGGCATTTAAAACCGAACAAATTTACATTCGACAAAAATTCTGAACTGAGTGGTCAGTTATTTCTTCTATCAGGTCAGTCACAGATTATAGTATATTTTATAACGAGGCCACAGTGTGGTAAGATCCCGGTTTTTGTGTCATCGTGTTTTTATTTAATTAATCGATAGAGTCTACAATTCTGAGGATTAGAGTAAAACTCCGGGTTCGCTAAGACTTGTACTTTTTTAAAAAAAAAATGTCAAAGTTTCGCAATATCCGACTTTAAAAAAACGAAAAAAAAATCATTATAATTTAACGGAAGTACTTATTCCAAAATTTATTTATTCCATCAAAAAAACGTTTAATAGCCGACCTTTCCACCAAATTCTGTTGCTCTACTGTGAATGAATAAAGAGATATGATTTTTTTTCACGTTTTTCGTTTTTATTTATTTATTTATTTATTTATTTATTCATGTACATGTTATGGACCAGGTGATTAATGCGGGCATTATACATAATGTTCGAACATTATGAATAATGGCTATCTCTATCGGGCTAAGTGATTAATACTATCTTAACTTCATTATTTATCAAATTGCACGGTCATTATTATATTGCTATATGATAATTGGGCAATTTGATAATAAAGCTAAATTTGACGCGGCACGCTTTGACCAATCAGAGACCGCCATCCAGCGCGCGGCTCGTGCAGCGTACTTCAAGCGCTATTGGTTTTGTTTAGTTTTGCATTGTAAGCGAATATGGACGGCCGCGGATGGGTTTCAGTTTTGTAACTCAGTGTCAACGCGAGTGTGTTAACACTGAATTACGAGATTTATTTTGCCTGAAGATGTTCCAGAGACAGAGATTTCGCTGAGAAAGTGTTGCAGAATGTTCTCTAAATGCGGAGGGCAAGCTTATAGTAGATGTGGTTGTAAAATTTGTTGCTAGTCTGATAAATGTAGATGTCGCCAAGCCAAAAAGGCAAAGGCAAAGGCTCGTGGCTAAATAATATCAGCCACTCGGGTCGATCTTTAGGTTAAGCCGTGCTTGCCTAGGTTGGTCTGTGGATGGGTGACCACCCTTTTTTTTTTTTTTTTTTTTTTTAAGGATGGGAAATCATCAAATGACCCCCCCCACTCTGGGCGGAGCGGGAGGGAGTGTCAGACTCTTACTGACTAAAAACCATCCATGTTCCTTCCTCGCCTTTTACGTTCCGGGGCCGCGGTATCTCTTTCGAACAGGCCCGCAACCCCGGCAGGCTTCGGCCCTTGCGGGCCCCCATACATACCGAGTTTCCTCCGTGCCTCGAAAAGTACGTTAAGCCGTTGGTCCCGACTGTCATTTGTCCATCTTTGACAGTCGTTACAGGTAGTCAGTGGGCCCAAAAGTCTGACACCAGTCTTACCAAGTCGTATCGTTTTCCGATCCGATCGTTTTTCGTTTGTCGTAACTGGGTTGTGGAGGTCAGATAGTCAGTCGCTCCATGTAAAATTCTGGTGTTCAGCTGCATCCGGTTAGACTGGAAGCCGAGCCCAACATAGTTTGGAAAAGGATAAGTTGATGATGATGATGAGTAGGATATATCTACTAGGATAATAATCAGTAATTTCTATAAAACAATTTTATATGTTTTATGTTATATTTTTAATAGTATGACTTCTTAATGTAGAAGTCCTTAAGGCGCTTAGATGGGCTAAATTAGCAACTCTATTTGTGGTGGTTCAAACTTCGTTTGAAATGCTGTTAGAATATAGTTCTAATTAGCTTGCACTACAAAGTGGTTGTTACGTCAGCCACTGCGGGCCAAATAGCGCGAAATGAGTGGTTTCGATCGATTAAAAAAAAAACTATTGATTGGATTAAAAAACTGAAACAGTATCATGCTAATATATTGCTTGTATTCTACAATTACCAAAAAATCAGAATGATCGCATGCATAATTGCATATTAGTATGTTTTTTATTGTTTAAAAGATATTTTTAGAGACAAAATCCGTGATTTCTTTTTATCAAGCCAAATTAATTGTATTATGTTTTCAAAACAGTATCCTGCTAGCATATATCCTGAAGAATATCATATATTTTTCTGGTCTTGTTTATAGCAGTGAATTATATACTTTTACTAATTATAAAACTCGCGTTTAGCTCATGTAATCGCCTTAATGATTAATCCAAATAATGAGTCGGATTATTTAAATGGTTCAATATTTAGTTTATTTTAAGTTAAATGACAATAACAATAAAAAAAACTAGTAATTACATATGTTTTTATTATTCTGCCCAAAAGGTGAAGGATAATATGTATAATGCCCGGTCAATTTGATTATTTGAATAATTCTTATCAAATTGCACTCTTATATTGGCCATTTTTTATAATGACCGGGCATTATGTATAATGCCCAATTCATCACTTGGTCCATAACATACACACAAAATACATAAAAGGACAATATATTAACATAGAAGAGCACAAAGGTACTGCTTATTTCAAAAGATTATGGATTATTTGGTTTTTATTTTTTTATTCCTCTAAACCGCCGTAGTAGGTGATCATTCCTACATCAAAAAATAGCTGATACTTTCTATTATGTGTAGTATTTTTTCTAACACCTAACTCGTTGGTTTCCAGGAGTTATTGAAATTTCAAAATTTTCCTTAGGGTTGTCACTTTCAAGTATCCGAAAAAAAAAACAAAAATATATTTTATTTGAAAAAAAAAGGTGCTGTAAATGCTTTCTAATAAGTGTAAACATCGATGCCTTAGTTCACAATTGCACTAACTACAAAATTTTCAATTTTTACTTTTTTAATGCCAAATACACTAAATTTTATGCTCTTTCGTTTCCACGCATCGAAATACCGTTATTCCGTCTCTTTCTACCAAATACGTGGGTCACAGTTGTATTAAATGAGTTCGTTTAATGTTCCATGAATGTGGTATTATACTAATGATCTTTATTTTTGTAAAACCAATCAAGATATATTTTAACTGATTTTAAGTTTCTTAACTGCAGGAAATTTCAAAACACAAACGTATTATATACATTTGCAATATCTGCTCATACTTTTAAGCAGTGCTAGAAGAGTGTATCATGTGTTGGTAGTACAAAAGGATCAAGAAAGTTTGATGCACAAGTATGCTAAGTACTTTTACTGGAAGGGGCTTGGCATTTTTTTAAGTGCACAAATACATCCCTACGATGTTATTATTATGAAACACGGAGAATTCTATGATTTGAAGGGATTCGAAAAAACTTTGAATTCCAATACAACAAAAAATACAAAAAAATGAGCCAGTACAGTGGCTGAAAATTATGTGGCTGCGGCTGCAGAAAGAATCCCCCACTTCAATTTTTTACAAATACGATTTGACCGATCCAGATTTCAAAGAAATAGACATTTGTAAGACAAAAACAATGAAAAAAAATAAAGACATGTATAAGCAAACTAAAGAAACCTCTGAAAGGAGCATATAAATCACTGATTGCAGTGTCGCAAACTAAAAAGAAAGATCTGATAACACTTTTAAATGATGGGGTTATACCACCAGAATATGAGCACTATTACAAAGATATTCCATCCACTGCTGCGACTATTGTTAACAATAATTGTGATGACACTGAATCATCTGATGATGATCCAGATGATGAGTCCATTGTTGAAGAAATTTAAGTTTTGATTCAATTTTTAATTACCAATTAGCAAAAATGAATAATTGTTACCTGAAACTGAAGACTGACTTTATTAATTTTCTTATAAAAAATCTTATTTTAATGATTCAGAAACTAATTGTTTGAAAAGATTGGCCTATAATTGGGCTTCAGTCCCTTTAATTTTTTTGTTGTGATTTTGAAATTTATTTTATTTGATTGTGGATAAAAACTGTTTGTGTTTTATAATAAAAATAAACATTATGAATATGGATCACTGGTTTATTATTTTGTCTATTTAATGCTATATCCATAACTACTATTATCCTTCTTCTTGGACCTTGAACCAGCCTGGTAAAGCTGTTAAATATATTTGAATTTTTCACTTAATGCCGGTCAGCATAATCAATCTTAGTGCACAAATGTATTAAATGGGGGGTTTTATGTTTATTTGGCCATTTTGAAAAGGTTGCGTTTAAACTAATATTACAATATTGAGATAAGATGGAGTAAAAGGACTAGTCTTATGAATAGATGCATATTTTTTTCGTTATTTTACTTGGATTTTCTACTGTTCTCATCTAAACTTTAAAAAACTTTAAAGCTCTCTCCTCAAAAATGTAAATTTCGTAGTTAGTGCAATTGTGAACTAAGGCATCGACATGTTTAATAATAAGTTTGCTGTTCGAAATGAAAATGTATTTGAATTTGTAAAATGTTATTTATTAACCTAACCGAACTAAAATTCATCTTCATTGTTAGTTACAATTAATTCAACATGCGAATAATCATCGATGGCTAGATTTTCTTCATTAATAGGTCTCAACAAAGTCAATGCAGCTGGCGGCAATGGGATTTTTTTAGCCTTTTTTTTTCTCTCTAAGAGGTTGTAATGAGAGATAATTGGATCCGAAGAGACTAAAGCTCTGTGAAAAAGGTCAGACATAGTTGTTTCACGAGATTTTTTTCTGGTATGGTGCTCTCTGTCAAACCTCCAAAATTTGTTGCGAGACTCAGCCGCTTGTTCAGAGAGCATACCAATAGGTAAATTAGATTTTTCTATAATTTTCGACCCATGTACTAAAATTTTGTGAAGCGTGACAGTCATAGGATGCCATCCATACTTCGCAACATATTTGTATGCCAACTCTTTGCAAAAAATTGCGAATTTTTCAGGGTCAATTGGCAGGTTGCTAGACAAAACTGTTAAAATAACAAATAATTCATCTAATAGCCACTGGTCAATGTTCAGAATGTTTGCAAAAGTCCCTCGGTTTCTATCAGAAAGAGCAGTGCGTGCAGTGTTGCCGTCGTTAGTGGTCCCTGAAGTTGGACGGACAACATCTACCAAAAGTCCCATTTCTTCTCTAATTTTAGACTGAATTATTTTTTTACGGTACTCGACTAATCGGCTCTCTTCTGACCTTTGGGGGATCCTCCACTTTTTAACCTCTACTTTATATCCCAGGTTTAATAAAAATTCTAAGACCCTTATCCAAGAATGAAGTGGACTTATGCCATGTACCAAACGTTCTTCTATGACTGGTTTGGAGAATGCTAAATCTAAATCGTTGAATTGGGATGAGGTCAAATCGCAATATGGGCAACGTAACTGAGATGGCGTACAAAGAATTGTATTCAGGACCTTCCCATCAATAGCTGCACAGTATAAATCATATTCAACCACTTTTATCGTATGCCCTCTCGAGGTTTCAGTTATAATGGGGGAAAGTTTTTCAATTTGATCCTGAATAGAATGTTTCTCTAAAGTAATTAATTCTTTCGTTTCTTTTTTATACTGCAAGTGTAACGGTCTACAGTAACGAAAAGATGACGGAGCAGGATTTACCCAAATAACATCATTGTCGTCTTTAGTTACAACCTGCAATGGCGTAAATGTCGTCGCAAAAAGACTATTTTCATCACCTTCTGCATCTGAGAATGACTGTTTATACAACGATTGCCCAGTGCTTCCATCGAAGCCCCAGTTGCCCCTTAAAATGAAATCTACTGCTTGAATGTTTTTTTTTGGTGCAATAATTAATGATGACTTCGTCACATAATTTAAACACTTGAGTGACAGTGTGGTATAACAAACTTTGAAGAGGCACAGATGCTTTTCTTTCAGACACCTCAACCTGGTCAGGATAACAGGTTTTTTTAGCCTCTTGAATTTTATAATATGGGGGGTATGCATCAAATCCGCGTCTTTTAAGGTCTAATCTAATTGCGCTGTATGTTTCGACCGACATATTTCTGTCCGTTATCATAGCTAGAGCTTCTATAGGTGTGTACGGTTCTGAAGAAGTCTGAACTTTTTTCAGAATTTCTGTTGGAGCAGTCTCAGATTCCAGACATAGACATAACAGTGTCTCTAAATCTTTAGCTGATGAATGTGGCAGATTTTGTCCTCCGATTTTAATAGATCGTACAAACGCTTGTATTTTCTGAACATTTGGTTCGTTTTCTAAGGCTTCTGAAAGTTTGCGCTTAGATCTATATTGTTGGCTTCTGCTTAAAGCCATAAACCTCTTGGATTTTGGAGAAAATATAGTTTCATTATTAGAAAATGTTGCTGGTGAAGTTTCGTCATTAACAGGGACGGATATCAAATGACCACTTACCAGAGTACCACTAAGCCAGTCTCGTTTTTTTCTAATAAAATAGGACTCATTAAACTTACAACGCTTTAAGTAATCTTGACTCTTTGATAAAAATCCTGAAAGTGTTTGTTTCAACTCTTCGTTAGTTTGTGTAAGTTGATACTCAGAGCCAAAATAATTGACAACCATACTCACTCGTTCGGAAAGCGGCAGCTGCTTTGCTTTACCCTTAAAC
This sequence comes from Xestia c-nigrum, assembly GCA_916618015.1. Lineage (NCBI taxonomy): Eukaryota > Metazoa > Arthropoda > Insecta > Lepidoptera > Noctuidae > Xestia > Xestia c-nigrum. The sequence continues at coordinate 25,857,774 of OU745254.1, read as the reverse complement.
AGCTTAAAGGCTTCCATTCGAGTAAGTATTTTTGTACCAGAAGAATGTCCTTCGCGGTCATCTGTCTGGTGATACGCATTGTTAGGGCTCTGTTGGTTGGTTGAAAACATTTCGTCGTCTGAATCGGTGTCAATTGGTAATGCCATGGTCGTCTGTGTCGAAATTCCAGGTTTATTTGTTAGTTTTTTATTAGCTTCCATTGTTGTTCCCACGAGTAGGGTCGATAGAAGGTCCACCCCCGGGTGACGCCCATTCCGGGGGTAAGGCTACATACTACGGAGGTTGCCAGATATCCGTAGGTTTTAAACGACTTCGCTGTCGGGTTTTAAAGAGTGTTCCTTCTCGCGGGCCGGCCAGTTAAGGCAAGCCTCCCGGCCGTATTTCTGCACGACGTACCTCAGTCACGCCTTACTTAGGTTGTTGAAGTGCAGAGTACGGTTACGGTATAAAGGGTGACTGGCGCTCAGTCCCCAGAAGTTGTTCCAACTCCAAATGGAACAACCATAAATAGTTAACTGTTATTTTTATCAAAAATCAATCCAATTGATGTAAATACATTATGAAAATTCATTTATAACAGGTAGGTAAGTACCTATACGTATATTATTCATGTAGATAAATAAAATACGAAATACATTGTTCTAAAAAAAAAGTTATATCACAAGAAGTATAATAAAATAGATATGATATAATAGTAAAATATAAAAGTGTACTAAAATTCATTCGAAATAAGTTGTAAAATCAAAAAGTAAAACAAAATTGTATAAAAAGAATTGTAAAATATAAAAACGTACCAAAATTCATTCAAAATAAGTTTTATAATCAAAAAATAAAACAAAATTGATTTAAAAGAATTGTTAAATATAAAAGGAAATTAAAATTAATTCCAAATAAATTATACGAGTAATATCAAAGAGTAAAACAAAATTGATTTAAGAATTGTAAAATATAAAAGTGTACTAAAATTTAATCAAAATAAGTTGTAAAATCAAAAATTAAAACAAAATTGATTCAAAAGAATTGTAAAATATAAAAAAAAAATACTTAAATTGATTCAAAATAAATTGTAAAATAAAAACAAAATAAATTGTAAAACAAAATTGAATTAAAAGAGATGTAAAATTAATAAATAAAAGTTAATTTACATAAATTATTTAAAAAAAATGACAAGACGTTGATGTATTACTCATGTTTAATGTTTATTAATATAAGCACTAATGAGGCATCAGTCAGTTGAGTCTTTTGGGTTAGAATTTATAGACGGTTTTCAAAAAAGGTGTATCATTCAATATACCAATTGCTCCATTTGTCTTTTAATTCCCTTCATAAAATTATTAAATGTTTGCCACTTTAAGCCACAAAATAATGATACCTTTTTATGGTCGTGATAAGAAAGCTAAAACTTAATAAAAATAAATAAATTATGTTTTGGTTGAAGTGGCAGCCCTAAGCGCGGATATTTCGGATATTACTAAAATTTCCAATAACTCCTGGAAACCAACGAGTTAGGTGTTAGAAAAAATACTACACATAATAGAAAGTATCAGCTATTTTTTGATGTAGGAATGATCACCTACTACGGCGGTTTAGAGGAATAAAAAAATAAAAACGAAAAACGTGAAAAAAAATCATATCTCTTTATTCATTCACAGTAGAGCAACAGAATTTGGTGGAAAGGTCGGCTATTAAACGTTTTTTCGATGGAATAAATATATTTTGGAATAAGTACTTCCGTTAAATTATAATGATTTTTTTTTCGTTTTTTTAAAGTCGGATATTACGAAACTTTGACATTTTTTTAAAAAAAAGTACAAGTCTTAGCGAAACCGGAGTTTTACTCTAATCCTCAGAATTGTAGACTCTATCGATTGATTAAATAAAAACACGATGACACAAAAACCGGGATCTTACCACACTGGAGGGACTAAACGAAGCCATTATATACCCGAGGTGGTTTGACTCCCGAGCTTGCGAGGGAGGCAATGAAAGCGAGGGTATATTAAATTGGCGTTTAGTCTCGAGGTGCAAACTGTACTTTTCACTTCCAGTGCGAGAAAAATAGTCATTTAAAACCGAACACATCGACTAAAATTCTGAACTGAGCAGTCAGATTTGCTTCTATCAGGTCAGTCACAGATTAACAATTTAAAACACAACACAAACTCGCAACATTCTCGCAATGAAGATGATCCACACTCCACAGATAATTATAGTACCTACATTACTGCAGCGGCTAGCAACAGAGGCATTCAACATACTTTTTCAAAATCAACGATGCACAAAAACAACCATAAATTTTCCCGCGTTGAAGAGTTCATTTGTTTTTTTTTCAACATACCGCTTTCTATTTGCAAGCCAATTCGAAATTTAAATAAAACCTTTGACAAGTTACTCTTTTGTGATCATGTTTCAGAGTAAAAGATCGTTCCATTTTTAAATTACTTTTTACTCCCTAGGGAATAAACGATCACTTTAATCCCGCTTCGTAGGGCTATAATGGCGTACTTTTAGAGCGTGAGAAGTGAAAACAATTTAAAACACAACCCAAACTCTCAACATTTTTGCAATGAAGATGATCCACACTCTACAGATAATTAGTATTTACCTACATTACTGCAGCGGCTAGCAACAGAGGCATTGCACATACTTTTCAAAATCAACGATGCACACAAACAACCATTTTTTTTTCTCCCGTTGAAGAGTTCATTTGTTTTTTTTTTCAATAAACTGCTTTCTATTTGCAAGCCAATTCGAAATTTAAATAAAGCCTTTGATGAGTTTCTTTTGTGAGCATGTTTCAGAGTAAAAGATCGCTCTTTTTATAAATTACTTTTTACTCCCTAGGGAATAAACGGTCACTTTAATCCCGCTTCGTAGGGCTTTAATGGCTTTTAACTCATCAAAAAACCAGTAACCGAACAAAACATGTAACACCACCTTTGAATCATGCGGTAATCCCTATTAATTCACTCGAATACCGTTTGGGGTCACGAATGGTGTAGCGGCGTTTCAGCGAACTCTGCAATATATTATTGATTCTGAAAATCTTAAAGGCACATATAATTCGCCGTCCCCGGAGAATGATAACTGCAAAAACGCAACTTTTCAGGAAAAATAAAAAAACATGTTTACGTTGATTGCTTTCTAAATAATGGACGTAGACTCATGATTTTTAGCTTTAAAGAAAGGTTATTTTTTCTATGTTATGTTAACCACGTCTTCCATCAATTCGAAACCAAACTTGCGTCAAAAAACTACGAGATGGCCTACGAGGACACGGCGCGGATCGACGAAAGTGTAAGTCATCTCACAAAATCAATGGTAGACAGCTTCCGCTCAACCTGCCCGGAGACCACTCCGCCCGCTACACCAGGGAATCAACCATGGTGGGGACCGCAGTTGGAACGTAAGCGTGGGAAGGTAAGGTCAGCCCTAAACAGAGCCATTAACACTGGTGCTGATAGAGACTGGGACGCGTACTACGCGGCCAAGAAATGCTATAAAAAATGCATCAGATACAGGAGCTCAACGGGATGGCGTAAATATTGCAGCAGCATCGAATCCTGCCAACAGGCAAACAGGGTAAGGAAGATTTTAGCACGGCAGAACCCGACTGGGCCTGCTGTTCTCCGCAAACCCGACGGCGCACTTACCACCTCACCAGAAGAAGCAACGCGCGTCCTCACTGAAACTCACTTCCCAGGTTGCGCTTTCACAGAAGCTATCGACTGGACTGAGGCAACCCAAACACCGTCAGAAAATGACTGGCGCTATGCACAAAAAGTCGTTACGCTGGAGAAAATCCAGTCGGCGATCCAAGGCTTCCATCCTTTCAAGGCGGCTGGTCCGGACGGGATCTTTCCTGCCCTACTCCAGTGGGGTGGGATCTCAGTCGCCCGCAGACTGGTCCCTATACTGAGAGCGTGTCTGGCCTTCAGATACGTTCCAAAGGGATGGATAGAAGTGAAGGTCATATTCATTCCAAAGCCGGGTAAGAGTGACTATTCTGACGCCAAATCCTACCGAGCTATCAGCCTAACCTCTTTCCTACTTAAAACCATGGAGAAAATGTGCGAGAGATAGCTGAGGGACGGCGCTTTGCAAACTATCCCACTTCATACTAATCAACATGTCCTCCATCTAGTGGTCAGCCGGATAGAAGAGGCGATTCACCAGAAGGGCAGCTGCCTGGGCACCTTCATAGACATCGAGGGAGCCTTTGATAAAACTAACTTCTCCAGCATCAACACCGCGCTGTCTCGCCATGGAGTGGAACAGGTACTGATAGACTGGATTACAAACATGCTGAGCAAACGAGTGGTGCGACTTGAAGGGGAACAGCAAATGTCCATGATAGCCAGAGGGTGCCCCCAAGGAGGGGTTCTATCCCCGCTCTTCTGGAATCTGGTGATTAATGACCTCATCACTAGACTCAACGAGAACCACTTCTACACAATAGGGTACATGCCGACGACCTCGCTATTCTCATCTCTGGGAAAGTGACGGGGACAATCTTCGACCTCACTCAGCGAGCTCTACGTATCGTTGAACGATGGTGCAGAGAGTTCGACCTCTCAGTGAACCCAACGAAGACTGAACTTGTCCTGTTTACCCTCAAACGAACACTAGGCCCTTATTGCCTACCCAAATTCTTCGAGACGGAACTCCAGTTAGCCGATGAGGTCAAGTATCTGGGTGTCATCCTAGACAGTAAGTTAAACTGGAGTAGCCACCTAGACAACAAGACAAACAGGGCCTGCATAACGTTCTGGCAATGCAAGAGGATGATAGGTAAGAAATGGGGCCTATCCCCGAAAATTATACTCTGGTTATACTGCGCGGTGATCCGACCCATGATTGCCTATGGGGCTGTGGTCTGGTGGCCACGCACTAAACTAAGTACAGCATCCATCAAGCTGCAGCGCCTGCAAAGGCTTGCCTGCATGGCAATCACTGGCTGCATGAGGACAAGTCCGACTGCTGCTCTCGAAGCCATGTTGGGGCTCCCACCGTTCCATCTGTTCATACAGCAGGAGGCGACGATGACGGCAGTACGCCTTAAAACACTTCAGCTCTGGGGTAAGAAGACAACACAGCACAATGCGATACTGGAGGAATTCTATTGCGAGTTCCCCTTGGCGAAAGCATTTAACGATCGGATACCAAAGCAATTTGTATTCGACAAGAAATACAAAATCCAGCTTCACGAGGACCACCGCTGCGAGGGATTAAACCCCGCGGAACTACGGATCTTCACAGATGGACCTAAAACAGGTACTGGCACTGGGGCGGGAGTCTTCTCGGAAGACCTCAACATCCACATAGCCACACCTCTGGGGGCCCACAACACGGTATTTCAGGCAGAATGCATGGGCATTTCCCTGGCGGCATCGGCCATCATAGCCAGGAACGTTGTGGGCCACTCAATCTGTATACTGTCGGACATCATGGCGGTGCTGCTGGCTCTAAACCACCACACAGTGAACTCCGGGTTAATACACGAGTGTCATCAACGCCTGAACCAGGTTGGTAATCTCAATAACATAACCATCCAATGGATCAAAGGACACAGCGATTCCCGCGGCAACGAAGCGGCGGATGAACTCGCTAGAAGGGGATCGAGCATGGCAGCGGTGGGACCAGAACCCATCGCACCACTCCCTTTCGGATACCTACGCACACTGGTAAGGAAACGAACTAGTGAAATACACCACAAGCTGTGGCTTAACCACGGCGAGTGTAGGCAAGCCAAGGAGGCACTTTCTGCCATCGACGGACGCTTCACCAAACGCGCGCTTTGGCTAACCAAGCCACAGCTGCGTACAATTACAGCCGCCATCACCGGTCACGGCTCTTTTAACAAACACCTCTTTGTCATAGGAGTCACAGACAGCCCCCTGTGCCGCGCCATTGCGTACGTGCTTCTACACTGCCCAGCGGTTGCAACATATAGGGCAAAGACTTCGGTCGTCCAGGTACTCTCCGCGAGATTGTCGGCAACATCGGGGCGCTGCTGACCTTCTTTGGGGAGCTGGGATGGATCGAGTGAAGTTTCCACCCGTACGCAAAATACGCGCCTTGACGTGGAATTGCGGACATCAGCCCGTTATACAATACAATACAATACACTTATCATTTAAATAATCGTTAACATTATAATAGGCCTTATTGATCAAATCAAAAATCAAAATCAAAATCAATTTTATTTGTGTAACATAGGTAGTGAATACAGTTCTTAAATTAAAGAGAGGTCGCTATGTTATGCCAAGAGGCGTACAAATATATGGTTGCATGCTAAATAAAAAAATATTAATCATGCGAGAGGTATACACAAATTATTTGATAGGAAAATATGTCAAAATTTATAGGATTATGATAAAGAAACAATAAAAACAAAAAATAGAAATAATCAAAATGTCACAATAGGAGCTAGTTTCTACAGTTAATGCTTAATTACTATAAGTGTCAATATTCAACTAGAAATTGTCTACTGCGTGTAATCTCCAGTTAAAATAAATAAAACAGGTCTACATTAATTTATCATTCAAAAATTCATCAATCGTATAATAACATTTTTCAATTAATAACAGCTTTAATTTTGTTTTAAATTGAGTAGCATTCAGATTTTTTATTACATCTGGTAATTTATTGTATATGCGCGGTCCCATGCCTAAGACGCTCTTTCTCACTAAGGCCGTCTTACAACGCTGATTATTTAAAGAGTTTGCGTATTGGCTACGAATCGCAACATCTCGTAAAGTTGACACTTTTTCGAACAACCTCATGTTTGTTTTGACGAAAACACTCATTTCCAATATATATAATGAGGGTAAGGTAAGAATTTTCAGCGATTTAAAAATTGGTACACAGCTATCATCAATTTTCAGACCACACATCGATCTTATGCATCTTTTTTGTGCCTTAAAAACTATATCATTATCAGTCGAATTGCCCCAAAAAACAATACCATATCGCAAAATTGAGGCTACTAGGCCGTGATATGCAACTAGTAGGGCATTCATATTAACTTTTCTTGCAATTTGGAAAAGTGCGTATGCTGATTTATTTATTTTCTTACTTAGGTCCTCAATGTGGGCCTTCCAGTTAAGCTGATTATCAAGGAATAAACCTAAGAATTTGGTTACTTTAACTTCTTCAATATCACAGTTACTATGTCTAATATTTACTTTTGGTACTTCAGTTCTTTGGTGAAAGTGCATTATTTTAGTTTTCTTTAAATTAATAATTAAATTATTTTTATCAAGCCAATTAATTATGTCCGCTAGTGTATTATTTATGTCATCTTGATAAATATAACGATCAATACATTTTACTATGGCAGTACTGTCATCTGCAAACATCACCATTTGATGTTGAGTCACCTTTGGCAGATCATTTATGTAGATCAAGAAAAGAGGTGGCCCAAGGACGCTGCCCTGTGGGACACCAAACTTTATTAATCTAGGCTGAGATAAAAAACTCTTTTCAAATTTTGTTTTTTCACATATTCTTGCAATCTCTGTACATTGCATTCTGTTGGAGAGATAGGATTCGAGTAGTTTTAAAATGTTACCTCTGATACCGTAGTTTCTCAGCTTGTCTAACAAGACGTCGTGCTTAACGTAATCGAAGGCTTTGGTCATATCTGTGTAGATAGCACAGACATGAGTTTTTTGGTCTACTGCCAGCAAAGTACTACGTAAAAAATCAAAAATTGCCATGTTGATCGTGGTATTCTTCCTAAAGCCGTATTGTTCCTTGCATAATAAGTCAAATTTATTGAGATAACAATACAGAGACCTATAAATAATTTTTTCGAAGATCTTGGAAAATACAGAAATTTTAGCTATTGGCCTATAGTTCTGCATATCAGTTTTGTTATCTTTTTTATGTAGTGGTTTAATAATAACTTTCTTCAAGTCTTCAGGATAGACTCCGTCAACAATGCCAAGGTTCATAATATGAGCTAATACGGGTGCTATAAGTTCATTCACAAATTTTATCACCTTTGTAGACATACCGTCAAATCCTACAGTACTTGTATTTTTAAGTGATCTTATTGCCGAAATCATGTCGTTTGCTAAAACAGGCTGCATGAACATTGATTGGCTTGTTGGATTATCTAATTTATTGTCAAATTCTATGTCAGTTTTAATATTATTCTCAATGTCATCTATAAAATAATTATTAAATGTGTTTGCGATGTCAAAAGGTTTTGAAAAGGTCTGATAAGATTTATTAATGGTCATTATTTGTTCTTTAGGATAGTTGTTTTTAGGTTTATTAACAATTTGCCATGTAGCTTTTGACTTATTCTTCGAGGTTTTTATATGATTATCATTTTGAGCTTTTTGAGTTAGCTTTATAATTTTCTTATATTGTAAAGAGTATTTTTTAAAGTTAGTTTTATTTTTTAATACAGGATTTAGTCTGTATGTCCACAGTAATTTTCTTTGTTTATTGCTACAGCTTTTAATGCCACGCGATACCCATTTTAAGTTATTAGTATGAATTGTTATTATTTTATCAGGAAAGCAAAGTTTGTAGAATAGGGAGAACGTTTCATAGAATCTTTTGTAAGCTATATTGGCATCGTTACATGCATATACATCTGAAAAGGTTAAACTTCGAATGCATTCGCGGAACTTTTTGAGGTTCTCTGTGGAGTGGTCTTTTTTAACAGTTTTCCAGAATTTTAACCGGCATGTTCTATTTATGGGAACCCTGAGTATCTGTGACGTGTGATCAGAAAGGATAAGATCCATAATTTCAGTTTTACATCTTCTTCGCAAGTTATGCGCGAAATGATCGATACATGTGTTACTACTGAGCCTGGTAGGTTGATTTATTTCTAATGTCAAGTTATAATTCAGTAAAAAATTCTCTAATTCCAAAGTAATCCTATTCCTTTTTAACGTATCAATATTTAAATCGCCACATAATACAATTTTTTTTCTATTGAACAAACATAACTTACTCAAAACAATGTCAAGCTTATCATAAAATGTCAAATAGTTGTATTTAGGAATTCTATAAACACAAATCACAATAATAGAATGAGATGTCAATTCAATTCCACACATTTCAAAAACGCCTGACACAGAGTGCTTAGCAATATCTGGCAGTTCCTTATATTGATGCCCAGTTCTAACTAGAATACAAGTCCCTCCGCGATTTGTTTCGCGACAAAAGAATGCAGCGGGATGGAAACCAGGAACGTACAACAAAGTTTCATGGCCAGATTTAATAAAATGTTCAGATATACAGAGAACGTCTATAATAGTTCCTTGATTTTCAAGATTTTTCAATTGAATAGTCATTAAGTCCGATTTGTTCAGTAAACCGGCAATATTTTGGTGCAAAATATTTAGAGAGTTATAGAAAAAACTGCGAGTTTTGTTCTTCTGTACTAGTTGCTGACGTTATCTGTGATTTATTAGGATACATTTTTTCATTAATGTCAATTCCACATATTTCATACTTAGTATTTACACTTTGAATATAAATAATCATGTCATAAATATCATTAAAAATTGATTTCATTCCGGAGTAATTTATCATGCCCGTGCGTCTATTGAACATGGCATCATCATATGTTAAGTTCTTGTTACTATCTAGAAAATAAGCATGTCCATGAGTATTTGTATCCAAATATAACAAGTTATTAAAAGTTTCTACTCTCGAATTGTATAAGTAATTATTAGTGAAGAATTTGTACGTCGGTGTGCATATAATTATGTTTGTATTTGTGATTTCTTGTAAAACTCGTCTTATTAATAAAATGCTGTCATAATATTTACATGTGACTTGGAAGTCTTCGCCACCTATCAGTATAATGCAGTAGTCCAGCATGGTGAAGTTTGCCAGTTTTTCTTTGATGCCTTTCAGGAGTGCTTGAATATTTCTATGAGGTGAAATGTAGTGACAAAGTCCACATTTAGCAATAGTTTTTTCTGCAATGTCAAGCAATCTATTTCTGTTGTCGGTGCTCAAGATGCAAATTTTGCTATGTTTTAAATTACAGGGGTCCGAATTATTAATGATTTGTTTTGTTGGTGTAACATTGTGGATTGTATCAGTTTTGGTCACCTGATGTATATAAGTTGTATCGCAAACATTTATATCCGTTTGTGTTTGTTTGCATGCCTTTTCCGTTCTAAGTTCTTTATTACTACAGGCTGCTAAAGTTAGGTGTTTTATTTTTGCTGGCGTATGATCCTTGAGCTTACTGGTTTGGGTCTCCTTATTCAAAGTTTGTATTTGGAGTGTAGATCTATTTCCGAAGGATTTTTTGATTGGGGTTGATGTTAGGCTACTCACTTGGAGTTTTATGTTTGAGACCTTTCGTTTAGAACTTGGAGTGGCATACTTGGGTTCTCCTGCACCAACCTGCTTATACAATTCTATGATACGATTACATTTATTCAAATCAGACTTTAAATTTTTATTCTCACATAGCAAGTTGTCAACTTCTTGATTAGCGCTTTGCAACTTAATCCTTAAATCGTTGATCTCTTCCTGAAGCGTCGCAATGTTTTCATCGTCTCGCAGTGAAGTTTCTGGCATACTCATAACAGTAGCATCGAAAAGTGACGTTTCTGAGAGCGACGAAGACAGGATTTGTTTTTTTCTCTGCGTTATGTTTTCATCCATGATTAATGCAACTTAGTACACTTTATTCGCCGCTGGAACTCTTCTGCGTCGTCAGAGAGTTGGTAGCACTGATAACGATCAAGATTGCGCGTACACAGGACTTTCACCGTTCACTAGTACGCACAACCGTGAGGATTCCGTGCGCACGCGAATTGGTCACTATGACCGGCACTTTTTCGAGGTTTTTATTTTTGTTTATTATTGTTTGTATCACACTGCAAACAATTATTGGGCAGTTAACACTTCACTACACTTAAGTTTAGTGGAAACATATAGTTATTATGGCTGATAATTAATTCTACGATAATTAATTGCTACGGACACAACTTTGTATTTGGGCGCGTTCAAGTAAGTCTTTAATCTATTCTTAAATGACATAAAATTATTTTCAACACACTTGCTCATAAAGTGGCTCTAATTTCACCGCAATTAGGCACATAATGACACCTGTAATCAAACTGTGACTTTTTCATTGCTATTATTCACAAGTGAGTTATAGGGTTTTTTTTTTATTTCATTGGTTGAATTGCTTTGTTCTCAAAAAAGTTTCGATACAAAAAAGATCGTGTTCAATAGTACAAATAAATTAATGTACCTATTGCTTGCGCATTTCATGCGACTTCGTATCTACATAGATAATTTCAACTTATAAGTTTTTAATAAATAAAACTTTCACTAAAATGTAACTTTTGTTTTCGCTGTATTAAACTTTGAATTCCCCATTACGTACGTGGCTAAAACGCCATCCGCGAAAAGCCAAAAAAACAAACCTCATTCTTTTAGTCTATGGCCGATGGCCATTGTTAGATGCGCGCGCATAGGAAAACTGATTAGTTAGTCCCGCGATCGCGAAAAAATGTCTTCATTCAAATGTCTACAAGTACTAGTTATGAAGAAAATGATTTATTTTGTACACCGCCCGATATAAGATGTGCAGCCCTTAACGTTATGGAAAGTTTACTACCTGAAAACTCTAAGGACAAATATCTGTTTTAGAATTATTTTATTCTCAAGTGTGTTGAAAAACGTCGTATGATACACGTGTGTGTTGATGATTACCGTCCTCGGCTCTCTTAAGACCCTCGCCTAACGGCTCGTGTCTCAATGGCGCCTCAGCGGTAATCACCAACATTACACACTTGTACCATAATGTACTATTTCTTCCTTATTTTACTAGGTAATTTATTATATATTTTAGGGCCCATACAAAATGCACTCTTGTCAAACATAACTTGATTCACCACTTTACGAAGCATGTAGATGGCATATGAATGACTTGAATGTGCCCTGGCGGTTGAGAGTATGTCATGCTCACTCAAATGTCTCGCTGATGATGGCGTGTGTGTCGGACTATTTAGCTCCCTTCAAAAGCGTTGAGCTGAATGGTGCTGATCCATGCGTCATGTTCGTGAACGGGCGCTGTCAGTTGTGACTGGTCATCTCTTAGTTGCCATGGCTTATTTGAAAGAATTATTTTGTTTTTACTATGGACACTTTTAACGTGCACATCTTGCTACATTGTTCTCACATAATTTACCATCTCAGCATGAATGATGTAACCAAGATTTTGTAACAAAAATTGGATTTAAAAGAGTGTCCATGGAGTTTCTTGCCCGTTCTTCTCCATAGAGATCTACGTCAGGGAATGGGCAACTACAGTACTTTCACAGTTTTTATGTCTTGTGACTGGGACTGTAGCTACATTTAATTTTCATCTTTGTTTCGACAATTCAAAAGTGCCTGTTATTGGCCTACTTGAAATAAATGATTTGATTTTGATTTTGATTTTGATTTTGAATACCGATTTAGTTTAGTACACAATATTGTTCAAAATATGTGTCTTCCATGACATGTCCGAGTCTATGTGTAGTCCAAGAAATTTTGTAGTGTTTATGTTTTCTATGTTTATTTGGTCATAAGTTATATTAAAATTGCTTATTTTTGAAATTTTATTTTTGAAAGTCATTATATGTAAATGTTTTAGTTAGGTTTATTTTAAGTTCATTTAAATTTAGCCAGTTTACTATACAGGGTTATTTTTTGTTTATACTAAACCCGAAAAGGGGTCATTGTACTCATTATTTTGAACAACTTTTTCTATGGGACGAACCTTGAAATCGCGAAAAAAAAATCAGCTGTTCCCTACATTTTGATGAGTTATGCGAACATAAATGTAGGGAACAGCTGATTTTTTTTCGCAATTTCAGGGTTCGTCCCATAGAAAAAGTTGTTCAAAATGATGAGTACAATGACCCCTTTTCGGGTTTAGTATAAACAAAAAATAAGGTTGTAGATGATAGCGTATCGTTCAGTTCGTATTCATGTGTCACGGGGTCTTCGGATACAACTATTGCAGTACTATCGTCAGCATACAAGACCATGGACGAATTTATGGATTTTGGGAGGTCATTAATATAAATAATAAAGAGTAGAGGACCTAGAATACTTCCTTGTGGTACACCTTTGGACTTTTATTGGTGTTGACAAGTGCTTCTTTTCGACTTTTGTGATATGTGAAATGCTAGATATTTCAGTTTGTTGTTCTCTGTTACTTAATAATAATAATAATAAGCAGTTGCGTCGAGCTCGAGCGACGAATATTTCTCTCCGCCGACGTCGCCAACACCTGTACGTGGTGCGGGGAGAGGCCGGCCACCGAGAAGCTTGGGACTTAGGGGCCAACAGGCCCCGAGCCGGGTCCCCGCTACCAGTGGTTGTGTGCAGCGCATGAGATGGACTCAGTCCATGAACGAGAACGCCATGCGCGCATACTACGGGTCTACAGAGGGGGGAACTAACCTCACTGCGTACCGTGTTAGGATGCTGTCTCTGTTCCAGGATCTTGAACCAGCCGTCAACGTCTCGGCCCAACGACTGTCGGATCAGGTGCGGGTCATTCAACGCAATCACATGTTGGATGACGCCGCGCTTGATAGGCTGCGCTCAGAGGTACTGAACTACTGAGCAATCGTATCATCTTGACTCCGGCACAAACCGCGGTGCAAGCGTCAGCTATTGATGCAACCCCACCGCGGTCAAATCCTGCTGTTGTAGAGGAAGATGGTAGGGTTGCCACGGTAAGTAGCCAGTGCAACGACCGATTGAGGAGCGCACTGGAGGATGCGCTTCGTGAGTATCGATCAACTCCTACCGAACTTAGGCCCCGCTTACCACGGCTACCCATGCATAAGAAAAATAGGGCGCTGGTGTGTGCCCTGGACTCGCAACTCAAGAATGTATTCGAGAGTAGCGAGGACCTCGTTGATACACACTCGATCCTGTTCTGTGGGGCTGTTGCGGCATGTCGTTTAGCTAATGTCAAGTTCCCGAACTGTGACTTAGCTACTCGACCAAAACCTGCCGTACCAGTCTGGCAGCGCAGGAATGAGCGTCGTATCGTCGGGGCCAGGGTACTCATCGGCAAACTATACTGCTTCAGGGAGGGCAATACACGACCACGCGTGATGCGCTTTGTGAGGCGGGCATTCTCGGGGACTGAAATCAGTCCTCAAGAATACATGTCCCGTGTCACAGAGCGCATCGACTTCCTGAAGCAGAAAGTTTATGCATGGGCGAGCCGTATTCGGCGGTATAAGCGACGGGTTGATCGGTATTCGCAGAATCGCATGTTCCAGTGTGACGAGAGGTGTGTATACAGAGCTTGGGAGCGACCTGACCAAAATGTGACAGACGTGTGCCACCCGGGTGATGCCGCTACGAGTTCCTTCTGGCGCAGCATCTGGTCGGTGCCCGTCTGTCATTCTGAGGCTGATTGGATGCGCGATGTCGAGCGAGTGTGTGAACCTATTCGAGAAATGGCACCAGTTGTAATCACATCGTTAGATATAGCCAGAGCAGTTCGTCCGTTACCGAACTGGAAGTCACCGGGACCGGACGGACTGCATAACTTCTGGCTCAAGTGGCTTAGCAGTTCACACACTTGCCTGGCATCCCAATTCCAGTCATCCTTAGAGTCTGGGTCCCTGCCGCAGTTCTTAACAACAGGCGTTACTCACCTGCTCCATAAGTCAGGTAGTCCCACGGAACCCCAGAACTACAGACCGATCACGTGTTTGTCGACGGTCTATAAACTTCTTACATCCATTTTGAGAACGAAAATTAATACACACATTGACAATAACTCCATTATGTCTGCGTCTCAAAATGGATGTAGGAATGGGTCCCGTGGTACTAAGGAGCTACTCCTCATCGACATGGCCATTAGCCAACAGGTCCGTCGATCCCGCAAGGATCTGTCAACATGTTGGATAGATTATAAGAAAGCCTACGACTCGGTGCCACATTCATGGCTCATGAGGGTGCTGGAGTTGTACAAGATAGATGCAACTCTATGCACCTTCCTTAAGTCATGTATGGGGCAATGGAGGACGGTCCTTCGATATCCAGGATGTCGACAGATTCAGGGGAACGATGAATCTGTATGGATAAAACGGGGAATATTCCAGGGCGACAGTCTGAGTCCACTTTGGTTCTGTTTAGCCCTGAATCCTTTAAGCACATTGCTGGAGAATTCAGGGCTAGGCTACCAGTTGAGGAAAGATGGTCAGGTTATATCTCACCTGCTTTACATGGATGACCTGAAGCTCTTTGCCCCCAACAAATTGCGACTGATGGAGCTACTGAAAGTAACTGAAACTTTTAGTAACGCCATCAGGATGGAATTTGGTGTGGACAAATGTGCAGTCATGTATGTAAAGCGAGGGGAGATTATGGAATCCGAGGGGCTTCAGCTCTCGGATTCCATACACCTAAGATCCCTTTCCTCATCCGAGAGCTATAAGTATTTGGGTATGTCGGAAGCGTTAGGTATCAACGTAACTGATATGAAGCAATCGTTGAGGGAGCGCTTCTTTGGTCGCCTAAAGAAGGTATTAAATAGCCTTCTTTCAGGTGGGAACAAGGTGCGCGCCTTCAACGGTTGGGTCATGCCGGTTTTAATGTACTCTTTCGGCATACTCAAATGGACTCAGACCGAACTCGACGCTCTGGATAGAAGAGTCCGTACACTGTTGACCGAAAATCGGATGCATCACCCACGATCATCGGTGATGAGACTGTACATCCCGCGGAAGTGCGGGGGTCGAGGCTTTTTAAATGCGAAGACCCTCCACAACCGCGAGGTGTGCAGCCTCAGGGAATATTTTATAAAAGCCGAAGTGGGTATGCACCGAGATGTGGTCGCAGTGGACAAGGGACTCACCCCGTTGTCCATGGCTAAAGAGAACTGGCGCAAACCTGTAATACTTACTACCGATGACCGCAAGAAAGAATGGCAGGGCAAGGTGCTTCACGGGCGCTTCTACCGGGCTCTTCATGGGCCCGATGTAGATTTTCTAGCGTCCGTGTCCTGGCTACGTTTTGGTGACCTCTTCGGGGAAACCGAAGGTTTTGTCTGTGCAATTATGGACGAAGTTATGTTAACGAACAACTACCGGAAAGGACGGGACGGTTGACGTGTGTCGGGCATGCCACTGTCCGGGTGAGTCCATCAGACATATTATTTCTGGTTGTTCCCGTCTAGCTAACGGCGAGTACTTGCACAGACACAATCAAGTAGCCAGAATTATTCACCAGCAACTTGCGTTGAAATTTAAGCTTGTGGAATCTGAGGTACCGTACTACAAGTATGTGCCCGACCCAGTTCTCGTGAAAGACCATATCACGCTGTACTGGGATCAGTCTATCATTACTGACAGGACTATTGTTGCCAATAAGCCTGACATAGTGGTGATAGACCGATCAGCGCGCCGAGTAATGATAATCGATGTTACTATCCCTCATGACGAGAACCTCGTGAAAGCTGAGAAAGAGAAACAAATTAAGTATCTCGACTTGGCACACGAGGTTCGCGACATGTGGAATATGAACTCGGTTATCATTGTGCCGATTGTCGTGACGGCCAATGGCCTGATAGCCAAGAGCCTCGACGAACATCTGTCGAAGCTCTCTTTAGGCGGTTGGATCAAGGGCCTGATACAGAAGGCAGTACTCCTCGATACGGCTCGCATTGTGAGGAGGTTCCTGTCTCTGCAACCCTAACCACCGGTGACTTGGACCCTGCTCCCGACACCGGCGGACCCCTATTTTTTATATTTTTAAATGTTTTTATATCTTTTTTAGAAATATTTAAAAATGTACTAAGTAAGATGAATAATAAATAAAGGAAATAATAATAATAAGTATTGTTAGGAGGTTCCTCTCTCTGGAGCCCTGACCGCCGGTAGCATGGACCCTGTTCCCGACACCGGTGGGCTACAATTTTTTATATTTTTAAAGGAAATAATAAAAATAAATCTTTATTGACAAATTATTTCTCAAACATCAGTGTAGCTCTGGCTCTTGTACTAGGAGTTCCTGTATCACAAGAGCCAGAAATACTTAAATATGATTTTATGAGATCTCTAGCGTTTCCCCGTAGTCCATACGCTTCTAACTTATTTAACAATACTTCGTGATTGACAGAGTCGAAGGCCTTTGTCATATCCATATAAAGTGCCGAGACATATTTTTTACCATCCATGCCTTTTAGTACCGTTTTGCAGAAAGTGTAGAATGCGTTGTTAATAGATTTATTTTTTCAGAAACCCATTTGTTCTTTGGCAAGGATGTAATGTTTTTCCATGTAGTTGAATAAATTTTTATAGATAAATTTTTCAAACACTTTTGATAAAATAGGTATTGGAGATATCGGTCTATAACAGTCCATGTTTTCTCTATCCTGTTTTTTAAATATGGGAATTACCACGGACAGTTTTAATTTTGATGGAAAGACCCCATCCTCAATGCATTTATTAATTATATGACACAGTACAGGTGCTATTATTTTAGCAGTTACCTTAATTATTTTAGTACATATTCCATCATACCCCACACTATTTGTATTTTTTAGGCACTTTATTATTTGGACGATTTTCTCTGGGGTACACGGGCTCATAAAAATCGAGTTTGAATTAGTATGTGTAATTATATACTTGGGGTTTTTGTTGATAGAGTGTTTATGTGGTTCCTGCTTTGAAAAAAAGTTGTTGAATTCGTTAGCAATTGTGATTGGATCTGTGATTGGTATCTTATTTACAATTATTTTGTCATTTTTTTTTAGCTGCTGGTTGAAATTTGTTTTATAGTTATTTATTACCTTCCACGTAGCTTTAGCTTTATTTACTGAGGTTTTATTATAGTAATCATTCGTGATTTTTGGGTTACTTTAATGATTGCTTTTAAACTTTTATTATATATTTTGTATGAATCTTTAAGTTGTTGGTTTGGTGATTTTCTGTATTTATTATGTGTCCACCTCCTAACCCGTACCTGAGCAAATATTCATATGCTGCGTTTGATCTAGGGAGACGAGGAAAGCCTACCGCTTACACTCTACAACGTACATACAACATGTACATTGTACCCAAATACAATCGACTATTAACGACTATCGACTTCTAACTGACAAATGGAAGGCCGAATCGTAATGTTCGCATTTTGGTTAGAACAAAGTATATTGTTCAGTAGTGACAGCACCATAACATCCACAAATGGACTAAAACAGATTATAATGTTTAGTATTATAATACTAACTTGTACTTGTGTTACAAGTCAATCAAACGCTGCTGATGAGTACTGCTTCCTGTAAAAGTCTAGCTCAGAAAATTGCTTTGAGACTAGTGACGTATGTCCCTGGGAGTGGGGTAGGATTCACGAAGTATCACAACCTAATTTGATAGCTACGTTCTAAAGAACGCTAGGGACTGTGTCTCGTTAAAATCAAACCCAGGCCGTTCTTGTAGGCCGTATCTCTGAATCGTCACAATTTAGCGAAACACACAAACTCAACTTGGGGAAGATTAGAGGGACAAGAAATGACGAAACATATGACCATTTCAGCGTTCAACAGTAACATTGCAATTTATTCTGCTACAGACTGAGTCTACGATGCGCTTGTGCAAATTGATCTAATAAATGGGGTAGACGGCCGTAAGGATGTTTATCAACGAGAGTACGCGTGTAAGAAAAGATAATGAAAACCGTCTTCTTCAATGGCATTGGCCTCACAACCCAAGTCTTAGGATTGGAAAAGACATGTTAGAAAGTGCTTAGGGAACGTATGTTGTTGGAGTTCGTAGCAGTGCCCTTAGTAGGACAATGCGCTTAGGTCTAACAATACACGTACGCCGGGCAAACGTTGTAAAACGAATCCATGTACTTGTACATGGGCCCGTTTGCGTTTGCAAGCGGCATCTACTTTTGGAATCTGATAAAGTAACGTAACGAACCAATTAATAGTTTCTTAAGCACAAGCGTAACGTTTCCTTATCAAACTTCTAGCATATATCATATCTTTGCGTCCTCTTGTTTTATTAACTTCATACTTTATTGGCGTTTTGCCTCATGAGAATTGATATTATTCGTGTATATGTTATGGACCAAGTGATGAATTGGGCATTATACATAATGCCCGGTCATTATGAAAAATGGCCAATATAAGAGTGCAATTCGATAAGAATTATTCAAATAATCAAATTGACCGGGCATTATACATATTGTCCATCACCTTTTGTGCAGAGTAATACAAACATATTTAATTACTATTTTTTTATTGTTATTGTCATAAATATTGAACTATTGAAATAATCAGACTCATTATTTGGATTAATCAAGTCATATTAAAAATATAACATAAAACATATTTAAAAATCGAAAAATTTACAACATGTCTGTCTAATATTGTTTTATAGAAATGACTTATTACTATCGTACTATATATATCCTACTTATCCTACTCATCATTATCATCTGCCTAGCCTTTTCCCAACGATTTTGGGGTTGGCTTCCAGTCTAACCGGATGCAGCTGAATACCAGCATTTTACATGGAACGACTGCCTATCTGACCTCCACAACCCAGTTAACTCTGGGAAAACGATACCACTTGGTAAGACTGGTGTCAGACTTTTGGGGCCACTGACTACCTGTAACGACTATCAAAGATGGACAAATGAGTCGGGACCAGGCGCGAAGGAATCTCGGTATGTAAGGGTGGTCACCCATCCACAGACGAACCTAGGTAAGCACGGCTTAACCTAAAGACCGACCCGAGCGGCTTGTATTATTTAACTACGAGCCTTTGCCTTTGCCTTTTTGGCTTGGCGACTACTACATTATCAGACTTCCAACCATTTTTACAACCACATCTAATATAAACGTTTGTGATGAGAAAATAAACATATATATTATAACCTTGCCCTCCGCATTTAGAGGACATTCTGCAACACTTTCTCAGCAAAATCTCTGTCTCTGGAACATCTTCAGGCAAAATAAATCTTAATTTCGTAATGCAGTGTTAACACACTCGCGTTGCCACTGAGTTACGAAACTGAAACCCATCCGCGTCCGTCCATATTCGCTTACAATGCAAAACTAAACAAAAACAATACCGCTTGAAGTCCGCCGCACGAGCCGCGCGCTGGATGGCGGTCTCTGATTGGTCAAAGCGTGCCACGCCATGTGTGCCTCCCTCCCCGCCCTCACACCGCCAAATTAAAAATCCGTCAAATTTAGCTTTATTATCAAATTGACCAATTATCGTATAGCAATATAATAATGACCGTGCAATGTGATAAATAATGAAGTTAAGATAGTATTAAACACTTAGCCCGATAGAGATAGCCATTATGCATAATGCTTGAACATTATCTATACTTATAATAAATCTGTAGAGAGGTCAATTCTGTACATGAAATATATTTACAAAATAACTATCGGGGGGTGATTAGTGATCGATACTGATGCCAAAAATGCAATCAGTAAAATTTTTGTCTGTCTGTCTGTCTTTCTGTCTGTCTGTCTGTCTGTCTGTCTGTATGTTATTTATAGAAAAAAAAAACTACTCGACGGATTTTAACGAAACTTGCTACAATTATTCTACATACTCCTGAGCAGGTAATAGTATACTTTTCATCACGCTACCATTAATAGGAGCAGAGCAGTGAAAGGAAATGTTGGGAAAACGGGAGAAGTTACTTGGTTTTTTTAGCTTCCGTCGCGTGTGCAGCCTTAATGGTTAAAGCTACATAGAAATCATGTAAAACGGAAATATTCCGCATAAAATTATATAAAAAATATCCCAAGACAGCATATGTCTATCTTTTATAGTTGACTCACAATAACACGTGTAACTCCCGATAGCTTAGCAGTTCGGAGATTTGTTATTATTATATTTGTTTACTCTTACGTTTATAATATTCTCACTCAACCCCAATTTTGAAACTTCACGCGGGCGAAGCCGCTGGCAGAAGCTAGTGTATAATAAACTTATATTGTCACTTACGGGATATCTTCCGTGATTATTTGGTATTTTGAGTTCCCGATATTTCGACGCTGTTGCAAGCGCCATGATCGCGGGTTGAATCCAATAGTGCGCGTAGCAAAAGACAAAGAAAGAGGGTAGACAGATTTGTCTGCTCGTAACAATTTAATTTACATCCACCCGCATACTCCAGTCAACCCGCGATCATGGCGCTTGCAACAGCGTCGAAATATCGGGAACTCAAAATACCAAATAATCACGGAAGATATCCCGTAAGTGACAATATAAGTTTAGTTTTAAACCGTGAAAGCCTAAAACAGTGATTATGTATAATGCCCGCATTAATCACCTGGTCCATAACATATATATATAACAGTGAATTCCAATATTAACTTCACCTTGTGTCCCATCCCTGTCCCCTAGCCTCTAAGGAAGGGACAGGGCTAAGACAAATCCCTCATATTTGGAATTCAGTCCATCTAGTCAGTGGGAGGCCATGCAGTCAAAGGTCGAAACCTACAGAGCTTGCGCGGAGGCGGGGCGCTGCTCCTTCCCCTAAGGGGGAAGCTGACTATAAATACTAATAAATAGCACGAATTAGGAAAAATGAAAATTTTATCAGCCTAGGGTGATTTAGGAACAGTCACAGCATCATCCGCTGTTTCAGCATTGTATACTTCATCAAAAGCGAGATTTTGAATACATTCAACGAACTTATCTATGTTAGAGGCGCTATAGTCTCGTTTCCGTGTGTACCAATGTGTTATGTTAGGACTTTCTTTGACTGGATATTGTAGAAGATGAGCAGTATGATCCGACAGCGCTGTATCCAATATTTCATACCTGGATCCATTTTTATTACAAATAAAGTTGTTTATACATGTTTTACTACTTAATCGCGTGGGTTCGTAAATCATTAGTTTAAGATTGTAATTATTTTCTTATTTTTTAAACATGTTTTACTGAGTATTTCGTTAAATTTGGAAAAAAATAGGTTTACCTTTTCTAATTTGTTGCTAGGGGTCTGTAAATGTTGATTATAATGGTATTATGCTCTAGAAGTTCAATGGCACTACACTCTAAGATATTTCTCATAGTATGTTCCTTTATGTCATAGATTTTAGCCTTCTGATTATCATGTACTAATGTGTACGCCCCTCCATTTCTATTGTGCCTAGAGAAATTTGAAATCAATGAGTAATTGGGAATTTTCAGTGAATAAGTATCCTCATTTATCATATTATGCTCCGTGATACAAAGCAAATCAACGTGTTTATTGTTACGGTTCAATTCGTCTAAGTATAACAAAAGTTCATCTGATTTACCCATTAGACTCTGATGTAGTATATAATTATAACTGATTATACACGAAAAAAATTGTTATCTTATGGTGACATCGATAGAGTACAACATTCATAGACCGTGTTTTTTGTCTCTATAATTTGGTTTTCATTTTGCTCTTGTTTGCTAGAATTTAGGGTATCATTGTTAGTATTGAAATCAATGAAGTCTGTTTGTGTGGAGCTATTTACCATGTTTTTTTGAGTGGGGGCCATTTTTTTCTCATTGTATTTTATTCATTTTAATTTATAATCTATTCGCAATATCTCTCTAAACCAAGACCTGCATAAATTAAGACTGAAGTGAGACTGACACCCATACCAGAAAACTAAGTCTGGCCTCCCGATGAGCCCCGCTAACATGCCGATTCCAACCTTTAATACAACCACCTTTTCTTTTACTTTTCTTGATAATGTTAGCAATGTTATGAATCAGATTGACAGTATGGTGGTTCTCGGTGATTTTAATCTAGGAGGAATTCAGTGGACTACGGATCCTAATTGTAAATACACAGTACCTAGCAATTATAACAGTAGATTGGAATGTTCTTTAGTTGATTTTTTGGCAATTAATAATCTCTATCAAGTTAATACTCGTAATATAAAGAATTGTAACGGCAGAATTTTGGATTTAGTTGTGAGTAGTTTTGAGGAAGGGAAGATAAACCAACCCTCACACATTCTGAGTAAATTAGATCCGCACCATCCTTCACTTTTATATTGTATTGAATCATCGAATAATACCTGGCTCCGTAATAACGATAGCAGTAATCTAAACTATTTCAAAGCGGATTACACCGCAATTTTAAAGGAACTAAAGAACACTGACTGGGAATCAATGTTTTCTTCTTGTTGTACTCTTGATGACATGGTGTCTGTATTTTATGAAAGGGTTAATGCTACGATAGAGATCAATGTCCCGAAACGCTTAAACAGCAGAAATATCCCCGTTGGTTCTCCTCTTCACTTATTAAATTACTTGCTGAGAAAAACAAAATCAGGCAACGGTACCGCAAGTTTAACAACCCGCGCGACAAAATAGAATTTTCGACATTACGCGAAAGATGTTCTAATTTGTTTGATACTTGTCATAAAACTTATGAACACAAAAAATAACTTCAGAAAAAACGCTTCAGAAGTCGGTGACCTTTGTTTGATTGATTTAGTTTTTTTGTCACCGACTTCTGAAGCGTTTTTTCTGAAGTTATTTTTCACTTTTTTGTTTTCTCTGAAGTCGGTTTTATTTTTTGTAAAAAAGTTTTTATTTTTCACTTTTTAGTGGTTCACATGTGCTTACCCCTTCACAGAGCGTACCGGCGTGATTTTAGGTTTTGAACTAGTGTAAACAATAGACAGATATGAGATTTCGGCAATCCCAATACATTTGCTATCATTTATTGAGGAGTTCCGTTGCGATATGTCCGAAGTTCTTCATTAGATCTTCATCAAATTGAATTGGGATCACTTCGAGAGAGTACAATTCCTAAAACTACCCAAACCGCTTCTAGTGTGCCTATAAAATGTGAAGAATTCTCTCTATTTCTCCAGAATCCCATCATCAGCTACTGATTTGATGATTATGAGACCACACAGGAAGCACCAGCTTTCAAATAAAATAAGAACTATCAAAATCGGTTCATCCAGTAGAAAGTACTGAGGTAACAAATATTTTCGAAATCGGGTGTATTTTACACATGTGCTTACCCCCTCAGAGCATACAGGCGTGATGTTATGTCATGATATAGTAGAAACAATGAACCTACAAGCAATGGCAGCAATCACTGCAGATTTGCTGTGTATTTTTGAAGAGTTCCGTTGTATATCTCCGAAGATCAGCATCAGATCTTCAGCAAACTAAAATGGGACCAAACGGGAAGCACCAGCTTTCAAACAAAAAAAGAACCATCAAAATCGGTTCACCCAGTCGAGAGTACTGAGGTAACAAACACAAAAAAAAAAAAAAAAAAAAAAAAAAAAAAAATACAGACGAATTGATAACCTCCTCTTTTTGGAAGTCGGTTGAAAATAGAACAGGCTGTAACTAAAAATGCCAAAGTGTTCTGGCAATGGCAGTGTTCTGGCTGGTGTTTGACGACCCGAATAGCGTAGTGGTAGTGACGCTGCCTTACGCCTGGGTTCGAATCCCGGTGGGAGCAAATGTTTGTGTGATGAGCATGGACATTTGTTTCCGAGTCATGGATGTTTATTATGTATAATAAGTATATCGTATAGTCGGGCCGTTAGTCACCGTTAATTGATATCCATTCAGTGTGATACGTAATACCAATATAATGATATTCTCGATTGCTATCAAAGTTCGATTCACAACCAAAGCTCGTTAGTCACTGGATATCAGAAAGATACATAATAGCCCTACAGGTCACAAAATATTTTACATTGACACTAGTAACTGCCTGATAGGCTGACTCCGTCACCACACAATGGTCGAGCCATCTTTGACACCCATGAGCCTCGCTGATAAAAGTGTACGTACCAGAGTCAATACCTAACATATTTATGTCCGCGTAATTGCATGAATCCTACTTAGGCAGTCTGTGATCTCAATGTACTCCGCACAGTTGGTATAAACACTGTACCTACACCAATATTGACCTATCACATAACACTATTTTAATCGCTGATAATAAACCATCATCTTTCAGAGATGCTGGTTTATTGAATATATGAATAGATGATCTATCCGTGACTTATCATTCAAGCTATCAATCAAGGTGTGTGCAACCCATTCAGCAGCGCATACATCTTTATGGTCCTTCGAGGCGGATCATCAGACATGGGCATTCAACATGACCTTCGTCTTGTCCATATTAATTTTTAGACCCACTCTTTCAGAAGCTCTACTGATGTCATCGAGCATTGTACAGAGGTCCTCCATGGTCTCAGCCATGACCGCAATATCATCGGCAAACCGAAGGTGAGGGTGTAGGTACTCGCCATTGACGTTAATGCTTAGCCCTCTCCAGTACAGAACCTTGAAGACATCCTCCAGTGCAGCGGGGAACAGTTTCGGAGATATGAGCAGGGGGGTGAAACTTCCATACATTGGCGTCAAACTAAATTTTCATAGATAGTGCTGCTATTTATACACAAGTTCGTCAACTGTTTTATAACTGTCATAAAGAAAACAGCTATTTTGAACAACTTGTCAATGATAGTTCCCAAGTTCGAATCCGTAGTCTAGAATTATTTTTTGCATTTATTTGGTTGAACAGAAACTAACCCACTTTCATTTTAAACGAAAACCAGAGTTGCGCATTTATCTTGTATACACTGTGTTCTTGAGGATATATATTAATTTTGAATAATACTTCTATAGCTCTTGTTAAACATATCATACAAAGGAAGTAGTAGTTTAAATGGCATAGTTTTTAAGTTATTGGTAATTTAAGTTTAACCAATTTAATTATGTTGTGCTGTGAGAAAGAGTCTTTATTTGTGAGATGTTGCCACTTTGTGCAACCAAAACTATCAAACTGAATTTCATATCGCAATGTTAAGTACACTTGTGAACAAAATAACCTAAGTTAGAGGCATTTTGTGTTGTGTTGTGATAAAATGAGTTTGTAATCTAAGATGAAACACGATATGTTTTTACTTATTGCCACTAAAAGTGATAAAAATGGTAAAAAATAAAAAAAAAATTGTAAAAATGGTCAATTTAATGGTCTGTATAACATGCCGAAGTTAATGTATAACCTCAGGAACACGGTGTATAGTGTATTATTATCTATGGATATGACGTCTCCCGTCTTACACGTCACTGCAGAAGGATAGTTTCCGAGGCTTGGTCATGAAGTCGCACTGAAATGGTGGCGTTTTTGAGCGATAGTCAATTTGGCACCGTTGGAGAGACTGCGGTACAGCCCAGGTCTTGATCGAATCAAAGGCTTTTTCGTAGTTCACAAACGCTCAACAGAGAGGCAAGTTGTACTCTTCGGTCTTCTACTCTTCATCGCTGAACATTAATCTGGAAATGTCCTTTCACAATACTATTTACTCTGTCTTCTCTATTGTATCTCAGCTACTAACACTAGAAATAAGTTATTTTGTATTAATTACTGTCCGAAATTATTAATTACTATTCCTTTATTCAGTTATTTACATATACATTTACATTTTTAAATATTTTTCTAATATAAAATTATAAAAAAAAAACGTTTCAAAATATGAAAAAATTGTAGTCCACCAGCGCCGGGAACTGGGTCCGAACTGCCGGTGGTCAGGGCTCTTGAGAGAGGAACCTCCTAACAATACGCGCCGTGTCCAGAAGTACTGCTTTCTGAATCAAGCCCTTGATCCAGCTGCCAAGCGAGGGCCTCCTAAGATGTTGGTCGAGGCTCTTGGCTATTAAGCCATTGGCTACATGACTATAAGCACAATGACTGCTGTACTCACGTATTATTATTTCTTTTATTCAATTAAATACAAACTTTTTACATTTTAAATATTTATCTAAAAATATATATAAAAAACATTTAAAAGTATAAAAATTGTAGCCCACCGGTATCGGGAACAGAGTCCAAGCTACGGTCAGGGCTCCAGAGAGAGGAACCTCCTAACAATACGGGCCGTGTCCAGGAGTACCGCTTTCTGAATCAAGCCCATGATCCAGCAGCCTAACGAGAGCCTCCTCAGGTTTTGGTCGAGGCTCTTGGCAATTAAGCCATGCGCTGATACGACTGTCGGCACAATCAAAATTTTGTGAGTGGGCGTAATAATAAGCAGAGATAATTTATACAATTTATATCACGAAAAATCTCTAACCTCAGAAAAAAGATTTTGTGAGGCCCTTGTCCATCGCGACCACATCTCGATGATCCCCACGTCGGCTTCTAGGAAATATTCCCTGAGACTGCATATCTCGCGATTGTGGATAGTCTTAGCGTTTAAAAAGCCACGACTTCCACACTTTCGCGGGATATACAGTCTCATAACTGTTAGACTACTGCAATAAAACTCACTTTAAATCACACTGTACTTTTATTTTACCAACCTTCTTGCCACACGGTTAACAACAGACTGCTCTCCGAGCTAACGCGCCACACCGACAACCGACTAGAGTGGGGATTCGATGTAGCGTGCCAGCTCGGTCGGTAAAACAGTTTAGCTAAGTTTTGAACGTTTCAATATGATTCCAAACAAATAAACTTTAAATTATAACTATTCGATTTAACAATACCTAGGTATATAAAATTACAAGAAATAATAAAAGCATAACTTTTAATGTACATTCTATTTTAACTAAATTGGTAAATCATAAGCAAATCACAAGTAACGCCATCTCGTGGTATAAGACGACAGTCGTTAACTTTTAACAGAAAATACACACCATCATAAAATTCTTGACGTATTTACAATATTAAAGTCTGACAATTCTAACATAACTGAAGAACGCGTGTGATGCATTCGAAATGCCGTCAATTATTTACGGACCTTCGTATCCAGGGCGTCTAGTTCGGTTTGAGTCCATTTGAGTATGCCGAAAGAGTATATCAAAACTGGCATGACCCAACCGTTGAAGGCACGCACCTTATTTCCGCCCGATAAAAGACTATTAAATACGAAAAAAGTATTTAATAGTCTTTTAGGCGGCAAAGAAGCGCTCCTTCAACGATTGCTTCATGTCAGCCACATTTATGCCCAGCGCATCCGACATGCCGAAATACTTATAGGTTTCGGATGCTGAAAGGGATCTAAGATTTACGGAATCTGAGAGCTGGGTTCCCACAGACTCCACAATCTCCCCTCGCTTGACATGCATGACCGCACATTTATCCACACCAAATTCCATCCTGATGGCGCTTTTGAAGGTTTCAGTTACCTTCAGTAGCTCCATCAGTTGCAAATCGTTGGGGGCAAAGAGTTTCAAGTCATCCATGTGAAGGAGGTGAGATATAACCCGACCATCTTTCCACAACTGATAGCCTAGACCTGAATCCTTCAGCAGTGTGCTAAGAGGTTACAAGTATAAGCAGAACCAAAATGTACTTAAACTGTCGCCCTGAAATATACCTCGCTCTATCCTTATCGGCTCGCTATTCCTCTGAATTTGCCGACATCCTGGATAGCGAAGGACTGTCATCCCATTGCCTCATACACGACATCAGGAAGGTGCGCAGAGTTGCATCAACTTTGTACAACTCTAGCACCCTCATGAGCCATGTATGTGGCACTGTGTCATAGGCCTTCTTATAGTCTATCCAACATGTCGACAGATCCTTTCGGGAACGACGAACCTGTTGACTAATAAAAAAAAAAAAAAAAAAAAAAGGGGTAGGGTTAGTAAAATTGTTACTAACCCTATGGACTCCGGTCTGAAATAAAAAGTTTCTATTCTATTCTATTCTAATGGCCATATCAATGAGGAGTAGCTCCTTATTACCATGGGACCCATTCCTACATCCATTTTGGGAAGCAGACATGACAGAATTGTCATCTATATGTTTACAAATTTTTGTTCTCAAAATGGATGTGAGAACTTTATAGACTGTCGGGAGACAGGTGATTGGTCTATAAATTTTGGGTTCCGCAGTACTACCCGATTTATGAAGCGGGTGGGTTATACCTGTTGTCAGGAGCTCTGGCAGCGACCCCGACTTTAAGGCTGACTGGAATAGGGTCTCCAAGCGAGCATGCGACCTTGTGAACCATTTAACTGGATTAAATGTGAAGCCCATCCGGCCCTGGAGATTTCCAATTATGCAACGGACGGACTGCACAAGCTACGTCTTGGGGGCTGATAGTAATTGCCCCCATTTCTGGTACTGGATAGCTCAATAACCCGAGTCCATTCACCCTCAGCATGGCTGACAGGTACCGACCAGATGCTGCGCCAAAACGAACACATTGCATCATCATCCGGCAGGCGCGTGTCAGCAAAGCCCTATAAACCCACCCGCCGCTTATACCTACGTATACGGCTTGCCCATTCATACACTTTCTGCTACAGGAAGTCGATGCGCTCTGTGACACGGGACATGTAGTATCGAGGATTGATATCAGTCCCCGAGAACGCCCGCCTCACAAAACGCATCACTCTAGGGCGAGTATTGCCTTCCCTGAAGCAGATCAATTTGCCGATGAGTGCTCTGGCCCCACCAATACGTTGTTCAATCCTGTACTGCCATGCGGGTACGGCTGGTTTTGGCCGTGTAGCTCTGTCATCAGAAAATTTGACACGAGCTACATGACATGGCGCTACGGCCGCATAATACAGGACTGAGTTCACATCGGTGAGGTCTGTCGGTGGACAGTCGTTGTGCCGACACGTTGACAGCTGTCTCAAGCACCTGAAACAGAGAGAGCATCCTAACACGGAACACT
The DNA here is from genome assembly GCA_916618015.1 of Xestia c-nigrum. Lineage (NCBI taxonomy): Eukaryota > Metazoa > Arthropoda > Insecta > Lepidoptera > Noctuidae > Xestia > Xestia c-nigrum. Next base: position 25,828,118 of record OU745254.1, on the reverse strand, counting down.
GTGTAGCCCCATAGTATGCGCGCATGACGTTTTCGTTATTCGATTGCATCCATCGCATGCGCTGCACACTTCCGCCGGGAGCTGGGACCCTATCAGAAGCCGGTGGGCCTCGAGGTCCTAAGCCGTCCGGCGCCCGGCGTGCTCCCCGTCGACGAGCAGGTGGTGGCGTCGTGGGCGGAGAGAAATACTCGTCGCTCGAGCTCGACGCAACTGCCAGGGCCGGTGTCACAGCACTCATGATGGGGCTGGGTTTCGGCGGCGGCGAGGCGGAGCTGAGCGACGGGTCCGGAGGCGGTAGGCGTGCGCGTCGAGCAGCGGCTCTGGTCAACATTATCTTGATATAAATACTTGATTTCTGATATCGTTTCTCGGTCTGACGTACGTCATTATTGATCAGATTTTTCTTCTATTTTTCTGCTTATTTATGGGCTGCATTTTATTTTGTGCGGTAAAAAATTAGTTATTTAATTTATATTAAATAACTAATTTTTAATAAAAGGGTTCCAGACTATTTAAAAACTATTTCAATTAATTATTTATCAACAAAATTAGGAACGAAATATCAAGACGTCTGTTGACGTTTAGTGTTGCCATTATTAGTATTGTTATTATATGCCTACCAGAAAGACACTGCGTTAGTATGAAGAAGCAGTCTATGATTCTGGTTTCTAAGAGCATAGATATTGTAAAACATACCTGATTCTCTTTGGATTTACGTTGTTACCTCTCATTTCCGGCAGGGGTCGCCATCTCTGGTTCCGATGACCGGCCGTTTAGCCTTTCATAGCGTTTATGATTTTTGTCGTGAAAAGAGCAAAGTTTTTCAAAGGTTAAAAAACCGACAAAAATACTATTGTATTCAAATAATTCATTGTTTTCGGTCTTTAAATAGTGTTAGAGTGATTGTACACTAATAATAAACACGTATTCAGTGTTTTCTGCAGTGTTCAGTGTTGTGTCATTGACGGTGATTCGGTAAGAAACGTAGGACAAAGTGCAAGACCAATGCACACGCCCAAGATTACCTACTTTCTTAACACAGACGCGGTGGACGCGGGCTTGGGAGCACACCTGAACAATATCATGTTGTCGGGCAAATGGAGTCGTCGCCAGCAAAAGTGGCATTCCAATGTGAAAGAAATGTTTGCTGTGTATGCAGCCTTAGTAAGACAAGGTGCACACATGAAGGACGCACATTTTCTAGTGCAGTCGGACAATCGAACTCTCATAGCGTAGGCTATGAGAGTAAGGAAAGAGGGGGGAACCCGGTCCTTAGCCCTGTTGGGCCTAACAAGCAAACTCCTTCACTCAACCGAACAGCACAACATAACGCTGTCGGCATCATACCTGCCGCCGGGGAGGTTAAACAGGATTGCAGACCGCCTCTCAAGAAGAAAACCGGTCCCCGAATGGCAGCTACAACCCCAAGCCAAGAATGTAATATTCCAAAAATGGGGCGTCCCAAAAGGGGGTTCGCTTCAAAAGAAACCGCAGTCGTCCCACAATACGTAACTTGGGACTCAACAGATGGTGTTCGATCGCGAGTTTCTCTAAAAAGCTCAATAGATGGCGTTGGTCAATTACGTCACAATCCTAGATCGCGATGTTGAGATTCTCCGCGCATAGGCTATAGTGATTGAATAAATAAAGTTTTTTTTGGTACTTGCTTTGGAACGGATTGTTTTATTTTATTGTGAAACATATTCCTCGGGCAGTTGACGAGTGAGTGCCGAACATTTGGTCCTACCGAGTCGGATCGCGAAAGTGAATCGCATCGACAAGTAGTGAAGTGACAGTTTTGTGTCGTATGGTGAGGCATAGAAACCAGTGGTGGATCGCCCTGAAGTGCCTGTAAAATCCCCGTGTGTGGGTGACCAGCGGAGTACAGCAGTGAAGCAACGAGGTTGCGGGCCATCTCCGCCAGAGGGCGCCACCACCAGCATCGAGGCAACGGTGACAGCAGCAGAGGCCCTGGAGGCCTAGAGCGACGAGCAGCAACGACATCAAGTGTGACGTCACAAACAGTGACGACATACTCGCAGCGGTATCAGCAGGGACATCGAGCGTGACGACGCACTCGCATCAGCGCGTGTTCGGAGAGGTTTGGCTGACAAAACTGTGAGTTACAATCAGTGTTATTATTCTGTAGACTTGTTAATTATCAGTGAAATTTGAAGATCAACATAGTGCAAAATCAAGTGTTGAGACTTTTAAGATTTAGTTGTAGTTAGAAAATACTGATAACAATAAGGTGTTGCGACGGGGTTTCTATTCCCGATTTGTAAACCTGAACACTTGTAAAAGTTTACCTGTTTTGTTCACTGACTTGTAATTTTTTGTCGGTTGCATTAAGATAATTGAATTAATTTGGTAATTAGAAAACTCAGTAATTTTTGTACACAATGGAATCCTTATGTAAATTGCAATTAAACAATAAAGCAATAATAGAAAAAGGTAGAATTAACTTTAAAAAATCACCTAAGGATCGCCTTACACAAACTTACATTGAAACAAGATTAGATTCAGTAGAGGTACAGTGGAAACAATTTGTTGAAACTCATAGGTGTATCATAGAAAAAGCAACCGACGAAGAATTGGTAAAGAATGTTTATTTTACGGCAGACACATATGATTTAACTGAAGAGTTGTACATAACCTATAAGTCTGAATTAAAGCAGCATTTACTTCAAACTAGTTCGTGCAAAAGTGATAATCCAAGTAGTATTAAACATTCTAATCAAAATAATTCAAATGTAAAATTGCCACAAATTAGTTTGCCTACGTTCTCGGGACTCTATTCTGAATGGGTAACGTTCCGCGATTTATTTACGTCACTGATCCATAAAAACGATGCACTGGATGACGTTCAAAAACTCCATTATTTAAAGAGTCATCTCTCAGGTGAAGCAGAACAGTTGCTTCGACATATTCCTGTAACTGCGTCTAATTATAATGAGTGTTGGTCAATTCTAAACGGGCGATTTGATAATAAAAGGTTTTTAGTTAACTGCATGCTCAAACGACTCATCCATCAATCTTCGGTTACTAAAGAATCATCAACTAACGTTAAAACTTTGTTAGATACGACTGTTGATTGTATGCATGGTTTACGCAGTCTAGGAATTGATGTCAGCTCTTGGGATTCAATTGTAGTGTTTTTAGGCTCCGAAAAATTAGATGCCGAGTCCCGAAAATTGTGGGAACTAAGAATTAGCTCTAATGATGATATAGCGACGTTTGATGAGTTCAAAACTTTTATGGAGTCTAGGTTTAGAGCCTTGGAGTATTTAGATCCGAAAATTAATAAACCAGGTAGTAGTCGTGATAATAACGCCAAATCTTTTCATGTCGCTTCTCAAAGTAAAGTCGCTTCTCAAAGTAAATGTGCTATGTGTTCTGAAGATCATAAATTGTGTCACTGTAAAACGTTTGCTAAGAAAAATAAATTGTGACGAACGTCGTGAGTTTGCACGAGTCAATAAGCTTTGTTACAACTGTCTAGGAGCAAACCATTCTGTCTATTCTTGTCGTCAGCAAACTAAATGTCACCTTTGTAAAAGGAAACACCACACACTACTTCACCCAAAGTCAACTGCCAATTCTGCTGAAATTGTTGATGGTTCAGCAGAAACGAAGGTGGTGGCTGCTAATGCAGCTACCTCTTCCAGTCAAAGCGAGACTAAACCCATTTGTTGTTTTGCGGATGTTCACAACCACGGTCTGTTAGCCACAGCATTGGTCAACGTTGAGTCAAGAACTGGTACTGGTTTTGTTTTAAGAGCTCTGATGGATCAGGGCTCTCAAGTCTCTTTTATAACAGAGGCTGCAGTACAGTTGCTCGGATTGAAGAAAACACCTGCTCACACCGACATATTCCGACTAGGCGATGACGAGGAAACCTCAATGCCCTCTAAGTGGATAGTTCGATTTAAATTGCAGTCTCGTCTAGATCCCACATTTGTTTTATATGTCGATGCTTATGTATTAAATAAACTCACATCTCATCTTCCTGAGAAGAAGATCGTTAAGATGTCGGCTTCGTTCTCGTCCTTACAATTAGCTGATCCGTCCTTTGATACACCAGGGAAAATTGATTTACTGTTGAGTACGCGGGTAGTCGGAGAAGTTTTATTGGAGGGTTTAGTCAAGGGTCCACCAGGATCTCCAGTCGCTCAAAAGACTAAATTAGGCTGGATCTTGTCTGGTGAGATCCCATCGTCGGCAAGCTCTAGGCCAGTATGTTATCATACTGTAGTACAGTCATCGGACGTCAATGACCTTTTGCGTAAGTTTTGGGAGTTGGAGTCAGAGCCCTCAGTTCGTAGTGTGATCTTGACAGAAGAAGAACAAAAATGTGAGGAGTTCTACTCTAAGACCACCAAACGCGACGCAACCGGGAGGTATGTTGTAAAACTACCATTCAAAACCGATTCGCCCAGTTGCACGTTTCGGGGGTCAGAGGTCATTGCCCGTAGGCGCTTTATCAACTTAGAGAATCGATTATTGAAGGAACCGGAATTTAGGACACAGTATAGTGCAGTCGTTAACGAATACATTCAACTCGGACATGCTGAAGTTGTCCCTCAGATAGAATTAGCTAATGATGCGTTCTACCTACCACACCACGCCGTGGTGCGGGAGGATAAAAGCACCACTAAGGTTAGGGTCGTCTTCGACGCTTCATGTTCAGGCCACAATGGAGTATCATTAAATAAGGAATTAATGGTTGGCCCAACCCTACAACCTGATTTGCGTCAAACTATTATGCGGTGGCGCTGTCATCCCATAAGTTTGGTCGCAGATATCGTAAAAATGTACCGTCAGGTCAAGGTTGCAGAGGAAGATGCTGATTATCAGCGCATTTTGTGGCGTGATAATCCAGAAGCTGAATTGAAGCATATTCGGTTGCTGCGTGTCACCTTTGGAACCTCCTCTGCGCCATACCTAGCGGTCCGGTCTCTGCAGCAACTAGCTCGTGACGAAGGAAATGATTTCCCTCTAGTTGCAGACCGGGTTCTTACATCCTTTTATGTAGACGACCTGTTAACGGGTTGTCAATCTGTCGCTGAAGGTGAACAAATTTATCACCAACTAAATGAATTATTAGGCCGTGGGGGCTTCAAGCTTCAGAAGTGGTCCAGCAACAGTGACGAATTATTATACAAAATTAACGGAGATACTGTTAGGCAGGACAAATTAGAACTTAAAATAGATACACTTACGAAGATTTTAGGGTTAACTTATGATAGAAAATTAGATGAGTTTAGATATACTGTCCAACTTCCTCCGCCCGAAACCCCCATAACCAAGCGTAAAGTGATATCTGACATCGCTCGTTTATTTGATCCTCTCGGCTGGCTTGCGCCGGTAATAGTAACAGCCAAGGTGTTTATTCAACGCCTGTGGTTAGCAGGATCCGAATGGGACGATGAACTTCCAGATCACCTGTTAAAAGAATGGCTTCGTTATAGAAACAACCTTAGCCATCTTAGGGACTTCCGTCTGCCACGATGGATTAATACGAGTCAACTTGACGTCCTACTAGAGTTACACGGGTTTTCTGACGCCTCTAATGTCGCTTACGCAGCCGTTGTCTATGTTCGGTGTATTGATGCCAATGGTCACGTCCATGTTAGTCTGGTTGCAGCTAAGACCAAGGTGGCCCCTGTCAAACAGGTATCCATACCTCGTTTGGAGTTATGCGGCGCCTTGCTGCTTTCAAAGCTTCTGCGTGAAGTTTCTGACACCTTGGATATCTGTAAGGAAAACGTACATGCCTGGACCGACTCGACAGTGGTGCTCGCCTGGTTAAGCAGCCACCCGAGCCGCTGGAAGACCTTCGTCGGCAACAGAGTGTCTGAAATACTTAGCGTTACGGAGAATAGTCAGTGGTCACACGTCCAGTCTAGTGATAATCCCGCAGACAGCGCATCGCGCGGTGTGAATCCCTCCGAATGCGTTGAGCTAGAGTTGTGGACACAGGGACCTAGTTGGCTGAAAAATAAGGAAATTAATTATAATAGAAGGGAAATTAAAGAAACTAACCTAGAGGAAAGGAAATCATTAGTAGCATGCAACACCGTAGTAAAGGAAATAATTGAGGATTCTATAATGTCAAAATATTCATCTCTTAGAAAAGTTACCAGAGTAATAGCTTACTGTAAAAGGTTTTTAAAGTTCAAAGATAAAAATTATACTACAAAATTTGATAAGTTTCTCACACATTCTGAAATTCAAGGGGCATTACTTACCTGCATTAAATTATGTCAAAGGGAACATTTTGGATCGGAAATCGATAATTTAACTTTGAAAGGAGAAATAAATAAAAAGGGGGTACTTACCTCGCTCAATCCTTACCTGGATCAGGAACAGATTTTGAGAGTTGGCGGTAGGTTACACAGGGCCAACCTTCACGAAGACTCAAAGCATCCTGTAATTCTTCCTCGTAAATCACATTTAACCAACCTCCTGATAGCTGATGCACATGAGAGAACGTTGCATGGCGGGCCTCAGTTAGTTCTTAACTATTTGCGATCCAAATATTGGATAATCCACGCAAAGGGTGTCGTTAGGCACCACGTACGGAAATGTGTCATTTGCATCCGTCATTCTGCTCGATCGACACATCCATTAATGGGGTCATTGCCCTCTGCTAGGGTTAATGCAGGTCGACCTTTCTTTAGAAGTGGCGTGGACTATGCAGGTCCTATTAGCATTCGGCCTACTAAGGGTCGCGGCTATCACTCCACCAAAGGCTACATATGTTTATTTGTTTGTATGGTCACTCGGGCCATACATCTAGAAGTTGTCAGCGACATGACGTCGCAAGCCTTTTTAGCTGCCTTCAAGCGTTTTACAGCGAGGAGGGGCCATTGTGGTGAGATGTGGAGTGATAACGGCACTACCTTTGTAGGAGCTAACAAGGAGTTGAAGGTGTTGTTCAACCACGAAAGGTCCGGCATAGCACCTGACATTGTTGATTGGTTGGCAACCAACGGAACAACTTGGAGCTTTATTCCACCTCACTCCCCGAACTTTGGTGGGCTTTGGGAGGCTGGAGTGAAGTCGACCAAACACCACCTTAAAAGAGTAATTGGTACAAGTACACTCACTTTTGAGGAACTGACTACCACCCTTGCTCAAATAGAAGCCTGTCTCAACTCCAGGCCCATTTCCATCATCAGCACTAATCCAGAAGATCCAGGCCCATTGACACCAGGTCATTTTTTGGTAGGCGAGCCTTTGCTTCTCGTGCCCGAAACAAATTTTGAAAACTCAAATATTGGCACTTTGAGAAGGTGGCAGCTGACTCAACGCATGGTTCAGGACTTCTGGCGTAGGTGGTCGCGTGAGTATCTGGTTCAATTCCACCAAAGGAACAAATGGGCGCATCAAACCGTAGAACCAAACGTGGGTGATGTGGTGTTGGTTATGGAAGATGATCTTCCACCTGCAAGATGGCTCTACGGACTTATTACTGAAAAGCATACTGGCTCGGACAAGATCACAAGAGTGGTTTCATTGCGTTGTAAGGGTTCCACGATTAAAAGACCTGTGTCTAAATTGATCGTGCTTCCTGTTACATCATAAATAATATGTTAAGGATTTGTTTATTTGGTTAATTTTAAGTTTAGAATTAAAATTGTTTTTGTTAAATTTATGTTTAGAATTAAGATGTCATAATATGTTTTCAAGGTTAAGCTGTTGTAATTTTGTCATCCACATACAGTCCACTAGTCTTTTCACTTCCCACCAAACGTTTTGTATTGTTTCATGGTGGGCGGTCATAGTTATCTTGTTATGTTTAAACTAAGTTCTGGACATTCTGTCCATGGTGGGCGGGATGTTCGATCGCGAGTTTCTCTAAAAAGCTCAATAGATGGCGTTGGTCAATTACGTCACAATCCTAGATCGCGATGTTGAGATTCTCCGCGCATAGGCTATAGTGATTGAATAAATAAAGTTTTTTTTGGTACTTGCTTTGGAACGGATTGTTTTATTTTATTGTGAAACATATTCCTCGGGCAGTTGACGAGTGAGTGCCGAACAGATGGGTCAGCAGTTTTTTGCGACGCCTTCAGTCGAGTTTGGGACTTTCAGCTGGGCTGGGTATTCCCTCCACCCAAATTGATCCCTCGGGTGCTCCATCATCTGAACGGGGCCATAGGGACATACATAGTAATAGCACCACAGTGGGATCAGTGCTTTTTGCTGGCCGATCTACAAGCCAGGGCCCTGTCAGACCTAATATCGATAACAGATCTGCGGAAGAACCTGATAGATCGATCAACAGGGCTCTGTCCTCCACAAGTGGACAAGTTGTCCCTCCAGGCGTGGAAAATTGGGGGTGGTCAGATCAGGTAGCAAACTGAAGTAGGGAGGAAATTGAATTATTAAGTAATAGTTGGCGCAAAAGCACTCTAAATACTTACAAAGCCCCTATTAAAAGGTGGCTATCATTTTGTGCCACAAATAATATTAATAAAAGAAATCCTGACGGCAAAGACGTTGCAAGATTTTTAGCAGATCTGCATTTAAAAAGAAATATTTCAGTGAATACAATTTTATTACATATATCAGCTATTTCTACCTTCTGTGCTTCAAATGCAGACAATATATTATAAACAAATTTCTTTGTTCAACATGTTTTAAATTATCAAAACATCCACCTACAAAATCCCCTATTTGGGACACAAAAATAATTTTCAATTGGTTGAAAACAGTTCCAAGCACAAATTCCCCTTTTGATATCTCAAGAAGAACTGTAATTATTTTATTGTTAGCATCAGGCAGAAGGATACATGACCTTACCTTGTTGGATATTTCTCAAAGCAAATTCATAGAAGAAAAAGAAAAAAATATATTATGACCAAAATTTGGATCAAAAACAGACTCAAGCAAATATAGACAGTCTGGCTGGTCTTTATTAAAACACCCAGATGCAAATATAATGTCCCTTGAGACATATTTCAAAATTAATTCAGATTTCACGGGAAAGAAGCCTAAATAGTAATGTTACAAGTTGAAAAGGCCAAATAAAACCAGCTGCAAGGACTATTTATAGCAGGTTGGATTAAATCTATATTTAACGATTTAAATTTAGAAGCTACTCCAGGAAGCGTCAGAGCAGCTGTAGCATACAAAGGCTGGTGGGAGAATGTTCCTGTAGATGATATATTGTAAACTGGAAGAGTGATAAAACCTTCAGAAAGTTTTACTGTAGAGAGATTATTAAAAATACAAAAAATGAAGAGGAAGATTTGTTACGATTAAATTTCTCAAGTTTTAATTCGAATTGTTAAGTTTTATGTGCCAAAATTGATTGTTTAAGTTGAAGTACCTAACAAATTGTTTATTTAATTTCAAATGATTTTAATTATTAATCAGTAATATAACCTTACTGATTATGATAATTGATAATAAATGTTTAGTCTGAAATGAATTTCTTTCATTCTTTAACACATTTATTTATTTCACATAGCGTTTATTGTGTTACCTTCGCCAGCAGATATCAAACAAGTCTTCATACTAACGCTGTGTCTTTCTGGTAGGCATATAATAGGACTGTTTTACACTAAAATAAAACAGTAATTATGTGTGATTATGTGCTGAAAGAAATACACAGCGTTAGCTCAAGGTCCTTGCTGGTATGAAGACACTATGAAAGCCTAAACGGCCGGTCACCGGAACCAGAGATGGCGACCCCTGCCGGAAATGAGAGGTAACAACGTAAATCCAAAGAGAATCAGGTATGTTTTACAATATCTATGCTCCTAGAAACCAGAATCATAGACTGCTTCTTCATACTGACTTCAGTTATCACTTCAAAAACATGACAAAGTGTTTGTGCGATAATGTCCTGTGTCAGGCTTTGTACGCATCAAAGACTACAATATATATAATGAGATAGACGGTACTCTCAACAGTATTTCCGTCATCATACAAGCAGCGCTCTCTATCCGTGGTGGTTAAATCAAAAACGAACAAAATAAATACAAAAAGTGTGTCGTGACCGAGGTTTGATCTTACGATCTGCAGCTCCTAAGTCAGTGGTAGTTCTCAACAGGCTACCCGTTCTATTGACAATCTGCCTAAAATAGCTGTTCTATTGCATGCTATGACAGTTGTCAGTTGGTGACAGATGGTTGATAGTGTAACCATGAATAAAATACGTTTCTATCATTGATTGATTTAATTCTTTTAGTTTTTTATATTTACATAGATTGGTGTAGATTAAATACATATGGTTTCTCAATCTAATTTATCAAAATTGTTATTTTCAATTAAATCTTATCACTGTTATAAAGTGGCAACCCAACCAGTAAATAATTTCATCCTCAGGGATAGCTGGCGCTAGTTTCCGTACAAAATTTTCGAGCAGGCTCCAATGTTCTAAGAGAGCACAGCATGGTACGCATTGTTACCTGTTTAGATCAGTGAGTGGCGGCGAGACTGTCGAGCTGATCGAAGGAATGCAGAGGAGAGTCGGGCGGCAGCAGCTCTGTGGAAGGCGACTCTCCGAAGCCGCTGTCGGCGTCGGCCGGCTCGTCGCGCTCACTCAGCAGTGCCGGGCGCAGCGCCAGCGGCCACGCCGCCAGGTAGGACGCCACCTCTGACGCGCTCGGCCGCCGCTCCGCCGTGCGCGCCCAGCACAACCGCGCCAACCCGCGCCTGCAACACGCCCAGCAACATGATCAGCGGCCTGAGCACCTGGCTCGAGCACCCCACCCGCCCGCACACTTACGTCTGCGGCGTGGCATCCAGCGGTAGCGGCGGGGAGCCGCCGGTCGCCACGTACTCCAGCACGCGCAGCGGCGACATGCTGCCGTAGGGCCGCGCGCCCAGCGTCACCAGCTCCACCACTAGCACACCCAGCGCCCACACGTCGGACGCGGCCGAAAACACGCCATGCGCCAGGCTCTCGGGCGCCATCCACAGCACGGGGAACAGGCCGCGACGCCGGCACGCGTACTCAGGCGCGCCGTCCGCGCCGGACACCGTGTCACGCGCCATGCCAAAATCGGCCAGCTTCAGCGAGCGCCGCACGTCCACCAGGCAGTTGGCGGCGCGCACGTCGCGGTGCACCACGCCGCGCACGCTTAGGTACTGCAGTGCCTCCGCCGCCTCGCGCGCCAGCCGCGTCAGTGCCGCGGCCGAAACGTGCTCCGCCTCGCCGCGCGCGGCAGGCCCATCCAGCACCTCCAAGTCCGCGCCCTCCACCAGGTGGCGCCGCGCGCGCAGGTAGCCCAGTAGGTCGCCAAAGAACGCCAGCTCCATGAGCACTAGCGGCGGCCCGTCCGCAATGCATACGCCGACCAGACGCACGATGTGCGCGTGCTCGAGAGACGCGATCGTGCACGCCTCGCGGAGGAACTCGCTCTCCTCGGCGGGCGCGGCGTTCTCGCGAAGAGCCTTGGCGGCGATGAAGCGCGGGGCGCGCGCGGGCTCGCACAGCCGCGCCAAGCGCACGCTACCAAAGCGGCCTGCGCCCAGCTCTTCGTGCAGCTCTAACGCCGCGCGCTCCACCAGGTACGCGGCCAGCACGGTGGATACGTGCCGGCGCCGCGCGATTGCCTCGATCTTCAGCTCCTGCTGCAGGCGCGCAATGCGGCGGCGCAGCGCGTGTCGCGCCAACAGTGCGGCGACGGGCGCCAGCGCTAGCAGCAGCAGCGCGCAGGCGCACGCGGCGTCGTAGCAGGTGGGGCTGAAGGCGTCACCAGAGCGCACGGTGCAGCTCGAGGCTCCGTCGTAGCGCGGCAGGTCGGGGGGCAGTGAGAGGGCGGCGTACTCCCCGATCTTGTTGTTTACGGTGCCGCTGGTCGCGTTCACGCGCCACGTGGCCAGTCGCTGAGTGAAGTTGCTGCCGCACCACTGGTCAACGAACACGAACACCTCTTCGATGGAGCGCTCCTTGAAGTGAAGTTGCTGACTGACGCCTGGCACTGGCTTACTGATGAGACTATCTTCGAGTGACCTGTTACGATCAATTGATGATGTTAAGTAAGAGACTTAGTACCTATTCAGAAAGTAGGCAACCTCGCAAATACCTGTAAAATATTTACCTGTTTTATTTCGAAACATTATAAATCTATATACTTACAACATTATTTTTTATTTTTTATACTAAACCTGAAAAGGGGTCATTGTACTCACCATTTTGAACAACTTTTTCTATGGGACGAACCTTGAAATCGCGAAAAAAAAATCAGCTGTTCCCTACATTTTGACGAGTTTTGCGAACATAAATGTAGGGAACAGCCGATTTTTTTTTTGCGATTGATAGCATGAAAACGGCTTGACCGATTTGGCTGATTCTTTTTTTGTTGTGTTTGTTATTGTCAGGAAAAGGTTCTTATGAAAAAAAATGTAGTAGTAGGTAGGTAGGTAGGTAGGTAGTAGTAGGTAGGTAGTAGGTAGGTAGTAGGTAGGTAGTAGTAGGTAGGTAGTAGTAGGTAGGTAGGTAGGTAGTAGAAGGTAGGGAGTAGTAGGTAGTAGTAGGTAGCTTTTTCCCTGTTATGTGACGCAGACGAAGTTGCGTGGGTCAGCTAGTATATAAATAAAATAGCTTTATTTTCCTTTTACACTTTTGTTGACTTTAAATAATGATTTTAAATTTTACAATTTTAAATGTTACAATTTGGCTCCTAAAATGTTAGTAATAATATGTTTATATTTCTATGTACTGTTATTAAATATGTTATGAACAAGGACTGCTAAATAGCGGTGAAAGCCTCCTCCATTCGTTTCCATGCTATTCTGTTTCTAGCTACTCTGCTCCAAGTTATACCTAATATTTTTTTATAATATCGTCGCTCTATCTTATTGGTGGTCGACCTTGTCTGCGCTTTTTGTTCAGTGGGTACCACTTGGTGGTGAATTTCGTCCACCTTTCATCTGCCACTCTTTGGAAATGTCCAGCCCATTTCCATTTCAGTCCAAGTACCTTTATGGCCACGTCCTTTGCCTTGGTTTTAGTTCTGATTGTTGTGTTCGTACTTTGTCTTGTAAGTCTGTGGTTCATGTAGCCAATGTAGCCCCTTTCTATTCCTCTTTGGCAAACTTTGATTTTTTCTAAGTTTCGTTTGGTCAGGGGCCCTGTTTGGCAGGCATATGTGACTGTGGGAAGTAGGCATGTTTCCATGGTTTTTGTTTTTATTTTGGTTGGCATCTTACTCCTGAATATTTCTTTTAGAGTCCAGTATTTATTTCACATAGATTTGATTCTTCTTTCTTTTTCTTTGTCTGTGCAGTTTTTAAAGGTAATTAGTTGTCCTAGGTAGGTGTACTCTTCAACGTACTCTAGGTTGGTTGATGAAATTGTCATTGGTGTTTTGTGCCTGTTTGTCATAAGTTTTGTTTTTGTATGGTTTACTAATAAGCCCAATTTTTTGCTCTCATCGAATAGCGACTCTAACATTGACTGCATTTCATATGGGTCCTCTGACATCAGCACGTTATCGTCAGTTAGCGAATCTTAGGTGTGAAAAGTATTTTCTGTGGAGGTTTAGGCCCTTGTTTTTCCAGTTCATTGCTCTGAATATTTGTTCTAACACCGCTATGAATATTTTTGGGGAGAGTGGGTCGCCTTGTTTAACTCCTCTTTCGATTTTAATAAATAAATAAATAAAAATAAAAAGGTTTATTGCAGAAACTTATACAACTTTTACAGTAAATCTTACATGGAGACCTCCTTTTAAGTAAAAGATATACCTGTGCTAGGAGATCCCGCTCTTCAATGACAAATTTTGTAATGGTAAAAGTAGTGTACAAAAATAAAACAGAATTCAGAGATTTTAAAACTACTTCCTGGTTTCTCGAGCATAATTCTAGAGTTACTATTTTTTATAAATTACCTTTATTAAATCGATGTACTCTTTGTTTGTTCCTTGCGTTGATAGAGCTTGCCATATAGAGCTGTGAGAAATTGAGTCGAACGCTTTGCTGTAGTCGATGAAGCACAGGTATAGAGGTTTGTCATACTCGTTGTATTTTTCTAAAACCATTTTCAGGTAGTGTATGTGGTCTATGGTAGAGAAGCCACTCACAAATCCTGCTTGTTCTACTGGTAGATTTTCGTCTATTGGTTTTGTCAATCTTCTTAGTAGAGTTGCCGAGAATAGTTTGTAGAGATTTGACATAAGACGAATGGGTCTGTAGTTTGATATCCGCAAATGGTGTTGTTTGCTGATGATACTTCTTTAATATTTAGGATAAACCGACGTGCCACAAATCTTGACTACGTAAATTTCGCCCTACTGCAGGTTCATTATTGGTTTACCACTAATAATTTAGTACTAAATGGGAATAAAACTAAGTGCATAAAATTTGCTTTACCAAATGTTAAAAGTAGTGATTGTGACGTATTGAATCAAGAGAAACTTGAATTTGTCAATAAAACGGTTTTCTTGGAAATTACTCTCGACCACAGACTACAATGGGGTCCTCATTTAACATCTCTTGCAGGCCGGCTGAGCTCAACAGCGTATGTTGTTAGAAAAATCCGTCAATTTACTGATGTTGATACGGCGAGGATAGTCTTTTTTAGTTATTTTCATAGTATTATGTCATACGGTTTTTTTGCTATGGGGACGTGCTGCAGACATCGAGTCTATTTTTATTCTGCAGAAAAGAGCCATCAGAGCCATATATGAATTACGTAGATGCGATTATCTAAGAGAACTGTTTAAGGAAATTAATACATATAATGACAGTACCTTGTCAATACATAATAATATATTGTTACAGCGGACCTACTAGAACATTCGAGAAAGCAAGTGATTGCAGTGTGTGTACGCTAGAAGTTCGAGAGCATTCTATTATTATTAGTTTTAAAGTTAGGTAGGTAGGAACTCGCGACCTATTTATAAAAAGACATTGCAATTTCGACCGTACGCCTAGGGCATACGGTTCATATTTGTTGGTACAAGTAGCTATTAATAATAATTACCTACCTATAGTAGGTAGGTAATCTTTTGTTAGTGTTTTTTTATGACCCTCTAGAATATTCGTGGTTATTCTGGTGTGTCTGTTGGCGAGTATAAATACACCGCTCAGGACCGCGACCGTTAGTCTTGTTTTGGCTAGACAGCGAAGCGAATCGAAGTGAACTTGAAGAGCTATATCTAAGCGAATAGTGGACAGTAGTGTATTGTAGTGTACTTGTGATTAAGTTTAAATTGTTTTGTGATTAATAAAGTTATTGTGTTGTTTAATCGGTAGTAATGAATTTATCTCATACCCAGCTCGTAACAATATGAAAACATCATGTACGTTAGGAAAAATCTGCATTTATTCAGTAAAAGTGGTGACAGACACCACTATAATACTAGAAATTGGGACCAACTAGTTCAGCCAGGTTTCAGGCTTGCTAAAGTAGATTCATCTTTCATGGGGTACTGTTTCAAATGTTACAATAAAATACCTCCCCACATTCTACAACTGAATGAGACGAAATTTAAATTTTGTGTAAAACGCACACTATGTAGGCAAGCATATTATAAGCTGGGAGATTTCATTGAGGATAAATATGCTTGGCTAAATGCTGGTCCTCCTCCGCAACCATGTGCAAATTTATTGGACAATATTATTGTGGTAGCTGCAGAAGATTGTAAAAATATTCTTGCATTGTATAGATTCCATCTCTTAGTATTGTATAATTGCATAGAGCACATGTGTGAGTACCATGTACTGTAAAGCTAACATTTGCATTTAGTTATCTTTCATTGACTTGAATATGTTTTGGTGGCTGAGAGAATGTCATGCTCGCTTAAATGTCTTGCTGATGGTGGTGGGTGGGTCGGGTCATTTAGTTCCCTTCAATATGGTTGAATTGAATGACGCTGATATGGCGCTGATCCATGCGTCATGTTCGTGAACCGGCGCTATCAGTCGGGACTGGTCATCTCATAGCTGCCATGGATCATTTGAATTGCTTTATTTATTTTTTTACTCTGGACGCTCTTATTGTGCACGCCTTTGTACATCGTTCTCACATCCATACCATTATATAAATGTGAAAGTAACTCTGTTTGTCTGTCTGTCTGCTACCTTTTCACGACAAAACGACTGATCGGATCGTAATGAAATTTTGCAAGGAGATGTATTTCAACCCAGGGAAGGACATAGGCTATATATTATCACGCTAATTACTTCCGGGGGTATGCAATATTGCATTTCGTCTATAGCTTTCAATTGTTTGACAACTGACAACTGTCATAACATGCATTGTAATAGAATAACTATTTTAGCCAATTGTCACGTGAACAAATTGCCCGTTGGTGCCGGCAACCGCCTTTCGAACAGTGAGTCGTAAGTTCAAGCCTCAGTACAGACTAAAAACACTTTTTGATTTTGTGTAATGCTGTAAGATTTTAACTTTGGTTCGCACGTTCAAAAACCACCCGGTTTTCACTTTTTGTAACAAAGTACTTTGTATTTTTTAATGCTTACATATTTCCAAATCATTGTTTTATACATATTTTTTTTTAACACTTAAACGACAGTTTGGTAATCATTTATTTTAAATAATAAATCTGTAAACACGGCACTTAAACTGTTAAAGGATCACAAACAGAACCCTTTTTCTACTATTTCTTAAATTTTCGTCTGTCTCTGTGTGTCTCTACGTAGCCCTTTTGTTATACCATTACGTGTTAATTAAATTACCAATGTGGTTTGATTTAATGCACAAATTATTATTGTGCATAACTTAGAGAAAGTTTTGATTTTTGTTTCTTTGCAATCGGTGCTCTCCATCAAAAGATATATGACTTTTAAGTTTTTAAGGAGAACTTATCATCATTATCTAAGGATACATCGGAACGTAAAAGGCGAGGAAGGAACATGGATGGTTTTTAGTCAGTAAGAGTCTGACACTCCCTCCCGCTCTGCCCAGAGTGGGGGGGGTCATTTGATGATTTCCCATCCTTAAAAAAAAAAAAAAAAAAAAGGATACATGCAATGACATCTATGAAACCAAAATGGTACTAATGAATAAAAATCACAAAATAGAGGAGAAGAGAATAGTCAACATCACCCTGAATTTTTTAAAATCTATAACAAAGCCAATAGAGTGTCTGTTCGACCGCTTTCCATGGATATGTTTTAGCAGTTTAACTTCGTGCTCTATAAATGGCGTTGTTCATTTGACTCCATTTTCTGAATCACGCTGTTATTGGGAATGACTTCTCCCGAGTCAGATGTCTCAAGTTTGGTTTTTTGGAAGAAGTTCTCAATTCAACGCATGTTTTTCTTTATGCAGATATCTATATTATGCCTGAGCAATACTCAAATAACCGAATGATGAAGTCGCACGAGACCGGTCAATGTGGCGACACTTGATAGCCTATGTCCAGCAGTGGACGTCTTTCGGCTGAAATAATGATGAATGATGATAATTCAAATGGAGTAGGGTAGGACACCTAGCAAGGCGCGGTGATGTCAGGTGGAGTAAAGCTGTGACCAAGTGGCATTCTAGAAATCCAAACAGAAGTTTTGGTCGTCCAGCGGTGAAATAAGAAGACGATATTGTTGCCATTGCGGGAATATCCTGGATGAGGCTGGCACAAAAGCGTGGAGCTTGGCGCAAACAAAGAGAGGCCTGTACCCAGCAGTCGGTGAAGTCGGACTATGGATGATGATGATGATGACGCATAACTTATTCCAGAGAGGTCCGGTTTTCATGATTATTTTTATTGAAAAGCGTGTTTAGCAAAGTTTGTCCCATTTTTTATTGAAAATAGTTGTGTTCGAATTCATGTGCTAATTGTATAATCATCGCTTGCTGAAATATCGTGAGGAAACCAACATGCCTTAGAGACATTTGGCATGTTAAGCCAAGTCAGAGGCCCATGGGCAGCATAAAAACTCTGACACCAGGTTAGGCAACAACACGATAAGGAAGGAAAGATCGCTTGCTTCGGTGAAGAAAGACATCGTGAGAAAACCACAGCATGCCTGAGAGTTATTTCTCGACGGCATGTAAAGCCAAGACAGAGGACCTTGGATGGCATAAAAACTCTGACAACAGGTTAGGCACTAACCACACGATAAAGAAGAAGATCGTTTTGGGGCTTATTTCATAAACCTTTTTGACAACTTTAGACCTGTCTGAAGTTTGACTGTGATCAGTTACAGGAGCTATATCGTGTGTCGCTCATTTCATGCACCCTGATATAAACTTTAGACCTAGCTAGAGTATGAGTACTATCGGAGGTCTGACAATGGAGACGAAAGGCAAACAAGAGGTCCACAACTCTTCAAATCTGCGCTATCTGATAAGAACTTTAAACCTAGCTGAAGCATGACTGTCATCGATGGTCTAACAATGGAGACTGAAGATAGTACCAAGAGATCCTCAACAGTTAACAGCAGCTAAATCGTCATTGGGCTCACTTAATGCACCTTGATGAGAACTTTAGAAATTGCTAGAATATGATTGTCATCGAAAGTCTCATGATGGAGGCTTGGAGTCGAAAATAATTTGCAACAGGTTTTCAAGAGTTTACAGCATCTACATCGTATTGTGTTGACCTGGCTGGAGTATGACTACCATTGAAGGTCTGACTTTGGAGAAGGAAAGCAGATGCGAGAGGTCCGCAACAGTTTGAAGCAGCGTTAACGTGTCACGGCTCATGTCATGCCACTTGATGAGAACTTTTGACCTAGCTGGAGTATGATATTGTCGAGTGTCCAAGGATAAGGAGGCTGTCGAGGGAAGAGTCCTTATTTGGAAAAACATAAGTTGAATATTTTGGCGTTTAATGTACCTATTCGAGAAAAAATAAATTGTTACTGACTTCAATCTGTACTAATATTATAAAGCTGCAGAGTTTGTTAGTTAGGTTGGTTGAACGCGCAAATTTTAAGACCTGTTGGTTCGTCTTACGCAAACGAAGTTGCGCGGGTCAGCTAGTATATGTATAATCTCAACATGTTTGTTTGAAAAGAGTGTCCATGGAGTTTCTTGCCGGTTCTTGTCTAGGGAATGGGCAACTACAGTACTTTCTCAAGTTATTATGCTTTGTGTCTATGACTGTAGCCTTTTTTTTTCGTTATCGACATCCAAAAGTGCCGTAATGGTCTAGTTGAAGCAATGATTTGAGTTTGAGTTATATTTGTTTCGGGTCTCCTTTTTTAAATAAAAGTACGATGTTTGAGCATGTCCATTGTCTGGGTATTTCCTTTCGATCTAGTATTAAATTGAATAGTGACGTTAGTGGTTTAGTTAGGGTGTTTCTTCCAAATATTATTATTTCGTTTGTTACACCACCTGGGCCTAGACTTTTCTCGCACTTGAGTTTGTCGATTGAGTGTTCAATTTCCTATGTACAGAATTCTGGTACGCTGTCTGTATTTACGGAATTGGTTGGTGCTTCTTCTGTGGAATCGCTACCTTTTTTTAAAAAGATTTTTGTAGAAATTTGTAGCTACTTTTATTAGATCTTTTCTGTTTGTTATAAGGTGGCCACATTTGTTCTGTAGCTGATTCAAGTGTTTTGGATTTCGTTAGATATTTATATGCTTTTTTGACAGCACCAGCTTTTTCCAGGTAGTTCTGTAGGATTTCTTGTCTATATTTTTTGGTGTTATTTTTTAACTTTCTATGTATCTCTATATAGAGTTTGCTTAGCTGTTTTTTTTCTTTTTCTTTAAGTTTGATGATTTCGTCGTTTATAATTGTTTGTTTGCGTGTATTTTTCTGGGGTAGGATAGCGCAAGTGGTGCTTTTCAGAATACTTCTTTCGATGTTGTCGTAAAACTCTTGAACAGTATCCGTCTCGTGTTCTTCGTACTTGGCTAGTTCTTCTGTGTAATTCTTGAAGTTAATATTTTTCTGGGGTTTGGTTCGGAAGTTAGAGCGTCTCTTCTTATTGCTGGCTGTGTTTATTTTTATTCTGATGATACGGTGATCGCTTGGGTATTTAAAGTTACTATGAACACTGAAATCTTCGATCATTTCGGGTTTGTTCGTTGCGATGTAATCTATTTCGTTCTTCACAGTGCCGTCAGGTGACCTCCACGTCCATCTTAACTTAGGTGATTTATGAGACATGGTGTTTAGCGAGTTAAGGTTCACTTTAGGTTGGCACAGAAACTAGAATGATGAAGACGTGTGTTTGCTTCAAATCTTTATTTCTTACTAACTTAGGCTATGAGACATGCATCTTGTTAAACATCACATATAAATATGCAATACTTCCTAACACATGGTATTGGCCATTTTGAGGTTGTGTTGAAGACAAAAGTGAATGAACTTTTCTAAGATCACTCATAAAAGTAATGTACAAAAAACCATACGGATTTCCCACACTCCATCTATATAGAATCAGTGGCTTACTTACAGTAAGAAAACTGTATTTTTTAATAATACGACCCTGTACGTACGAAAATCTATTCCTTTTAACCAAGATAGTCAGGAGAAAAGACGAAAGGATTTAGTGGCCTACTCCCCGGGGGTTCGAACTGCTTTTGGACGGCGTCAATATGCAACTCAATCGGCCTACATTTATAATAAAATAAACCAAAAACTGAAGTTTCACCATGAGGTCTCACACGTATGCAAAAGGGTTATAACCGATTGGCTTAAAACCTTAACATACGAGGAAACTGAGCAAGTGTTAGTTAGACTTGGTTAAACCATTTCTTTTGTTATTCCCTCCGTATCAATAATTTAAGTAGGTGGGTACTCACCGATCATATTTAATCTATGTAATACTTCGAACACATCGGCACTCCAAAGATATACACTTTCACCCACACAAACACACAGTCATCACTACAAACCCTGTTTAAGAACAAGGCGTACATACAGTCTCACATAAATGCATACAACTACATTACACAAAGAGCTGCTAATTAGTTTATAAGTCATTTACTGTTACTTTTTTAATTTATTTTATTTTTGCTAATTTAATTTTTAGTCACTCTTGTAATAACTTGTGCATTAGTCTCAATATTGTAGTCTCAATATAACAGGAACTCCTAGTACAAGAGCCAGAGCTACACTGATGTTTGAGAAATAATTTGTCAATAAAGATTTATTATTATATTATTATTATTATATGGTTAATATTAAGGAAAAGAGCGAGATACCCCCAACACAGATATTATCAATTACCTACTAGGGATGTCTCATTTTATATACTCTGTAACTGTTTTGAGACAAATAAACATTTTTCATTTTTCATTTTCATTTAATGTTCACCTCTTTTGTTCCTTTTTCCGTAACCATATTTTCCCATGGCACGACTTTCGCCCTCTTTCGGTGACCCAATTTTAGCATAGAATTATATTGGTTGTGCTTTTCTCGATTGCTTTCCCTAAAGTTTCGTAAAAGTTATCCATTTATTTTTCTTCCGAACTAGATGTAGGTGCATGTTTGTATTATGCTGAAAGATTTTTCGTGAATCTTTACATGATTTAGTTCCGCCAGAGGGCGTAGTGAGGTAAACAAAGAAATCGGTGTGTTCCGTAACAAAATATAAGTTTTTAATAGATTTCGCGAGCTTTGCGTCGTAAAACTAGTTGAACAGTGGAGAGTTTTTATTGGAAATTGTTGTGGACACTAAACAGTGGACGTCTATTAACTTCACAAGACAATCAACAGTGAAATAAAATGGCTGTCATCTTACACAAAGAAGTTCATGCTACAAGTTGTATAACATCGCTAGTAAGCAACTAAACTCGAAAACCTAATCAATAACTACTGAAGATGCAGATGACCAAGTGAGGAACTAAATTGCACCAGTCTATCGGAATATGTATAACCTTAAATCGAAATTCAGCGAGTCATTGAAAAATACGGCCAATAATTGTCACGTTTACGACGTTAGCCAAGAAACTTCATATTCTTAAAAACAAAAAACTTCTTAAGGACGCATGTATATTAAAGAAGATTTTTCTCCTGAGAGTCTAGAAACTCGAAAATAATTACAAGAACAAGTAAATAAAGAAAAAACGAGGGAAAAATGCCTTCATCAAGTATGAAAAAATAGTAATAAAAGGAAACATCAAAAATTCACAACAATATCCCTATCTGTGTAAAAAAACTAAATACAGACCAGTTTAAGAAAACATTGAAAAAAATACTGACAGGAAAAGCCTACTACGAGTATGATGTCAATGAATTTTTAAATGACAAATCGCTCTGACATACTGACTGATTTTTTTCATATTTGTATTAATAATGTTATTTTTTGATGAGTACTTGACTTTGTATGTTTTTTTTTAAATCTTATGGTCTTCTGACCTAATTTGTACACCAGCCATGGTCAAACATGTTGTGCCAAAAAATATCCTGTAACACCTGTAAGCATCATTCCATGAATATTATCTACACATGTTTTTGCAAATAAATGAATCTTTATCTTTATCTTTATAATAAAAAAGAACACTCACCTACCCCAATACGGTTGGTCACCGCGGGGTCAGTAGACCAAAACCCTCCAAACAACGAAAATAAAACTTACATTGCTTCTTTTAACGTCAGATCCCTGGCAAATGAAACCAGAATAACTGAGCTAGAATATGCGCTATCAACGATAAATTGGCACATATTAGGCATTTTTGCAAACCCGTAAACAAGGGTACATCGTGGAAGACAGGAACGAGTACCGACTCTACCTAATGGTTGAAAGCAAGGGAAGAAATGGAGTAGGATTCATGGTCAAAAATCAAAAACATATAGAAGTACAGGATTTTATAGGCCTATCAGAAAGAGTGGCACTAATTCATTCGAAACATTACTGTATGGAAATTAGAAATGTGGCCAACAAACTATCTAGAATGTTAATTATGTACATATGTATACTTAATACAACAATTATTAGTATCGTACCACCGAATAGACAGTGTAAGATGTAAAAAAAACTGTTTGGAAACTTTCCACATGCCTTTTTACGGTTCCGTACCTCAAAAAGTAAAAAAGGAACCATTATACGATCACTTTCTTGTCCGTCTGTTACCATCAATTTTCTTAGGAAAGGGTAGACCTAGCAAGTTGAAAAAACACGGGCCACAGCGCGAACAAACTCTTTTTGACATTTTTTTACGTCTGTCCATGAAAAATATGTAAAAGTATAGAGTTTGAATTCCTAAACAATTTTGTAGCCTGTTATACTTTTACACGAAGTCAAGAATTAAAGATATTTCCATTGAGCTGATATTTCAGTTTAAAGTTTCAGAGGTAAATTTTTATTTATTTAATATGCTACATACAATTATAAATTAAAATAAACTAAACTAACTTAAACTTTAAACTTAAAAAATGGCGTCAAAAAACTCCTCCTCAACGCTGTCAACTGGTAAAGTCCCCAGGAGACTGGTGGCGTTACCGCGCTGTATGGCAATGCTAAGCCTTTGGCCAAGGTAAAAGCCAGCCCTAGGGTCACGGGAAGTGTCAACTAAGCGTTTAGTAATTTCTTTAAAAAGGCTGTGAGCACTCGGACCCCACGGTCCTAGAGTTTCAACCCCAAACGGCTACGAACGGCACCAATAAGGTTACTATATTTACGCCGTTTGAGGTTCTCAGCAGCCGCAGTGGCAGCCCCTGCACAGCACGATGAGCTAGGAAGATGGGAAGGCGCAAGAGTATCGACACAAGTTGCGTCCCACACTAGAGGCCTACCCATCTTCCATGGAAACAAAGACATGCCGTCTGGTCTCTTGCCATCGTCACGTGCCAAACCATTGGGTTCTAATAAAGCTAGAACGCCGACGGTGACGAGAGATCGACGGATGATGTCATTCAAGTTCGCGTGCCGAGTAAAACGGCCCTCACTTCGGCCGCATGACAGGCCGTGGTGTCCGAGGCTGTTGACAACTAAACAGTGACAGCGATGAGGAGAACAACGGGGCGCCTAGGCGTAGAGCAACAGCGAGGCGAAAAGTGGTGTCGTCGAGCAACGTGCCTGTGTTCGACGACGGTAGAGCGTGAAGCCAAAGACCCGACTCCCACTCACCCACAGCCAGCAGGCGCGCACGCTCAACAGTAGTAGCAGACGTGTTCAGTAGATTGATCTGAACTACTCTGCAGAGCGGCTCGTCCCACCGTCTCTGGGAAAATGGATGGTCGGGTTCGTCAGAATTCGGGCAAGCGAGTTTCCAGGCGTTGATAGCCTCGGAGAAGCACGGCACATCAAAATAAATCAGTGTGGAAGCCAGGATTTTCCTGATTAATTTCTCAGTGCCGAGAACCGAGGATATATATGCCGGTAAACTAATACTAGAAATTTTGCGGACGCCGAGCCCTCCCATACGAATGGGAAGAGTAGCTTGTGTCCAAGCTCGGTCGTCCAAGGCCACATTTAAAATGGATGATAAAGTGTTTCTGATAATTTTATCCATTTTGTCCAAAAGATGAGTGTGCCTCCATAAAGGTGAAGCACGTAGGAAATAATAGTATATTTTATAACGAGGGACTAAACGAAGCCATTATATACCCGAGATGGTTTGACTCCCGAGCTTGCGAGGGAGGCAATGAAAGCGAGGGTATATTATATTGGCGTTTAGTCTCGAGGTGCAAACTGTACTTTTCACTTCGAGTGCGAGAAAAATAGTCAAATGAACAAATTTACACTCAACAAAAATTCTGAACTGAGCGGTCAGTTTTTTCTTCTATCAGGTCAGTCACCATTGAAAACACAACACAAACTCTCAACATTTTCGCAATGAAGATGATCCACACTCCACAGATAATTAGTACTACATTACTGCAGCGGCTATGTAGCAACAGAGGCATTGCTTTTCAAAATCAACGATGCACAGAAACAACCATAATTTTTTTTCGCGTTGAAGAGTTAATTTGTTTTTTTTTTCAATAAACCGCTTTCTATTTGCATGCCAATTCGAAATTTAAATAAAAACTTTGATAAGTTACTCTTATGTGACCATGTTTCAGAGTAAGAGATCGTTCCATTTTTAAATTACTTTTTACTCCCTAGGGAATAAACGGTCACTTTAATCCCGCTTTGTAGGGCTATAACGGCGTAGTTTTAGAGCATGAGAAGTGAAAATTAATTTAGGGCCGAAACAGCATTAACGGATTATGGTGATGGCCAAATGCATGTTAATTTGGAGCAACCTTTCCGAACAATCACAGAAATTTTGAATTTTTTCCTCGATGAAATTGAGAAAGGAATTTTCGAAGATTGGAGACCCAAGGAGACGAAGGGATTCTTTGTCAATAATTTTGATGTTAGGGGCTATTGCATTAAATTTAGGAATTGTCAGTAGACTGTTGGTAGAGTCCGTTAAATATAGTTCGCATTTTGCAAGGTTTAAGTCAAGGCCAATGGAGTGAAATTTATTTTTTAAGAAGATTAAATCGTTTAAAACTGAATCCACATCGCCACCCAAGGTTCCATCATCCAGATACCAAACGTTAAATTTTGAATTTAATTAGTAATTTAGATGGGTGTCTGTAACACTGCCAAAGAAAACTATAAATTTGAGGTAATTCTTTTTTAATTTCCGTCAACAAGGTGTCTCTATGAACAGACTTGAAGGCGTTCTTAATATCAACCTTCAGGATGACCTCACTTTTACCAGAATTTAGGTAGGTCGACAAAGCGTGTACGGCAGCCTCACAGCCCCCTTTGGAACCATAACCTAGCTGCAGGGGCTGATTTTTTTCCGAAACAGCCTCACCATAAAATTTACAACAACCGACTAATCGAAAAATTAATATAAAATGCCTACTAAACACTCACAAAATAAGACCTTAGTAGTGTGTAAAATACGCACTAGCGAATAAAATTAATGTCTATTGTTTTAAAGTCACACTTTGATAGACATTTTACTGTCTACTCATTTCAATGTAAAATTGGCAGCTAGCATTTATTTACCTGGAAATAATTTGCTGTTTCATCTCATAAATTATATTTTTTCCAAATGAAATCTTTATTTCAGACTTGGACTTTCAATTAATTCAGTTAACAAACAGCAACTTGTGTTTTACTAATGAAGTACGATTTACATATGCCATTTAGATTTCGTTTCATCATCATTTCAGCCGAAAGACACTGCTGGACATAGGCCACATTGACTGGATTTCGTTTGGTGCTTGTTAATATCATTTCCATGAGATGTTCAAATGCAGATACGTCCCAACCGAAGACAAAGAGTCATAAGAAACCTGCCAACTGGGATCGGTCAGGACAAATCGACAGTCAGAATAATATTATTGTTTTTAAAGTATGTACCTACGAGAGGAAAAAATTGCCAATAATTTTGTATGTAAACTTCCAAACTAGCTACGTAGCATGATCTTGAGTACCTAGATATCGGAATGTGTGTAATATAATCACAATAAATAAATAATAAATTATAAGATTTTCTTTTTCTAACTTGTCTTTTTTTGCGCCTACCTAAGCTGCAGTTGTAAGTATCACCTACATTACTTGAATACAAATTGCCATAGCTCGTGCGAGCACAATGCTCCTTGTTTATCCTAGTAGAAAGTAGGTATAGGTCACCTACAGAATACAAGGCGAGCCTATTGCCATAGCCCATGCGAGCACAATGCTCCTTGTTTATCCTAGTAGGTATATGATTGTATAGGTCACCTACAGAATCAGTACAAAAAATAGGTTGAAATGAGTTAAAAAAGTAATAATATCAGCAGTTAGCGAAAATGTCATGGGTCTTTTGTCAGATACGACATTTTACTTAGAGAGCTAAATCTAGTTTGATAACGACTCCCGGATAATTCAGTTCCGTCATCAATGGGGGAAACACGAAATGGGATACGTATTTGAATATCGAAGATTAAAATACCTACGCTTAAAATACCAATGTTCAGAACATCGAAAATTTAAATCTATCTATCTATACTTATAATAAATCTGTAGAGAGGTCAATTCTGTACATGAAATATATTTACAAAATAACTATCGGGGGGTGATTAGTGATCGATACTGATGCCAAAAATGCAATCAGTAAAATTTTTGTCTGTCTGTCTGTCTTTCTGTCTGTCTGTCTGTCTGTCTGTCTGTATGTTATTTATAGAAAAAAAAACTACTCGACGGATTTTAACGAAACTTGCTACAATTATTCTACATACTCCTGAGCAGGTAATAGTATACTTTTCATCACGCTACCATTAATAGGAGCAGAGCAGTGAAAGGAAATGTTGGGAAAACGGGAGAAGTTACTTGGTTTTTTTAGCTTCCGTCGCGTGTGCAGCCTTAATGGTTAAAGCTACATAGAAATCATGTAAAACGGAAATATTCCGCATAAAATTATATAAAAAATATCCCAAGACAGCATATGTCTATCTTTTATAGTTGACTCACAATAACACGTGTAACTCCCGATAGCTTAGCAGTTCGGAGATTTGTTATTATTATATTTGTTTACTCTTACGTTTATAATATTCTCACTCAACCCCAATTTTGAAACTTCACGCGGGCGAAGCCGCTGGCAGAAGCTAGTTTATTTATAAGATTTTATAACTCGAATAAAAATAAGCGTAAATAAAATTTGTAACAATGGCTGCCACAACTACAACAATTTCTATAATTTAACACTTTAGTGAGGGCAGGGCGGCGATCGCGTGCTCGCGATTTATTAGAGCCCACACAAAATATACTAAAAAAATAGTTCGCGCCAACGTACTAATTCCATACGGAAAGCAATAGGAATAAATTACTGTAGCTAATGTTTTTATAGTACGTAATCGAGAACATTTTGAACGGCCTCTGATTGTTGTGAAGAAAATAAAGTCGCCGATAAGCCTCGGATAGTTGGGCTAGCCCGTTAGGAAACTCGAATAGCCTTGCTGTAAGTGTCGTTTAGGGCGGGCTACATTTGATGCCGTGTGGAAAATAGCCATTTAAATACTGAAGGGCCAGCGGAAATAGAATATATTTGCCGAATATTATGGAATACGTTTTTTTTCTCCGGACATTATGCCCGAAACTGGTAGAATTTTGATTTCTGGTCCGTAATATATAAAACTAATTGATGCTGTTTCTTTGTTACAGATTGGTTCACTGAAGCACTTCTATTTGTTATCACATCACGAGGTTAAGAAGCGATCTGTAGAACCGAGCCACGAGCACCATAAAAAGCTTAATGATGAGCCCCAGGTAAGCAGATGATATAGCACTATCATACGAAATGGTTAAGTATTAGATTAGAACTATGATTATCAGGGCCATGGTTGTTGACATTTTTACGCATGTTTTACATTGGAGCCAACACCACGGCTTTTTATGTAAATATAGAAAAGGGCAACAACCTTAGTTTTTGGCAATATTTTTCGACAAGCGTGTTTTATTTGAGCACCTCGCCTACGTACGGTCGAACAAGCTATTTGGTTAACCCACAAATTGCATTGTAAATTGTAAACCAAATAGCGTACACGTAAGGCCCGGTTTTTGCAAAATTCTAGGTCTTTCTTTTCCACTTACAGAAACTCCTGGTCATTGTGAGTTGTCCTACAAACATTATTCATCTTCTTCACCATCCACAGCTCGACTTCACCGAGCTCTGCTGGGTATAGGCCTCTGTTGGCTTGTGCCAAGCTCCACGCTCTTGTGCGAGCCCTATCTATCCCAATCTACTCGTATACTAATATTATAAAGCAGAAGAGTTTGTTTTTTTGGTTGAACGCGATAATCTCAGGAACTACCGGCTCGAATTGAAAAAATATTTTTGTGTTGGATAGTCCATTTATCGAAGAAGGCTATAAGCTATATAACATCACGCTATGACCAATATGAGGGGAGCAGCTATAAGAAATGTTGCAAGCGGGAAAAAACCTTCCGTTGAGATATCAAAACTTCACGCGAACGAAGTCGCGGGCAGAAGCTAGTATTGAATATATTTATTAAAATGTCGAAAATGTTTTACCTACACGCTTAAAACGTCGAAGATTGAAATGCCGACATATTAAAATTTCGAATCATTCAGTTCAAAATATCAACATTTAATACATCCAAGTTCATAATATCTTCGTTAAAAATACCTACTAGCTCAAATACCGAAAAGAAATATTTAGGCAGTATGAATACTGCCTAAGTACCTCTATATTTTTTTCAGCTCATGAGCTGTGTATTCATAAATGTAGGAATGTAGATAATGTGTATGTGATTACCATCTAGCAAACAAGCATGTAGCAATCATGCAACATGCAAGCAAGTATGGTTTCTGTCACGGCTCCGGCGCTGCAGGGCTCCGGCGAGCTTAACTTCGCAGATGGTCTAAACGCTCACCACGTGGGTGCTAAAACCACCTGCTCCTCAGCTCGCCGGCTGCCTCACCCCTCCGCGCCTACGCGATTCTAAATTACACTCTAGAGGTAGGGCAGACAAGACCACGTGGAATCAGTTTAGCAGCGATACGTTTCTGTCACCAACTTTAGTACGAGTAGCACAACATATTGACTTTCAAAATAAATATTTTAATTTAAAGACCTAAATAATACCGTCACGATTGACCTATGCTTGTACACTGGACACTGATTTTCATAAATAAAATAGGTCGAAATTCTTCCAAAACCGAATTGGGGCACCCCGAATTTACGAAGTCTTTTGGCTGTTACCCCTAGAGTGTATATAAAAATCCGGAGGCGCGAAGGGAGGGCAACCCACGCCCGCTGTAATAAAGCATAGGCACCCGTGGGAGCCGTAGCGGTTGAGGTCGGTGGACCAGCAAGCCGAAGCTGCGGAGATTCGTAAAAATTATCTATTTAACCGTTCGTTTTAAAAGGAGTGAAGGATGGCTTGAAATTCGTTAAATATAAATAAATATCCCACTAAGCAAGGCTTGGGTCGCGGACACCAGATACCTAGTTGATATACTGCATTACATACATTTTGTTTGTAAATATATACTTATTAATATACCCTATAAACCTATATTTTAAGATATAGGCTAGTCCTAGTTTAAAAGATAGAGTCTACCATTGCATCATATTGTAAATATTATTTTCAAACAATGTATACAGTGCAAAGTGTTACGTTTTTGTGAAATGAATACTTTTTATTTTTATTTATTATATTATTATTTACTAGCTGACCCACGCAACTTCGTCTGCGTCACATAAGAGAGAAAAACGAACGGAAAAAATGGCTATTAAAAAATAAGGGTTGATCGTAGAAGGGTGAAAATTTAGGATTGTATATATTTTCAACCGACTTCCAAAACGAGGAGGTTGTCAATTCGTCTGTTTTCTTTTTTTTTTTTGTGTTTGTTACCTCAGAACTTTCGACTGGGTGAACCGATTTTAATGATTCTTTTTTTGTTTGAAAGCTGGTGCTTCTCGATTGGTCCCATTTTAATTTGTTGAAGGTCTGATGCTGATCTTCCGAGATATACAATGGAACTCTTCAAAAATAGACGGCAAATCTGCAGTAATTGCTGCAATCGCTTGTAGGTTCATTGTTCATACTACATCATGACGTAACATCACGCCTGTATGCTCTGAGGGGGTACCTAGATGTGTACAAAACTCCCAGATTTCGACAATGTTTGTTGCCTCTGAACTTTCGACTGGGTTAACCGATTTTGATGATTCTTTTTTTATTTGAAAGTTGGCGCTTTTCGTGTGGTTCCATTTCAATTTGGTTAAGATCTGAGGCTGATCTTCGGAGATATAAATGGAACTCTTCAAAAATACACGGCAAAGCTGCAGTAATTGCTGCAATCGCTAGGTTGTTTATTGTTTATGTAACATAGTGACGTAACATTACGCCTGTTTGCTCTGAGGGAGTGCGCAGAAGTGTACAATACACCCACATTTCGACAGTTAGATATGTTAAGTTCTATTTAATGGGATTCTGGAGAAATAGGCACACCAGAAGCGATTTGGGTAGTTTTAGGAAGAGTACGTTCTTGGAGTTATCCCATTTCAATTTGGTAAAGATCTGATGAAGAACTTTGGAAGATAGGCGACGGGAACTCCTCAATAAATGATAGCAAATGTACTGGAATCGCTGAAATCTCATATCTGTCTCTTGTTTACACCAGTTCATAAAAGAAAATCACGCCGGTACGCTGTGTAGGGGTAAGTACATGTGAACCACTAAAAAATGAAAAATAAAAACTTTTTTACAAAAAATAAAACCGACTTCAGAGAAAACAAAAAAGTGAGAAATAACTTTAGCTTCAGATGTCGGTGACCTTTGTTTGATTGATTTAGTTTTTTTGTCACCGACTTCTGAAGCTAAAGTTATTTCCCACTTTTTTGTTTTCTCTGAAGTCGGTTTTATTTTTTGTAAAAAAGTTTTTTTGTATGTTGTATCATAAAAAACTAAAACTAAAAAAATTGTCAAAAAAATAAATCATTTGGGGTGGACTACTCTTAACATTTAGGGGGATGATAAATAGATGTTGGCCGATTCTCAGACCTACTCAATATGCTCACAAAATTTCATGAGAATCGGTCAAGCCGTTTCGGAGGAGTATGGGAACGAAAACTGTGATACGAGATTTTTATATATAAGATTATACATAACATCCATGACCGGAAACAAATGTCCATGCTCATCACACAAACATTTGCTCCTACCGGGATTCGAACCCAGGACCCTAAGAACGTAAGGCAACCTCACTACCGCTACGCCATTCGGGTCGTCGTTGCAATGTATATGTCACCATAAAATTGTCAAACACGTTAGATTGTAAAATAACTAGAGAGATTGTAAACTCTCGAAATATTGTCAAACGAACATACCTACTGCTTACAATCATTTTTCGTAAAATGCATGCGATGGTAGTCAATCACGCGATGTGGAGGGAAGGAGGGGTCCCTCTTGCCCAATGGTACCTACCACTCTCATGAAAAGGTAATGTACCATTCCTGAGAAATACCGATTAATATAACCTAACCTTAAAACACTTAATGTTACCCTAAAAAACTTTTTTGCAAAAAATAAAACCGACTTCAAAAAAAACAAAAAAGTGAAAAATAACTTTAGCTTCTGAAGTCGGTGACCTTTGTTTGATTGCTTTAGTTATTTTGTCACCGACTTCAGAAGCTAAAGTTATTTTTCACTTTTTTGTTTTTTTTGAAGTCGGTTTTATTTTTTGCAAAAAAGTTTTTATTTTTCACTTTTTAGTGGTTCACAGGTGCTTGATACATGGAAAGTGCATACCGTTACAATTACAACAAGCCCAAACACGACTATGGTACATTGTCTCATTATGGAGTTCCGTGACTCTTGGCTTCATCATCAGATCTGATGGTAGAATGGTTCTTATCAAACGCAAATGCTTCACTTGTTGTAGAAAATACCAAAATCGCAACACGTTTTCAGATAAAATTTGAAGAGTTCCCTCGATTTCGCCAAGATTCCATCATCAGATCCCAATTTGGTGGCTATGGGACCAACTTGGAAGTATACCCTTTCAAACAAAAAAAGAATTTTTCAAATCGGTTCAGGCGTCTTCGAGTAATCGGTGAACATACATAAAAAAAAAAAAATACATACAGTCGAATAGAGAACCTCCTCCTTTTTGGAAGTCGGTTAAAAAGCGTAGTCGACGGAGCCCTGCTGCGCGGGGCCTTATTTTCGAGTGCAGGGTTTAAAGAAACCTAACGGGGGTGTCCCAAGTCCCGATTATGGGGGCAGAGATACTTCCGTATATTTAGTTGACAACATTTCGAGAGTTTACAACCTCGCTAGAGAGATTACAATCTAACGTGTTTGACAATTTTACGGCGACATATAATAATGGAAAATATGAAATAGGTTAGGTTGTGGTTATGTTTTGATCCAGGTTCAACAGGCAAAATCGACAAAATTAATTATTTTGTGTCTGCGAATTCAACGACGAATACTTACCGAATCATTTCATCATTATGCAGGTTTTGTCGCATGGACGGGGATCGTTTGAAAATATCTAGGAAGCCGATTGATAGTGTGAGAAGTGCATCAGCGATTGACACGGCACGAGGCGGCCACAGGTGGGGCAGTTTCTTCAGCTTGTCATGCAACGTGGTGTTCTCCTTCCCGCTCGGGAGGTCCCTCATCCCCCGCATCCAGGACGATACTGTGAAGTGTTCAGTTCCGCACACGACGTGTTTCTGTTGCCAGTCGCGGACTATCCACACGAATCCGTCCTTGTAGCCCATGTGAGCCGCGACCGCCGCAGCAAGGATTGTGCTGGCAGCTCCTGCGTCCGCGTTAATAAACACGATGCGTGCATTTACGTCTTGTAGTTCTTGTAAAACTTTCTGTGCTTGTTGTTCCGTTATGTTATGAAGAGGAATCGGAAAGTCACCAAAAAAGATGTCCGGACTCTCTTTGAGCGTGGCATAGTAATCTTGGGCAAGCTTTGTACGCTGGGACAGCACGGCGACGCGCGTCCAGCCCGACTCGCGCACGAAGTGTAGCAGTGCGAGTGCGAGGTGGCGCGGGCGGGGGCCCACGCGCCACGTGCTTCTGGCCCAGTCGTTCTCCGGCGCCACGTCTGCCAGCACGAACGGCACGTGGCTGGCGGCAGCCAACGCTGATGCTGCACTAGCGCCCTCCACAGTTGCGGACACTACGCCGACCAATCTGTTGAAACTTGCTGTCCTTATGAATTTGTTTAACTTTTCGCTCATGTGGTGATCATCGGCACAATTCACGAAATATTTTGTTACTTTTATATCGCATCCAAATTGAGTCGTTTGGTCATGTATAAATTTGCTAACTTGGTATCCCATTTCTTTATAAAACTGATTGCTAGAATCATAATAGCAAAAAAATGCCATCACAGTATATATATTTAAGTCATATGTATTGATTTGGTTATAAGTCTTTGCTTCCAAGACTGACTGGCATGCTGCCTCTTCTATGTCTACTCCACTTGCTTGTCGCTCAAGGATTAACCTTAATGATTCTGGTAATGGCTTAAAGTCATAAATGAATTGAAAAAATTGGGGCGCGTTCAATCGTAAAATGTCAACATCGGCGACGCGCATTGCAATGACGGTATCTAGCTCCTGTTTGCAATCAAAGTTGACGGACTCGCAGGGTGGGGGCTCCACGACGCTCACGGCCGGAGCTCCCTGCCACATGTCGTAGTCGAGGAACAGAAACGAGCGGTTGGCACTGTGTTGCAG
The DNA here is from genome assembly GCA_916618015.1 of Xestia c-nigrum. Classification (NCBI taxonomy): domain Eukaryota; kingdom Metazoa; phylum Arthropoda; class Insecta; order Lepidoptera; family Noctuidae; genus Xestia; species Xestia c-nigrum. The sequence continues at coordinate 25,794,064 of OU745254.1, read as the reverse complement.
ACCGCGTTCGAAACCTTCGCGTCCTCGGCGCTGCACGCGCAGCCGGGCTCCGCTGTACGCGGCGCGCCGCTGCAGCCGCTGCAGAACCTCCTCGCACTCGTCGTCACCAAGCACATATACCGCGACCTCGTTGTCTCTAAAATAACATGAAATAATGTATTATTGTATACCTATAATATGTAAAAATAAAATTAATAAAGGAACAATATTTCATTATTATTACTTTATTCATTTTATCACATATTTTAACATTTAAAAAATAAATAGGTAGTACAGCCCACCAGCATCGGGAACAAGGTCCGACTTACCGGTGCCCAGGGCGAGAAACCTCCTAACAATATGCGGCGTGCCCGAAAAATATAATAAATAACCCTTATGAAGTGCCAGTAAATCTTCGTGAAATTGTGCATTTCAGTCCATGCATAGCACTCAACTCAAGATACGATGGCAGAGCGGCGGCGAGTGAGTCTTCTGACTGGAGCGCAATGTCAATAAATGCTTATAATCACGCGTTTCAATCGACATAATAATTATTATCGTAAAGATGACGTTTCGACGGGATTGCACTAGCCGTAGTCAACGTGGTGGCGCGATGAAAACCGTTTCCATATGTTTTATAATCGCAAAAGCATCCTAAAAACATTATTAAATTGGACGCGCAAAACATCCAGCGATCTTTCCCAGAGTTGACCCAAAAGATCACCGGTTTGAAAACTTAGCCAATAACTATAGAGAAGTATAAGATACTTACTGTGGATCGTCGACGAAGTCACAAGCAGCAAGTGCAGTCGAGTTTGTGTAGAAAGGCCAGCGCACATGCAGTTTAAGACAGTCAAGTGTAAGGTTGTAGCGCGCGGTCTGCGTCAGCCACGCAAACAGGCGGCGGCGCGCCGGCACGGGGCTGGCGCCGAACTCGATGAGGCGCGGGCCCGCCAGCCCGGTCTCCTGGCCCTTGAAGATGTTCCATGGTGGCGGAGGTCCTGGCTGCCACGCCGATGATAGGCCTACCACCAAACTGTAGAAATCAATATTTAATATACAATACTGGCGACGTAGGTAGTGAATGTATTATGGACCAAGACATGGACAAATCCTGCCCCAATTGAATAAAAAAAAGTATTTCAAATAATTATGCATAATTAAATAAGTTGACATACGATACCAGGGGTTTCTGAACAGAAAAAGATTTTTAAGTGAAGTTTAAATATCGTCTGCTTACTGGTAAAACATGATAAATGCATTTTTTTACGAAATTGAGTTGAAAATGCAGTTATATTTTTTACGCGCTATTTATTGGTTTTTTTTTTGGGTGTGAGGGTAGCTTAAGTAAACACAAGTTTTGATAGCTCTCATTATAATAAATATTTAAAATATTGTATTATAGATTTATAAAGTACATATGCACTAAAGTTTTAGTTTATCCTCGGATGCACTCACTGCACTAATAAACTCTCCATCTCCTTTAACCTAACTTGAACCAACATAAGTCTCAACAAAATGGATCTATATGCCAAGCTGTCAAACTGCATGGAGGAGCTGTCAGCCACTTTCACTGCACGCATGGACACATATGAGGAGGACCTGAAGAATGTAAGCAGCAATGAGGCTCCACACAAGACAATTGCCAGCCTCTCTCGGGACTTCATGGAGTTCAAATGCTTCATTTGGAAGACTATGAGTGCGCTGAAGGCTCAGATGGAGTTGCTGACTGTGGGCTTAGACCGGCATGAAATGGCGTCTCGCAGGCAAGTTCTACTCCTACATGGTCTTCCGGAGCAGAAAGATGAAGAATGCACTTCCCAGGCCATTCTCACTTTAACTGATAAGATGAAGATTGCTAACGTCTCTTCATCGGACATCACATCCTGCCATCGCTTGGGAGTTAATTCAGGCAAGCCTCGTCCACTTCTTATTCGGTTCAATTGCAACAATCTGCGCAGCGAGGTGTGGCGCAGCAAGACAATGCTCAAGGGTTCGGGTCTGGTGCTCTCTGAGTTCCTAACTAAGCCTAGGCACGACGTGTTTCTGGCCGCTCGCAAACACTTTAGTGTGAAGCAGTGTTGGACTTCCGAGGGCAAAATTATCATTATGCTCCCAGACAAGTCGCGTCGAAAGATTGAAACGGCTACCGAACTTGGACAACTTGTTGCGCAGTTTCCAGCGTCTTCATCTGCTGACTCGGCTGCGAACGTTGCATCGTCACCTATTAATAATACTGCTCTGGACAAGAGGTCGCGGAGGCAGGCCAAATGATCGCTCACAACACGTATCAAACATAGTTTTTATATTTTTTGTCATATTTCTCTTTTGTGTTGGTAACTGAAAATATTTTGTCTGTTTTGTTTTGACGTTTGACATTTTGACAGCGATGATTATAACTTGCTCGTTCAGAAACTTTCCTTTTTTCTATACTTTTCTTTTTTATATGATTTGGATACTAGCATTTTAATCTTAATGAAACGGCAAGGTGCATCGAGGATGATTAATTAATTTGGTGTTTTTTTTAATTTTTATTATTTTATTTAGAGATAGCTTTTTGTAATTTAGTATAATATATATATTTATTTTATTTTATATTTATTTATCTTTTATGTTAGACAACATTGATGACAGTTTTGTTTCCTGCTCTTCCTCTTGTTCATCTGACGAGAGCTATGCCAGTGCGTTCACTGATGATTCTGTACACTTGCGCGACCAGCTTTCTTCTTTATTTAATTGCTACAACAAGTTTTTCAACGCCGTCCATATTAATGCTCAAAGTATTCCTGCCCATCATGCCGATTTGTTATCCTCATTTGACTCTGATCTTATTCATGCTGTGCTTGTCTCTGAAACTTTCCTCAAACCTGCACTTTCTTCAACACAATATTCGTTGCCTGGCTACAGGCTTGTGCGTAATGACAGAACGGGCAAGGGTGGTGGGGGAGTCGCCATCTATCTTCGTGAAGATATTATTTATAAAATTATCGATCAGTCTCCGAGTAACTATTCAAAATCAGCTGAACACCTTTTTATTGAGATAACTTTCAATCACACAAAATTACTATTAGGTGTCTTCTATAGTCCTTCCTGTCATATTGATTACTTCACTTCTTTTGAGACTTTACTTGAAAATTTTTCTTCCTTGTACGACCAGACCATAATACTCGGAGACTTCAACACCTGTCTGATCAAAGATGATGTGCGGAGCCGTAAACTCAGGTCTCTTGTCTCTTCTGTCAACATGCACATCCTTCAGCTCAATGCCACTCATCATGCGCCTCACTGCAATCCCTCACTTCTAGACCTTATTCTAGTTTCCGACCCGAACAAAGTAGCCACGTACGGGCAACTTTCTGCCTCATTTTCTTACCATGACCTTTTGTTTATGTCATATAAAATTCGTCCTCCAAAACGCAAATCAAAATTTCTCATACTACGCAGTTTCAAGAACATTGATCTGGAACGTTTGGGAGAGGATGCAGGCAATATTGACTGGTCCCTGGTTTATGGCAGCAATGACTTGGACGCTAAGGTGGCCGAGTTCACCAAGATAGTTTTAAAACTTTTTGATGTGCATGCTCCATTAAAAAAGGTCAGGGTGAAGCATCTTCCAGCTCCTTGGTTGTCGGATGCAATTAAAAAGGAGATGTCTAAAAGGGATAAGGTGAAAAGGCGGTACAAAAGGGACCCTACTGATGAGAACTGGTCTCTCTATAAGAAACTGCGAAATCGCTGCGGTCGTATGTGTAGGGATGCTAAAAGGCGTCACATACACGACACAATCCAACACTCCAACACAGCACAAGTTTGGCAATTCCTCAAATCACTTGGAATCGGCAAAGTTGCGAACGACAGCACGCCTAATTTTGACCTAAACACGATCAATTTACACTTCTCCAAATCACCAGTGACTCTGGATGACAGCGTTAAATCATCTACTCTAAACAATCTCTATAATCTTCCTCTGCCAACATGCAATTCTTTCTCTTTTCACCCGGTTACAGAAGGGGATATTAAGCGGGCCATTACGTCTATTTCTACAAAAGCAGTGGGTGATGATGGTCTTCAACTTCAAATGTTCCTTCCTATCCTTGATGACCTTATCCCTGTTATTACACACATTATTAATTATTCCCTGTTTACCGGCTCCTTTCCTTCTGCGTGGAAGAAGGCCTACGTTTTGCCTCTTCCCAAAGTTTCAAATCCCTCTTCAGTATCCCAGTTTCGCCCAATTTCAATTCTTCCAATCATGTCCAAAGTCCTTGAGAGTGTTGTTAATAGTCAATTGTCGCATTACCTTTCTTCTAATAGTCTGCTTAGTCCATTTCAGTCTGGATTTCGTCCTGGTCATAGCACTGTTTCTGCCCTACTTAAAATTACTGACGACATCCGACTGGCCATGGAAAACCGACTCCTTACGGTGTTGGTTCTTTTGGACTTTAGCAGTGCGTTTAATTCAGTTGACTTTGACATACTCTTAGGTATCCTTTCCTCTCTAAACATATCTCCTTCTGTGACCGCTTGGTTTGATTCATATCTTCGGGGTCGCTCGCAGTCGGTTCACCTGAATGAGGCTTGCTCTCATTGGTGCGATCTTTCTGCGGGTGTTCCTCAGGGTGGCGTCCTTTCTCCCCTTCTTTTCTCCGTGTTCATTAACGCTGTCACCAAGGTATTAACGTCACATTATCATCTCTATGCAGACGACCTGCAGCTTTATCGCCATTTTAAACTTGAAGAGCTTCCTGGAGCTATTGATGCCATCAATAATGATCTTCAAAATATCAAAGAGTGGGCTAAAAGCTTTGGACTGTTAGTTAACCCAACAAAATCACAAGCTCTCATTATTGGTGGCAGATACTTCGTCAATTTACTCAATCATCAGCCCCTCCCTCCTGTTATGTACGATGGTATCGCCATAGCCTACTCCAAGAAAGTAAAGGACCTAGGTGTATTCTTGGACTGCAACCTATCTTGGCATGGTCACGTTGCTGAAGTAAGCAGGAGAATTTTTTGTTCTTATAGGTCTCTTAAGCGTCTTCAGAAATTCCTGCCATTTCAAACTAAAATTACTCTTGCCCAGTCTCTTCTTCTACCTCTTCTAGACTATGCTGATATCTGTTTTCTTGATGCGACTGAGGAACTTCTGAATAAGCTCGAACGTCTGCAAAATCTGTGTATCCGCTTCATTTTCGGGCTTCGTAAGTACGACCATGTGTCGGAATTTCGGAAGCAGCTGAAGTGGCTACCTATTCGTCAGCGTCGTGATTGTCACATTCTTTCTTTTCTCTTTTCCATTCTTCATAATTCTAAGGCTCCTTCCTATCTTCGTGAACGCTTTGAGTATCTCGTACCTAGAGGTAAACCTTGTCGCTCATCATCATCTCTTCTCCTTCGTTTTCCTCCCCACTCCTCAAGTCGGTATGATGGATCATTCACTGTTCGTGCTGTGCGCCTTTGGAATTCACTTCCACACTCCTTGCGGGATAGCCCTTCGTTAGAGGTGTTCAGGAAGGGAATAAAGGACCATTTCCTGTCTATATGATCAATATGTATGTATATATATATCGGATTTTATAGGTATGTTTAATATATATCTAAGCTGTATGTATTACGTATATTTTATAGTATGAATGTAGTTTTTTTTTTTTTTAAGTTTATCTATAATGTAATGTAAATGCACATACGTAAGTATATCCTCTTTTGCAAATCTCGCTTTCAAAATTAGGTTTGCTGTAAGAAAACCCAACTCTGGGTTAAGCTCGCCTTTGTACATAAGCTATATTATTGCAAGTGTTATGTATATTTGTTGTTTTTTGTGTGCAATAAAGAATAAGAATATTGGTAAAACCGAATAAATGCTATATCCAATGGCTGCAGAGATAATGAATTTGACAACGTGATATCTCTCCCCACAATTTGAAAAAAATGTACCAGTATAACATAATAAATAATCTTATGCCTTGGCCCACGGACAAGAAGTCCAACCTTACGGAAGAAGATTAGGAGCTTGTGACAGAACGACGTGAAAACCTACTAATCACATCCGCGAAACTACAGGCACTCAATAAAACGATTAGATAATTGGTACGACGGGACCTTCGATGCTCCAGCGTAATAGAAAAGCGATTGAGCAAAACCGAGGGTCGTAAGTGTTCGTCCAATCACTTGCGAGGAGCAACCTGACGGAGTTGACTAAATCTAGTAGGATATTGAAGCCGGAGATTATTTCGGAAGTCGAAAACTTCTACGGCCCGTTGTATGCCTCGCATTCATCTCGATCTGCTTACGAAAAGGAGGAGAGAGCTTCCAGAACCATCTTAATCTTAACCCACCGTTTCACAGAAGACCTGCCAGAAGTCAGCCAAGATGAAATCGAGGCGATTCTCAAATAGCTTAAGAATGGAATAGCCGCAGGTGAGGATGGGATAACGACTGAAGGACTTTATTGAGAGAGCTGAGCTTATTAGCTCGGTCCTGTTCTCTGGGAGAACTCCAGTAGCATGGAACAAGACCCTATTTAAGAATCACAGACTCATTCGCTCCTTAGCCACGTGTTTAAGCTGTTTTCAAGAGGAGTCACGAATCGTCTAGCGCGAAACCTCGACGACTTTCAGCCACCGGAGCAAGACGAGTTTCGAGGAGGACACAGGCAGCACTACCGACCACACCTACACAGTGCGGCAGATTAAACAGAAGTCCGAAGTATATAATCGGCCTCTGTGGCTTGCATTTGGGGACTATGAAAAGGCTTATAACTCTATTCGAGAACTGAAACCGTTCTTAGAAATTAAAAAGATCGACTTACTACTTATTTCAGAAACACATTTTACTGACAGGGGCCATTTTTCAATACCTCAATATACACTTTATCACACAATGCACCAAGATGGAAAAGCCTATGGTGGATCTGCAATCCTAATAAAATCAAACTAGCGAAGGAGGTGACGGAACGAGAGAGGGAGAGAGCCTCTCTTCCCGGCCACCGCGGGAGACGCACCGGGCGTCGGGGGCCACGTTGTGGCTACCAGCCACCGTAGATGCGGGCCTGTGGACGGTTGGCTATGGGCTAGCTAGCCGTCCGTCCGTCTAAGGACGACAGGTCGTGTCGACGGCGCGTTTGTGCTCCACGCAGGCCTCAAAGAGATGTCAGCGTAAGGGGAGGGGCCCGCAAGGGCGGAAGCCTGCCGGGGTTGTAGCTTTTTTCCAATAGCAGTCCTGACAATACCCTTTTGAATAACCGCAATGACAAGTCTTGAATACTATTTGGCAAATGGTTAAATATAGTAATTGCCATGCAGTAAGTATTTCTTTTAAATAGCATGAATCTTATTTGGGGTGGTTTCAATTTGTCTTAGTGTCGTGTTCTACTATTTATTTTGTAACTTACTGATTTTCTCGAATAAGTCATAATTCTTTTTTACAAAAACGCATATTTCAAAAATATACAGACATGGTAGACACAGTACTTTAAGCTTTTGAAATAATGGTTCACAGCTTTCTAAAAAGTTTGCTCCACATATTGCTCGGATGCATTTTTTTGTCCTTTAAACACTCTTTGTCCGTCGACTGAGTTTCCCCATATTATAAGACCATATCTGAGTACAGATGCTACATAAGCATGGTAAGCAACCAAATGCTTGCTTAAAGGCTTGATAATTTAATTTAATTTAATGTCAGATTACAAAGATCCATAATGGTTAGTAACAATTGGAACTTATAAACTATGTTAGTAGAGTTACAAAATAAAAAACAAACAATTACAAAAGACGTTCACAACATATTACATTTATTTTACCGTCCCTACCACAATTTTCACCCAGAGCGAGTATATTGGACACTGGTATTTATCAGAAATGATCCTCAGAATGCCGTTACTGCTGCCGCGTACTCTGCTTAACAGTGACGACACACGCATGCGTCTTATTGCATAGAAATCATTCGTATGCGCTTCAGCAAACATCGCGGAAGCACTGCAGAACCGCGGCAACCGCAACAACATTCTGAAGACATTATTGTATTGTACACGCAGAGCGCTGTATGCCCTTTGAGTATAATTGATCCATAGGCTGCTCGTGTAGAAGGATTGACAATAGGCTCTGAACAATTCTAACTTAACCTTAACTAAGCAACGAGCAAACCTGCGAACCAACATATTACCCCTGACAGCCAGCGCTCTGCGTTCACGTTCAATGTCCTCATTGTCCTTCAGATCATCGGTTACAATATGTCCTAGATATTTGAATTTGTTCACTCTAGTGAGCGGAGAACCATTCAAAAAAATGAGTGGAGTTTCGAGAGGGGTTTTATCACTCAAGCCGAAAAACATACACTCGCTCTTGGTCACATTGTACACCAGTCCATGTCTCTCCGCATACTTCTCACAAACCTTCAGTAGGTTGCGAAGGGCCCCTATTGATGGGCTCAGCAGCACCATGTCGTCAGCGTAGCTTATATTATTGACAGCGACCCCATCAATATAACACCCTGCATGCATGCTGCTGAGCTCGCCAATCAGGCTGTCTATATATACATTAAAAAGAGTGGGCGAGGAACTTCCCCCTTGCCTCACGCCGCACTCCAGCTTGTACTCTTCAGAATAGCTATCTGCCCATTTAATGACATTCAATTGATTGTCATACCAAAACTTAAACATCTCCACTAGTTCAGACGGTACATTTTGTTTACGAAGCTTATCCCACAGGACCTCATAACAAACCAGATCGAAGGCTTTGGACAAATCTAAAAAGCAAGCGTAAACAGGTGTCCTGCGATCCAAATAATACCTAACCGTGTGTTTCATACAGAGAATGGCACTCTCAGCGGAAAGGCCGGGTTGGAAACCAAATTGCGCGTGATGCAAGTTTAGGTTTTTTCTTAAATGCCTGTTAAGCAGGTTATCCAGTACTTTGGCTAAGATTGTTGCCAGGGAGATGGGACGATAATTACTTTTATCGCAAATATCTGCAGTTTTACATTTAACTATTGGTACGACAATTGTTCTCATGAGGTCCCGAGGAAGATACTTATGACTTACACAAAGTGAGAAAAACATGGCCAATACCCTTGATAAGTGACAGCCTGCGTGACGTAGATGTTCAACACTCAAGCTGTCGTGACCAGGGGATCTACCACGAGTCATGCTGTCAATAACACTCTTTATATCTGCAGATCTTATTTGAACAGTGGCAGTAGTATCAGTCTGGGGGCTGCATTGTACCGGCACGGGAGACATGGGTGAGCTAACTTGAAAGTGTGCCTTAAATATATTAGCAATTCTATTGGGGTCTCGTTCAGAATTAATACATTCAGCGCGCTGTTGTTTTACATTTAATTTATTAGTACATTGCCAGAATTTTTTGAAGTCATGCTTACTAGAATGTGATGCCAAAATATCCATTTTAATTTGTTCAGCGTGGTCTTGACACCACTTAAGCCTGGACTTAAATACTTTTCTACTATGGCACATAGCCTCATAAATATGTCCGGATGACGGTTTCCCATGCCAGACCCAATTATTAAAATTAGTTTTAGCCACTTTATGAGCCTCCTTTACATGCTTATTCCAGCCAGATACCACCTTCTCACTTTGACACCTTCTATGAGTAACACTTTCATAACTCTCTATACTGGCCTCATGCAGTGTTTTTATAATACTATTATACATTGCATCTATAGCTTTGTGATGTTTTAAATTATTGCAATATTTGTCAGCGCATGTCTGAAATTCTGGCGGAAAGTCGATACATTTAAGATTTTCATTACAAAGTTTATGATACAACTGGATTTGTCCTGGGGTTCGATTGCCCCAAACTATTTTGTTTGGTACATAATTATAAGAAGATTTCTTATGTCTTATACAATTATAATCGCATTCTATTTCAATAGGAAAGTGATCAGACCAGAATACATTATAATGAATTTTTACATTTGATATAGCTTTATAACCCATTTCAGTACTAACACAATGGTCAAGCCATCGGCAAGAACCATGAACGTCACTAATAAAAGTATAGTCACCTGCGTTAAGGCCTAGGCTTTCAACGTCCGCACATACCCATCTTTGCTCCTCACAAAAATGCATGAGTTCACTATAAAAGAGACCACTCGGATGGGCATTAAAATCCCCCAAAACGAACACTGATTCCACGCCACTGCTGTCTATTATTGCACTAATCTCGCTCAAGCATTCCGTGAACTCAAAAAATAAAAAATAAAAGACCTTACTTTGTAGTTATCATTCCATTTGTTAGACCTGGTGTTCGTCAAGGTTTTATTAAGGCCGTGGGCTTGTTGATCTCCGAAGATGTACATATTAATTTTCTTGGTTATTTTCAATGATTCAGCCTTGCCTTCGTTACTAGAGTTGGGCTGTAATTCATTTTTTTTTCCGCAGTAAGCTGTTGCAATGTACCCGTGGCGACATCTATCGGCTGAGAGGTACTAATATCCTCTTGGTCGTTGCTGTCATACGGGCAGCGATAGTCTCATCCAATAAAATATCATTACAGCTGCTTTTGGGTTTTCTTCTACGAGGAGAATTCTTGTAAGATGGGGATCCATGGTAAACTTCTTTAAAATGTATTATTTTTCTCTCTTGTTCAATCGTTTTTTGATTTAGCTCGTTATTTTCAGTTGTTAAAGTGTCAATTTCTTGGTGTGCGCTTTCTAATTCGTGTTTTAGTTTATATCTATCTTCTTTTAGTGCTTCTATATCTTCTGTGTGGGCTGTGGATAGGTCTGGCAAACTTCTTGTATGTGGATTAGATGTGACTGATGAGTAGGATAAGTTTAATGATTCGTTGGAAATATTATTTGTTTTATTTCTTCTAAGAGTAACATTGTTGACACTTTTTTGCCTTTCTAAGTTATCCATCCTTGTGACTCTTTCGTATGTACTAACACAGTAATTATTAATTAGTATTAGCAAAATTGTTCTCGTCTACACCGTTTGTTGTTGTGTTTGTTGTATTATTTTAAGTGAGCTTTGTTGCTGTGAGATAATTTGTGTACTCACAATGCAATGCAACTTGGTTTAATTTATTAGCCGCTGGAACGCTTCTGCGTCGTCGGTGAGTTGGTAGCACTGACAGCGAGTAACACTTTCGCGTACATAGGACTATCGCCGTTCACTCGTTTGCACAACCGTGTATAGTCACCATAGTCACTGTGACCGGCACTTTTTAATGTATGTTTTATTTTTATTTATTTTGATTGCATTGCACTGCAATCAATTATTGGGCGATAAACCCTTCACTGCACTTAAGTTCGGTGGAAAAAATATAGGTTTCACAACTGATATTAACTCTACGAAATTAAATTATTAAAGGCACTTAGCACAGAGTATATAATTACTAGCACTTGAACATGTTTGAACGTGTTTTGTTTTGTGCCTGACTTAGGTCTGTTTGTGTAAAGCATAGAGATTGCTTTTCCCTAATGATCTTATTGTAACAAATGAACAGATGGTCTCATTTTGAAGAATAATAATTTGTCGTCAATTGTATGTTAAGTGTTTTTAACCAATAAAGTATAATAACTATTTTTTTTTTAGGATGGGAAATCATCAAATAACTTCTCCCGCCAACAAACGCCAGTATATCCCTCTGGCAATGCAAGAGACTCCTGGCTATACACCACAGTTATCCGACCAATTATCACTTACGGGTCTTTAGTATGGTGGCCTAGGACCAACCTAAGTACGAACCAAAAAGACCTCGAGAAACTACAAAAACCAACGATGGGACAGGCGTCGGGGTGTTCTCCGACGACCACAACATTAAAATATCCAAATCTCTTGGTACGTTCAACTCTGTCTACCAAGCAGAGTGTGTACGTGTAGGTATTATCCAGGCTGCACACGCTATAGAGGCCAGGGAGGTTACGGATACCAACATTCGTAAACTCTCCGACAGTGCCTCAGTCCTTCAATCCCTAAAGAGTAACCAGATCACGTCGAGACACGCTAGAATGCCACAACTCCCTAGAACGAATCACGGTGCTGAATCACAACACGGTAACGCTGCAATGGATTAGAGGTCACAGTGGATCACTCGGCAATGATGCGGCTGACGAACTTGCCAGAAGAAAATCCAGCACAAAACCTACGGACCCGAAAACATTGTGCCTAATCCCTTCAAGCAGCTGAGGAACTGGTTAAAGGATCACACCCGAATACAAGCAGAGAAATGGAAACACCAGGTTATCAATCCAAGGAAGCTATGCCATCCTTGGATCTAAAGCTGACCAGGCACCTTCTGCGCCTGGTCAGAGATAGCCTGCGTCTGTCGGTGGAGACCATCACTGGACACTGATCGCTGAACAAACACTTCCACACCCTAGGTATCACTCACAGTCCCCTGCGCAGAGCTTGCATGGAGGCGGAGGAGACGGTAGCGCATGTGATCCTGGAGTACACAGGCGTTTCCAAGATTGGCGAGGAGATCCTGGGAACACCAAGATCTCTTGCAAACGATCATTCATCACGACGGACAGACGTCTAGCAAACCCACGCCCGGTGCGTGTCCCGAGGTAGCTGGGGCGAGAGGCTCTCTCCATCTCGCGTCCCGCCACCTCCTTCACTAGCATGACTGCTTCGCAGAAGGACGTGACGGCTTCCCATTCCGTCTCGCTCCGGACCATGGATTGAACCAGGGCCAGACGCGAGAGATCGCCGCCGCCAATCGCCGCTACGAGGACACGGCGTTGCTCCGCCCACGCGGGGCAAACCATCACCGTGTGCTACACCGTGTCCTCCGGTAGATTCTCGCAGTGGAAACACCCGGGCGTTTCCTCCCGCCCGATTCGATGCAGGAACCTCCCGAAACATCCGTGTCCGGTGAGGACCTGCATCAGGCGGAAGGTTAGGACGCCGGGGCGCCTCTCCAGCCACTCTTCAAAGAGGGAACTTACCGCCACTATCGTGGCGTGCCCTGCACGGGGTTGCGACAGTCGCTCTCTCCATGTCGCCATGAGATCGCGCCGGAGGTCAGTCCCCCGGTCTAGTGCCTCCGCGCGCCATGCGTGTAGGCGCGCGAGGACTATCGCCTCCAGATCCCATGGCGGCAATCCAGCAAGCAGGCCCGCCGCCTCGCGGGAAATATCTCGCGTGCGGTACCCACGGACCATTTTTACGGCCACCACTTTGTCGGCTCGCCGCCTCAAGGAAGGCGCCCACACTGGGGCCCTGTAAAGGGCCATGGACCGCAGGACCCCCCGCGTAGAGCCTGCGGCAGGTGTTTGCCCCCCCCCCCCAGGTTGGGCAGAAGCCACCTGAAGTCAGCCCCCCGGTCCGTTCCATATTAAATTACTGAAAGAACCCCATAACACATGACATACGGACGGACAGACAGACATGAAGAATCTATAAAGGTTCCCTTTTTTGCCATTTGGCAACGGAACCCTAAAAAAGTAGATCGGATCTGCAAAATTACTTTATCACTAAATTATAACCCCAATCTAATGTAAGTAAATAAAAATAAGTTCAAAAACATGGTCGTATGCCACTGACCTAAAAAAAAACAAATTGACCACAGCTTTCCTCTGAAAATCACTACGAATATTAATTAAGTACATTAAAATACATATAGGTATGTTAAACTTGTATGTTAGACGAGAAATATTTAATGGTTTGTAGGTACATAACAATTTCAGACGACAATATTTTCATATTGCATACTTTTAGAGCGTAATTTTTCAGTAGTCGGGTTTTAGCTTTTTTGCTGTGTTTTTAATTACAATAGTGCTCATGCTTATACATACATAGATACAACCCTGTACTGTGCCGACACTGACATGCACATTTCAAAAAACGTGAACATGGCTATGTTCAAGTTTTTTGAATTATGTGTATAACTACATATAGCTTGTAAATAGGGTATGTAGTACGTAACTGTAAACCAGCGCTGTGACGTTTTTTAATGCTACAGCACCATGCTGAGATAGGAGCCTTTTGGCTTCGTTCAGAACTTTTCATTACTTTTTATTTTTTAACTATGTTTAGTTTTCAATAGTCGTAATTTATAATGTTACTAGCTGACTCGCGCAACTTCGTCTGCGTCTCATAATTTGAGATTTAAACTATCCTATCTCTCAAGTTGGATCGAACTGCACATGGTGTGCGAATTTTATTATAATCGGTTAAGTGGTTTAGGAGTCCATTGAGGACAAACATTGTGACACGAGATTTATATATATTAAGATTTTTTATGTGTTTTGTCCTGTACGGGCTAATAAATGCCTTTTCTTTCTTTCTTTCTTTTCTAACTATATTTGATCGGGAACTCATTCCGTTGCTAAATACGAGTAGGCGCAAGTACGTACTCTGTATAGATGGCGCCTGCGTTGTGGGTGATGCTCTTGGCGAGCTTAGCGGTGTCATGAGGGCTGGAGGCGCGCGGCAGTAGCACGCCGTCGTACAAGCGCACGTTACGTAGCAGCGCGGCCAGCAGCGCGGCGGCGGCGTGCGACGGCTCGCTGCCCCACACCAGCGACACGTTCACCGCGCCGTCGCCGTACGCCACGCTGCGCCGCCCGAGCATCTTCGCCCCTGCCGAGAGCAGACATGACCAAACATTATTGTGAACCTGTATACTACTACTACTCCTTGATACTTGAATGATTCAATTTCATCAAGTGAAATACAGTATGCCATCTGCGACTGCGACCCACACGATTGGCGAGAGTTTCAGACTTCTTGGGCCACTGACCACCTATAACGACTGTCAAAGATCTACAAATCAAACAGCCGGGACCAACTGCTTAACGTGCTTTCCGAGGCACGGAGGAAACTCGGTATTTATCATGGGTGGTCACCCATCCAAAGACTAACCTAGGCAAGACCGGCTTAACCTATAGATCAATCCGAGTGGCTGTGCTAATATTTAGCTACGAGCTTCTCAACTCTATAACAATGTAAAATAAATGCATAGCAAATATTTATTCAGGAGTCCGAAAAGTTTAATCGGCCTCTTTGTCTTACTTTTAGTGGACTATGAAAAGACTTTTGACTCTATCGAGACCTAGTCTCGATAGAGTCAAAATTGCTATGCATTTATTACAGTTCTGGAGTATCTGCAGCAATGCCAAGTAGACTGGTGATACATCCAAGTGCTGAAAAGTCTTTATGAAAACGACACAATGACCGTGCAAACTTAGAACCAACAAACAGAGCACATCCCATTGCATCGGGGGTGGGACAGTAAATTGAGATTTGCTGATTTCTGGTTTCGGTCTCCCTGGCTAACGAGACCTGGCGCAAGCTTATAGCATTAGACATTAATTACCGTATGGCAGACCACCTATCGGGAACTACCTATCATCACTAACAGGACTATTGTTTCCAATAAACCTGGCATTGCGGTGAACGGTGGTGGCGGTCCCGCATGACAAGAACCTCGTGAAAGCAAATAAAGATAAACAATTCAAATATCTTGATGTTTCTCGCAAGGTGGTCGATATGTGTGACGTCAATACGGGCCAAAATTACTCACGCGTTAGTTCACCCTCGCAAACTATCGGTAGATGGCGCTGTTCCGCTTGACACCTAAATAAATAAGCTCCGTGTTTACATTCGCTTTAAAAATATTTAAAATCATATAGTTGTGTTAAAAATCCATAAAATATATTTATCTAAGTCTAATATACCAGTGCAAACGTTAGCAAAGTGACTAATTCAACGGTGAGTGAAATAATAACTGTTTAAACTGTTCAAATAGAATCTGTGACTATTCGTAATAAAAGTGACAAATCAAATTAACAATAACAAACATTGAAATTATAAGACATATAAAGATAAACAAACACCCAAAACTGTATTAAAAGTGAACTTAATCAACACAAACTCAACATAAAAAGGTGGTCATATTAGTGTCTCAAACAAAGGAGTACCTACGTAATGTGGAAAAAAAATCTAACACATGAATCATACCAACCGATTAACCAAATTCAAATTTTGAAATATTTAACTTATGCTGCCTAATTTCAATCAAGTACGTCAAATACGTTGTGGCTGAGTCAAATAATAGGCTACACTGTAGCAGTCGCTAACCTCGAGGCTCAAGTTCGAACCCGGGGTAAACGGTGGAACACTTTTTGTGAAATAAATTGCTTTGTACATCAGCTAATAAACATCAAGAGCGTGACGGCAGAGGACGTCTAAGTAACATAAGTGTCAGCGTAAATAAACATGGATACAGATAATATCACTCTTCGTAAACAGAACACTGGGTCATTGACTAACTTATCTCTTTTAATAAATGACGACGAAAAGACAATACTAGACACCACAATGATGAGCGTACCCGACAGCCTGCAGGATTATAATAACGGCGACGATGTTAACGACTTGAACGAACAAATAAATGCTCTCAAGATGGAACTTATGAGTGCTCATCAGGAAATTGATTATCTCAATAGTGAAAACTTCCGTCTAAAATCCGATTTAGAAAGAGCCCTAAAAACTGACCAAGCATGTAAAAAGACTTGCTTGACGCCTAGCAGAAAAAGCAATACACCATCTTCATTGAGCAAACAAAAATCAAAGCTTTACAATATTAGGCCAATTATTTCAAATAATGACTCCAACATGACTTCGACCAACTATTGCAAGGACATAATAGTTGAAACTCACGACAAAGAAACTCAGACTTCAGAAATAAGTTATAACACAGTAATGCAAAGCAACACCTCGACATCATTTTCCCAGTTAGGTAATATTGCACAAATAAAACCAGTAGGCGTATCACAACGAAAACATAAAAATAAACTCGCGATAATGAGTAGTAGATGTACGAAAGGAATACTGCCGTTAATCGAAGAAATCTTCTGTAATGAATTTGACTACTGTCATTATCTTCTTAATAACGCTGACACAGAAGAATTATTAAGCATCGTCAAGAACAACTTAAAACATTTTACAATGCAAGACTATTGCCTGATCTTCATTGGAGAAAACGATTTAAGAAATAACGAGTATCTAGATATCCTTGTAAAATTTAAAAGCTCACTGGAAACAATTAAACACACAAATATTGTTATATGTGCTCCGACTTATATAAGAGGGGCTCTAATTCACAATTATAAAGTCGAGCTTTTCAACAATCTTCTAAGTTTGGACATCAAAAACCACCAGTATGCGTACTTTTTTGACAGTAATTACACCTTGACTCTTGACATGTTTTCCTACAATACAGGAAAAATTAATAAACTCGGATGGAGAGACATTTTTGACCAGATCAAATCCAAGATATTATTTGACTACGATCAAGATTACTCTAAAGTTAGCAACGATAACCATCGCCATATAGAAGACCATGGTGTAAGTGACAATACTTCGAACTTAGCTGTAAATGATAAAGCTAATCATGACTCTGAATTTTTTCTTTGATAATCACATGTACATTTTGCACCAAAACATAGCTGGCCTCCTTAACAAAACAGACCTGTTGACATTACACATCCAAAATCTATTACAAAAACAAATAAATATTGAAATAATATGTTTAACGGAACATTTCGTCATTAATGGTCAAGAAATTTTAATAAACGTGCCAAACTTTAAGCTAGCGACATGTTACTCAAGAAGTGAGCATAAACGAGGAGGGTCTTGTATTTTACTTAAAACCTACCACGAATACAAAGAACTAAATGATGTGAAGAGTTGTTCTATTACAGGCGTTATTGAATGCTGTGCTATAGAATTGACTAAACACAAATTAATTGTAGTGTGTATTTATAGACCTCCTAATATGTCTAACATTAGTCTATTTTATGATACTCTGGAAACTCTTTTAAAAAAATTGTGCAATAAATCAAATGTAAAGGTAGTATTATGCGGAGACTTCAACATAGATATTTTAAAACGTAATAGATGCACCGTGGACTTTGAATGTTTGCTCCTAAATTACAATTTTATTTTAAAAATAAACCAACCAACACGGCCAAGGAGCCTTACATGTTTAGATAATTTTGCTATAAACTCAAATCTAAAATGCACTGCAGAAGTAATGGATTTTGCAATATCTGATCACTCGGCTCAAATACTCAAAATTCAAGTCAGTAGGATTTGCAAATTAAGGTATTGGCGGACTCAGAAACGAGACTTCTCAAAAGAAAATTTGATCAAATTTAAAAATCATTTAAAGTGTTTATCCTTCTCAGACGTTTATAACGAAAGTAACCCCAATGAGTCTTATGACATTTTTTTGGAAATATTTCATCTACTCTACAATCAGTGTTTTCCGATTAAATGGGTTAAAATTCGAACGGAAAAAAAAAATTAAATGGCTATCGAAAGGCATTAAACTCTGTAGTAAGAAACAAAGAAACTTGCTATGGAAATATAGATTAAATCCGTCATGCGAAAATAAAAAAACGTTTAAAACATACTCGCGAAGATTAAAAAAAATCATTAATCTTACTCAAAAGGCACAGAACAGTAACATTATTAATAAGGCTCACAATAAATCCAAGGCAGCGTGGCAAATCATCAATAATAATAACCACATTAAAGAACCTATTTTAAAAATTAACAATCAAAATGTGACAATAAAGGATCCTAGGAAAATAGCAACATCATTTAATGACTTTTTTATTGACCAAGTACAAATTGTAACTAATGACACACCTGACAGAATTATTGACATAGAAAGTAACTCAAATTCAATGTTTATGTCGCCAACAGTCCCAAATGACATTATAAGAGCAATTAAATCGCTCAAAAATACAAAAAGTTGTGGTTACGATGAGATTACAACTAGCGTAGTTAAATTTGTTAGTGACACTATTGCTGGGCCTCTAAATCACATTGTAAATAGTAGTATTGAATCTGGCATATTCCCTAATAGCCTAAAAACTGCAGTAATAAAACCTCTATATAAAAAAAATAATAGAGAAGACATGTCCAATTACAGACCAGTGGCCTTAATCCCAATTTTCTCTAAGGTATTTGAAAAAATTATTTACTTAGCAATGGATAAATTTTTGACTAAATATAATATATTAAGCGAGGAACAAATGGGATTTAGAAAAAATAAGAATATTAATATGGTAATTTATAAACTCTTAACTAATATTATGACAAATGTGGACAATAAAATTCCAGTATGTGCAATATTGACTGATATGACTAAAGCATTCGACTATGTAAACCATAATGTACTTTTAGAGAAACTTTATACCTATGGTATCAGAGGAAATATCTTTGATCTTATAAAATCTTACCTACGTGGCCGGTTACAGTACACAGAAACCACGAGAGTATGCCTTAAAACTAAACGTGAATTTAAATACACTTCAGATTGTAGAGAAGTTAAACACGGCGTACCACAAGGTAGCGTTCTCGGGCCACCCTTGTTTCTCTTATATATAAATGATTTGCCACGTCAAACGCATCATCCTATGGTGCTGTTTGCTGACGATAGTACTGTGATTGTAAAATGTTCGGACTTAAACAAATATGAAAGTGAGATTAATGACACATTAAAGAGTATTATTAATTGGCTTAGCATAAACAACTTGATTATAAATTTGCAAAAAACTAAAATAATGCATTTTTTCCAACGGATTAGTCCCGCTAATATTTCTGTCAGCTACAATGGGCAAAAAGTTGACTCAACAAATGTAGCAAGATTTCTGGGCATCTTAATTGACAGCAATCTTACTTGGAAACCTCATTCTGAGGATTTATGTAAAAAATTAAGCAAATTAGCTTATGTGCTGCACAACTTATCTCATAAAGTAAGCATTGCTACTCTTGTAACAGCTTACCATGGTCTGGTTGCATCAGTATTGAGATTCGGAGTGATTTTCTGGGGCAACTGTAGCGAAAGGGAAGAGATATTCAAGGCCCAAAAACGATGCATAAGATCTATGACAAATTTAAAATCTACTGAAAGCTGTGAGCCTGTGTTTAGGTCTCTGAAAATACTAACCCTCCCGTCTATTTACATATTGGAAGTGTCCATTTTTGTTAGATCTAATTTAAATTTGTTTCCAACTCTGGCTAGCATTAGATTACGCTCAGGTCCTATAAGACAGCAATATAATAAGTTATTACATACAGGACAATACAAAACAGCACTATTAAGAAAAAGTATAATGTCAATGGGTCCTATCATATATAATAAAATTCCGCATAGCTTAAAAGATCACCCCATACGCATATTTAAAATTAAATTGGCCACATTACTATTAGAAAAATGCTACTATTCTGTTAATGATTTCTTGAATGATAAAAATTTATAACTGTACTTTAGTCATTATTATTTCTTTTTTTGACATTGACATTTTAATAGATAATAATTTTCTATAATTTTTTGTTATGCTACAATGATTGTTAATAGACTATTTATTTTACAATTGACAAACTTATGTAAATTTTGATACCAAATTAGTACTAAGTCAATTATTTGGAATGTATTATAACTGCCAAACAATACCTAGTTATATTTTAATTATACTCACATTTTCGAACATTTTTATGATTTTTACATTTTAATTATTTTGACATTGTAATCACTCTGACATTTTAATTATTTTGACATTATAATAATTTTGACATTCTAATAATTTTAACATTCTAATTGTTTTGATGTTTTAATTTCTATGACTTCTTTTTTTTAATTATATTTTTCAATTTTAATAGTTTGCAGATTTCTTTTTTTTTTTTTGAAATTTTATAATATTTTAATGTCATTATCTAATGTATAGAATTGCACACCAAATTTGTACGCCTTCCGGCATAACATAGCGCACTGTTTCGTTAAAAATAACATCTATATGTATTTACCTATGTTAACAAATAAATAAATATTATTATTATTATTATTATTATTATTAAACTTTCACGCTTACAATTGACAAAAACGAAAAGCATGAAAAATTTATAGAAAAGATCAAAATAAAGAAAAACGATTATACATTTTTAACGATTATCATCAATATGTGTTGCCAGTGATTGCTTTAGGGACCGAAACGTGGTCGCTCTCAGTGTACCTCATCAGAAGGCTTAAAGTCACCCAAAGGGC
The DNA here is from genome assembly GCA_916618015.1 of Xestia c-nigrum. Classification (NCBI taxonomy): domain Eukaryota; kingdom Metazoa; phylum Arthropoda; class Insecta; order Lepidoptera; family Noctuidae; genus Xestia; species Xestia c-nigrum. Next base: position 25,773,059 of record OU745254.1, on the reverse strand, counting down.
AATGGTCAAGGTCACCCGGGACCGGTCGATGTGGCGACACTTAAGGGAGGCCTATATCCAGCAGTGGACGTCTTACGGCTGAAATTACGAATGATTATATTTTTGGAAAAACTGAAGGATACTGCAAAACAACAGATGACTTCCTGAACCAATTTATCTGCGACAGTTGTAGCTTCTTGGTTAGTAATAGGCGAAGACTTCTGGCCATTTTGTGAATTATTCCATGACAACCTTGTAATACTTGTTTATATTTTAATTTTTTGCATCATCTAGAACGTACTGTATTAGTGTATTCACTGTAGGAAATCATGTGTGTGCTTCAAGTTACTTAAATTTTAGCAGTGGTACCAATATGTTTAACTATTTTCTGTCCGCGACTTCGTTCGCCTGAAGTTTTGATATTGCGACGCATCGCCTGTTCAACGAAAGCTTTTTACCCGGTTGCAACATTTCTTATTGCTGCTCCGCTCCTATTGGTCATAGCGTGATGTTATATAGCCAATAGCCTTCCTCGATAGATGGACTATCCAACGCAAAAAGAAAGTTGTTTCCCAGCAATATTTTTTGCGTAAAGTTACTTAGTTTGATGTACAGAATGCATGGTTAACGGCTTTGTGATGAGGTGGTTTACACCCTGTATAGTATAGACTAGCTGACCCACGCAACTTTGTCTGCGTCACGTAAGAGAGAAAAACGAAAGGAAAAAAAAAACCCGTTTTTCAACATTTTTCATTCCTGCTCCACTCCTAATGTTCGTAGCCTGAAGCCTTCCTTGATAAATAGACTATCCAACACAAAACGAATTTTTCAATTTGAACCAGCAGTTCCTGAGATTAGCGCGTTTAACCAAACAAACTCTTCTGCTTTATGATATTACGAGTAGTTATAGATATTACATATAATAATATAATATATTATAGTAAAGATAAAAACTTGTATTTAATGTAATAAAATATATCCTTATGTAACGTAACGCACACTAATCCGAATTACATTGTGGTTTAGATCCAGAATACTCTAGAACAAACAAACTAAGACAAACAAAGAGAATAATAGGTACTTATTCAGTTGTGTTCTATCGCGTTCACTAGTAAGTAAACCAAATAATAATATATTTGAGGAAAACTAAATATTGAAGCGATTAACCTTCTATTTTAGCTTGTTATTGTACCTATGCCTTTAATAATTATACACTCTTGAATATTTTGCGACTAGTGAGGATTACGGTCAATGGTTTACTTGAAGTGCCCTCACTGCTCCAAAACAAAGGTGTTGTCAAAGTCACTTTGCTAACATAGCACCTCGGTTGTATGTAGTAACCGTCGACGTGCACCTGTCACGTCGCACTCGCACCGCTTCGCGCTTAGCGCTTATTCGTAAACACAAACGACGACAACCGACGAAGCAGTGAAGTCAATGTAAACCTGCCAGCCTGACACCTGCGCACTGCGCAATCGATGAATTTATGATTGCATCAGTTCGCTTAGATAGAAGAATCGCTTAGAAGCCCTTATTCAGGGCTTAAACAATACAACTTTTTTGCCATCGACACGCTAAGAAAAAGAAATCAAATCAGAAACTAGTCTTTGCGCGTGCCTTGTTTCAATATGAAACAGCTACGGTGACATTCGATATTAATATAACCAAAACCAAAGCAGTGAAAGATTGATGAAATGAATGAGAAGTTTTGGATGTTACCCGCTGTATTCAAACTAACAAACTTTCTTGCCCGTTCTTCTCCATAGAGATCTACGCTAGCGAATGGGCAACTACAGTACTTTCACAGTTTTTATGTCTTGTGACTGGGACTGTAGCTACATTTAATTTTTATCTTTGTTTCGACAATTCAAAAGCGCCTGTAACTGGCCTACCTACTTGAAATAAATGCTTTGATTTTAATTGCTTTGATTTTGTTTACCTCTTTCCGAAATGAGTATCGCTAAAAGTTTGAAAGAATAGCGGCGGCAACGGTTAGTTTAGGTCACGTCACTCGGGTGTCACAGTGTCACTAACACAAGATACCTGCAGATCGTGGTGTTGTTGCAGACAGCAGTAACTGATTTAAACTGATACGCACTATGGCCAGGCGCCCAGTTGCCCATTGATGTGGGAAACAAGCACGTCATCATCGCATTTAGGTAGGTGCGGCCTTTTTGGTTTTGCACGAATTGTCATGAGTGAAAGATCAACAAGTCGGTAGCAGCAAACGAAGGTGCACTCACGGGTAGCAGTAATGTTGGTCAGCTTCTCGCAGTGGCTGGTGGCAACCGCGGCAGTGGTGGCAGCGGCGGCTGCAGCGGTCAGCAGCAGCGGAAGCAGGCACACGATGGCCGCAGCAACAGTCGACGCGCGACACATGGACACGGATGCGGTCACGTGGCTGCGAGCACTCGGCGGGAGTGCTGCTGTCGCGGGAGGCGCGCGCGCTCGCCCGGGTCTTCCTGGAACTAAGGCGGCGCACACGCGCACGACTCCTCGCACCGCGACAACAATGACTGATGAATGAAGTACGTGTACAGTTTGGTTGTTCTGAATTCGTTCCATGGATAGCATAGCATGTTTAATCTAAGTATATCCGTTCAGCTACTAAAGTGAGAAATGTTACTAACAGACAGACAAAGATCCTTTCGCAATTTGGTATAATTTTCTTTTTTTATGCCAATACTTACTAACGTTCATGGTAGTTTAATATTACTAAGCTGTCTATTCCAAAAAATAAAGGGTGTAAAAGACCTCTTAACGAATTCGAAAGGCACTTGTTCTCCTTGTCATTCCGATCACTTTTTTGGTCTACATTTACCTACTACCTACCATAACCTTCTAGTTACGGAAATATTGGTTACTTTGAATACCTCCACGAAGCCCGTACTATTCAATCCATCCATCAACACCATGTTTTGAGTGCGTTACAGTGACCACAAAACATGATTTACACCCCAAAAAAAAGTTGTTTCCCAGCAATAGATTTTGCGTAAAGTTACTTAGTTTATGAGCAGAATGCTTAGTTGACGGCTTCGTGATAAGGTGGTTTACACTCAGTATTTATGGAAACTGTATTTTTTTATCGTAGCGTGTATTCGTGGGTAGTGTAGTATGAAGACACTCTAGTAAAACAATGCGGTCACTCACAATTATAAATGTAAACATGGATATAATACAACATATTCTTGATATCTCTTATAATTCTATTTTTAGTTATATTTTTTTCCGATGATATTTGCTTTTAATTGTTAAATTTCGAAAATCCGCATAAAAGATTTGAGTAATACCTAAATACATAAATAAGAAATTATTGTCATAAAAATTGTGTGTGAGTAGACCTTTACGGAATTGTTAGGTAGGTACGTACATTGTGGTGGTAATAATTTATTATTATTTTCCTTATAAATGAGAGCTATAGCTGGAGCAGTTGTGGGATCGCATGGTGTACTGCGCGGGCGCAGTTGGACGGCGCGCGGCGCGAACTTGCGGTCCACGCGCGGTGCTCGTCCGTCAGCCGCGTGCTATGTGTTCAGTCATAATGCATGGTCTTTTAGGCTAGGGGTCGAGACAGACCGGATTCTGTTCCACCTATAAGATTGAATGGTGCAACATAAATTGTCTTGTGAATCGGAAACGTTTACAGATACAGAATCATGCTTGAGTTCTCAGCGTATTCGCACATCTACTAACAGGTCTTATGAAACGAGTAATGAACGTGATGCGGGACTAACTGCTGATCGAGATTATCATACATTGTCCCGAACACGCACACAACAAAATATTCATAATCAGTTAGAAAGTGAAAGAGAATTCTGATCGACTTCAATATTCTCTGAACAGTATGTCGATATTATCGGAAGAATCGTATGTGTCTCAAGATATAGCCGTAGGGCTTGGCGACCTTCATTGGGTTGATAAGGAACGGAGTGCATTTACGTAAACTCCTATGATTGAATGCGTCACATATTCCGCCATCGGAGGTATGATTCAAAATTGTACTTTTTGTGAAGCTGTTAAATGTCAAAACGGTATGTTCTGCTCAGGTGGGAAAGGTCTGTTACTTTCCCGTCCCCGGGCTATTAGAATTCGACGTCAGACGTATCTTCGATTTTGACGATCCTGTTGTCGCTGGCATAAGGAACAGGATACGCGTACGAAGTCGCGGGCGGAAGCTAGTTCCAAAATAATAATGTTAATGACTTAATAAAAATTATAGTAATAAGTACAATAATAATAAATTAAATAAAATACATTAAATCTAATGCTTAATCAAATGTTCTATCATTTTAACACCAACAGAATCTTACATGATCAACAGTATGGTTTCACCAAGGGACGTTGTACAACTGACGCCGGTGTAACCCTGTTAAAGCACATATTTGCTGCGTGGGAAGAGTCCCAAGACGCAATAGGAATTTTCTGTGACCTCTCCAAAGCTTTTGATTGCGTAAATCACGACACATTACTTTTGAAACTGGAGCATTGCGGACTGGATAAACTTGCACTTAGCCTGCTAAAATCTTATTTGAGCGAAAGAAAACAACATATTCAAATAAAAGGTGTTAATTCACAGGGTTTGAATGTGTAAATGGGGGTTCCGCAAGGCTCAATATCGGGTCTTTTCCTTTTTCTAGTATATATAAATGATCTACCCTATTTGTTGAAACACCAACCTCAAAATATGGTGTTGTTTGCTGATGACACTTATAAATAAATAGACGGGCCCAAAATCAAGATGACGTGAATGGTGCCCTACTTCAGGTCCAAAATTGGTTCACAGCAAACTATTTGGTATTCAATGAAAAAAAAAATGCATAAGACTTTCATTACCGAATGTTAAAAGTAGTGATTGTGAGATAATATTGAATAAAGAGAAACTAGAATTCATAGATAAAACGGTTTTCCTGGGGCTTACGCTAGATTCAAGGCTACAATGGGGTTCTCATTTAACATCTCTTGCGGGGCGCTTAAGTCCAGCAGCATAGGCCATTAGAAAAATCCGTCAATTCACTGATGTAGATACCGCTAGACTGGTCTATTTTAGTTACTTTCATAGTATAATGTTTTACGGTATTTTGCTATGGGGACGGGCTGCTGATATTGAAGTTATATTTATTCTGCAGAAAAGAGCCATCAAAGCCATATTCAATGTTCGTAGGCGCGATTCTCTAAGAGAACTATTTAATGATGACTAGCTGACCCGCGCAACTTCGTCTGCGAGTGAGGGTTCGAGAAAGTGTGAGTCAACCGTAAAAAATAGACTTATGCTATCGCGGACTTTTTATTAATGCTTAAGAGGAACAATTCCTTCGTACATGATTGCTGTGTAACTTTAACCGCGTTATGCAGTGCTTGCAACGGAAGCACAGAAAAAGAAATAAATCTTTGTTTTTGGGAAATTTTTCATTGATGCTTCGCTCTTATTGGTGATGTTAGCCTTCCTTGATTAACGGGCTGTCCAACACTAAAATATGTGTTTAACTCGAACCACCATTTCCTGAAATTAGCGCGTTCAACCAAACTAACATACTCTTCAGCTTTATAATATTAGTGTAGATTCAAGTAGGTAACAATTTAATTTCTCGGAAAACTTTGCATTAATCGCTAATATAATATTCTACTTATGGTTTTCCAAATAAGGACTTCCCTCGAAAGTTTGCCCATGCTGGCTCACTGGAGACGGCTGCACACATAGGTGTAAGTCGTATCTATTTTGTACATAGCGTGGTTTTTATTTTTACTTTTTTTTACTAACATTAGGTTAATACATAAATTGATTATATTTGATCTGAAATAAAATTTATATTGTTATCATTTACGTTTGCTTCCTTAGACCTTTTGTCCCCGTCGTTAGACCGTCAATGACAGTCATACTCCTGCCAGGTCTACAGTTCTCATCACAGCAGCTGTAAACTTTTGGGGACTTCTCGCTACTGTCTTTCATCTACATCGTCAGATCATCGATAAATGTCGTACTCTAGTTAGGTTACAGGTTCTCATCAAGTTGCATGAAATGATCTTATAGGCGCTTTCAATTTACACGTTTCGAGTCGTACAACAAACGCATTGCTTTGGCGCCGCAACAGGGCGACACGAAACGTCTAAATTGAAAGCGCCCTAAACACGATAAAGCTGTTGTAAACTCTTGCGGATCTGTCGCAAGGCCAACTGCCTTCCATCTTCCATCGAGACGAATAAAAATGTAGTTTAAATGAAAAGCTTTGAGTATTGCTATCAACTTCGAAGCAAATCAGCGCCAAGGCCAAAATAATTGTTTACCCTTTTTTAACAAAATATGAGTTACATGTCTTCCATCATTCTATGTGCCGAAAAAGAACCCATAGAAGCGATCAATAAAATAAATAAGTACTTCTCTACTATTGGCAAACAATTAGCAGATATGATACCTTCACATATTCCTACGTTCAAGCCCGTAACTAAGTCAACACTAAATTCTTTCGTTCTTTTACCTACTGACAACGAAGAAGTAGAAAAGACGATCAATAACTTGAGAAGTGACTGTGCTCCTGGATGGGATCAAATAAGCGCTGATGCTCTAAAAATTACCCGTGAAACCATTACACCAGTACTTACCAACCTAATAAATCGCTGCTTCGAAACCGGAATATTTCCTACCGCGCTGAAAAGAGCTGTGATACACCCAATACATAAGGCGGGAGACAGAGGTAGTGTCAATAATTATAGGCCAATTGCAATATTAACAACATTATCCAAACTATTTGAACGTATAATAAATAAAAGGCTCACCAAATACCTTGAAGAGCGTAACCTCTTCGCTGATACGCAATATGGATTTAGATCCAGCCGCTCGACAGATAGTGCCGTTGTTGTACCTTGTTAACTTCTTGGTTAGTAAACTGGACAATAAAAAAAAATGCTTAACCATATTTCTCGACCTTGCAAAGGCATTTGACACTGTCTCTGTTCCCCACCTTGTGCAAAAACTGGAAAACCACGGTATTAGAGGGGTCCCGCTGACATTGCTAACTGACTATTTAAAAAATAGAACCCAATGCGTAAAAATCGGGGACCATATCAGCACTGAACTACCAGTCGATTTTGGCGTTCCGCAAGGTAGCATACTAGGTCCCACCCTTTTTCTTTTCTACATAAATGAACTTTGCACTCTTAAAATTCAAAACTGCCGCATATCCGCATATGCTGATGACACTGCGCTCACTTTTTTCTCAGACTCGTGGGACGAACTTTATAACTTTGCACAAAACGGGTTCAATACAATATGTCACTGGTTACTTTCAAACTCTCTCTCCTTGAATGAGGATAAAACTAAATACGTTGTCTTCTCAATGACAAATCGAAATAAACCTCCTAACCATTTAGACAAGATTTATGCACATAAATGCAATTATCCTCCCTCTCTAAACTGCACTTGTCCCAACATAAATTCATCTACCTGCATTAAATATCTCGAAATTGAACTTGACGCTAACTTAACTTTTGGTAATCACTTGCTATCCGTATCCAAAAGAATCCGTAAGCTCACGTACATTTTTAAAGATCTCCGGGATGTCGCGGAGAAACAGACCATGCGGATGGTGTACGAGGCTTTGGTTCAGTCCATCCTTAGTTACTGCATAACCACTTGGGGAGGTGCATGCAAAACAAAAATGATAATGCTTGAAAGAGCCCAGAGGATGATCTTAAAGGTGAGTCTATCAAAGCCGCGACGTTTCCCTACCTCCAAACTCTATGAGGAAACTCAAGTTTTGACTGTCCGTCAGCTGTACATAATGCTAACGATACTTCGGCAACGGTCCTATTTATCCGAAGAACTACGAAAACGCAAAGCCTTGACTCGAAGACGTCATGCACTTTGCGAGTCAACAGCTGTACGCACCTCTTTCGCTCAAAGATTCTTTTCATTCCGTGGAGGAGAATTATTTAATAAACTCAACAAAGAAATTAATATATCTGACTGTCGCAACACTGAATGCAAGAATAGACTTAAAAAAAGGTTACTTGAATTAAGCTACATTAACACTGAAAAATTGATTGAGATGATTTCTTGATTTTTGCATTTAAGTTATTATTTACTTTATATACAGATTATACAGTTATAATATAGTATTGTATTTAAACTGACACACACACGCACACACACACATACATATATACGTACACTCACACACACATATACGCACACTAACACACATTCACGCATATACACACACATGCGCACGCACACACCCACGCACCCTCTAGCGCGCATTCGCGCACGCATGCACATTTTATTTCATTCATCCACTCTCATATCTGCTTACTCACGATGTCGACAGTCTGAACAACATGATTTAATTGGGGGGCCTGGAGTTCTAAAATACAGGTCTAGGCTTAGTTTAGACTCCAGATCTCCCACAAATTACAAGCTTTGTCAAAATTTCTGTATCTGACTGTAATCTATACTCACGTTGATATTATGTAATTTGTGGAGATAAATAAAGATTTTTATTATTATTATTATATTATTATTATTATCAATTCTGTTAAAAAGGTTTATGCAAAATTGCAAGTAGATTGGACCAAGGAATCACGTTGTCTCCTACAAACTTTGCCCCCCTTTTTACCCCCTTAGGGGTTCAATCTTGGATAATTCTTCTATACCGGATGCCTACATCATATAAAGAACACACCCTGCCAGTTTCAGGTCTCTACGATCAGCGGTTTAGGGTGTGTGTTGATCCATGAGTCAATAAAGCTAAATCGTCAGTCATTAGACCGCTATTTGGTGCGTATTCAATATTCACCTCAAAAATCAAATTTCAAAGAAACTGAGAAATTACATTTATCTGTATTAGATTTGAAGTATATGTAGCAATTTTTAAAGGTTTACACTTCATTAAATTTTAATTTATAGGTGTATAAAGTAAATTAATTTTAAACACAAAACCCTCTTTTTTTTTCGTCTCTGGATGAGATTTTTAAAAATGCTGAAACAGGTATTTCTTTATTTTGAATAATAAGTATTTACTCTGAGTTTCATGATTCGAGAACAATCTAAAGTTTTTTTTTCATACAAACTTTACCCCCCCCTTTTCACCCCCTTTTTCCAAAATTTTCCATAATTTCTAAAGCCTAAATATTATTCTGAGTTTTTTTTTTTAATAGATTATAGAAGTTTTCATCAAAATCCGTCCAGCAGTTTTTACGTGATGCGCGGTCAAACAAACAAAAATTTTGAAAATGGTTTTAACCTCTTACTGCATGAATTATGAAGGATGTACAATAAAAAATATTTTTATGTAAAATAGTCTTTATTTATGTTTGGTTAAACTCTAGAAATAGGAAAAAAAATATGTACTTATTATATAAGAAGTTATATAGTGAAGCCATATATGGCTTCGTATGCATAATTATTATATTTTGTGAAAATCCTTAAGAAGATAGATAGATAGATAGATAAATAATTTATTTAGTGCACACAAAAGACAAAGCACAGCACCCAGAAATACAATTAAATGAAGCAGTTCACTTAAAACAAAAGAAAAACATATTTACAAAATAAGTATAGTAACATTATGACAAACTTCAAATAAAAAAATAAAAAAAATAACAAAGAGGGTATGCAAGGTGCGGTGTGCGTCTCAAGGTTACACCAAATGGGAGTCCAAAGCAGTTTCTTATCTCATTATAGCATACAAAAAATGAAACCGACTTCAAAAAAAAAACAAAAAAGTGACAAATAACTTTAGCTTCTGAAGTCGGTGACCTTTGTTTGATTGCTTTAGTTTTTTTGTCACCGACTTCAGAAGCTAAAGTTATTTTTCACCTTTTTGTTTTTTTTTTTTAAGTCGGTTTTATTTTTTGCTAAAAAACTTTATTTTTCACTTTTTAGTGGTTCACATGCGCTCGATACATGGAAAGTGCATACCGTTACAATTACAACAAGCCCAAACACGACTATGGTACATTGTCTCATTATGGAGTTCCGTGACTCTTGGCTTCATCATCAGATCTGATGGTAGAATGGTTCTAATCAAACGCAAATGCTTCACTTGTTGTAGAAAATACCAAAATCGCAACACGTTTTCATATAAAAGGACATTATCAAAAATGGCCTATGAATCAACACGCATGAAACATTTACTATAATTCATTATTCTTTTAATAATATACATTACAAATATTTCAATAGAACGGACACTTTTTAATTTCAAAAACATTTTAAAAAGTACCTATAAACTTCCGTCATGATCCTCGGACATGTGATGTTATTAACTTATTATTTTTTGGTTCAATTTAAGGTTTTTAATAGGCAAAGGTATTATAGCTCATACAGCCTAGTCTTTGTACAGCACTCTTAATAAGAGTTTGACACAGACAAGCGTCAGTATTCTCAACACTTGATATACGGTTACGGTTTTTAGTTACAAACAGTCCGCTAGGATTTCGCGGAATAATACGGGTTATCAAAAAACTCGATTGAAACAAGCAATAAGAAATAAAAAGCATTTATTAGCCCGTGCAGGACAAAACACATAAAAAAATAACATTATTTACAACTATTGTAAACAAAACATAGATAAAAAAATTAATAAAATAAACGAAAGGTCCTGAACGAGGCCAAAAGAACCCTATACCAGTTGTAAATTGACAGATGGCAACAGAACCGAATGTTTTTATTGACGTAAATATAACCTCAAAACCCGAAAGTGTTTTGATTTATTCTGAATTCTCAAAAGTGTCCGTTGTTTTAATTCAGGTTCAATCGAATATATACATTATCTATAACCCAAAAAGTAAATACACCTCCCTGTTGGATCTTAGGCGAGCCATGTATGGACGACGAGCAATGTCCTTTGAAGAGTTCCCTCGATTTCGCCAAGATTCCACGATCAGATCCCGACTTAGTGGCTATATATGGGACCATTTGGAAAGAATACCCTTTCCAACAAAAAAAGAATTTTCCAAATCGGTTGGCAAGCGACGGAGTTATGCCCGAACAAACATATTTAGCCACGACTTCTTCCAACCCCAACAGCCCCTTAACGCATTATTATACTGAACACGGAGAGCGTTGTACTGTTTTCGGGTATATGACCCCCACAGGCGCCAGCCTGTGGGGTTTTGTACAGGGACGTACAAAAAGCTCTGAAAACCTTCGCTCTCTTATCAAACCAAAAATGTTTATTTGTTAGAATATGGTACAAAATAGATGTTACAAAATTGGTTCCAGCATATCCTGCCATAATATGGCGTACAAATAGTTTTATTCAAAAACAAAGCTTATTAAATACTAACTCAGAATCAGAATGTTTATTTGTTAAAATAAGTATGAACTAGGTAGTTACAGAGTGTGTGAGATGTTACATTTTCGTATGTATTTTATGCCCTACTAGCACATTAGCGAAAATTACAGCCGAAAAGGCCTGAACTACAGTCAAAGGCTCTTTTGTAGCTGTACAAACGGCTAAGATGATTCCCGAGACTGCACTAGAGGTGATTTCTGCACTGTTAAACAGTACAGCTGACTAATAGATGTAAAATGGAGAAAAAAAACTTCAAAACGCTTTTTAGTAGAATTTAAAAGGACCATTGTCCATAAAACACGCACGCCTGACACCCTGCCATGGCTACGTATAACGCTACCAGCTGGTTAAGAAGATCAAAGCTAGTAAACGGCTGTGTTCAACCATGAACATACCATAGCTACACGCGCCAACAACAGCATCACAGCGTTAAGAGGTAGCCTACTGAGATCTTCGCTTCATTGTCTCGATACACACACGACACACATGAAAATAGGTAGCAATGTGTATTTACCACAATAATTGTATATAATTAAGTTCATTATCGTAATAAACAAGTCATCAATCTTGCGGCCAAGACACCTTTAGCCATCATCGGTCCTATGAGTCTGTGGGATCGGCAGTGAGAAGACCATTTCCTGTGTTCATATTGACAAAGAAAAACCGCATCAAACCTCGGGAGTGGGGGCTCGTGACGTCAAAACTTGCTAAAACATTTGACACAAAGAGTTTGACGTCACTACCAGCTACTATGCCTTTTGAATTTGCGTTCCGTTTCACTAAAAACACGCTACATAAAATTTAAAATGTATATGTCACCGTAAAATTGTCAAACACGTTATATTACAATATAATGTGTTTTTTCTCGCGATATTGTAATGTCTCGAATTATTGTCAACTGAACATACGGAAGTATCTCTGCACCCATAATCGGGACTTGGGGCACCCCCCCGTTAGGTTAGTTAGGTTCCTTTAAACCCTGCACTCGGAAATAGGGGCCCGGCGAAGCGGGGCTCCGTCGACTACGCTTTTTAGGGGGAATATAAACTATTTTAAGGTTATGTTATATTAATCGGTATTTCTCAGGAATGGTGCATTATCTTTTCATGAGAGTTGTGCCACTGGGCAAGGGGACCCCTCCTTTCCTCTACACCGCGTAAGTTGACTACCATCGCATGCATTTCACGAAAAATAATGCGTTTTGTTGTAAGCAGTATGTTCATTTGACAATAATTCGAGACTTTACAATATCGCTAGAGATATTACAATATAACGTATTTGACAATTTTACGGTGACATATACATATAATAAAATCGTTGAGACCAAAAAATCTGTACATTGAAGATTAAAAAAAAACCGATCAGGGTGACTTAAAATAAGTAACTGAACATATTAAAAACATTTTTTAAATTCGTGTTTGTTTGTTTGACCGCGCATCACGTAAAAACTGCGGGACGGTTTTTGATGAAAACTTCTCTAATCTATTTAAATAAAGTCAGAATAACATTTAGGCTATAGAAATTATGGAAAATTTTGGAAAAAGAGGGTGAAAAGGGGGGGTAACGTTTGTATGAAAAAAAACTTTAGATTGTTCTAGAATCATGAAACTCAGAGTAAATACTTATTATTAAAAATAAAGAAATACCTATTTCAACAATTTTAAAAAATCTCATCGAGAGACGAAAAGAAAAGGGTTTTGTGTTTAAAATTAATTTACTTTATACACCTATAAAATAAAATTTAATGAAGTGTAAACCTTTGAAAATTGCTACATATACTTCAAATCTAATACAGATAAATGTAATTTCTCAGTTTCTTTGAAATTTGTTTTTTGAGGTGAATGCGCCCAAAATAGCGGAACTCAAGAAAATCGGCTTTCCTCGGTTTAAGTAGTTGGTAATACAGGGTGGAAACGGTAAACGGGGTAGTAAGGGGAGCTGCAACTACACAAAAATGGTCTTTGGTAATTTTGGTTTCCGTAATTTTTTCAGAAAATGTTTATCCCCATTCACAGATTTAATTAAAAAATAAAGTACAGTTAGCAATAAAATTGCCATTTTACATAAAACATTTTTTTTTGATGCCAATCGATCTTCTTTCCGACACTAATCAAGAAGTTCAGAAATCGCAAAAAAAATAACTTTCAGCGGGGCAGAATAGGGGAAATAGTTAGCCAGCAAATTGCTATTTTACACAAAACATTTTTATGATGCCAATCATTATTTTTTATTTTACATAAACAATAAAGCCGGAAACGTTACAAATACATTACAAACGAGTACAAATCCTACTATCTACAAATAAAAAATGCTTTGTCCTGAAGGACTATCTAAATAAAGAAATACCTGTTTCAGCATTAAAAAGAAAAGATCCAGCATGATGGATCAACGCACAGCCTAAACCGCAGATTGTAGAAACCTGAAACTTGGAGGGTGTATTTTTTGTATAACATAGGCATACGATGAGAAAGAATTTTGAAATTATACCCCTAACGGGGTGAAAAGGGGGGGCAAAGATTGTATGGGAAAATGTGATTCCTTGGTCCATTCTTCTTCAAACTTTTCAATCAACAATATTAATTCGTAAATCATTTCTGATTCGATCACGCAAGGAAACTCCGAGCATAGCACTCTCCATTGCCCTTTGGGTTACTTTGAGCCTTTTGATAAGGCACGTTAAAGCTCGATTCACACATATCCGTAAAGCCTCAGTTCCGTCCTTTTAGTATCAGTTCAGTCAGTGCTGAAGTGTTGTGATCGGTGACTGATAACGTCACGCGGTCACTGATGACTTCAGCGTCAGTGCTACAGTGTTGACTGAACTGACGAGACTGAGGCTTCACGGATATGATTGTGGGAATCGAGCTTTAACCGTTAGACCCGGCTGTCATTTGTAGATCGTTGACAGTCGTTAGCTAGTCAGTGGCCCAAAAAGTTTGACAACTAGTCTTACCAAGCGATATCGTATTATCCGGTACTAACTGGGTTGTGGATGTCAGATAGGCATGTAAAATACTGGTAGGTATTCAGCTGGATCCGAGAAGACTGGAACCAGCCCCAACACAGTTGGGAAAAGGCTAGGTAAATGATGATTATTATGTCCGCGAAATCTCGACACGGTCGGCAGGCGTAATTTTACAATGCCACCTGGACAGAGAGTACCTACTCTAAATACTGGAGATAGCAAATTTTACTCAAAGAAGACATTCCCAAATCTGTATTCACAGTTTTTCTAAAATAATTTTGCCACACTCGGGCATCGAACCCGGGATGGATCGACTAAAGTTCGATATTCTGTACATTTTTGACATCAATCGATTGGGTCAATCATATGGATCAAATCTCTCGAACAAACATAAAAAATTAAATTAACCCGGCGTCATGGAGGTTGGTGGGTCTGTGCGACCCATCACATTTTATTGCGCTTCTAGTTCGGTTACTATGCGTGCGAAATTGCCGTTCTTCTCAATAGCTGGAACTGTTGAGTTGTTCTATGCGTCTCAAGCAACATCTTAGTCGTAGCACAGCCGCAGTGGGAGTTACAGGTGCACAAAATAAGGTATGTGAGACCCATCCCCGCAGTCAGTGTAACAATTTCACGCTATTTTGTATAGATATTAAATGATTAATGATGTTTATTTTGTAAGTATGTTTTCACAAACACTTTTACGTCTTTTTTTAAACTAGATGGGGCCGGTGTTTCGTACCTGACTACTCTGAGAAGAAACAGCCGAAACAAACTCAGAGGTCATAGTCTCTTTTGAAGTCCAGACATAATCTTGCTCCATTCACATGAGGATCATGTAGATATTAATGTCTGAAATGGTCTTTTGAAGAAAGATCCACACAGATTTGAGTGAACCTGTCCAGTCAGTGCAAGCATCTGTCAGTTATCGTGTAGCTCGACTTATAACACAAGGAGCTCAACAAAACGGCGAACAATACCAAAGAAAGGACATTTAGGTAGGTCGCTTATGGAACTCAAACTGCCAGACAGTTGAGGGGTAAAAAAATGAAAAAGTGACCCACATGATCCTCACATTCACAAAAATAAAATAAAAATTAATAATAATTTACAAAATGAATGTCAATAAAAATAGGACAATTATGTCAAACTAGCTTCTGCCAGCGGCTTCGCCCGCGTGAAGTTTGAAATTATCCCACGGGATCTTATTACCGGGATAAAAAGTATCCTATGTGTTAATCCAGGTAATAAACTATCTGTGTGCTAAATTTGATCCAAATCCGTTCAGTAGTTTTTGCGTGAAAGAGTAACAAACATACATCCTCACAAACTTTCGCATTTATAATATTAGTAGGAAGTAGGATACACACACATAAAACAATAAAACATAAACAAAAAAGTGTAAAAATAATAAAATACTGAACTACGAGTAAGTATTCATGATTGTCATTAAATGTCAAAAGTAACAAGTAAATATTCATGTCAAATACTCACACACACAAAATAATAAACAATAAAGTAAAAAATAAAATAAAATACTGAACTAAGCATTCATGTTAAATCATTGAATGTCACAGTGTATAAAAAAAGGAATCAATAATAAACAAACGAAGTCCGAAATTTCGATACTCGCAGTGCAAATTTCGTTGGAGCAGCTTAATCCCAAGCCTTTTTATCTTCGAGGTAGTGATTAACATGATAGTAGGCTTTTAGGCATAGCTTCCGTTTTGTTATCGATTTAAATTTATTTAGACTAAGTGCTTGAATATGGTTCGGAAGTTTATTGTAAAAGCGTATACATTGGCATCTAAACGTTCCCCCTATTTTCTTGAGCCTCGTAGCAGGAATAACAAATTTGTGCTCGTTTCTCGTTTTTATGTTGTGGATATCACTGTATTTTTTAAACAAATTAATATTTTTGTGTTATATTGTATAGTGTATTGTTTTACTTATTATCTGTTTTTTTATCCTTGTATATTTGATTGTTTGTTGTTGTTTACAATTGTATTTACTGATAAATAGTTAAATGTATTTTATTAATGTATTTGTGTAGAACATATAGTACCTTTTTGTGCTGACTGTACCAAGGACACGAAGTGATTTTTTTACTTGACTTAATTTAGTTTCCTAAATAAAAGTGCCACTGAAACATTAAGGCTGATTGTTTATTAACTTTATGATTATATTTAAATAGAAGATTTTTTTTTTGTTGATATTTGTCGTTCTTTTTTTAAAGTTCCATTTAATTTAATTAAAACAAATATACTATAATATTTGTGTTACATTTATTTACTTAAATACCTAAAAAACTAAAATGAATAATATTAACTTTATTATTTACACAGTATTTTTATTTAATAGATTGGAATAATTTTGACATTAATAAACGGGTCGGTGAGACCCACCCCAACGTCCGTGTAACACTTTTCCACTCACATGACGCCGCGCCGGGTTAAAGGACTACCATGAATAAAAGTGCTTTATCTTGTTGTATTTTATCCCATTGAGTCTACAACTGTTCTTTGGATTTTATGGTTTTCCTTTTATTTAATTTGTCATGTTTGTTAAAGAGATTTGATCCATATGGTTGGGCCATTCGATTAATGTCAAAAAAGTACAGAATGTTATTTTTTAGAAATTTAGTCGGTTCGATTCCCGAGTGTGGCAAGCGAATTTTTTAAAAACAGTGAATGCAGATTTGTTTAGTGCGGTGAAAGCGCGTTAATAATTCAATCAATCAATCAATCATATAATTTATTGTGTATCATTGGTAGGTACATACTACAGCAAACACATTATTTGTCATTTCATCATTATACAACGACAAGTACTTATAACAAAAAAAAATATTTCACAAAATTGTTATCCGATAATTTTTGATTTGATTGAATCAAAGACATTCCACGTCATATTGATTGTGCCATTCCAAAACAAGAAAATAAATGAATTTGGTTTCCTGCATATAAATTTTGTGACAGAAATGAATCGCTGCAGATTCCACGTAGTCTTTTCTGCCCTACCCCTAGAGTGTATATATTTTTTTTCTTTCTTTCTTTCTTTCACTTCATGTATTACAAGGATTGTGATTTGGTTATCGATATAATGATTTGTGTTCATTTTATGTTTTTATATTCTAGAAATTACGTTTTGTTAATATTATTTTCTTCTTTTGTCGCTACATTTTTTGGTTACCTACCTATGAGGTTATGACATACATAAAGACTTTTTAATGGAAAAAACACTGTCTCCCAAGTCACAGGTGAAAACCTAGTTTGGGAGCCAGGGGACCTATCTGTGTACATAATCTGTATGTTGTTAAGATGTCTGTAACAATGTTGTCACTGCAATGAAATAAAGAATTTTATTATTATTATTATTATTATTTCCTTTATTTATTATTCATCTTACTTAGTACATTTTTAAATATTTCTAAAAACGATATAAAAACATTTAAAAATATAAAAAATAGGGATCCGCCGGTGTCGGGAGCAGGGTCCAAGTCACCGGTGGTTAGGGTTGCAGAGACAGGAACCTCCTCACAATGCGAGCCGTATCGAGGAGTACTGCCTTCTGTATCAGGCCCTTGATCCAACCGCCTAAAGAGAGCCTCGACAGATGTTCGTCGAGGCTCTTGGATATCAGGCCATTGGCCGTCACGACAATCGGCACAATGATAACCGAGTTCATATTCCACATGTCGCGAACCTCGTGTGCCAAGTCGAGATACTTAATTTGTTTCTCTTTCTCAGCTTTCACGAGGTTCTCGTCATGAGGGATAGTAACATCGATTATCATTACTCGGCGCGCTGATCGGTCTATCACCACTATGTCAGGCTTATTGGCAACAATAGTCCTGTCAGTAATGATAGACTGATCCCAGTACAGCGTGATATGGTCTTTCACGAGAACTGGGTCGGGCACATACTTGTAGTACGGTACCTCAGATTCCACAAGCTTAAATTTCAACGCAAGTTGCTGGTGAATAATTCTGGCTACTTGATTGTGTCTGTGCAAGTACTCGCCGTTAGCTAGACGGGAACAACCAGAAATAATATGTCTGATGGACTCACCCGGACAGTGGCATGCCCGACACACGTCAACCGTCCCGTCCTTCATAATATATTTCCGGTAGTTGTTCGTTAACATAACTTCGTCCATAATTGCACAGACAAAACCTTCAGTTTCCCCGAAGAGGTCACCAAAACGTAGCCAGGACACGGACGCTAGAAAATCTACATCGGGCCCATGAAGAGCCCGGTAGAAGCGCCCGTGAAGCACCTTGCCCTGCCATTCTTTCTTGCGGTCATCGGTAGTAAGTATTACAGGTTTGCGCCAGTTCTCTTTAGCCATGGACAACGGGGTGAGTCCCTTGTCCACTGCGACCACATCTCGGTGCATACCCACTTCGGCTTTTAGAAAATATTCCCTGAGGCTGCACACCTCGCGGTTGTGGAGGGTCTTCGCATTTAAAAAGCCTCGACCCCCGCACTTCCGCGGGATGTACAGTCTCATCACCGATGATCGTGGGTGATGCATCCGATTTTCGGTCAACAGTGTACGGACTCTTCTATCCAGAGCGTCGAGTTCGGTCTGGGTCCATTTGAGTATGCCGAAAGAGTACATTAAAACCGGCATGACCCAACCGTTGAAGGCGCGCACCTTGTTCCCACCTGAAAGAAGGCTATTTAATACCTTCTTTAGGCGACCAAAGAAGCGCTCCCTCAACGATTGCTTCATGTCAGTTACGTTGATACCTAACGCTTCCGACATACCCAAATACTTATAGCTCTCGGATGAGGAAAGGGATCTTAGGTGTATGGAATCCGAGAGCTGAAGCCCCTCGGATTCCATAATCTCCCCTCGCTTTACATACATGACTGCACATTTGTCCACACCAAATTCCATCCTGATGGCGTTACTAAAAGTTTCAGTTACTTTCAGTAGCTCCATCAGTCGCAATTTGTTGGGGGCAAAGAGCTTCAGGTCATCCATGTAAAGCAGGTGAGATATAACCTGACCATCTTTCCTCAACTGGTAGCCTAGCCCTGAATTCTCCAGCAATGTGCTTAAAGGATTCAGGGCTAAACAGAACCAAAGTGGACTCAGACTGTCGCCCTGGAATATTCCCCGTTTTATCCATACAGATTCATCGTTCCCCTGGATCTGTCGACATCCTGGATATCGAAGGACCGTCCTCCATTGCCCCATACATGACTTAAGGAAGGTGCATAGAGTTGCATCTATCTTGTACAACTCCAGCACCCTCATGAGCCATGAATGTGGCACCGAGTCGTAGGCCTTCTTATAATCTATCCAACATGTTGACAGATCCTTGCGGGATCGACGGACCTGTTGGCTAATGGCCATGTCGATGAGGAGTAGCTCCTTAGTACCACGGGACCCATTCCTACATCCATTTTGAGACGCAGACATAATGGAGTTATTGTCAATGTGTGTATTAATTTTCGTTCTCAAAATGGATGTAAGAAGTTTATAGACCGTCGACAAACACGTGATCGGTCTGTAGTTCTGGGGTTCCGTGGGACTACCTGACTTATGGAGCAGGTGAGTAACGCCTGTTGTTAAGAACTGCGGCAGGGACCCAGACTCTAAGGATGACTGGAATTGGGATGCCAGGCAAGTGTGTGAACTACCAAGCCACTTGAGCCAGAAGTTATGCAGTCCGTCCGGTCCCGGTGACTTCCAGTTCGGTAACGGACGAACTGCTCTGGCTATATCTAACGATGTGATTACAACTGGTGCCATTTCTGGAATAGGTTCACACACTCGCTCGACATCGCGCATCCAATCAGCCTCAGAATGACAGACGGGCACCGACCAGATGCTGCGCCAGAAGGAACTCGTAGCGGCATCACCCGGGTGGCACACGTCTGTCACATTTTGGTCAGGTCGCTCCCAAGCTCTGTATACCCACCTCTCGTCACACTGGAACATGCGATTCTGCGAATACCGATCAACCCGTCGCTTATACCGCCGAATACGGCTCGCCCATGCATAAACTTTCTGCTTCAGGAAGTCGATGCGCTCTGTGACACGGGACATGTATTCTTGAGGACTGATTTCAGTCCCCGAGAATGCCCGCCTCACAAAGCGCATCACGCGTGGTCGTGTATTGCCCTCCCTGAAGCAGTATAGTTTGCCGATGAGTACCCTGGCCCCGTCGATACGACGCTCAATCCTGCGCTGCCAGACTGGTACGGCAGGTTTTGGTCGAGTAGCTAAGTCACAGTTCGGGAACTTGACATTAGCTAAACGACATGCCGCAACAGCCCCACAGAACAGGATCGAGTGTGTATCAACGAGGTCCTCGCTACTCTCGAATACATTCTTGAGTTGCGAGTCCAGGGCACACACCAGCGCCCTATTTTATTATTATTATTATTAGTGTAATTTAAGCCCGCGTAGGAGGTTCGAGGCGGGCCGCGAGCTGAAAAGCAGTTGTTTAACACTTGCCGCCGCAGCTGAAGCCGGCCAGCAAGCCGAAGCTGCGGTCGTGAGCGTTAAAACCCTCTGCGACGATAAGCTCGCGGGACCGCCGGAGCCGTGACAGAAACCATGCCTGCTGCATGTTGAATGCTGCATGCTTGCTGCTTGCTACATGAATGGAGTCTGCTTGTTTGTACGTTATAAAAAAAACTATGCATTTTTTAAACTGTTACTTAATTAAGGTTTGGATGATGCAAACACAAAAATACTGCAATTAGAATCTGAGAATCAGGAATTAGTACAAAAGTCCAAGGAATATAAGGATGAAATAAAAGATTTGAATAACAAGATGCAAAACTTGAATGGTGAAAATGATAATTTACTATCGACTGTTGCCGAGTTACGTTTTATTTTTATTTTATTTTATTTTTATTCAAATGGAACAACAAACAGCTGCAATATAAAACATAGAAATAAGAAATATATACATAACTTAAAAATAACATTGCAGCCCACAACGCTGTTCACAGCTTAACTCTAGGATACATAATATTAAAAATAATCGCTAGGGTTACAAATACAAATACAAAAAAAAGATTAAATAAAAATACTAAAACTTGTAAAAAAAAAAGAAAACAGTAAATGGTGTATAAATATTTAAGAAAACTCCTTTAATATGAGTTTTTTAAACTTATAGTGAGAACATGCAAAAATGTCAATATGCTCGAAAGTTCTATTGTAGGAATCGACCATTCTGCGGACAGGCGAACGCAGGCCAGAGTTGGACTTGCAAGTGCCAACTGAAAATAATCTGCCAGCGCGCACTTTTCGCATGTGGACCGTCCTAGGAACCGCATAACATAACATATTGGACAGTTCAATACAGTCAAATTTATTTCGAGCAATATTATATAAATTCATGGCTTCTAAGTACCTACGTCTATTTTCAAGTGTTGCGAGCTTATATTTAGCGAGTAAATCATGGTAGGGCAAATAATATCCATAACATCTGTAATGCATAGCACGTAAGAACTTGTATTGAACACACTCAATCATTTCAATATACTTTTTGTAGTAAGGACTCCAAACGGACACGGCATACTCCAGCTGGGAGCGTACAAGAGCCTTATATAAGCATAAATAGGAAGAAGGCTTTTTAAAATCGACTGTTGATCGCATGACAAATCCATATAGTTGATACGCTTTATTAACAATTTTTCCGATTTGTAGGTCTAAGCAAAGCTTAGAATCGAGGGTAACACCGAGGTCTCGAATAGAATCAACTTTAAGTAGGGGGGCATTGCATAACGTGTATGTATGGTTTATTATGGTTTTATTTTTTGTGAAGTTTAAGAAGTTGCATTTGGGTACACTTAGTTGCAACTTATTTTCCTGACAATAACAGGATAGTCTGTCCAAATCTTGCTGTAGCAGAAGGCAATCATTTTGTTGTCGTATGGCTCTATATACCTTGAGGTCGTCGGCATATAATAAAAACTTAGTATTAAGAAAACATTGGCTGATGTCATTAATATATAAGATAAACAAAAGCGGACCAAGTATGGAGCCTTGAGGCACACCAGAGGTCACTTGCGCGATGTTTGATTGGTGACCATTGATTACAACCCTCTGACTTCGGTTGGTAATATAAGAAGTAAACCACCTCAGAAGATTCCCACGAATACCGTTGAACGCTATTTTATTAAGCAGTATTTCATGGTCTATCTTATCGAACGCCTTACAGAAGTCCGTATACACTGCATCTACTTGTACACGGTTATCAACACAGTCAAACAAAAAGCTAGAAAACAATAATAAATTGGTATTTGTCGACCGACGCTTAACGAAACCGTGCTGTTGTGGAATCAGTATGTTGTGGAGTACAGGATAGATTTCGTTATGAACTAACCTTTCAAAGAGTTTCGACAATGCAGACAGAATGGAAACAGGACGATAGTGTTCAACGTTGCGTTTGGATCCACTTTTGTGAACAGGCACAATGTACGCATGCTTCCACAGATCAGGTACAACTCCCTCAGTTATACACTTATTATAAATAATAGAAAGAGGTTTACAGATGGAAGTCGCAGTTTTCCTAAGAAAATAAGGCGACAGTCCATCAGGTCCTGGGCCCTTCGCTGGATCTAAGGAATTAAGCTCCTTCAATATGTTCTCTTCACTGAAAGAAAGATCGCAAATAGAGACATCATGTAGTGCGTTATTGTCCTGCGGAGGCTTCCATTGAGGTAACGAAGGAGATGTCGGTTCATAAACCGAGTAGAAAAAGTCAGAAAACATATTACACACCATGTTTGGATCATTTGTTTCAGCATTATTGTATTGAAGCTTAGATGGAATACCAGGCTTGTCTTTACGATTGGAAACATAGGTCCAGAAGTGTTTTATGTTTTTGCTTAGATTATCCTCTACAGCACCAATATACAAATTGAAACACTTAAGACATGTATCTTTAAACTGTTTCCTATAATTTGAAAACGATTCATAGTCTGAAATGTTATTATATTTCTTCCACTTGATCCATGCCTTTTCTTTCTTTTTAGAAATAGTTATGAGAGTACGAGAAAACCATATAGGATAGCCAACTGATCTAGGTCGGGCCAATGGAGTGTCTTGTTTAATAATATTATCAATCTCAGTGTAGAATTTATTCAGAGCCATTTCAGAATTCAAAGGGCACAGCAGTTCAGACCAGTTTAGTTGCTGTATGTTACTGTTAATATTGTCAAAGTTGGCCTTATGAAAACTATATTTGTGAAGCGGAATTTTAGTCATAGGGATGATTTTGACATTAAGACATGTCTCACACAACAGGACTGGATGGTAGGTGTCTATCGGAAGTAATGTAGTTGCAATCTGAGAAACATTACAGGGATTGTTGGAAATTACCAAATCAAGAGTTTTGCCTTTATCATTCACTATATTGTTAAATTGAGAAGCACCCAAAAGGGAAATTAAGATCTGTAAATTTGCGCAGGCCGAAGGGCCTCCAGAATACAAAGTACCAATGTTCGAGTTATCTGTCGCAGAGGAAACTAGCCAATCAGCTTCAGGGAGATTATAGTCTCCTATTACAAAGAAACTATCAACACTAGAATGGCTTAAGACTTCTTGCAGCAATTCAAAGTGCCTGTCATACACAAAAGTAGGAGTTTTAGGTGGTATGTAAGCAGCACTCACAATATGTCTTTTATTATTGACAGAGCTAGGCAACTCAACCATAATGTGTTCAATGTGAGTGTGTAAGCGATCACTACACTGTGCGGCTGAAATACTTAAATCAGAAGGTTTTAAAGAGCGTAAAACAGCAATCAGTACACCTCCACCGTCTAATTTATTAGTAGCAGTGCGATCACGATCACAACGGTACAAAAGGTAACGCTGGTCTATGACCTCACTATCAAAAATTTCCGGCGTTAGCCAGGTTTCTGTTAAAATAATTATATGGTACGTATTCATGAGGATATTTTTGAGTAACTGGTTTAATTTTGTGCGAATACCCCTGCAATTTTGGTAGTAAATGGTGATATTTTTATTCGACATTGTTAATAATAAAATATAAATGTGTATAAATGATAAGAGTGTGTTCAAGCAGCAAGTATGCTAAGGATGTAATGAACAAAATGTCAGTAATTGAAATGAAAAGAAATATAATTGTAATTATTCGAATTGGTAGAAGGAGGCAGTATAGATCGCAACACTTTATAACAACGACAGCAACAGATTTCTTAGCAATAATACAGATAATTTTAAGTTTTATTAACAAATTGGTTGAATTTATATGGTGTGAAACAACAGTTATTTTACAATTTATACCATGATAAAGAACGATAGACAGTTTACAAACACAAAAAAAACATAAACAATACAGGCTAAGGACAGTTAACGCAATGCAGTAATTACAAGTATCGGTTGAATAAAAAGAACAGTCGAGAGCGCACATGCAACAATTACTGAACATTAGACTTATTAACAACACTATTGATTTTCGCGATGTCTGCATCTGATCTAATCGCAAAAGCAGCTTCACCGTCTTTCTTACGTACAAGGATAGTGCAATTCTTAATCCAAACGTAATTATATTGGTGAAGCTTTGCCGCTTCCTTACACTTCCGAAATAATATTTTGTTTTTTAAAGTTAAGTGTTCGTTAACATAAATATTTGTAGAAGACCCAGCTATACCTATTTGATCTGTTTTCAGTGACTTTGCCTGCCGGAATGCGCTAAGAACATTGTCGCGCAATATGCGTGTGGAGAATTTCACTATAATATTCTTTGGCCGATTAGTTTGTTGGTGGGCGTGTGGTACTCTATGGATGGCTATTATTTCCTTTTGAGGTATGGAAAAGCCAATGGCATCCCCAATCGCCCCCAACACTTGCAAGAGATTTTCACCACGCTTGTCGGGTACGTTACAAATCTCCAGATTACACTGTCTCGCTTGCTGTTCAAGCGCTTCAATTTTGGATTCCAAATATGTTGTTGAAGTGGCCGACTGCTCCGCCTGTAGGCGTACAATGTCCTCAACACGTCCCCTGAGGTCAATCTGTTCGCCTGCCTGGAACTCTAGCGAATGTTTGAGACTGGACATATCATCGTTCATTTCCTTCACACTTTTCTTGAGTTCAGCTTGGGCAGCGCAGACAGAACCCAGCTCTTGCTTCATGTCGGCCAAACTATTTTTAACACTTTCGTGATAACTGAGCATGCTAGCCTCCATCTCAGCTCGCCAATCTTTCAAGGTATTTTTTATGTCTTCCTTGAATAGGGTCATGGTACGATCGATGTCAGATCGCCATCCTTGCAGTGTTTTGTTCAGTTCCAGGGTAAAAGACTGAATCTGGTTGTCTATGAGCACCGTTGTGGAGTCAGTGTCAACTCTTGTAGAAAGTGACGTGAACATACATGGCGGAGTGCGAGGCGAGGGTGGTCGTTGTTCCATGTTATCGCATGACATATTCATGGAATTATCCTCATAAGCTTTAACCTGCGTGCTGGAACGGACGGGGGTGTCCAAATTAGGTCGTGTGCGACGAGTAATGTTGCAGCACGGGGGACATTTCCAGTTAGTCTTGAACTCATGCGTCAAAGCCATATATTGTTGCAAAGAAAAGTTTAGGCACTCATAGTGATAACCACTTTGGCACAAGTTACACATCAGGTAGCCAGCATCAGATGCCAGGACATTGTTGCATCCGTTACAATTCATCTTGATCTTTGGAATATTTGTGTAACTTGTTATTAGGCAAGGAAAGTAATAGTGGCGCCACCTGACGCGACAATAAGAAAACCTGTTGATCGATCCTTCGCTCGATTCGCGGCAGTCAAGAGTACAGCCTGGATAACAAGGTATACGCAGCGCCGCCTATCTCACTTATGAAAAAGCTCGATGAAGAGCAATCAATCAATCAGTCAGTTAACAGTGCGGGTTACGCAGTCATACTAGTACACAGCACGTCTTGCAGATGGCGTTGAATTAAAGTTTTTTTGTATATAGGATGATAAGCAGAATTTGAAAGTAAACTGATGGCACAAAAATCAATAATAAAGTCACTATGTTCAGAAAACGCGACCCAAAGTCAAAGGTCCACACTGGAAATCGCACAAAACGGTCCTCTTCCACTATTTTCGACACTTTAACACTATTATAATGTTTGCAGGAAATGTAAACACAAGATTTTTTGATCCCACAATAACACTGATTTTAGTTGTTAGATCGTAATGACTTCAATTGTCCGCAATTATTATATCATGTTCTCACTACTAATAATCAATACACTGAACTTTCAGGGCAATTAATATTATTAGGAAAATTAATAACACCGCAAGTTAAGTTAGGCTAGTTAACACATACAGCGCCACCTAGCGAATTGAACGTTCTTCAGTATCAAGCGCAATTGATCAACGTGGAAGATACTATAGCCTGTAAATTATTGTAGGAACATGATTTATCCAAATGTTCATTTAAGAAATGTTTTTTTTTTATAAACGAATAATTAATATCATCTAATGCTTTTGATAAAGAAGTATTTGCCAAATACATGTTTGTAAAGCGAATAGTTTTAAAATAACACATTTGCGGAATAAGTTGATTGCGAAATAAACAGTATTTATAACGTTGTTGGTTGTAAATGATTTGTGAATGGACTTTTGGTGAAACATTGGTGATCCCGGTTAATAGTGTTATTATATATATATAATTATAATAGCGCACATCCAACAACCCTGTTATAATTGAACTGTTTTACAGAAGCTTTAACCTACCCAAGAGTTGTTATTTAAGTATACAAATATGCCTACATTACACTCCTTCCTGGTAAATCATGACGTAACTTATCAATTAACTTAACTTACTAAACAGAAATAAACAATGATTATTCTAAACCTTTTAATGTAGTAATCATAGGCCTGCATTGCCTAACAGCGTTGTGGACGGCACCTGCAGGGGCTGGACAACTTGACCTTCCATGGAAACCTGAGCGTCGACAGTTGTTTGCTCGTAAACGGGTGGAGCCGGCGGCGGCGGCTCTGCTTTTTGAGTTGGCGACCCCTCCGTCTGAGCCCCTTCACCTCGGTCTTCACCCGCCTCATGAGTCGTCCGGGAATCAGTTGCTGAACGCTCCAAAATACTAGGACCACTTGATACTAAAGATATCTCCGTCTTGTTCTCCTACACAATCCATACTTCCATACTAACATTATAAATGCGAAAGTAAGTTTATTTGTTTGTTACCTGTTCACGTCCTACTGAACCGACCAGCCTGAATGGGCTAGAAACAAACAGATTTAAAAGAAATCATTTATTTGAATGTGATTATTTTTTTAAATACATACAGACATATTTTTATTCAGTGCACAAACTTTTACAACTAAACTTAAATGAGTTTTACTAAACATATATTTTTATTTTGATAAGTTCATACAAAATAAAAAGTTATCGTTAACGAAAGATGTTTACTTTGAAATTGATTCTATGGGCTTTTTCATTTTTTGTGCACAGGAGGTGTAGGTAGGTACCTATTTAATTGAGTTACAATTCCAATTTTTCTTTCATACTTAATGGGTTTTGGACCAATAATGAAAGTTAGCAATTAAAAAAATGAAATAATGGACAATTGTTCTATTACTGATACTGAACCACCATTTTTTTCCGCACTGTTTAAAAATATTCCAGTATTTAGATTAATTAATAGTTACGGTAGTTAGGATTAGAATAGGATAACAGTTTTAATCAATTGAGCAACTAATACTAAACGTAAAACAAATATACACTTAGCGGGTCCTCTCGTTCCGTAAATTTAATTGAATTTAAACAATACTATCATGAATCAGACTAGACACGACCTTCAACAATGAAGATAATGACTAAGAAGAAGATCATGAATCAAGCATGAAAACAATTAAAAACAAAACAAAAATCGTATAATTGTTGCTAATTTCATTAAACTCGGCTTAATCAAAATTTTCTATTTATATTTTTTCAACCGACTTCCAAAAAGAGGAGGTTATCAATTTATCTGTATTTTTTTTGTGTTTGTTACCTCAGAACTTTCGACTGGGTGAACCGATTTTAATGATTCTTTTTTTGTTTGAAAGCTGGTGCTTCTCGATTGGTCCCATTTTAATTTGTTGAAGATCTGATGCTGATCTTCCGAGATATACAATGGAACTCTTCAAAAATAGACGGCAAATCTGCAGTAATTGCTGCAATCGCTTGTAGGTTCATTGTTCATACTACATCATGACGTAACATCACGCCTGTATGCTCTGAGGGGGTACCTAGATGTGTACAAAACTCCCAGATTTCGACAATGTTTGTTGTTTCTGAACTTTCGACTGGGTTAACCGATTTTGATGATTCTTTTTTTATTTGAAAGCTGGTGCTTTCCGTGTGGTTCCATTTTAATTTAGTAAAGATCTGACTTTGATCTTCGGAGATATAAATGGAACTCTTCAAAAATACACGGCAAAGCTGCAGTAATTGCTGCAATCGCTTGGTTGTTTATTGTTTATGTAACATAGTGACGTAACATTACGCCTTTTTGCTCTGAGGGAGTGCGCAGAAATGTACAATACACCCAGATTTCGACAGTTAGATATGTTAAGTTCTATTTAATGGGATTCTGGAGAAATAGGCATACCAGAAGCGATTTGGGTAGTTTTAGGAAGAGTACGTTCTTGGAGTGATCCCATTTCAATTTGGTAAAGATCTGATGAAGAACTTTGGAAGATAGGCGACGGGAACTCCTCAATAAATGATAGCAAATGTACTGGGATCGCTGAAATCTTATATCTGTCTATTGTTTACACCAGTTCATAAAAGAAAATCACGCCGGTACGCTGTGAAGGGGTAAGTACATGTGAACCACTAAAAAATTAAAAATAAAAACTTTTTTTACAAAAAATAAAACCGACTTCAGAGACAACAAAAAAGTGAAAAATAACTTTAGCTTCAGAAGTCGGTGACAAAAAAACTAAATCAATCAAACAAACGTCACCGACTTCTGAAGCTAAAGTTATTTTTCACTTTTTTGTTTTCTTTGAAGTCGGTTTTTTATTTTGAACTTTTGTCTCAAGCAGAAGATAATTATAATTATGAGTACGAAATTACTTTTTTTAAACCATAATAATTCATAAAGGTCTCACGCCGCGCCTGAAGATCTGTGCCCATTAAAGAATCATCTAACAATCAAGTTTAGTGAGCACCTGAGCACCGTACGCGCCTAGTGTTAGTGTCACACATCGTTATAACTAAGTAATACAAACGTGACTTAAAATACGCTTCTTGAATCCTGTTGGTCAAATAGCACGCATCGAGCGATCGAGATGTGAGCCATGCTTTGCGATTATCGCCTTAAAGGTGAGCACGCGGAGTTAAGTTGGCCACATAGTTCCTGTAAAAAGAAAAGTGTTTTAAATAATTGTTTAGGCAAAGCAGAAAACCAGAAAATCGGTAAACATAGTGTGAAACCAACGTGACAGTTTGGATCATTTAATGCAGCAAATCTTCCTGCACCTGCTATGAGACTCCCGGCCCAGGACGCGCCGCAACGCAATGCATCGTAAAAGTTCTTCAACATCGCCTTTGTTTATGTTGTACTAGCTGACCCGCGCAACTTCGTCTGCGGGTGAGGGTTAGTTTTTTTTTAATAAAAAAGTATCCTATATTACTTCTAATACCTCCAAGAATATGTGTACAAAGTTTCATGATGATCGGTTGAGTAGTTTTCGCGTGAAAGCGTAACAAACAAACTTACATTCACATTTATAATGTTACTAGCTGACCCGCGCAACTTCGTTTGCGTAAGACGAACCAACAGGTCTTAAAATTTGCGCGTTCAACCAACCTAACTAACAAACTCTGCAGCTTTATAATATTAGTACAGATTGAAGTCAGTAACTATTTATTTTTTCTCGAATAGGTACATTAAACGCCAAAATATTCAACTTATGTTTTTCCAAATAAGGACTCTTCCCTCGACAGCCTCCTTATCCTTGGACACTCGACAATATCATACTCCAGCTAGGTCAAAAGTTCTCATCAAGTGGCATGACATGAGCCGTGACACGTTAACGCTGCTTCAAACTGTTGCGGACCTCTCGCATCTGCTTTCCTTCTCCAAAGTCAGACCTTCAATGGTAGTCATACTCCAGCCAGGTCAACACAATACGATGTAGATGCTGTAAACTCTTGAAAACCTGTTGCAAATTATTTTCGACTCCAAGCCTCCATCATGAGACTTTCGATGACAATCATATTCTAGCAATTTCTAAAGTTCTCATCAAGGTGCATTAAGTGAGCCCAATGACGATTTAGCTGCTGTTAACTGTTGAGGATCTCTTGGTACTATCTTCAGTCTCCATTGTTAGACCATCGATGACAGTCATGCTTCAGCTAGGTTTAAAGTTCTTATCAGATAGCGCAGATTTGAAGAGTTGTGGACCTCTTGTTTGCCTTTCGTCTCCATTGTCAGACCTCCGATAGTACTCATACTCTAGCTAGGTCTAAAGTTTATATCAGGGTGCATGAAATGAGCGACACACGATATAGCTCCTGTAACTGATCACAGTCAAACTTCAGACAGGTCTAAAGTTGTCAAAAAGGTTTATGAAATAAGCCCCAAAACGATCTTCTTCTTTATCGTGTGGTTAGTGCCTAACCTGTTGTCAGAGTTTTTATGCCATCCAAGGTCCTCTGTCTTGGCTTTACATGCCGTCGAGAAATAACTCTCAGGCATGCTGTGGTTTTCTCACGATGTCTTTCTTCACCGAAGCAAGCGATCTTTCCTTCCTTATCGTGTTGTTGCCTAACCTGGTGTCAGAGTTTTTATGCTGCCCATGGGCCTCTGACTTGGCTTAACATGCCAAATGTCTCTAAGGCATGTTGGTTTCCTCACGATATTTCAGCAAGCGATGATTATACAATTAGCACATGAATTCGAACACAACTATTTTCAATAAAAAATGGGACAAACTTTGCTAAACACGCTTTTCAATAAAAATAATCATGAAAACCGGACCTCTCTGGAATAAGTTATGCGTCATCATCATCATCATCCATAGTCCGACTTCACCGACTGCTGGGTACAGGCCTCTCTTTGTTTGCGCCAAGCTCCACGCTTTTGTGCCAGCCTCATCCAGGATATTCCCGCAATGGCAACAATATCGTCTTCTTATTTCACCGCTGGACGACCAAAACTTCTGTTTGGATTTCTAGAATGCCACTTGGTCACAGCTTTACTCCACCTGACATCACCGCGCCTTGCTAGGTGTCCTACCCTACTCCATTTGAATTATCATCATTCATCATTATTTCAGCCGAAAGACGTCCACTGCTGGACATAGGCTATCAAGTGTCGCCACATTGACCGGTCTCGTGCGACTTCATCATTCGGTTATTTGAGTATTGCTCAGGCATAATATAGATATCTGCATAAAGAAAAACATGCGTTGAATTGAGAACTTCTTCCAAAAAACCAAACTTGAGACATCTGACTCGGGAGAAGTCATTCCCAATAACAGCGTGATTCAGAAAATGGAGTCAAATGAACAACGCCATTTATAGAGCACGAAGTTAAACTGCTAAAACATATCCATGGAAAGCGGTCGAACAGACACTCTATTGGCTTTGTTATAGATTTTAAAAAATTCAGGGTGATGTTGACTATTCTCTTCTCCTCTATTTTGTGATTTTTATTCATTAGTACCATTTTGGTTTCATAGATGTCATTGCATGTATCCTTTTTTTTTTTTTTTTTTTTAAGGATGGGAAATCATCAAATGACCCCCCCCACTCTGGGCAGAGCGGGAGGGAGTGTCAGACTCTTACTGACTAAAAACCATCCATGTTCCTTCCTCGCCTTTTACGTTCCGATGTATCCTTAGATAATGATGATAAGTTCTCCTTAAAAACTTAAAAGTCATATATCTTTTGATGGAGAGCACCGATTGCAAAGAAACAAAAATCAAAACTTTCTCTAAGTTATGCACAATAATAATTTGTGCATTAAATCAAACCACATTGGTAATTTAATTAACACGTAATGGTATAACAAAAGGGCTACGTAGAGACACACAGAGACAGACGAAAATTTAAGAAATAGTAGAAAAAGGGTTCTGTTTGTGATCCTTTAACAGTTTAAGTGCCGTGTTTACAGATTTATTATTTAAAATAAATGATTACCAAACTGTCGTTTAAGTGTTAAAAAAAAATATGTATAAAACAATGATTTGGAAATATGTAAGCATTAAAAAATACAAAGTACTTTGTTACAAAAAGTGAAAACCGGGTGGTTTTTGAACGTGCGAACCAAAGTTAAAATCTTACAGCATTACACAAAATCAAAAAGTGTTTTTAGTCTGTACTGAGGCTTGAACTTACGACTCACTGGTCGAAAGGCGGTTGCCGGCACCAACGGGCAATTTGTTCACGTGACAATTGGCTAAAATAGCTATTCTATTACAGTGCATGTTATGACAGTTGTCAGTTGTCAAACAATTGAAAGCTATAGACGAAATGCAATATTGCATACCCCCGGAAGTAATTAGCGTGATAATATATAGCCTATGTCCTTCCCTGGGTTGAAATACATCTCCTTGCAAAATTTCATTACGATCCGATCAGTCGTTTTGTCGTGAAAAGGTAGCAGACAGACAGACACACAGAGTTACTTTCACATTTATATAATGGTATGGATTATAAGGATAAGTAGGGATACGATATGGGATATTATTATACATATAATAATTCTTTTGTTATATTACGTCAACGGGCTAAAGATCTGGAGAAGGAAATGTTTGATGACTATATAGCAAACATTGAAGTAGCCATTTCTAAGAATCCCAGGGCTTTTTGGCAATATGTTAAATCTAAACAACAAACTAACTGTTACCCATCTATACTAAAATTTGGTGAAGTGTCGTCTGGTCACGGAGAGGAAATTTGCAATATGTTTGGCGACTATTTCTTTTCGAACTTCCAAGAGCGATTTGACGCGAATGAATTCTCAGCCTATGCAGGAATGGATCAGTCTACTGGTCTCGTATTAGACATATTCTGCTCTATTGATGTGAGGGAGGAGGACGTTTTCCGCTTGCTAATGCAAGTAGATATTAATAAATCCGCTGGCCCGGATAATATTTCGCCAATTTTTATAACCAAATGTGCCAGGTGTCTATCCCGTCCATTAGCAATATTATTTAAACGGTCATTTGACTTAGGAGTGGTGCCTACAATCTGGAAATCGGCGTATATAACACCGATTCATAAAAAAATATGGAGAAAATCGTACACGTACAACTTTCTTCTTCACTCAAATTAAGTTTCTCCGAGCACCAGCATGGGTTCTTAAAAGGTCGATCCACCACATCTAATCTCGTGGTCTGTAGTGACTATCTTTCAGAGCATATTTCCAAGAGGTCTCAGGTCGATGTTATATATGTTACGGCTAATACCCGAAGTGCGGCTACACCTAGTTTTAGCCGGTTAGAACTAGGTGTAGCCACTTAATCTTGGTTTAAACCTAGTACGAGCCGATTGTTTTCGGGTAAAACTGTCTAGCCTTCATCATGCCGGCTACAACTAGGTCCAGCCATTCCCTGTTGGATAAAACTAGATGCAAACAAGTTGAAACAAGTAACAGGCGCCTGGATAGTTTATGTTACTTTATAAAAGTGTGATTTATAATTATAATAACATTCTTTAAATTATAATATGCAACTATTGTCTTTTATAAAAAAAATGTTCCTCATTGTTCCTATCATATTAAAAATTATACTCCTAATAATTTTGTGTAAATTATTACAATGTTATCTATAAGAATAAAAACTCTCTACGTTTCTTTTATTTTGATGTTTTTTAATATCTAAAAAAGCTCTGCCGATAGCATGCCGGCTACAACTATGTACAGCCAATCCCTGTTAGATAAAACTAAGACACGCGCTGCTGTGCGGGTGCTTGTATGTGTAATTGCGTATGCTGAGCATACTTTACAGCCGCAATGTTGCAAACACCGCAATACTTGTAAACAAATGTTGTCAATAACAAGTTTAGTGAAGTCAAATGTATAGTGAGTAATAAACATGAACTTTAGTTAAGTACCTGCGTGAATCAGTGAGTGGCGGCGAGACTGTCGAGCTGATCGAGTGAATCCAGAGGAGAGTCGGGCGGCAGCAGCTCTGTGGAAGGCGACTCTCCGAAGCCGCTGTCGGCGTCGGCCAGCCCGTCGCGCTCGCTCAGCAGTGCCGGGCGCAGCGCCAGGGGCCACGCCGCCAGGTAGGACGCCACCTCCGCCGCGCACGGCCGCCGCTCCGGCGTACGCGCCCAGCACAACCGCGCCAACCCGCGCCTGCAACACGTCCAGCAACATGATCAGCGGTCCGAGTACTGGCTCGAGCGCCCCACCCGCCCGCACACTCACGTCTGCGGCGTGGCGTCCAGCGGCAGTGGCGGGGAGCCGCCGGTCGCCACGTACTCCAGCACGCGCAGCGGTGACATACTGCCGTAGGGCCGCGCACCCAGCGTCACCAGCTCCATCATCAACACGCCCAGCGCCCACACGTCGGACGCGGCTGAGAACACGCCATGCGCCAGGCTCTCGGGCGCCATCCAAAGCACGGGGAACAGGCCGCGACGCCTGCACGAGTACTCGGGCGCGCCATCCGCGCCTGAAACCGTGTCACGCGCCATGCCAAAATCGGCCAGCTTCAGCGAACGTCGCACGTCCACCAGGCAGTTGGCGGCGCGCACGTCGCGGTGCACCACGCCGCGCACGCTTAGGTACTGCAGTGCCTCCGCCGCCTCGCGCGCCAGCCGCGTCAGTGCCGCGGCCG
Source organism: Xestia c-nigrum (assembly GCA_916618015.1). NCBI lineage: Eukaryota > Metazoa > Arthropoda > Insecta > Lepidoptera > Noctuidae > Xestia > Xestia c-nigrum. The sequence goes on along the minus strand of OU745254.1, from coordinate 25,738,027 downwards.
AAACGTGCTCCGCCTCGCCGCACGCGGCCGGCCCCTCCAGCACCTCCGAGCCCACGCCCTCCACCAGGTGGCGCCGCGCGCGCAGGTAGCCCAGCAGGTCGCCGAAGAACGCCAGCTCCATGAGCACTAGCGGCGGCCCGTCCGCGATGCACACGCCGACCAGACGCACGATGTGCGCGTGCTCGAGAGACGCGATCGTGCACGCCTCGCGGAGGAACTCGCTCTCCTCGGCGGGCGCGGCGTTCTCGCGAAGAGCCTTGGCGGCGATGAAACGCGGGGCGCGCGCGGGCTCGCACAGCCGCGCCAAGCGCACGCTACCAAAGCGGCCTGCGCCCAGCTCTTCGTGCAGCTCTAACGCCGCGCGCTCCACCAGGTACGCGGCCAGCACGGTGGCTACGTGCCGGCGCCGCGCGATTGCCTCAATCTTCAGCTCCTGCTGCAGGCGCGCTAGGTGGCGCCGCAGCGCGTGGCGCGCCAACAGGGCGGCGACGGGTGCCAGCGCTAGCAACAGCAGCGCGCAGGCGCACGCGGCGTCGTAGCAGGTGGGGCTGAAGGCGTCACCAGAGCGCACGGTGCAGCTCGAGGCTCCGTCGTAGCGCGGCAGTTCGGGGGGTAGCGAGAGGGCGGCGTACTTCCCGATGTTGTTGTTTACGGTGCCGCTGGTCGCGTTCACGCGCCACGTGGCCAGTCGCTGAGTGAAGTTGCTGCCGCACCACTGGTCAACGAACACGAACACCTCTTCGATGGAGCGCTCCTTGAAGTGAAGTTGCTGACTGACGCCTGGCACTGGCTTACTGATGAGAGTTTCTTTGAGTGACCTGCCACGATCAATTAATAAAGTGAAGGCGAATAGATAGATTAGATACGTTGCCAATATCGAAATTTTGATAGTAAACTACGTTGCTTGGTTCAACTAGGGCCACATTCTTAGGGTTCCTTACCGATTGTAAATAAACGGGACCCTATTATTAATATACAACATTATTTTTTGTTTACACTAAACCCGAAAAGGGGTCATTGTACTCATCATTTTGAACACCTTTTGCTATGGGAAGAACCTTGAAATCGCGAAAAAAAAATCTGCTGTTCCCTACATTTTGACGAGTTATGCGACCATAAATGTAGGGAACAGCTGATTTTTTTTTCGCGGGGGTTTTAACATTTTTAATTGAATGTAACTTGTTCTATAAATAATCTAACTGACCTACTAAATAGATTTGTAATTTTTTGAAATTGTCGTCATGTGTAGTGGTATAATTGCATTCACAAAAGTAACAATAAAAACCATATTAGAAAATCAAAGCACAGGACACTTGCTTGAAGATTGTCGCAACAAAAAACTATGTTGCACACTTTTTCATGAGTGTTTTGTACGCGTGCGACTAATCGCGTTGTTTTACTTCGCAATTCTCAGTCGTGGGCTGTACTTTGCTCGTAACAGTAACTATGATTAGTGCTAGGATTACCCGTTTTCATCTTTTATTTATTTATTTATTTTATTATCTTGGATGGACGGGGGACAATAATTGATTATTTTTTGGTAGATCGATATACCGTCGGTTTTATTGAACATGTTTTAATAGACGTTGTACACACACACACTAGCTACACGTTGTAGCTAGTGTTTTGGGTGACGCACAAAGGAGACAATTTTTTTTGATCGGAGAACAGGTCACCCACGTATACAAAGCGTATGTTAATGAAACATATTTTGATTTATTCCACATAGTCTCTAGATTACAGTGGTAATATTCACTAAGCCTTGTCTAACCGGAATGCTGAGAAATTCGATAATGAAAACGTGAATCTTACAATAACCTCAAACGACCGATATTGCCCAATTAGATATATTTTCCGGCATTTTTATAAAAATAGTATAAAACAAAGTCACTCGTCCTTGACTGTACTACTACTTTAAAGTTTTTGATACGATTTTCATGATTTGTTAGACTGACTACGAGAAATGATTTATAATTAGTGAAACGTTTCTCGTGAATCAATTATTTTCATCATCATCATCATCATCAGCCTACAGCAGTCTACTGCTGTACATAGGCCCCTTTAATCACACGCCACTCAACTCGATTCTCAGCAACTCTCATCCAGTTGCTACCAGCCACCTTGAGGGTGACCCACCTTATGTTTACCGATTCGTGGTCTTCCGGTTAGACTTCAATGTAATATGTCGTTTATTTACCATAATAAAATGGTTACTATTTTCTGGTGTAATATGAATAATAAATGAAACAATCGAGTGGGCCCAAAAAAAATTGTCTCCTTAGTGATATTAATTTATTTGTAAAACCTATTTTTTAAAGATTTTTTATGCCTGGTTCAAAAATCAAAACACCTCATTGCTTAGTCTGACAGAATTTATGAAAAAAAAAACGGCCAAAAACGAAGCGGAATGGCGCACCGAGGGTTCCGTACAAACTTTTTAAACGACAATCTTAACTTTGCTGTTCGATCCGATGAAACGGCCATTGCACCAACCGCAAATAATAAGTTTGTTATAGTAAAATCGTTACATATTTAGGATTTTCACATTTTTCCCTTTATATGTGCTGTAAGACATTACTTCTCGCCAAACTTCGTGATTCTAGGTCAACGGGAACTATTTTATACGTTTTCGACTCAAAACCTACAGGGTTCTTCCGGTTGACCTAGAATTGTCAATTTTGGTTAAAAGCACTTACAGCAGTTACAACACAAGTGAAGGGAAAATTCGTAATGATTTTAATACACCTATTAGGGACCATAGACCCCGGTATCTTCAACTTGCTAGGTTTACCCGTTCCTGAGAAAACGGACTGACGAACAAGAAAGTGATCTTAGAAGGGTTCCTTTTTACCTTATGATGTACGAAACCCTAAAAACAAGCAGAAAATATCTTCACTGACCAGTTATTCTAATTATTTTGTGTTCATGAGTACTCACCCAAGGATTTTTGCGTTACGTAGGTCTTGTCTACTGAGCGGGGATCGTTGGAAGACGTTTTTGAAGCCGTTCACAAGTGTGAGTATTGCGTCAGACAATGACACGGCACGAGGCGGCCACGGGCGTGGCAGCTCGGATAACTTGTCAAGGAATACAGCGTTAGCCTCCCCGCGCGGGATGTCCTCCACCCCACGAATCCAGGATGATACTGTGAAGTGTTCAGTTCCGCACACGACGTGTTTCTGTTGCCAGTCGCGGACTATCCACACGAAGCCGTCCTTGTAGCCCATGTCAGCCGCGACCGCCGCAGCAAGGATTGTGCTGGCAGCTCCTGCGTCCGCGTTAATAAACACGATGCGTGCATTTACGTCTTGTAGTTCTTGTAAAACTTTCTGTGCTTGTTGTTCCGTTATGTTATGAAGAGGAATCTGAAAGTCACCAAGATCGATGTCCAGATCCTCTTTGAGCGTGGCATAGTAATCTTGGGCGAGATTCGTGCGCTGGGACAGCACGGCGACGCGCGTCCATCCCGACTCGCGCACGAAGTGTAGCAGCGCAAGCGCGAGATGGCGCGGGCGGGGGCCCACACGCCACGTGCTTCTGGCCGAGTTGTCCTTCGGCGCTACGTCGTCCCCCGCCACCACGTCACCTGCCGTCGCCATGTCGTCCTCCACTACTACACTAACGGCACGCGGCTGGCAAAAGCCGCGGGTGCCGCCTTCCTCGTGCCCTCCGCTGACAGTAGCACTAAGCCCAACAGCCCGTAGAAGCTCCTATAAAACTGGTGCCGATATAACTCTCTGCTCATACTGTACTGATCGGAACAGTCAATTTTGCCAAAAGCTATGGTTACATTCCAGCTTTCTGGAGCCGTTTGTATCTTTAACTCATCTTGAATAATAGCTGAAATATTTTCGAAGAATTTTTTGTCTGAATCCGTCGAACATACATATGCATACACTGTGTATGGGATCACATCATATTCACGTTTATCCTCTTCACTAATCTCAAGACTATTGTTTTCAAAGATCCACTCGCATGCTGCCTCTTCAATGTCTACTCCGCTTGTTTGTTGCTCAAGAATCCGCCTCAAAGATTTTGGCGATGGTTGAAAATCATAGACGAACTGAAAAAGCTGAGGCGCGAACACTTCTAAAACGGGATCGACAACGCGCATTGCAATGGCGGGATCTAGCTCCTGTTTGCAATCATAGTTGACGGATTCGCAGGGTGGGGGCTCCACGACGCTCACGGCCGGAGCTCCCTGCCACATGTCATAGTCGAGGAACAGAAACGAGCGGTTGGCACTGTGTTGCAGACCGCGTTCGAAACCCGCGCGTCCTCGGCGTTGCACGCGCAGCCGGGCTCCGCTGTACGCGGCGCGCCGCTGCAACCGCTGCAGCACCTCCTCGCACTCGTCGTCACCAAGCACATATACCGCGACCTCGTTGTCTCTATAAATATATTTATTCATTTATTATATTACTTTAGTGTAAAAATAATTTACTATTTATGGAAAACTATTGCAACTTTTTCTAATTGTTGAAATGCAGAAAAAATGGGGAGGAATAACGGAAGCACATCATGTTGTTATCGGGGCACATGGACATGCGATTGAACACTTACTGTGGATCGTCGACGAAGTCACAAGCAGCAAGTGCAGTCGAGTTTGTGTAGAAAGGCCAGCGCACATGCAGTTTAAGGCAGTCAAGTGTAAGGTTGTAGCGCGCGGTCTGCGTCAGCCACGCAAACAGGCGGCGGCGCGCCGGCACGGGGCTGACGCCGAACTCGTCCAAGCGTGGGCCCCCCAGCCCGTAGAGCCGCCCCTGGTTCGCTTTCCACCTCGGCGCCGCTTTAGGCTTCCACGCCGTCGACACGCCTATTATGAAACTGCAAGTATTATCTCAATTTTTACCCTGTTTGTTGCATATTCGGGTAATGATGTGGTTAATGGCGGAGTAACCGAAACCGGTGTACTGAAATATAGCGAGAGTTGTGTTTCTATACCTCCAGTGGTTGCAACTTTCCAAGGACCAAACTGGCCAAGAGATCATTAAACGTAGTATGTTGCCCGTAATTCTATGCTGGACCATCACGAAACATTACTACAAGGGACGATAAAGCGGCAATCGACTTAGGAATGATTTTTTTTGCTTTAGGACAGGCATATGTAGCACTGAGTAAGCATTTGTTCAATGTTACCTTTGGACATTGACTCAGCACTCGGCCTGGCTAACGCGCGGCCCAGTCAAAAGAATTATTAGGTTGCATCTTACACGCATAGGACACCTAGAATTTGCATAATAGTGTGTGTTAAGAAAAAGTAGTACGAGTATATAAACAGAACATTTTGTTAATAAATTTAATAAAGATTTGAATTTTATATTCTTGTCTCATTACCCCTCGCTGTGGCCAAGACACCTTTAGCCATCTTCGGATCAGTCCCGTGAGTCTGCGGGATTGGCAGTGAGGTAACCCTTCCCGAACCTGGTATTCCTGTCTACTATACGTCTTGTCTGTAACCTTAGGTCGCATGGTGCAGACATCCTGAACTTTTTTTATATTTATTTATCACATACTAGGTATATGGTAGGATAGGGCTGTAGGGCTTATAGGGCTTAGGGTCGTAGGGACTGTTAGGCTTGTAAGTCTCAGTAGGTTCCTTTAGCTTACCATATATTTCCATGTACCATCACAACCTTGACAGTTTGTTAAGGGTGGACGTACATTTTGGTCCATCGAGCATTTGCATCGCGCGGTCCCCTTGCGCGTTGTAGGGATATACGTTGACAGACTGGCAGTTCAGAGAACTGGGGGCTGGTGTCCTCAACAAAGCATCAGCTTTCAGCAACCTGAAGTTCATTGTACTAGGGTATTCTGTCGGAAAGCCTCTCGTTGCGGATCGGTCACTGGCCTCCCACAAGCGGGTCTCACCAGCTGATTGAGAAGTTGCACGGATATAACAAGAGCGCAGATACCACTAGTACGAACTTAACAGTTAGAGTAGGGTAGGGCATTATGGAAGAAGAGAGAAGAGCACTACGGAGATACAGGAAGTTAATGAACTAATCAGGAGCCAGGAAGCGGATTACAACGAGATCGGGTGTTGAAGTGTTGACAAACATAAAAAAAGACTCGCCCACAAGAAAAACAGAAAAATACATCAACAAAAGAACTTTAATCTAAGTCTTTCAGTGAGTTATATATACGAGTAAGACTACGGGAACAGGAGGTGTTATCAACTCATAAATATTATATTACTACAAACTACTATGCAACATTAAAAAAATATTACGACGACAGAATCAAGTACATTGAATAATGCGAAGAAAGGCTACAAGATGTCACTCCGGTATCACCGGGTGCCGACCTACCTCCGTCGTGTGGTCGGGGACTATTTGACGGACAGGGCCGTCATCTACCCCAGTCGCTGCGGAGATTGGAACCGGCGAGAGATGTCGTGCGGTGTCCCACAGGGATCGGTTCTGGGACCGCCCCTGTGGAACATCGGTTACGACTGGGTGCTGCACGCGGACCTCCCTAGTGGTGTCAGCGTCGTCTGCTACGCAGATGACACCCTGGTGCTGGCACATGGGAGGTCGCACGAGGCGGCGGCCGACAATATGACACGCGGGGTTGCGATAGTCGTTGAGAGGATCCGGCAACTGGGTCTCGAGGTGGCATTGCACAAGTCCGAGGCCATGTGCTTTCATGGGCCTCGGAATGCGCCACCGTCGGGATCCACACTGACGGTAGGAGGGGTATCCATCGGCGTCGAGTCGACGTTGAAGTACCTAGGACTCGTCCTCGACAGCCGGTGGAACTTCGTGGAGCATTTCCGACGTTTGGCCCCCAGGCTGGAACGGACAGGGGCTGCCTTCAGGCGGCTCCTGCCCAACCTTGGGGGGCCGAACGCCTCCTGCCGCAGGCTCTACGCGGGAGTCGTGCGGTCCATGGCCCTCTACGGGGCCCCAGTGTGGGCGCGTTCCCTGAAGCGGCGTGCCGCTCATCATCTGAACGCGCCCCAAAAAGTGGTGGCCGTAAAGATGGTCCGAGGGTACCGCACGATCTCTCGCGAGGCGGCGGGCCTGCTTGCCGGATTGCCGCCGTGGGATCTAGAGGCGATAGTCCTCGCGCGCCTGCATGAGTGGCGCGCGGAGGTACTACGCCGGGGGGAAACTCCGCTGCCGCGGCCAATTGCCGCTCAGCGGACTGACCTCCGGCGCGATCTCATGGCGACATGGAGAGAGCGACTGTCGCAACCCCGTGCAGGGCACGCCACGATAGTGGCGGTAAGTCCCCTCTTTGAGGAGTGGCTGGAGAGGCGCCACGGCGTCCTCACCTTCCGCCTGACGCAGGTCCTCACCGGACACGGATGTTTCGGGAGGTACCTGCACCGAATCGGGCGGGAGGAATCGCCCGGGTGTCTCCACTGCGAGGATCGACCGGAGGACACGGTGGAGCACACGGCGGAAGTCTGCCCTGCGTGGGCGGAGCTCCGCCGTGTCCTCGTGGCGGCGATCGGCGGCGGCGACCTCTCGAGTCCGGCCCTGGTTCAATCCATGGTCCGGAGCGAGACGGAATGGGAAGCCGTCGCCTCCTTCTGCGAAGCAGTGATGCTAGCGAAGGAGGTGGCGGAACGAGAGAGGGAGAGATCCTCTCTTCCCGGCCGCCGCGGGAGACGCAACGGGCGTCGGGGGCCACGTGGTGGCTACCGGCCACCGTAGATGCGGGCCGTCTAACGACGACGACAGGCCGTGTCGACGGCGCGTTCGTGTTCCACGCGCGCCTCAAAGAGATGTCAGCAAAAGAGAGGGGCCCGAAAGGGCCGAAGCCTGCCGGGGTTGCGGGCCTGTTCGAAAGAGATACCGCGGCCCCGGAACGTAAAAGGCGAGGAAGGAACATGGATGGTTTTTAGTCAGTAAGAGTCTGACACTCCCTCCCGCTCCGCCCAGTGTGGGGGGGGAAAAAAAGCCTACAAGATGTGCAAAGTGTCTATGAACCGAGACTGTTAGATAAAGATGAATACAAGGACGGAGTCAGTGGCCGAAAACTGTTTATACAACTATTCCAAATATCGCAGATAACAAAGACAATATCACAGGCAATGATATATAAAACTATAGATACGTTGCCCCGCGGTCTGTAGTGGCAACATGAATGCAAGGCAACTGCCGGAGTTTCATTTAGTACACGGCAGTACGTGACATTAAAATAACTTTTGTCTATAACTTCCATAAACAACAAAACAAAAATTCCGTCCTTTGTTTTTAGGACATGTCAAACTGTACTTTAACTGTGAAAGATAGAAAAGTATCATTACATGCGTAAGTATCAAGAAAAAAATATTTTATTTTATTTGTTTCGATGCCTTCTAATGGCGGCTGGCGCCTGAGGTAAGTCACGTGCCGTTAAGGGAAGATGACAACGGAATTAAAGAAATATATTTGTCTCTCTCTAACAACAAAAATTCCGTAGATGACGTTTAATTTTCTTTCCCTTTCTTCGTGCGTCTAAGTAGCTATCTAGCTACCGACAGTATTTACGCTGTTTTCGACAGCCGTGATGTTCATGCATGACGCGTCTATTTATAATATGTCATTGATCACAGGCCAAGGAATACGTTATACGTTATTCAAAACAAGCCGATATGGCATTTACAAACACTGTTACAAACTTTACAAAAACAATGGCTAGAAATTGAAGAAACTCACATCGGACTACACTAATGGCCGAAAGTACACTGGACAACAGCTACTTCAGAGATAATTGTTTCGAAAAAACACGGAAAGATTACCACATTACTACGGAGTTACTGGAAGAAAGAATTTTTCTAATCTCAGATGACAGAGTTATTTCAACAAAATCTTCGGCAAAACTTCCACGAATAAGTATTCCCATGTTCACGGGAGAATCTTTTCTTTTAGCGGTTAAAAAGCATACCCTAATCCTTAGGTATAGCGCAAATATTTTATGTTTTAAATTTTATTCTGATAAAATATTGCAAAATTTACTAATGTTATAAATTATATTAACTGTATGTTATACTTTTTTGACGAATTTTAAGGAAATAGAAAATGGAGAAAATTTTAACCCAAAAATAAAATGTAGGTAGGGTTTTAATGTAATATTAGTTATAAATTGGTACCAGTACAGTTTTTGCAGTCAGAAGAAAATGAAGTTCCTTAAATTAATTCCTAAGAAAAATAAAATTGCAACATGTCATCATGAAAGTCAACATATAATAAATCATTATGCGAAACTTAGTGCCATTCTTTGCAACGACAAGTTGCCGACAATGCAAGTAGCTGCAGTGCAAGTACGTAGGATTCGATAGGACTCGATTAGATCAATTTGACAGATATTCTCGACAAAATAAGCTTTTAACTGCATAAAAACTCATTTTAACGAGAATAACTTTCTTTATCTAATCGAGTCCTATCGAATCCTACGTACTGGCACTGCACTTGAGAAAAAATCTGTATGGACTTGTCTGTGACCATAAAACATTAGTTATGATTTTACTAAATGAAATCATTTGCCATTAGCGTTGTCGACTACGGCAGCGGTCGAGGTTATGGCGTGGCAAGGGGTGCTAAGAATCCCCGGATGGGATCCGGCTGCCAACACCAACGACTGGACCTGGCAACGTATAACACGCGCACACTCCGGACCGACGAGAAGATAGCGGAGCTCGAAGAGGAATTGAGCAGGCTGCGATGGAGTATTGTGGGATTATCTGAAGTCCGAAGAGAGGGGGAGGACACGATAATCCTAAGATCCGGCAACCTGCTTTATTTCCGAGAGGGTGACCGCCAGTCCCAGGGTGGTGTTGGGTTTATCGTCCACAAGTCCCTTGTGAACAACGTGGTGAAGATCGAGAGTGTGTCGACCAGGGTGGCGTACCTTATACTCAGAATATCCTCAAGATATTCGCTGAAGGTCATACAGGTCTACGCCCCGACCTCGGCACACCCCGACGACGAAGTGGAGACCATGTATGAGGATATCTCTAAAGCCATGCATGGTTTCAAAACTCACTTCACCGTTGTCATGGGGGACTTCAACGCGAAACTGGGCAAACGAGACGGGGATGAGCTGCAGGTGGGGCAATTTGGAGTTGGACGTCGGAACCACCGGGGCCACCAACTGGCTAGTTTTATGGAGAAGGAGGGCCTCTATATGATGAACTCCTTCTTCAAAAAGCGTGAGCACAGGAAGTGGACCTGGCAGAGCCCAGATGGTGCAACAAAAAACGAGATCGACTTCATCATGTCAACCAAGAAGCAAATGTTCAATGATGTCTCTGTGATCAATTCGGTGAAAACCGGGAGCGATCACCGCATGGTAAGAGGCACATTGAACATCAATATCAAGCTAGAAAGGTCTCGACTGATGAAGTCTACGCTCCGTCCAGCACAGATCCAAATCCAAAACCCCGAGAGCTTTCAGCTCGAACTCCAGAATCGTTTCGAGTGCCTAGGCGGCTCAGTGGGCGAATATAACGATGGGTTCGTGGAAACTGTCCATACGACCGGGTCTAAGTTCTTCAAGACACGTCGTACAGATCAGAAAAAGAGGTTCTCCGATCAAACTCTCGAGCTCATGAAGGAGCGGCGTGAGTTGATCCTGCAGTCTTCAGATGAGGCGTCGAAATACCGGCAGCTCAATAGACGGATCTCTAAATCCTTAAAGAGCGACCTCCGCCGCTTTAATACAGAGCGTATTAAAGACGCGATCGAGCGGAACAAAGGCTCAAAAGTATTTTCAAGAGATCTGGCTATTGGGCAGAGCCAGCTCACGAAACTGAAGACCGACGATGGCAGGATCTTATCCGCCAAACCGGAGCTACTGAGGGAGATCGAGAGCTTCTATGGACAGTTGTACACGTCAACCAGCAAACCCATTGTCGATCTAGCAAACGACCCAAGAGCTAGACTAACCCGACACTATACCGAAGATATCCCGGACGTCAGCCTGTACGAGATTAGGATGGCTCTGAAACAACTCAAAAACAACAAGGCACCGGGGGATGACGGAATTACTGCCGAACTCCTGAAGGCAGGTGGAAAACCGGTACTTAAGGCCCTTCAAAAGCTATTCAATTCCGTCATACTCGAGGGGAAAACGCCACAGGCATGGTGCAGGGGTGTGGTGGTGCTCTTCTTCAAGAAGGGTGACAATGCCCGGTTGAAGAATTACAGGCCCATCTCACTTCTAAGCCATGTTTACAAGTTGTTTTCACGAGTCATCACGAATCGTCTCGCGCGCAGGTTTGACGATTTCCAGCCACCCGAACAAGCCGGTTTCCGAAAAGGTTTTAGCACCGTGGACCACATACATACGCTTCGGCAGGTTATACAGAAGACCGAAGAGTATAACTTGCCTCTCTGTTTAGCGTTTGTGGACTACGAAAAAGCCTTTGATTCGATCGAAACCTGGGCTGTACTGCAGTCTCTCCAACGGTGCCAAATTGACTATCGGTACATCGAGGTGTTGAAGTGTTTGTACAAAAACGCCACCATGTCAGTCCGACTTCAGGACCAAGCCTCGGAACCTATCCTTCTGCAGCGAGGTGTAAGACAGGGAGACGTCATATCTCCGAAACTGTTCACCGCTGCACTGGAGGATGTCTTCAAGGTTCTGGACTGGAGAGGGCTAGGCATCAACGTCAATGGCGAGTACATCACTCACCTTCGGTTTGCCGACGATATTGTGGTCATGGCTGAGACCATGGAGGACGTCAGTACAATGCTCGATGACCTCAGTAGAGCCTCCAAAAGAGTGGGTCTAAAAATGAACATGGACAAGACGAAGGTCATGTTGAATGCCCATGTCACACCTATTCCTATCAAGATCGGAGACTCTTCACTCGAAATTGTAGACGATTATGTATACCTAGGACAAACGGTCCAGTTAGGTAGGTCTAACTTCGAGAAAGAGGTCAATCGTCGAATCCGACTCGGCTGGGCAGCGTTCGGGAAGCTGCGCGGTATCTTCTCGTCCAACTTACCGCAGTGTCTCAAGACGAAAGTCTATGACCAGTGTGTGTTGCCAGTGATTACATACGGGACCGAAACGTGGTCGCTCACAATGGGCCTTATCAAAAGGCTTAAAGTAACACAAAGGGCAATGGAGAGGGCTATGCTCGGAGTTTCCTTGCGTGATCGAATCAGAAATGAAGACATCCGCAAGAGAACCAAGGTCACCGACGTAGCCCGAAGAATTGCTAAACTTAAGTGGCAGTGGGCAGGGCACATTGCTCGCAGAACGGATGGCCGATGGGGCCGAAAAGTTCTGGAGTGGCGACCGCGAACCGGAAGACGATGCGTTGGAAGACCTCCCACTAGGTGGACCGATGACCTGGTGAAGGTTGCGGGAATCCGGTGGATGCGAGTAGCAAGGGACCGGTCAATGTGGCGACACTTGGGGGAGGCCTATGTCCAGCAGTGGACGTCTTTCGGCTGAGATGATGATGATGATGATAGCGTTGGCGTTGGCATTTTTTTTTAACGACCCGAATTGCGCAGCGGTAGTGTGGCTGCCTTACGTTCTTAGGGTCCCGGGTTCGAGTCTCGGTAGGAGCAAATGTTTCTGTGATGAGCATGGACATTTGTTTCCGAGTCATGGATGTTTATATGTATAATAAGTATATATTTACAAACAAAACGTATATATATGTAGTTTATCAACTGTCTGGTGACCACGACACAAACCCTGCTTTGTGCGGCACTAGATGGCGCTGTGTGTTATGTCCAGCGATATTTATTTATTTATTATTGGTTTTGAATAAAACAAACGAAAATATTACATGTTTATTTAAAGAATATAGGTTTAAACACAGATGATATTTTTGATGACAAAATGTGAAAAACGATCAAAATTTACTTACAGTTTTCAGACTCGCACGTGCTTATTCAGCAAAAGGTTTCCGTCGACTGAAGCCCCCTCCCGCACACCCGGGAAGGTGTTTTAAAGATGCGTTCGAAAATGCGTTGTTCAGTAATACAATTTAACAACGTTACTGCGACAAATGACGTTTTTCTTGTAACAATAATTTGAATTTAAGTTTAAGTTAAGTTAGTTAGTTTTTTTTTTTAAACGAAGGTTAATTTATTAAACTTATAAATATAAAATATTTAGAATATTTAAGTAGTTCATAATTCGTTTGTAAACAATGTGTTACGAGACGTCATCGGAATAAGAGTAAAATGATGTTTAGCGACATTTTCGAAAATTTATTCATAAAAAAAACAAAAGACGTATTTTTTAAGCTGGGTAACATGTAAAATAATGGTAAACATAAATAAAAAGCTTCTCAATTGTGTCCTAACATTTTAGCATAATAAAGTAATTCGCCAACCTTACACTTTGTAATCACCGTACATGCTGAAGGTGACGTTGGCGGTGAGCTGGGAGGTGTCGTGCGGGCGGGGGTCGCGCGGCAGCAGCACGCCCTCGTAGCGGCGCACGTACCGCAGCTGTGCAGCCAGCAGCGCGGCGGCGGCGTGCGCCGGCTCGCTGCCCCACACCAGTGACACGTTCATCGCCGTCCCGCGCTCCCCCACTCTGCGCGACAGCATGGGTCCTGCCGGCACCACCCTAACATTACAACTACTTCGGTACTGCTTCATACTTTCTTACCCATACCATAATTATTAGTAGCTGTCCCAGAAAAGCAGCAAGTGCCCACTGCAAGTAAACTAAACTCCTATACCTATTACTAGATACGTCAACTTGATGTGGAGACAGGACCTGGACACGGAGGAGCCTGCGGTGACACTACTTCAAGAACCTGTGCCAAATTGGTTCCTTAAATAATGATGTCTTTTAGGAACCCATGATACATAGATGGAATGCATGCAACGCATTATTTTTTGCTTTGGCGTCAAAGTCGAAAGCTATTTGGCCTCAGAGACATACAGGTTGATTTTTTCAAGTGGGCGTGGATGGCCAAATCCGAAACTATGAGGAATAGCAAAAAATGCCCAAAGCCTAATTTTGATGGAAACTAAAACTGCATCATTAGATAGCCGGGGTCAGGTAGCTTGCATCGGGGTTTACGGGAGGTAACCCTATACACGACCCTTATATTGGTGACCCCGACGAAAAAAAACACACACTGTATTATTACACCATTCGTTGGGTTGCTCATATTATCAAATTCTAAGAAGTAATGACATATCTACGAGAAATTATAGGAAAGAGTTCAATTTTGATACTAGATATACGTAACCGGAAAAAGTTATCATGGCTAAATTATAGAAGCTAGTTTGGTCTGTGGATGGGTGACCACCCTTATATATCGAGTTTCCTCCGTGCCTCAGAAAGCACGTTAAGCTGTCATTTGTCCATCTTTGACAGTCGTTACAGGTAGTCAGTGGCCCAAAAAGTAAGTTTGACAACCATTCTTACCAAGTCTTGTATCGTATTACCCAGTATGAACTCGGTTGTAGAGGTTAGAAAGGCAGTCGCTCCATGTAAAATACAGTATTCAGCTGCATCCAGTAAGACTGGAAGCCGACCCCAACTTAGTTGGGAAAAGGCAGATGATGACATAACGGGAAATTTGTATTAGGGGTTCTAAGAATTATGCCGCTGTTTATCTTTTTTCCCAAATTCATTCAACATTGCCACCATACAAAAACGTGATTCCACTTCTGGCAACATTAAAACAAACATTCTTGGCCGCCGACTTTTTTGTCCCAAATCGTCGAAGCAAAGCTTATTTGTTTTAACCTAAAATATATGAGAGAAGAGTACAAGTACGAGTTAGGAGTTGGTTGATTTTTTCATAACTAGGGAAAATTCAACCAGCTCGTAAAAAAAGAATAAATGTATACTTCTAACTAGAAGTATATTTATTTTTTCGGGGTCTTTTCGCAATCTCCAGACACACACTTACATCAAATCGGTGGAGTGTTTAATTTTTTATCTTTGCGTATAAGATGTAAAGTTCTTTTACTTCTAAAGAGAAGATAAATTATGATACGAGTATTTTCAACCGACTTCCAAAAAGAGAAAGTTCTCAATTCGTCTGTATTTTTTTTTGTGTTTGTTACCTCAGAACTTTCGACTGGGTGAACCGATTTTGATGATTCTTTCTTTTTAATTGAAAGCTGGTGCTTCTCGTTTGGTCCCATTTTAATTTGCTGAAAATCTGATGCTGATCTTCCGAGATATACAATGGAACTCTTCAAAAATAGACGGCAAATCTGCAGTAATTGCTGCAATCGCTTGTAGGTTCATTGTTCATACTACATCATGACGTAACATCACGCCTGTATGCTCTGAGGGAGTACGTAGTAGTGTACAATACACCCAGATTTCGACAGTTACATGTGTTAAGTTCCATTTAATGGGATCCTGGAGAAGTAGAGGGAATTCCTTAAATTGTATAGGCACACCAGAAGCGATTTAGGTAGTTTTAGGAAGAGTACATTCTTGGAGTGATCCCATTTTAATTTGGTAAAGATCGGATGATAGGCGACGGGAACTCCTCAATAAATGATAGCAAATGTACTAGGATCGCTGAAATTTCATGTCTCTATTGTTTACACCAGTTTAATAACAAAAAATCACGATGTAACGCTATGAAAAGGTAAGCACATGATGTGATCCGCTAAAATATTAAAATTAAAAACTTTTTTGCAATAAATATAACCGACTACACACAAAGAGTGAAAAATAACTTTATATATTTTTCACTTTTTTGTGTGAAGTCGGTTATATTTTTTGCAAAAAAGTTTTTATTTTTGAGTTTTATAAATTATTTACATATTATTTAACTAGCTGAGGAGGAATAAATTTTCCTCGTTTTTGCAACATTTTGCACGTCGTAGCGTGGATACAGGGTTATTATTAAAACAACGACCACCTCTCAGGGTAACTAACATGATAATGAACCACTTTTTTTCTATGACTATCAAAAATTCATCATATGTCTTTGGAAATGGAAATAACATCCATGATGCTTTGATAAAGGAAACACACTTCTTACGGCACCGATAAACGATTGTTCGTAGTCCGATTTAAAGAAGGGTTCTTCTGCAATTTGAGATTTAATCATTTCCAACATTAGAGTACCTATATGTTTCCTTTTTTATTTTCCAAAAGTATGTACATAAGCAACCGGTACAACAAAGTTTTTATCCTCAATACTTCCTAGGTCGCAAAAGTTCACATAGAACTGTTTGAATGGCTTAGGACACTTTTAGAATGTACCGTCGCAAAAGATATGTTTCCCGTTTTTAATCATATCAATGGTGCAGATGAGACCATACCCAATCCGCGGTTTCTAACGGAACTATTAGTTTCATCTGCACCATTGATATGATTATTGTACAAAGACTTCGAAACTTAAATATTTTCGTATGAAAATCTAGCTTCAATGTTTTTTTAAAAGTGATTACAAAACACCATCCCCGAAGAATAAAATGATAATGGCAAAACCGAAACTTTTCAGGAAAAAAAAATAGTTTTCGTTGATTTCTCCTAAAATACTGGACATAGACTGATGATTTTTAGCTTTATGGAAATGTAATTTTTGGTACTTATGTCCTCAATGGTTTAGTGAAACACGCCCACTTAATAAAACAGAGATCTTATTTAAACAATAAGAAAGTAGTCAAAAGCAATCATCGTCTATGTTGTCTAACGTTGATTATCATAATATTTCAATACACTTCCTCGAAAACTGGTTCTAGTCGCATTATGATTAGATTAAACATGTAATGTATTTCAGACGCTTTACAACACGTGTGCGGGAATAAAAAATAACACAGATAATACTATTATTAAACCTATACTTAGTCCAAATTGGTTCGGTGCCTGTAGTCAGAGGTGAATGTTTTTTTTTTCGGCAATGGTACTTGCCAAAATGCCCTGCTCTCAAAACGGTGAAGGAAAACATCGTGAGGAAACCGGGCGGCATGTCCTATATTAAAAAAAAACGAAGACATGTGACATCTACCAATCTGCACTGGGCCCGCGTGGTGGATTATAGCCCATTCACTCTCATAGAGAGGAGGCCTGTGTCCCAGCTGTGGGAACATAATTATTATTAAGCTGTTGATGATGGTGATGAAACAGCTCAATAGATGAAACCAACTTGCGTCTTTACGGCGTGGCGTCAACATTTTTTAAATATTCAAATTGTGTTTATAATAGAACTAGCTGACCCGCGCAACTTCGTTTGCGTAAGACGAACCAACAGGTCTTAAAATTTGCGCGTTCAACCAACCTAACTAACAAACTCTGCAGCTTTATAATATTAGTACAGATTGAAGTCAGTAACAATTTATTTTTTCTCGAATAGGTACATTAAACGCCAAAATATTCAACTTATGTTTTTCCAAATAAGGACTCTTCCCTCGACAGCCTCCTTATCCTTGGACACTCGACAATATCATACTCCAGCTAGGTCAAAAGTTCTCATCAAGTGGCTTGACATGAGCCGTGACACGTTAACGCTGCTTCAAACTGTTGCGGACCTCTCGCATCTGCTTTCCTTCTCCAAAGTCAGACCTTCAATGGTAGTCATACTCCAGCCAGGTCAACACAATACGATGTAGATGCTGTAAACTCTTGAAAACCTGTTGCAAATTATTTTCGACTCCAAGCCTCCATCATGAGACTTTCGATGACAATCATATTCTAGCAATTTCTAAAGTTCTCATCAAGGTGCATTAAGTGAGCCCAATGACGATTTAGCTGCTGTTAACTGTTGAGGATCTCTTGGTACTATCTTCAGTCTCCATTGTTAGACCATCGATGACAGTCATGCTTCAGCTAGGTTTAAAGTTCTTATCAGATAGAGCAGATTTGAAGAGTTGTGGACCTCTTGTTTGCCTTTCGTCTCCATTGTCAGACCTCCGATAGTACTCATACTCTAGCTAGGTCTAAAGTTTATATCAGGGTGCATGAAATGAGCGACACACGATATAGCTGCTGTAACTGATCACAGTCAAACTTCAGACAGGTCTAAAGTTGTCAAAAAGGTTTATGAAATAAGCCCCAAAACGATCTTCTTCTTTATCGTGTGGTTAGTGCCTAACCTGTTGTCAGAGTTTTTATGCCATCCAAGGTCCTCTGTCTTGGCTTTACATGCCGTCGAGAAATAACTCTCAGGCATGCTGTGGTTTTCTCACGATGTCTTTCTTCACCGAAGCACGCGATCTTTCCTTCCTTATCGTGTTGTTGCCTAACCTGGTGTCAGAGTTTTTATGCTGCCCATGGGCCTCTGACTTGGCTTAACATGCCAAATGTCTCTAAGGCATGTTGGTTTCCTCACGATATTTCAGCAAGCGATGATTATACAATTAGCACATGAATTCGAACACAACTATTTTCAATAATAATGGGTCAAACTTTGCTAAACACGCTTTTCAATAAAAATAATCATGAAAACCGGACCTCTCTGGAATAAGTTATGCGTCATCATCATCATCATCCATAGTCCGACTTCACCGACTGCTGGGTACAGGCCTCTCTTTGTTTGCGCCAAGCTCCACGCTTTTGTGCCAGCCTCATCCAGGATATTCCCGCAATGGCAACAATATCGTCTTCTTATTTCACCGCTGGACGACCAAAACTTCTGTTTGGATTTCTAGAATGCCACTTGGTCACAGCTTTACTCCACCTGACATCACCGCGCCTTGCTAGGTGTCCTACCCTACTCCATTTGAATTATCATCATTCATCATTATTTCAGCCGAAAGACGTCCACTGCTGGACATAGGCTATCAAGTGTCGCCACATTGACCGGTCTCGTGCGACTTCATCATTCGGTTATTTGAGTATTGCTCAGGCATAATATAGATATCTGCATAAAGAAAAACATGCGTTGAATTGAGAACTTCTTCCAAAAAACCAAACTTGAGACATCTGACTCGGGAGAAGTCATTCCCAATAACAGCGTGATTCAGAAAATGGAGTCAAATGAACAACGCCATTTATAGAGCACGAAGTTAAACTGCTAAAACATATCCATGGAAAGCGGTCGAACAGACACTCTATTGGCTTTGTTATAGATTTAAAAAAATTCAGGGTGATGTTGACTATTCTCTTCTCCTCTATTTTGTGATTTTTATTCATTAGTACCATTTTGGTTTCATAGATGTCATTGCATGAATCCTTTTTTTTTTTTTAAGGATGGGAAATCATCAAATGACCACTCTGGGCAGAGCGGGAGGGAGTGTCAGACTCTTACTGACTAAAAACCATCCATGTTCCTTCCTCGCCTTTTACGTTCCGATGTATCCTTAGATAATGATGATAAGTTCTCCTTAAAAACTTAAAAGTCATATATCTTTTGATGGAGAGCACCGATTGCAAAGAAACAAAAATCAAAACTTTCTCTAAGTTATGCACAATAATAATTTGTGCATTAAATCAAACCACATTGGTAATTTAATTAACACGTAATGGTATAACAAAAGGGCTACGTAGAGACACACAGAGACAGACGAAAATTTAAGAAATAGTAGAAAAAGGGTTCTGTTTGTGATCCTTTAACAGTTTAAGTGCCGTGTTTACAGATTTATTATTTAAAATAAATGATTACCAAACTGTCGTTTAAGTGTTAAAAAAAAATATGTATAAAACAATGATTTGGAAATATGTAAGCATTAAAAAATACAAAGTACTTTGTTACAAAAAGTGAAAACCGGGTGGTTTTTGAACGTGCGAACCAAAGTTAAAATCTTACAGCATTACACAAAATCAAAAAGTGTTTTTAGTCTGTACTGAGGCTTGAACTTACGACTCACTGTTCGAAAGGCGGTTGCCGGCACCAACGGGCAATTTGTTCACGTGACAATTGGCTAAAATAGTTATTCTATTACAATGCATGTTATGACAGTTGTCAGTTGTCAAACAATTGAAAGCTATAGACGAAATGCAATATTGCATACCCCCGGAAGTAATTAGCGTGATAATATATAGCCTATGTCCTTCCCTGGGTTGAAATACATCTCCTTGCAAAATTTCATTACGATCCGATCAGTCGTTTTGTCGTGAAAAGGTAGCAGACAGACAGACAAACAGAGTTACTTTCACATTTATATAATGGTATGGATGGATAGAATAGAATACTCTTTATTATGTAAGAACAACATAAAAATTATGGATACAAAATTTTTAAACATTTTACAAGGGGTGGCACAATGGGCGGTCTTTTAAAGACTACCTTTGAATGGATTTGAAGGGGAAGGAGAGACAATACAGTAGGTAGCCTGTGGTGAATCATTTACATTTTTACAATAAATAAATCATACATATACATACATAAGACATATTACACATATTTTTTAATTATCATGGAACAAGTGCGAGATAACTAAATTAACATACCTAATAAAAAAATTGCTTAAGGAGAGATACAGTTTTTTTATCATGCTTTTAAAAATTGGCAGTCATTAAGCACGCCTTATAGACACGGCAAGGCATTCCGTACCCGTACTGCTTGAACTGTAAAAGACATAGGAACTGGTGGAATGCATCGGCATCTCTAGTCTTAAGCTTTCCGATGACCTCAGATATCTATTATGTGTGTCATGAAGGAACTTGAAACGTTCTTTAAGATAACAGCGAGTTGTAGGATTAAACAGAATACTGTAAAGCTGAAACAGAATATGAGAATTCCGGCGAAGACGTATAAGAAGCCGAACGAAATTTAGATATGTGATCATATTTGCGCAAGCCAAATATAAATCTTATGCAACAGTTTTGAAGTCGCTCAAGTTTATCTAGCTGCGCCTGGCTGCGCCTCAGTGAGATCGAGATAACTGACATCAGCGTAGTCAAGAACGGGAAGTAAAAGAGATTGAGCCGGCGCAGTTTTAATGGCACTTGGACGAAAGTTCCGCAATCATCTTAGGGATTTGGAAGATGCGAATATTTTGCGACTTCCTGCAGTTGTCCGAATATCAATCAATATTTTTCCTTCATAGCAAAATTGGAACTAAAAAGTATTGTGAGAGTTCCTTCGAGACAATAAAATACACCTATGCAATTTTCCAATGAAAAAAATAAAACCGACTTAAAAAAAAACAAAAAAGTAAAAAATAACTTCAGCTTCTGAAGTCGGTGACAAAAAAATGAAAACAATCAAACGAAGGTCAAAGGTCAAAGGTTTTTTGTTATTTTGAAGTCGGTTTTATTTTTTGCAAAAAAGTTTTTATTTTTCCTTTTTGTGGTTTACATGTGCTTGGTACACATGGAAAGTGCATACCGTTACAATTACAACAAGCAAACGCGACTAGGATACATTGTCTCATTATTGAGTTACGTGACTCTTGGCTTCATCATCAGATGTGATGGTAGAATGGTTTTTATCAAACGCAAATGCTTCACTTGTTGTACAAAAATACCAAAATCGCTGTACGTTATCCTATAAAATTTGAAGAGTTCCCTCGTTTTCGCCAAGATGGTATCAAGACAGTTGCGCGAAAGACATTTGCGCGAAACACACTTGCGCGAACCCTTTTGAGCGAAAAGACAAAAGCGCGAATGGACTTTTGCG
The DNA here is from genome assembly GCA_916618015.1 of Xestia c-nigrum. Taxonomy (NCBI): domain Eukaryota; kingdom Metazoa; phylum Arthropoda; class Insecta; order Lepidoptera; family Noctuidae; genus Xestia; species Xestia c-nigrum. The sequence goes on along the minus strand of OU745254.1, from coordinate 25,716,567 downwards.
CGATTGGACATTTGCGCGAACAGACATTTGCGCGCCAGGACACATGCGCGAATGGACTTTTGCGCGATTGGACTTTTGCGCGAACGGACTTTTGTGCGAAAGGACAATTGCGCGAGTGGAAACTTGCGCGAGTGGACATTTGCGCGAATTAATGGCCACAGAGGTTTACTCTGTGGAGTAAACGTAACATAACGCCTCATACATGAAGGGGTTTTTTTTTAATTCTTTCATCATGGGTGTCATTTTCATGGTTTTTGGGGTCGCTGATTATGAAAATGGGGTCGAATGGAAAATCAAAGATGGCGCCCATGCTTTTTTATGGTTTTTCGGTCATGGGTGTCAACACGAGGTGAGGTCGGGAATAAGATGGGTGGGTTAAGCAACACTTGGTGAGGTCGGGAAAAGGATGGGGGGGTTAAGCAACACTTGGTGAGGTCGGGAATAAGATGGGTGGGTTAAGCAACACTTTGTGAGGTCAGGAAAAGGATGGGTGGGGCCAAGCAATATTTGGTGAGGTCGGGAAAAGAATGTGTGGGTTAAGCAACACATGGTGAGGTCGGGAAATGATGTGTGAGGTTAAGCAACATTTGGTGTGGTCGAAAAAAAGGATGGGATGGGTGGGGTTAAGCAACATTTGGTGTGGTCGAAAAAACGATGGGTGGGGTTAAGCAACATTTGGTGAGGTCGGGAAAAGGATGGGTGGGTTAAGCAACACTTGGTGAGGTCAGGAAAAGGATGGGTGGGGTTGAGTAACATTTGTTGAGGTCGGGAAAAGGATGGGTGGGGCTAAGCAACACTAGTTGAAGTTGGGAAAAGGATGGATTGGTTAAGTAACACTTGGAGAAGTCGGGAAAAGGATGGGTTAGGTTAAGCAACATTTGGTGAGGTCGAAACAAGGATGGGTGGGTTTAAGCATCACACATAGTGAGGTCAAGAAAAGGATGGGTGGGTTAAGCAACACTTGGTGAGGTCGAGTAAAGGATGGGTGGGTTTAAGCAACACGAGGTGAGGACTGGAAAAGGATGGGTGGGTTAAGCAACACTTGGTGAGGTCGGGAAAAGAATGGGTGGGTTAAGCAACACATGGTGAGGTCGGGAAAATGATGGGTGAGGTTAAGAAACATTTGGTTTGGTCAAAAAAAAGATGGGATGGGTGGGGTTAAGCAACATTTGGTGTGGTCGAAAAAACGATGGGTGGGTTAAGCAACATTTGGTGAGGTCGGGAAAAGGATAAGTGGGTTAAGCAACACTTGGTGAGGTCAAGAAAAGGATGAGTAGGTTAAGCAACACTTGGTGAGGTCGGGAAAAGGATGGGGGGGTTAAGCAACACTTGGTGAGGTCGGGAATAAGATGGGTGGGTTAAGCAACACTTGGGGAGGTCGGGAAAAGGATGGGTTGGTTAAGCAACATTTGGTGAGGTCGGGAAAAGGATGGGTGGGTTAAGCAACACATGGTGAGGTCGGGAAAATGATGGGTGAGGTTAAGCAACACACATAGTGAGGTCAAGAAAAGGATGGGTGGGTTAAGCAACACTTGGAGAGGTCAGGAAAAGGATGGGTGGGGCTAAGCAACACTAGTTGAAGTTGGGAAAAGGATGGGTTGGTTAAGTAACACTTGGAGAGATCGGGAAAAGGATGGGTTAGAGTAAGCAACATTTGGTGAGGTCGAAACAAGGATGTGTGGGGTTAAGCAACACACATAGTGAGGTCAAGAAAAGGATGGGGAAAAAATTTAGTGTAACATTTTTTCGTTACGCGTCACATTTTTCCGTTACGCGCCATCTTTTTCAATAATAATCTTTGTAGTAATAAGCTAAAATGAAATAATTGTAGAATTTGTATTTATGTCTATGATAATAAAAGCCTTTTATTAAACTTTATCTAATTTAACTTTATTTAACCTATTTCTGTAAAGTTGCATATAGTAAATTATTTTTTGAAAAATAACGTCAGAAAGAAGTTTCACTTCTTTTTTATACTTTGATCATGGGTGTCATTTTCATAGTTTTTGAGGTCGTTGATTACGAAAATGGGGTCAAAAAGAAAATCCAAAATGGCGCCCATGTTTTCTTTTGTTATTTTTTGTCATGGGTGTCGTTTTCATGGTTTTTGGGGTCGCTGATTACGAAAATGGGGTCAAAAAGATAATCCAAAATGGTGCCCATGTTTTTTTTGGTTGTTCTTCATGGGTGTCCTTTTCATGGATTTTGGGGTGGCTAATTACGAAAATGGGGTCAAAAAGAAAATTCAAGATGGCGCCCATGTTTTTTATGGTTTTTCGGTCATAGGTGTCGTTTTTATGGTTTGTGGGGTCGCTGATTACGAAAATAGGGTCAAAAAGAATTCCAAGATGGCGCCCATGTTATCCTTTGTTTTTTTTTTTCTAAATAAGCTTTATTATTGCTAGAAGAATAAGTGCTTCTTCTAGCAATAATAAAGCTTATTTACAACGGTGAGCTTTACCCAGAATTGGTTATCTTACAGCAAACCTTATTTTGGTTGCGAGATTTGCTGTAGACATTCCATTAATTAAATATACTTTAATACCCCCATTAACTAAATATACTTTAACAACCCCATTTTCGTAATCAGCGACCCCAAAATCCATGAAAACGACACCCATGACCGAAAAACCATAAAAAACATGGGCGCCATCTTGAATTTTCTTTTTGACCCCATTTTCGTAATTAGCCACCCCAAAATCCATGAAAAGGACACCCATGAAGAACAACCAAAAAAAACATGGGCACCATTTTGGATTATCTTTTTGACCCCATTTTCGTAATCAGCGACCCCAAAAACCATGAAAACGACACCCATGACAGAAAAACCATAAAAAGACATGGGCGCCATCTTGAATTTTTTTTTTGACCCCATTTTCGTAATCAGCTACCCCAAAAACCATGAAAAGGACACCCATGAAGAAAAACCAAAAAAAACATGGGCACCATTTTGGATTATCTTTTTGACCCCATTTTCGTAATCAGCGACCCCAAAAACCATGAAAACGACACCCATGACAAAAAATAACAAAAGAAAACAAGGGCGCCATTTTGGATTTTCTTTTTGACCCCATTTTCGTAATCAACGACCTCAAAAACTATGAAAATGACACCCATGATCAAAGTATAAAAAAGAAGTGAAACTTCTTTATGACGTTATTTTTCAAAAAATAATTTACTATATGCAACTTTACAGAAATAGGTTAAATAAAGTTAAATTAGATAAAGTTTAATAAAAGGCTTTTATTATCATAGACATAAATACAAATTCTACAATTATTTCATTTTAGCTTATTACTACAAAGATTATTATTGAAAAAGATGGCGCGTAACGGAAAAATGTGACGCGTAACGAAAAAATGTTACACTAAATTTTTTCCCCATCCTTTTCTTGACCTCACTATGTGTGTTGCTTAACCCCACACATCCTTGTTTCGACCTCACCAAATGTTGCTTACTCTAACCCATCCTTTTCCCGACCTCTCCAAGTGTTACTTAACCAACCCATCCTTTTCCCAACTTCAACTAGTGTTGCTTAGCCCCACCCATCCTTTTCCTGACCTCTCCAAGTGTTGCTTAACCCACCCATCCTTTTCTTGACCTCACCAAATGTTGCTTAACCAACCCATCCTTTTCCCGACCACACCAAATGTTGCTTAACCTCACCCATCATTTTCCCGACCTCACCAAGTGTTGCTTAACCTACTCATCCTTTTCTTGACCTCACCAAGTGTTGCTTAACCCACCCATCCTTTTCCCGACCTCACCAAATGTTGCTTAACCCACCCATCGTTTTTTCGACCACACCAAATGTTGCTTAACCCCACCCATCCCATCCTTTTTTCGACCACACCAAATGTTGCTTAACCTCACCCATCATTTTCCCGACCTCACCATGTGTTGCTTAACCCACCCATTCTTTTCCCGACCTCACCAAGTGTTGCTTAACCCACCCATCCTTTTCCCGACCTCACAAAGTGTAGCTTAACCCACCCATCTTATTCCCGACCTCACCAAGTATTGCTTAACCCCCCCATCCTTTTCCCGACCTCACCAAGTGTTGCTTAACCCACCCATCCTATTCCCGACCTCACCTCGTGTTGCTTAAACCCACCCATCCTTTACCCGACCTCACCAAGTGTTGCTTAACCCACCCATCCTTTTCCAGTCCTCACCTCGTGTTGCTTAAACCCACCCATCCTTTACTCGACCTCACCATGTGTTGCTTAACCCACCCATTCTTTTCCCGACCTCACCAAGTGTTGCTCAACCCACCCATCCTTTTCCCGACCTCACAAAGTGTAGCTTAACCCACCCATCTTATTCCCGACCTCACCAAGTATTGCTTAACCCCCCCATCCTTTTCCCGACCTCACCAAGTGTTGCTTAACCCACCCATCCTTTTCTTGACCTCACTATGTGTGTTGCTTAAACCCACCCATCCTTGTTTCGACCTCACCAAATGTTGCTTAACCTAACCCATCCTTTTCCCGACCTCAACAAATGTTACTTAACCCCACCCATCCTTTTCCTGACCTCTCCAAGTGTTGCTTAACCCACCCATCCTTTTCCCGACCTCACCAAATGTTGCTTAACCCACCCATCGTTTTTTCGACCACACCAAATGTTTTGGCATGGGATTGATCCAGGGTACCAAATGAATAGAATCTGACTCCAAATAATTGCGTATATTCTTGGTTTTACAAGTAGTTTATTGCACTGTTACGTCTGTTACACAAGTGTTAGCTATATCGTAGATGGCGCACGACTGCCTAATGAACGTTGAAACGGGTGAAATGACGTAGGCCGAATGAGATGTCATCGAGGTGCTCGAACATACTGGGGGGCGTTGGAGTGTCCTGACTCCAATTAATCTGCAGCAGCATCCAGCAGGGGGCACAGATACTTCACACCCCTTCGATAGGTACCTGAAGCAGTTTTAATCTCGGCGACCCGAGCCACGCCGTCCTTTCCTGGAAACAGGCATTGAATTCGACCCAATTTCCATGACATGGGTGGAGTATTTTCTTCTTTTATTAATACTAAGTCGCCAGCTTGAAGTGGTCGATTTGGAACCTTCCACTTCCGCCTCTGCTGCAGCTCAGCCAAGTATTCCAGCTGCCAGCGTCTCCAAAAATCCTGGCGCAGACGTTCTAGGCGCTGAAAGCGATCTAGCCTGTTGAGGTTCAAGTGTTCCAGACTGGGAGACGGCATCGAAGTTAGCGGCCGCCCGATCAGGAAGTGACCTGGGGTTAAGGACTGAAGGTCATCAGGACATGAGGATAAGGGATATAAAGGGCGGCTGTTGAGGATAGCCTCGATTTGACTGAACAAAGTGGCTAATTCTTCGAATGTCAAATGTGAATTACCTAAAATTCTTTTTAAGTGGAACTTGGCGGATTTTACGCCAGCCTCCCATAAGCCTCCGAAATGGGGCGCATACGCTGGTTGAAATTTAAATTTAATACCCTCCCCAGAAGCAAAGCTCGCAATATCATTAGTATGCCTTGAAATCAAGTCCTGAATTTCCCTGTCAGCGGCAACAAAGTTACGGCCATTGTCGCAAAATATCTCCGTAGGTTTTCCTCTGCGAGAGATAAAACGTCGCAACGAAAGTATAAAAGCATCTTTCGAAAGCTCACTCACAGCTTCGAGATGTAAACATTTAAATCGTAAACATACAAAAATACAAAGGTAACATTTTGTAATTTTACATCCTCTCCCTTTCCCATCTGTTATCAAAAATGGTCCAGCGAAATCGACACCAGCACTAGCAAATGGGAAATCGGGGTTCACACGCTGCTCGGGTAAGGAACCCATCAGAGGAGCCAACGTATTCCCGCTAACCTTCCTACAAACAATACACTGCCTAGCGGTAGTTCGTGCAAGATCTCGTCCAGCAATGGGCCAGACGTATTCGCGAATGGATGCAAGTAGTAGCTGTGGACCAGCATGGAGAAGACGTAAGTGCTCATGCCGAAACAACAATTTCACAAGTCTATGCTTAGCATGTAGCACCATTGGATGACGTTTTTCGAATGAATAACAAGAATATTTCAGACGCCCTCCAACTCTCATGATATTTTTAGTATCTAAGAACGGACTCAAAGCCAACAATGGATTTTTAGAACCTAATGTCCTTTGAGAATGAAGTGTTTTCACTTCTGAACTGAATAGTTCTTGCTGAGCTAGACGCACTAGTTCTTCTAACGAAGCTTTAAGCTCATCAGGCTGTAAAACACCTGTGAGTTTATTGTTTGAATGCTTGCAATTATGCACAAATCGAAGTACATAAGCAAAAGACCGTTGCAATCTTGAAAAATTAGAATATTTATCGAAATTAATTACATGATTTGTCTCACTATCTACATTCACACATACATTTGATTTTACCTCGGGCAAATCACTAATATTGTTTATTATTTTATTATTTGTAGGCCAGAACTTTTCCGACATAAGTAAGTATGAAGGACCGTTCCACCATAAGCCTAAGATATTTATTTTGTCTGCATCTACCCCTCGTGATGCTAAGTCTGCCGGGTTGAGTGTGGTAGGCACATGACGCCATTCCGAACCTTCAGTAAGCTCTAAAATACTGCACACTCTGTTAGCAACAAACGTTTTCAATTTATCATACCTAGCCCCCAGCCATGCTAGCGCGATGGATGAGTCAGACCAAAATATCTGTCGAGTGATAACACATCGCAGTGCGCGACATGCGGCCGCAGCGAGCTGAGCTCCCAACAGACACGCACACAGCTCAAGCCTGGGCACCGTAGTCGGCTTCACAGACGCAACGCGAGCCTTAGCACACAGCAATCGTACTGTGACGTCACCTTGACTATTTACCGATCTTAAGTAAACACATGCGGCATAGGCGGTCGTCGACGCGTCACAAAAACAATGTAATTCTATCAAAACCGGATTGTTACATAACACGTGACGAGGAATGAATAGATTACGAATATTAGACATGTTTTTTATGAAAGATTGCCACGATTTTAGTATATTGTTGGGCACTGGTTCGTCCCAGTCTATTTTTTGTACCCATAACTGTTGAATTAATATTTTAGGTTTAATAGTAAATAAACTTAACAGGCCAAGAGGATCGAAGACCTTACAGGAATCTGATAAGATAGATCTTTTAGTAGGGTTGTCACTTTTGTTTTCATAATTTGTGGGAAAATGTATGTAATCCTCATTAGGGTTCCACCCTACTCCTAGGGTGTGTAGTGAGGAACTGATGATCAGATTGCGTTGAACATTTTGGGATTCAGAAATCAAAGAACGTGAATTTGACCGATATTTACGTAATGTAAAACAACCAGCTGTCAAAGCATTTTCTATCGCGTCTCTAATTAGTATCAATTCAGCTTCACTGTCGCAACCCGTCAACAAATCATCCACAAGAAAGTCATTTTGTATTACGGTTCGTATTTTAGGGTCACTACACTCCTCGCCTAATTGCCATAAACAACGAGTGCTTAAAAAACTTGAACTGGTGTACCCGTATGTAACCGTATTTAATCTGAGTGACTTTAATGGCTCATTGTCACAATTACGCCATAAAATTAGTTGCAAATTACGATGATCTTCGCGAATCAGTACTTGCCTATACATTTTCTCTATATCGCCTGACAACACATAAGCGTATTGACGAAATCTGAGTAAAATATTTAACAACGAATCTTGTATGTTTGGACCGGTTAACTGTAGATCATTAATGGAATATCCTGACGTTGTAGGTGCACTACCATTGAATACGACACGTAACTTTGTCGATTCGCTGGTTGGTTTTAATACTGCATGATGCGGAATAAAGTAAGATTGTTCGGGAATCAAAACTTTGGATTCCGATAAATGCCCTAGATCAGAGTACTCTTGAATGAATTTTGAATACATATCTTTCAGTTCCGGATTTTTATTAAAACGTTTCTCTAACGCGAAAAATTGCCTTTTAGCCATTATGAATGAATTGCCTAGACAATCGGGTTCTGTATGGAGTGGCAATTTAACTATGAATCTGCCTTCATCATTTCGGCTAGTATTCATAACAAAATGATTTTCACATGCAATCTCCTCTTCAGTTTCAGTATTGGTTGAGTGAGGGATTTGTTCCAACTCCCAGAACTTGGTTAATTGCTGGTCTAGTACTTCATTTGAGCAACTATCTGAACAATTGATAAAAATGTGATGACAATTTACAGTTTTATTTTGTGACTTGCTAATATCTCGAATATACAGTGGGCCTGCCAAAATCCAGCCTAGCTTCGACTTACGCATGATAGGTTGGTTGGGACCAAGAGATATTTGCTCACCCTCTATAACCGACCAAAACAAATCAACACCTATTAACATATCAACTTGAGCACATTGGTTAAAGGTGGGATCGGCTAACTTAATATTAGGAGGTAAATTAAGTTGCGAAATATTAAATGATTTCTTAGGTAAGTTACCTGTTAATTGAGGCAACACTAAACACGACACATTTGATTTATAATCATTGTGTTTTGATTTAACTTGCACTACACATCTTTGTAGTGAATGAGATGTAGACACATTACCTATACCTACAATATCGACCTGGATTGGCTGAGGAGTCAACTGAAGCTTATTTTTTAAACTATCAGTGATTAAAGAAGACTGACTCCCGCTGTCTAGCAGTGCTCGAATTGTTGTGTATTGATTTGTAACTGGATTAAAAACATCAACCAGGGCTGTTGAAAGCAGCACACTATGGTTGGCCTTGACCGACATACTAACTACGTCATCAGTAGCAACATTATCAGTCGAAACTCGCTCGACTGCACTCACAGTTGAGGATGCAGACGTGTGAACATTCGATGTGGTCACAGGTTGAGACGGTTCCCTATGCAACAGGGTGTTGTGTCGCCTTTTACAAGTAGAACATGGACCTAACCTGCATTGGCGTGATGAGTGTCCCTTACGCAAGCAATTGAGGCACAGCCTCAATTTCATCGCCTCCGCGGCTCGATCTGCTGGTGACTTGGCCAAAAAAGCCGCACAATCGTAAATCCGATGCCTACCCTTGCACAGGAGGCACGCGTCACTAGAACCCGCATTAACATCAGCTGAAATTGCAAAAGACTTAGTATGAGACTTATCACACTTATGAGAAGAAGTTGTTTCACCTTTTGATTTATTAATTTTAACAGCGTCTAAGACATTAGCTCGACTATTGAGAAATTTAAAGAGATCCTGTAATGTAGGAGAATTTTCTAATGAGTTGGTATATTCCTCCCACTTGAACTTAGTGCCACTGTCGAATTTCGCTGAGGCCAATTCGACAACTAAACCGTCCCACGAGTCTGTGGGCTCACCCAAAGTCTTCAAGGCACGTAAACCTTTTGAAACATGATCTATTAAATTTCGCATAGATTTAGCAGAATCTCGAGTGGTAGGTGGAAAATTACAGAATAAATTATAATGATTCTTTTTCAATTGCTTGACATTGTTGTATCTCTCACAGAGAAGATTCCAGGCATCCTCATAATTAGCAGAGCATACTGGCAAGTTACTAATGACATTGGAAGCTTCCCCCTCAAGGTAAGAGTTCAAGTAATGAAACTTGTGTACAGGTTCAATTCTGTCATTGCTGTGAATTAAAGAAATAAATGTATCACGGAACTCCATCCATTTAAAGAAATCACCATCAAACTTTGCTACTTTAATCAAAGGCAATTTGAAGCCCATAGGCTTAGTGCTACAGCATTTAGAAGAATCACGTGCAGAATGTAAAGAATCAGCATTACTATTCGGTTTTAAAAGATTAGTATCTATAAATAGTTTTGTCTCTGCAATCAAAGAACTAAAGTCTCTTTCTATGGCATCTCTGATGTCGAGTTCACTATCTAACTCAGAGGAATTTAACAATTCTATGTCTGATTGCAGATCTTCAAAATAAATAAACAATTCACGAAACCTTTCGTACCTATTTAATAAAGTATGCATTTGAGCATCGGTAGGTTTTTCTAAAGAAGTGACTTCATTTAAAAGGTTCTTAAACTTTGTAATTCGACCTTTAACTGAACTACGTTTTACAATTAAATCTTTCAAGTCTTTTATTGAATGACTAGCTGTAGGAACTTGAAGTTTAACACCTTCAACTGGTGATCTTGAACGGAAATCACTCATACTTGTATGCGACATAATAAAAATTCAGCAATACAAAATGGAACACACACAGATAATGAAATAAACAAAGAAATACTTAAATTCACTCCAGCGTATGCGACGGTGATTCAAAGTCACGATCGCAGGTAACGGGACAAATCAGCTGATGGGACGGCTGGCGATAGATAACGCGCCGAAAGAACAATAGGCGTCAGCTGGTCCGCACGCACCTCGCTCACACACAATATGCACTGGAATGCGTAATAAAATAAACATTAATTACATATAAGAAATGTTTGGTTTTCGGCGAAACCAAGGGAAATTAAATGGACTAGCGATTAGGTAATGTAACTAACTGTAAATTGTATGAGATGAATTTTAGCAAAAATATTGAATATTTTATAGTTTTAATGGCAACTACGTGCATAAATAATGAAAATCTTTAGAAATATGTGCGATTAAACTTTGGATTGGGAATTTGCGCATGCGCACGTGGCTGAGAAAAACAGTGAGCTGCACGGCTTGCGACTTATTACTGATTTTAGACAGTATTTTAATGAAATGTAATGATGGATAGCTAACAAACTTGTGTAAAAAACCTATAAAAAAGATGACATTCGCTTAATAATCGTGCTATTTTGTCAGCTTTTCATCCACCCCATTTACACATATATTTTTTTTTTTTTTTTATGTTAATAGGGAATAAGGATTATGTAAAAACTGGTATGATCTTGCCTTTGGTTTTGCGTTAGCCTCACAATGAAGTAACACTTCCCCCGCAGGCGGATAACTAATGAAGTAAATTAGCACAATGCTCAGTCAAAAGAGGACGGAAAAATGGGAATAATAGGGGAACCACAGGATGGATCACTTCCCTGGCTTAACCGTGGCTGCGGTGCTCCTCGTTCACAAGTCTGACCGGCGGGCTACAAGCTGTGGTTCAGATGATCTCCTGGCGATGTGGTGTTTCACTCCACTCGTGGTTCCTGTGTTATTTCTCCGTGTCCACAATTGAGATGTTCAAGCGGTTTCTCCTCAGTTTAAAGAAACCAATCTCTAAATTAAAAGATGCAACGATTTTCAACGGCTGGGCAACGTTTTTTCAATTAGCGTGCGTCGAGTCCAAAGTCCGCTTTGACAAAGGTACGATGCGATGAATAAAATATGCCGATAGCTGCGTCGATCACGTCGGGGTCACCATGTTTTGGCATGGGATTGATCCAGGGTACCAAATGAATAGAATCTGACTCCAAATAATTGCGTATATTCTTGGTTTTACAAGTAGTTTATTGCACTGTTACGTCTGTTACACAAGTGTTAGTGTTCAGGCGCAAACGCCTGTTCTAAATAAATAGCAGAAAGTTGTGAAAACACTTAATTACTAAAATTTGCATAGGCGTTGCGGCACGCATTATGAACATTCAATGTCATCCTTCACTTGCCTTACAACCGTTGTACGTATAACTTCTAATCAGTATTAAATCGGATTTCGCAAATTTTCGGAGTTTTCTTTACTTTGATTGGCACCATTACATCCTCTAAAGTTGTAACATGGTGGCCCATGAGGGGAACTATTAAAAATCGCGACTATTTAACGATAAATCTACGAAATAACGACTTGGATTGGGGCATCGCGACAACGCGTGCGCGGCAGCAACCTCAAGATTTGGAGCCTGCTGTGGAAGATCGAAAATCTACAGAGTCCAGCGTGTGGGGAATTGCTGTCTGGACAATTGAAGAAGCCAGCCTCCGAGCCAGTGGTGCCGCTAAAGCATCACCTCGTGTGGAGCGTCAACGTGTCGTACCAAAGTTGAGTGTCCATCCTTTGTCTATCCTTCCTATTACTTACCTATTTGAAATATTGACTATTGCATTCCATTTGTGAGAATCAAGGTATATTCGAGTAAATTAAGTATTACAAAATTTCTAAATATTCCGTTAATTGCGAAATTATACCGAACAATTTTTTATCCATGTACCGTCAATAAAAAATAAAATCTTATAGAAGTTGCATCGGATCAATTAAAACGATTCTAATAATACCTAAAGTTTATATGCTACTGTTTCCAAATAATATCTAGCCCTTTAACACAAAAAAAATATATAAAATTCATAAATTCTTTAATTTAGTGTATCTTTGTCGTTCCGTTCACAATAAAAATAGGAACATTAGAACAGCATTAGTTTTGTACTGAAAGTTAAGCGAGATTTGCCGACTATTTCAGATTTAACCACGAGTGCGAGAACACAGACCGCGTGGGTCGGTTGCGGGGTCAAAGTCTTCCGCAGCTCTCTAGCAGCGTTAGCGGCTGAGCGTGCTCGCCCAGCTTCTCTGCTTCTCAGGTGACACCGAAACGAGGAACGTGAGCCCATTCCATTTGTTAATTAGTCAATCTTAATTTTTTTATTTTATTTGCAATGGCTGATAATAAGCGTTTTAAAGAACTTTTTACGAAGAGGGCGTCCGCCAAAGGACAAATCACTAAATTTAAAAATTACCTCAGTAGTATTTCAAGCGAAAGCGAGTTAAATGAAATTCAATTGACAGAGTTGAACATAAAGCTTGCTAAGTTCGAAGCTTTATCAGTCAGGGTTGACGATTTGCAGAGTGAAATAGAGGTTCTGGATCCTGATAATATTGATGCTGAAATTGACGAACGTGACAATATTGAACAGGATATAGTGATTAATATAGCTACTGCTAAGAATTTAATATCCAAGTTTTCTAGAAAGGCTGAACTTGAATTAAGACGCCATTCCTTTCATAATACTACATGCTGTTCTGAAGATCATCCTAGTTTAGGTTTGAAACTTCCTCAAATCCAAATTCAACGATTTAATGGTGATCATTTCCGCTGGCTTGAATTCAAAGATACATTCGAAAGTTTGATACACAATAATGATCGCATTCCAGATATTAATAAATATTATTATTTAAACTCATATTTACAAGGCGATGCAGCACGAGTCCTTTCTAATCTCGAGATCTCATCTAAGAATTACAGTGAAGCATGGAAGTTGCTTTGCAATCGTTACGATAATAATGACATATTAATTAATCATCATCTCAATTCTTTATTGAATATAAAGCAGCTTCCACGCGAGTCAGAACGTTCTTTGAGGTACTTAGTCGATCATATCACCAAGAATTTACGTGCGTTGGTTAGTTTAGGACAGCCAACGGATAATTGGGATGTCTTGATTATATTCATTTTATCAGCAAAATTTGATGGTCACACTCTAGTAAAATGGGAAGAGTATCGTACCAGTAATGTAAGCGGAAGACCGAAATTAGAGCATTTCTTTAAATTCATCACAGATCGTGCTAATGTGCTAGAGTCAGCACACCGAAATACTAACCATGTTGATGATATTATGGGCTCTAAGACGCCTCAGCGTTCTACTCCCAACAATAACCAAACACATAAACATAGTCAGAATAAGACGCCAAGTAATACGGTTAAGTCTTTTGCAAGCACTAGTAGTAATGTTAAGCATAAGGAACCAAAGGGTTTCACATGCATTGTTTGTGACGGCTGCCATCGTATCTACGATTGCCCAGCCTTCAAGGCTAAGGGCATTGATGAGCGAATGTCAGACGTGACAAGGTATAAACTGTGCATTAACTGTCTCAGACAAGGTCATGCTGTTAATAACTGTCGCTTTAGGTCATGTCAAGAGCCTGAATGCAACGAAAGGCATAATAGCCTGCTACACCGTCCGCCAACGTTGACAACTCAGACTGCACACGTTGAGGAATCAGATGAGATAGTAGCTAGTTATTGCAATAAAAACACAAGTTATCTTTTATTATCTACTGCCATGGTCGAGGTATCGAACCCAGTTGACCAGCAAAAGGTCAAGGTTCGTGCGTTGTTAGACTGTGGCAGTCAGTCTTCGTTTGTAACCGAATCCCTAAAGATAAGGTTATCTTTAAAGTCCCATCATATTGACTCGCTAAAGGTCATTGGTATAGGCAACACACAAGCAAATAATGTCACTGAAAGCTGCAACATTATATTGCAATCATTAAATAATAAATTTAATATAAATTGTTCGTGCTTCGTTTTAAAGGAACTAACGGGTCGTTTACCGAGAATTCCCGTCGATATTAGTGCCTTAAAACTACCAAAAAATATCCAATTGGCTGATCCTATGTTCAATCAGCCTGCCGACATAGATGTTTTAATAGGTGCCGACATATTTTGGGATATTTTAGGGAACGAACAGATTTCTTTGGGAACCAATAATCCTAAGTTACGAAACTCGCAATTAGGTTGGATAGTATCCGGTCCCATTAACTCAACAACACCGCATCAAAGCGTACACTGTAACCATAGCGTAGTGTCTAAAAACAACGATGGTACTCAGGGTATTGAAAAAATGCTAGGTAGATTTTGGGAATTAGAAGAAGTACCCAAAAGGTCTATTATGAGTGAAAGTGAAATTTATTGTGAAAAACATTTCATTACTCATACCACAAGAACTAACTCAGGTAGATTTTGCGTAAAACTACCCCTTAAGGATTCAGTTGATTGTTTAGGTGATACCTACAAGGTAGCTAAGCGGCGATTCCTAAATATAGAAAAGAGATTTAAACGTAATAATATCTTAAAAATAGAATATAATAAATTTATTAAGGAATACGCCGAACTAGGTCATTTATCTTTGTTAAACAATGAAATATTAATTCCTAATTATTATTTATGCCATCACGCAGTTTTAAAGCAGGAAAGTGAATCCACAAAACTTCGTGTAGTGTTTGATGGGTCTGCTCCATCTTCCTCTGGTTGTTCCCTTAATGATATATTAATGGTAGGCCCCACAGTACAAGATACTCTTTTTTCTATTTTGTTACGCTCCAGGCAATACAAATACCTACTTACGGGCGATATAGAAAAATTCTATCGAAATGTGCTCGTACACAAAGATGATAGGCATTTGCAGCTCATTCTGTGGAGAGACGAGGAGTCTAAACCGATTCAGACACTTCAGCTTAACACCTTAACTTACGGTACAGCGAGTGCAAGCTACCTTAGCACACGTTGCTTGTGGCAGGTAGGTCAAGAACAGAATGATGAACTAATTCGCACCATCATTCAAAAGGATTTCTATGTCGATGATTTAATTACTGGATCAAATGATCCACAGCAATTAAAATATATTCAAAACGCTTTATCTAAGGCATTAAGGTCAGGATGTTTTAATTTAAGAAAATACAAAACAAATCATCCGTCCATATTTGATAATCTTGCTATCAATGAGCAGGACAAGCTCATTTTTAGTGAGTCTTCAAGCACCCTAGGCTTGGGCTGGGCCCCTGCCAGTGATACCTTGAGTTTTCCTATAAAGGGATTTTCCCACGACACTAATCATAATATTATATCTAAGCGATTTATTATGTCAAACGCGTTCAAAATATTTGACCCATTAGGTTTATTAGGTCCCATTGTAATAAGGCCAAAAATAATGTTACAAAAGCTTTGGCAACTTAAACTTGACTGGGACGAGCCTGTCCCTCAAGATATAAAGGAAGAATGGATCGATTTCTCTGAAAATATAAAATACTTGCACAATCTACGCATACCGAGGTTAGTTTTAGGCGACTCACCAAAGGTCATCGAATTACACTCGTTTAGTGATGCATCAAGTTATGCGTATGGCGCATGTATTTATATGCGAACGATCAGCGCTAACGGTGACGTCACGGTTAAACTATTGTGCGCAAAGTCTAAAGTAGCTCCACTAAAAAGCACTACCATACCACGTTTGGAACTGTGCGCTGCCTTACTCGCTGCTCAACTCGTAAAATCAGTGGTAGATTCATTAAGGTACAAGCCAGACAAACTAATACACTGGTGTGATTCTAACGTAGTGTTGTGCTGGATACGCAGTAACGTCAGTAAATTAAAAATATTTGTGGCTAATCGTATCACGGAAATCAAAGAATTAACTTCATCGACGGCGTGGCGATATGTACCTACAGATTTAAACCCCGCTGATTTATTATCAAGGGGAGTGCATGCTAAGCGACTAACGTCGATATCACTCTGGTGGACAGGGCCTAGTTTTTTAATTTATAACGAAACCGAATGGCCTAAATCCAACCTAAAGGACTTAGAAATAGTACCCGAATTAAAGGCGCATCCGATAGTCATAAAGTCACCCATTATCGATTTTGAAAAATATTCATCGTTAGCTAGGTTAGAACGGTCATTTGCTTACGTTCTTAGATTCATATTCAATTTAAAAAATAAACATAACAAACGGGTTGGCACATTGTCCGCTAATGAGTTGCGTGAGTCATTCCGCTCGCTTTGTATTATTTCCCAAGGTCAATCGTTTTCTATTGAATACGACCTGCTGGTAACTGGTAAACAATTAAATAAAAATAGTAAGTTATTAGCATTATCGCCTTTCTTAGATGAATACAAGTTAATTCGTGTCGGTGGACGAATCGATGCGTCCAGTTATTCATTCGAAAAGAAACATCCAATATTACTTCATGCAGCGCATACTTTAACAAAACTTTATTTTATTAGACAACATATTAACACCATGCATGCCGGTCCTCAAATGTTATTGGCTACTGTCAGAGAAACGATATGGCCAATTAATGGTAGGATACTAGCGAGGCGCACAGTAAATAACTGCGTACGGTGCAGGCGTTTTAAGGGTACAACTTTACAACCTAAAATGGGTAACTTACCGTCTCAACGAATAACGCCAAACTATCCATTTTTATCCGTTGGCCTTGACTTTGCTGGCCCATTTTACATAGTAAATCGTAAAGGACGCGGCTGTCGCATTGTAAAATGTTACTTGTGTCTTTTTGTTTGCCTTCGTTACAAATGCATACACCTTGAAGCAGTTAGTGACTTAACCAAGGATGCATTTGTAATGTCATTAAAGCGATTTATATCTCGTCGCGGCAAGCCAACTGAAATATTCAGTGATAATGGTACTAACTTTGTAGCTGCCGCGAAAGAAATAGGCTCGTTCATCAAACAGAACCATGAACCTTTAGTTGATTTTGCAAGTCAGCAATCTATCAATTTTAAGTTCATTCCGGCTTATTCTCCTCATTTTGGTGGCATATGGGAAGCCGGGGTTAAGTCGGCAAAACATTTATTACGACGAGTTTTAGGCGAATGTCACTTGACGTTAGAGGAACTTTCTACTTTGTTCGCACAAGTGGAGGCAATCCTCAATAGCCGTCCCTTGTGCCCTCTCTCATCCACTCCTAACGACCTCCTTTCCCTCTCCCCAGGACATTTCATCATTGGCCGACCGCTGATCGCTCTGCCAACACCAAACCTGGAAGACGTGAAGGAAAGCCAATTGCGACGATATGAGCGCCTTGAGAAGCTGAGGCAACATTTCTGGAAAAGATGGCAGAAGGAATACCTTTCTGAGTTACAACAAAGGACAAAATGGCGGACAAACACGTCAAAGCTAGACGTGGGAGATATGGTGCTGCTAGCTGACGACAACGCGCCCCCTCTCGCTTGGAAACTGGGCCGCGTACTTCGCCTCATATCTGGAACTGACGGGATAGCCAGAGTAGCGGACATCCTCACCACTAAGGGCTGCGTGCGACGCTCCTTTGTGCGACTCTGCAAACTTCCCTCAGCCGAAGACTTAAATAGTAGTTGAAAGCTACCTTTCAACGCCCCGGAATATGTTCAGGCGCAAACGCCTGTTCTAAATAAATAGCAGAAAGTTGTGAAAACACTTAATTACTAAAATTTGCATAGGCGTTGCGGCACGTATTAGGAACATTCAATGTCATCGTTCACTTGCCTGACAACCGTTGTACGTATAACTTCTAATCAGTATTAAATCCGATTTCGCAAATTTTCGGAGTTTTCTTTACTTTGATTGGCACCATTACATCCTCTAAAGTTGTAACAGTTAGCTATATCGTAGATGGCGCACGACTGCCTAATGAACGTTGAAACGGGTGAAATGACGTAGGCCGAATGAGATGTCATCGAGGTGCTCGAACACCAAATGTTGCTTAACCCCACCCATCCCATCCTTTTTTCGACCACACCAAATGTTGCTTAACCTCACCCATCATTTTCCCGACCTCACCATGTGTTGCTTAACCCACCCATTCTTTTCCCGACCTCACCAAGTGTTGCTTAACCCACCCATCTTTTTCCCGACCTCACAAAGTGTAGCTTAACCCACCCATCTTATTCCCGACCTCACCAAGTGTTGCTTAACCCCCCCATCCTTTTCCCGACCTCACCAAGTGTTGCTTAACCCACCCATCTTATTCCCGACCTCACCTCGTGTTGCTTAAACCCACCCATCCTTTACCCGACCTCACCAAGTGTTGCTTAACCCACCCATCCTTTTCCAGTCCTCACCTCGTGTTGCTTAAACCCACCCATCCTTTACTCGACCTCACCAAGTGTTGCTTAACCCACCCATCCTTTTCCAGTCCTCACCTCGTGTTGCTTAAACCCACCCATCCTTTACTCGACCTCACCAAGTGTTGCTTAACCCACCCATCCTTTTCTTGACCACACTATGTGTGTTGCTTAAACCCACCCATCCTTGTTTCGACCTCACCAAATGTTGCTTAACCCACCCATCTTATTCCCGACCTCACCTCGTGTTGCTTAAACCCACCCATCCTTTACCCGACCTCACCAAGTGTTGCTTAACCCACCCATCCTTTTCCAGTCCTCACCTCGTGTTGCTTAAACCCACCCATCCTTTACTCGACCTCACCAAGTGTTGCTTAACCCACCCATCCTTTTCCAGTCCTCACCTCGTGTTGCTTAAACCCACCCATCCTTTACTCGACCTCACCAAGTGTTGCTTAACCCACCCATCCTTTTCTTGACCACACTATGTGTGTTGCTTAAACCCACCCATCCTTGTTTCGACCTCACCAAATGTTGCTTAACCTAACCCATCCTTTTCCCGACCTCTCCAAGTGTTACTTAACCAACCCATCCTTTTCCCAACTTCAACTAGTGTTGCTTAGCCCCACCCATCCTTTTCCCGACCTCCCCAAGACATAAATGCAAATTCTACAATTATTTCATTTTAGCTTATTACTACAAAGATTATTATTGAAAAAGATGGCGCGTTACGGAAAAATGTGACGCGTAACGAAAAAATGTTACACATTTTTTTTTTCCAACCCCGATAAAGAAGTTTCACTTCAAAAACCCCTTCAAGTATTGTGATGTTATGTTTACTCCACAGAGTAAACCTCTGTGGCCATTAAGTCGCGCAAATGTCCTCTCGCGCAAGTTTCCACTCGCGCAATTGTCCTTACGCGCAAAAGTCCAATCGCGCAAAAGTCCATTCGCGCATGTGTCCTGGCGCGCAAATGTCCAATCGCGCAAAAGTCCGTTCGCGCATTTGTCTTTTCGCGCAAACGGGTTCGCGCAAGTGTCTTTCGCTCAAATGTCTTTCGCGCAAAAGTCCCAGATCCCGCCAAGATTCCATCATCAGATCCCGACTTGGTGACTATGGGACCATTTGGAAAGAATACCTTTTTCAACCAAAGAAGATTTGTTCATATCGGTTGGCAAGCGACGGAGATATGCGCGAACAAACATAAAAAAAAGAGATATCCGAATTGAGAACCTCCTCCTTTTTTAGAAGTCGGTTAAAACAGGCAAGGCAAAAGCCTTTAAGTAGGGACTGGACGAATCACAAGCAAAATAGGTGTATTTTTATCCGTGTAGTACTTGACAGTTTGCTTCAGACACGGTATAGCCGTTTTAGTAGAGAGGCCTGATTTGAAACCAAATTGGTTGTCGTGTATCAGTAGATGTTTATCAAGCTTAGTGTTCAGCAAACTGTCAAGCACCTTGGCGACAATAGTGGCCACAGAAATCGGTCGATAATTAAACTTATCACCAATATCACTGGTTTTGTTTTTGACAATTGGTACCACCACAGTCCTCATCATAGGCGCCGGCAAGTATGAATGTCCTACACACAAGCAGTTGAACATTGCCAGCACTCTAGGCATATGATATCCTGCTTACCTTACCTTAGGTGTTCAATGCTCAGGTCATCATGGCCTGGAGACTTGCCCTGTGACATAAATTTAATAGCCTGTCTTACATCTTTGGCCGTAAACCGGATACTGATGTTCCGACCACTACAACCCTCATTGCTCGAGGACTGTGTCGATGCCAAAGTTGACTTAACGGACGGATACCCACGGACTTAACTTTTCCTTTCAAATGACTCTAGAGCCATGTGGCCAGACATTGGACGTCATCGTCCATATTGTCCTAACTGTTCAATAAGATAAGTAGGATAAACCTAGTTCTAACCGAAGATAAGCACCTAGAAAATTTATGATTTTTTCGGGCTTTTACCAATAGAATTTAGTACATACTAGATTTTACCAGTGACAGTTGTAAATGTTGGTTTTGAGAATAAGTCAATTCTTACGGCCGAAAACTGAAACGTCACTAAAAATTTAAGTAGGTAGCACTTATAAAGGGTGTAAAAAACCTCTTAACGAAGTCGAAAAGCACTTCACCGTCCCCGGAGAATAAAATCATAACTTCCATTATCTTAGTATTAGTGTTATGTCAATTTTGGGATCTGTGGGTCAAACATACATCGTGGGATACATCTGTTCAATTATTTCGTGATGATTTTTATACCGTTATTTAACGAAGTTACACAATTTTACAATAGTATTCAAAGGTTTAACAGAGGCTATAATTGACGAGAATAAAGTGTTCATATAATAAAACAGGTGATCTGTCAGATAAGGGGAAGTATAGACCTATTTCTCTAGCGACCACAGCCGCGAAGGTGCTTGATGGTCTGCTTGATGCACAACTAAACGAGCGTCTGTTGCTGCACGACAATCAGTGCAGTTCTGTGTCTCAAGCAGGCCGTCAGGTACTACACAAAAAGAAGAACACCTGTATTCGCTTTTTTCCTCGATCTGTCTAGGGCTTTTGATCTGGTTTCCTACGATATATGCGAAGAAACAAATTACCGCCGAAATGACGGAAGTTAAACTCATTCCCAACGAATTATATAAAATTCTCCCAAGTTTCGATGGCAATAAACGCCATCTGAATTTGTTTCTGCGTACATGTGAATACATAATTGACAAATTTAAATCATCCAAATTACAAGAAGAATATTTAATGTATGTTGTGACTAGCCGTCTAACGGGCGACGCAGCAGCGCTGATAAGCGAGCGCGTAGACATCCGGACGTGGGCGGAATTCAAAGAATTGTTTGAGATACACTTTGGTGATCCACGAAGCGAAGAATGTCTGGCCATAGAATTAGAGACATTAAAAATTAAAAATAATGAAAGTCACACAGATTTTTGCGCACGGATTCAATCAGTAAAGTCTGTTCTATTATCAAAAGTTAATCAAACCAATGACACAAACTCACGAGTAAGTAAGACTGCCATATATAATAATACAGCCCTACAGGTATTTTTATACAATTTACCTGAAAATATGGTACGTATAGTGCGTCTTAAAAAACCACAGACCTTGGAAGAGGCCTTGTCCATAGTTTTAGAAGAAATTAATTTCTATGAGCAGTATCAAATGCGAGGTAAAATGCTAAACTCTAACCATAATTCGAAACCACAGCTTACTTTAACATCGGCACCTCAGCAATCTTTCAAATTTGGTTTACCTCAACAGCCTACGGGCTTCAGACTTCCGATGATGCAACAAAATCAACCATTTAAAAATAATTTTGGTGCAACACCCAAATTTAATTTCGGAATCCCGCCGAAAAGGCCTTTTAACTTGCCGCAAGGACCCCATCCATTCCAAGGCCAATTTGGTATGAATAAACAAAACTTTATGCCAATGCAACTTCCGTTTGGATATAGACCTAATTTCGGTTATAGACCCCCTGGCTATCAACAAATGTTACCAATGCTTCCACAACGATTCGGTAGTAATAATCGTTATGGTAATACGATTCCACAACAAAACACACAAAATAAACCTCAACCAAACAACACAGATGTTACTATGAGAACTGCTCCGCAAAGATCACCTCAGCAAGGTTTTCCTCTTAATGAATTAGAACTGTATCCTTATAATGATGATTATTTTACAAATTTCGAGGGATATTACTATGATGTTTTTCCTTGCGAAGAAAATACTTCTCCGATAGACTCGGAAACTGAAAATCCAAAGATAGAGTTAGAAAATAATGATAATGGTAACCAGACGGCTGAATCCATCCCACAAGTGGAAAATTTTTGTATACGGGCCTCCACAGAGCAACACCTGAAAGAATAACTCTAAACTGTAATACTTTAAAATTAAAGTTACCACATATATACATACCGGAAATAGAAGGCAAGTTCATGATCGACACGGGTAGCACTCGTTCATTTATACATCCTAAAAAAGCAAATCAATATTTTCATAATTATATTTCATACGAACCATTCGAAGTAGTTAGCACACATGCCTCAAGTAAACATAGTCATGTAATACAAATTCCCCTATTCTCTATATTTCAAAGTACAGATTATCCTAAATTTTACGTATATAACGTTGATTCACTATACGATGGGTTGATAGGAAATGATCTTTTAAAGCAATTAGAAGCCGTTATAGATCTAAAAAGACGTGTTCTAATAACGAAGACTGCGGAAATACCTATCTGTCTAGATTCGGATATTAACGTTATACATGTTGTAGAACTTCCTCCGCGAACAGAAATTCGAGCAAAAATACCAACTAATATAATAAATGGTGAAGGAATACTAAATTACATTGAATTTTATAAAGGAGTGCGGATGCCTACCGCTCTTGTGAAATGTATTAATGGTTATGCAACAACCGTCATACAAAATGCATCAGATAAATATGTAGAAATATGTGTCACAAAGCCTTTTGTAGTGTCTGAATATAATGAAAAAGAATGCCTTGTTAATTCTATAGACAATTTAAAAATAGAGACTGACCAATTATTATGCGAAAATCTAACTAAATTACGACTAGACCACATGAATGACGAAGAAAAGGCATGTATACAAAAGTTATGTGAAGAATTCAGAGATATATTTTATTGTGACCAAATACCTTTAAGTTTTACTAATCAGGTAAAACATTGCATTAGAACAAAAAATGAAGATCCAATTTATACTAAACCATATAGACAAGCCCCTGCTCAGGCAGCAGAAATCAATAGACAAGTCGAAAAACTTTTAAAAGATAACGTAATCCAGGAATCCTTTTCTCCCTGGAGTTCACCAGTTCATCTTGTGCCCAAAAAACCCGATGCTTCTGGTGAGGTAAAATACAGAATGGTGATCGACTACAGAAGACTTAACGCTATTACGATAGATGACAAGTACCCTCTTCCTAACATAACTGACCTTTTTGATAAACTGGGTAAAAGCACTTACTTTACAACTTTAGATTTGGCTAGTGGCTATCACCAAGTTGAATTAAATAAGGACGATATACCGAAAACTGCCTTCAGCACCCAAAACGGGCATTATGAGTTCTTAAGGATGCCGTTCGGACTTAAAACAGCTCCGGCAACTTTTCAACGAGCAATGGACAACATCATGCGAGGTCTTCAAGGAATACATTGTCTTATATATCTCGATGACGTAATCATTTTTTCATCCAGCCTTCAGGAGCACCTACAGAAACTTAGAGCCGTTTTTAATAGACTACGACAGACTAACCTAAAAGTACAACTAGATAAATCTGAATTCTTACGGAAAGAAGTTTTGTACCTAGGACATACGATCACGAAAGACGGACTAAAACCAAATAACGATAAAATTGAAGCTATTCTAAAATATCCTCTCCCTAAGACAACAACAGAGATTAAAAGTTTTCTTGGTCTCGTCGGATACTATAGAAAATTTATTAAAGATTTCGCTAGAATTACCCAACCTTTAACGTCTTGTCTAAAGAAACGAAACAAAATTATCATAGATCAAAACTACATAGATGCTTTTAATAAATGTAAAGAAGTGCTTACTACTGCCCCCTTATTACAATACCCCGACTCTACTAAACCCTACATTTTAACAACTGACGCCTCTAATGTAGCTCTCGGTGCTGTCCTATCCCAAGGACCTATTGGAGCAGACAAACCAGTCGCATATGCAAGTCGCACACTTAGCGACACGGAAACACGCTATAGCACAATAGAGCGAGAACTTTTAGCCATTATTTGGGCCGTTAAACATTTCAGGCCCTACTTGTACGGAAACAAGTTCCAAATTTTTACCGACCACAGACCTCTTGCTTGGTTATATTCTCTGAAAGAACCAAACAGTAAACTGACCCGCTGGCGCCTCCGCCTTCAGGAGTATGACTTTACAATTATTTATAAAAATGGCAAACAAAATAGTAATGCCGATGCCTTATCACGTATAAAACTTAATGCCATAGATTCTGACGACGACGACGTATCAATGGAAGTTAATATAGACGAATCCGACATACAAAATGTAATACAATCATTAAAAGAACAAAAAAAAAATACTACTAAGCCTGAAATTAAAAACGAAACAGAAATAATAACGATCTCCGACTCTGACTCTGACTCTAATGTGACCACACCAGAAGACCTATTTCAAGAAAATTTCCCTATTCCTTCAATAACCAGTAGTAGTAGAACAGATACGGTAGCCTCCAATATAGAACCAGACTCATCTGGGATGCCAATCTTAAGAGAGGTAATTGACACTAAACCAAACCAAATATTAGTGTTTTCCTGGTTTCAAAATAAATTACAAGTTCAAAATTTGTCTAGAAAGAACCAAAAAGTCTTAGAAGTATTTCTCCCATTAGATAACGAAGAATTAATCAAACAATTTTTAAAAGAGTATATTACACCCAAACGAAAATATTTTATATACTTTGAGAGCGAAATACATAGAAGATTATTTACTAAAGTTATTATAGAAATTTTCAAGAAAGATTCAGTAGAATTCTTTGAGTGCACTGATAGAGTAATATATATAGAGGATGAGAAAGAACAAAAGGCTGTTATATTAAAGCATCACGAAGGAAAGACCTGCCATAGAGGAATTAAAGAAACAATAGTTAGGATTCGTCGAAATTATTATTGGGAAAACATGCAAGATACCGTAGCAGCAGTAATAAATATGTGTGAGCCCTGTAAACAAATGAAATACGAAAGAAAACCCATAAAACCGATTTTGCAATTAACACAAACACAGGATGCTCCTTTTCAGGAAATATTTATCGACTTATTTAGTATGGAAAAGAAATATTATTTAACACTAGTAGACGCTTTCAGTAAACTAGGACAGGCCATCGAAATCCCAAGTAGGCACTCGACAGAAGTAGCGCGAGCCTTATTAAAGTACTTTTCAATATACGGTGTGCCTAGGAAGATATCTTGTGACCCTGGCACCGAATTTAACAATGAACTCATGCGCGAGCTTCTAGATATGTATAAAATAGAGATCCACATAACAACGCCAAACAATCCCAACTCTACCGGCATCGTAGAGCGATTTCACTCTACAATTATAGAGATATATAGGCTTGCAAAATATGAGCGTAAATGTACAGACGCGGCTTCTATAATGACCTATTCTATAATGGCATACAATCACACTATACATTCCACTACAGGATTAACACCTTTTGAAGTAACATTTGGACATACTGACTCCGGTAAAATATTTGATGTAAACGTAGAAAAGGCGTATACACAACAATTAGTAAAAGATCATGCAAAGCGCACAAAATATCTGTACAGGTACATAGCTGAAAAGATTGTTGCTACTAAGCAAAAAGCTAGAATAAATAAAGGCGGCGAAACTGAGCTAAGTTTACAAGAAGAAGACAGTATTTTTGTGAAGGACATTAATATACGAAAAAGTAAAGATAAACCCAGGTACCATAAAGCAAAAGTAATAGGACAAATAGATAGGAACGTATTACCAGTACAGATAGGAAAAAGACAAACTAAAGTGCCTCTTAAAAACGTTAAACGTCCTTCACAGGTCGTGGCGGATCATCGTGATCTTGAACATCGTGATCAAGATCCAGGGCCTTCAACTTCAAGAGATTAAAAATAATCCAGGCATACTACCCGTTAAACAAGGGCAGGCGGTAGTAGAGAGAGATAAGTGGACTTTAGTTAAGATATTAGATTTTAAGGCGATAAATGATGATTTAGTATTTAATATTAATAGATATAAAGAGTTTAGCAATATAGTTGACATCCATAAGCCATACGCAAATGAGTTCCAAAATATGAAATTACAGGTAGAATACTTACGTAACTCGACAGTCATGAAATTCAGGCAGCTTATTCCATCAAAACGCTTCAAGCGCGGCCTCATTGACCCTCTCGGCTCAATTATTAAAACGCTGACTGGTAATCTGGCCCATGAGGATGCTATTCAATATGACACTCAAATATCTCAACTAAAAATTGGCCAAACTCACATAGATAAGAAAATAACTATCATTTCAAAAATGATTGATTCCATTACTAATAAAAGTACATCTCTACAGGAAAATATACAAATCCTGGACGAACGCATGAAACGCATAGAGAGAATTGTTAAGAACATAGGTACTAAAGAAAATAACTCTATATACTCTACATATGTTTTAAGCATGTTTGATATGTTTGTAAATAATTTTAGGACATTATATATAGTTTTAAATGAAATCGAAACTGCGCTGTCATTTACGAAAGTTTCTGTTGTACATCAAGCCATTGTTGACCCATCTGAATTATTATCAGTGTTAAACAATATTTCTAAAACTGAAAGCTTAATTTATCCTGTAACAGAAAAAACTTTACTAATGTTAGAAAGAACTATGTCTGTTAAAGCATACGTAAAAGAAAACCAAATAACATTAATTATGGAAATCCCACTAATAGATAAGAATACGTACAACTACTTCAAAATTTATTCATTACCAATTCTTAATAAAAATTGTATAGCTACTGTTATAATTCCTAAATATCCTTACCTTCTGGTGAAAGGTCCTATATACTTACCGCTAGCCAGCCCATGTGAAGAGATTGCACCCAACCAATTCCTGTGCAAGGAAAACGATATTGTATTGTATCCTGAAGGTACGTGCATAGAACAATTGATGAATTTTGCTTCAAACCTCAGTCTATGTACACCGCTCGTGGTTGACTTGGAAAGCTTGAAAGTACAGCCCATTGATTCCCTGAAATGGATAATTTATACAAGAAATGAAATAATACTTACCGAAACATGTGCTGATGATATTATCAGGAAACCGATCAAGGGCACATATATATTGGAAATTAATGGAAAATGCAATGTCTATTTGAAAAATATAAAACTACACCAACGACAATATGATTTAAGGAGAATACAATATCAAGTAATCCCGGTTGCGGTTCTACCTAAATTAGAGGAAACATCTATCGATTGGAACAGGACAGTGAACCTAAACCACCTTAATTTCGATGATTTGAAACATCTATCCTACTCATTAAATGGTGAAATAGTGGAAAGTGAAATAGCAAAAAGTGATAGTGCGTTAAAAACAAATAGTGTTAGCTTAGCGACTGTACTACTCTATGTAATTTTAGTTATAACATGTCTTAGTATAGTTATTTGGAAGAAAATGTCTTGTATAAGTCAAGTTCTGCGAAATCATCGGAATCAAAATATTACCGATGGTCTCGCACTTGGTGAGGGAGGAGTTATGGAAGCACCACCGCCAATACGAATTGTGCGTATGTCAGCATAAGAGCGGGACTGCATCGCGGTGCTTGCGTCATTCCTGGAGAGATAAAGTTGTTATGTCTAGATTTTAAGTTTAGCTCTTAGGAACTGACTCCGTGTGCGCATCCGAATCTGTAAACACGTTGCCACATATTAAATAGTAATTAATCAAATTATTAATTTTATTTCAAAAATCTCGTCTAAGACGCTCCCAATCCTGACTAGCTGCTCAAATGTTATGCAGCCTTTTGATGTTTCAGTATTTGGGGGTTAATCGTTTATTTCAATGAAATGTCAGTCAAAGTGTTTTTATATCTATATACTTATAATAAATCTGTAGAGAGGTCAATTCTGTACATGAAATATATTTACAAAATAACTATCGGGGGGTGATTAGTGATCGATACTGATGCCAAAAATGCAATCAGTAAAATTTTTGTCTGTCTGTCTGTCTGTCTGTCTGTCTGTCTGTCTGTCTGTATGTTATTTATAGAAAAAAAAACTACTCGACGGATTTTAACGAAACTTGGTACAATTATTCTACATACTCCTGAGCAGGTAATAGTATACTTTTCATCACGCTACCATTAATAGGAGCAGAGCAGTGAAAGGAAATGTTGGGAAAACGGGAGAAGTTACTTGGTTTTTTTAGCTTCCGTCGCGTGTGCAGCCTTAATGGTTAAAGCTACATAGAAATCATGTATAACGGAAATATTCCACATAAAATTATATAAAAAATATCCCAAGACAGCATATGTCTATCTTTTATAGTTGACTCACAATAACACGTGTAACTCCCGATAGCTTAGCAGTTCGGAGATTTGTTATTATTATATTTGTTTACTCTTACGTTTATATCATCACGCTATGACCCACATAAAACATAGGATACATTTTATTCCGGTAGTAAGATCCCATGGGACAATAATCAAACTTCACGCGGGCGAAGCCGCTGGCAGAAGCTAGTTTATAATATGGTCTTTGATCATAGATATTTTTTTGTGTCATATAAGTCATTTTGAATTATTTATTTATTACTTAGGTATCAGTCAAATCTATTTAGTATTTTTCAAACAAAATTTTCATAGATAGTGCTGCCATCTGTGTGTTTAAGGAAACACACTTTTCAACTGTTTGACTGTTTTACAACAGTCATAAACAGAACAGCTATTTTATACAACTGGTCAGTGAAGTAGATGGCCTGGCGTCCATCTACTTCACTGACAAGTTGTCTGGTGACAGCCGTTGCCTTTTGAATAATAGTTCCAAAGTTCGAATCCGTAGTCAAGAATTACTTTTTGTATGTATTTGGTTGAACAGAAACTAACAGTGCCATCTAACAGTTGAGGTACACAGTTTTAAAAACGAAAACCGGAGTTGCGCATCTATCTTGTATTATATAGTAGGTATACCTATTATCTATGGAACCGACTGCGGGCTTAAGTTGTACCATTGCCGCTACATACTATAGTCGGTGCCGTAGATACAGCTGCTTAGTGTATTATTACCGCCTCAATTACCACTGTTCATAAAAAGTGATTCGTATTGTAATAAAAATTTTGGACCTAACACATTGCTTTCTGTATTCATTCTACTGGGGCAGTACTTTTGGTGTGTAAATAATACATAGTATAATTAAATTATCCAAACATTTATCGTAGAGGAAAACTAAATATCAAACCAGGTAATTAAGTATTTATAGCAGCTTGTTAATCCAGCATATGTAATCCACGGTTATGGGATTTTAGAGCTATGAGGCGAAATAATTGCAGTGGCGCTCGCGCCCTAGCATGCACTGACTGACGAATATTTGGTAACAACGTCGGCCAGCATGTTCAGCGACTTTGTCTTGTTTCGGTCTCGACTCACTAATACTTACAGGCTGGTAATACCTGGTTACGAGTACCAACAGGACTTACACACAAGGACTGCATCTTAAGACTCTTGTTTTAACTAAACATTGTCCAAGGCCTTGTGGAAACTTACGGTGGGTAGTGTGCGGCGTTTTACTCCAAGCGACAATCTACCGGCTCTAAACAGTTTTAGATTTCCCAATGAATAACACTGTAATTGTAATAAGAGACAGTTTAACTTGCTGCTTATGTTCCGAGCACTCACGGTTAATGATGCTGCGATTCAGCTTCTCGCAGTGGCTGGTGGCAACCGCGGCAGTGGTGGCAGCGGCGGCGGCGGCTGCAGCAGCCAGCAGCAGCGGCAGCAGGCACACGATGGCCGCAGCGACAGTCGACGCGCGACACATGGACACGGACGCGGTCACGTGGCTGCGAGCACTCGGCGGGAGTGCTGCTGTCGCGGGAGACGCGCGCGCTCGCCCGGGTCTTCCTGGAACTAAGGCGGCGCACACGCGCACGACTCCTCGCACCGCGACAACAATGACTGTAAGCACGTGGACAGTTTGGTTGCTCTAAATTATTCGTTACATGCTATGTCATAGCATGTTTTTATCTGTATCCGTTCAGCTACTAAAGTGTGCCGCCTTAGTTCCTGGAACTGCCGGGCGGCTCTTCCAGGAACTAAGGCGGCGCACGCGCACGACTCCTCGCACTGCGACATGCGATTACCTTCCCAGATTGACAGCGATTATCCCAAAAGCAACATGTACATGGCGTGTTTTATAATAAGTAGCACAAGTTTATAGAAGGGAGAATAATGAATTAATTAATGAAGTTGACTGTCAACCACTGTTGATTGATTAGACTATCTACGCGATTTTAGCGTAAACATAATATTAAAAAAATGCTCTCAGTTTAATAATATTTCTTTTTATATTCTATTCTATTATAATTAAAGCAGATTTTATATACCACTGAGTAGGTACCTACCGTACTATTTTTTGTAAACGGATAAATCATAAATTTTCACGTATTTTTTATTTATTTATTTATTTAAATAACATGGGAGACTTACAGCTAAAACAAACAGATCAAGGACAGTACAATAGTCTGAAAGCCAATTACAGGTCTCCACTTATAAAATACAGAGAAAAAAAAAACTAAATTCTGCGGACATTCTCGCTAAATTTCTGTGTATATGCTACAGCATAATTATAATGTTACTCACACTGCCTATCAACCAGCATAACAAAAGCAACTACATGAAGAAGCTTTGACTCAAGCACTTCCTGGCTGACGACACACTAGTTTGGAATGGATCTATATCGTACTGTTTACAAAGTTTGTTTAAATTTCTGCTTGCACGCACAATGAACGAATTCTGCCTATAATTAGTTGAAGCAAATGGCACACATAAAGGTGGATTGTAACGTTTAGACTTCAAGGGAACGTTGAAAAAAAATTTTGACAAAATATCGCTACAGTTTATGGTGTTGTTAAAAATTTTCAACAAACACACACAGTCAGAAATCTCGCGGCGGTTGAGTAAAGGTAATATATGATATTTTTTACATAGGTTATTGTAGTTTTCCGAATGGTACGGTACTTTTTGATGGTAACATAGATACCTTATGAACCTTCTTTGGATACTCTCAATGCGGTCAATGTATTTGTGGTAGCATGGGTTCCAAATTTCAGATGCATATTCCAAGTGGCTTCTAACAAAAGTACAATATAGAATTTTTAAAGTTTTGGCTTGAGTGAAGCACTTGGATAATCGCATTATGAAACCCAGTGACTTTGATGCCTTAGCGACTATTGCATCTACGTGTAATTCAAAGCTAAGCTTGGAATCATGATGAACCCCCAGATCACGGATAGAGTTTGATCTATGTAGAATTTGATTGCCTAAGGTATACGATGTAGCGATGATTGAGCGCTTCCGAGAATACGTAATAACCGAGCATTTAGCGGGATTAAGATCCAGCTTGTTTCTTTGGCAGTAGTCCTCGAGGCGACGTAGGTCATTTTGGAGTACAATTACGTCCATCTGGGATGATATTGTGGCATAAATTTTCATGTCATCGGCAAAACACAAAAGTTTCGATGAAGTCAAGCAAGAGTCGATGTCATTTATGTAGATTACAAAAAGCAAAGGACCGAGTAATGAACCCTGCGGGACTCCACTAGGGACGGGAACCCAGCTAGATATATAATTATTTAGTACCACTGCTTGGGACCTGTTCACAAGGTAGGAAGAAAACCATCTGAGTAGATCGCCACGTATTCCCATGCTATTCAACTTGGATATAAGAATGTTATGGTCGATTCGATCAAAGGCTTTGCTATAGTCCGTATAAACGACGTCAACCTGCTTACCGTTGGACATGGCATCAGTAATAAATTCGTTAAGGAGGATCAGGTTTGTGGCAGTAGACCTCCCTTTTAGGAAATCGTGTTGGACCGAGCTAAATGAGTTTGTCAGAGCAGAATAAACCTGATTATATATTATCCTCTCAAAGACTTTTGCTATGATACATAATTTAGATATAGGTCTGTAATTTGCTATGTCTGTTTTGACACCTTTTTTATGAATAGGCGTTATAAATGCAGATTTCCATATTTGTGGTACAACACAGGTATTCAAAGATTTCTTAAATAAAATTGATATAGGTTGCGCTATCGAAGGTGCACACCGAACAAGAAGTTTAGATGGGATGTTATCAGGGCCTGCCGATTTGCACGTATCCAACTTACCAAGCAAGTTAGTAATTTCATTAGTTTCAACAATAATACTGCAGATATCAGATGTTAGGTTAGACGAATCGTTAAAAAGAGAAGGAGAAGAGACTGGATGACCAACACTGGGATTGAGGAAAGTAGAATGGACGTATTCCGAAAAAGCTTGACAAATAGATTCCCCCGTCCGCAAGGTATCGCTATTATAGTTCAAAGTACTTGGGACTGCGTTTGAGTTATGACGTTTTTTTACAAAAGTCCAAAAGTATTTTGGGTTATTTTTAATTGCATTTTCTGTAAGGTCCAAATAGTTGCGGTAGCATTGGGATTCCATAGTTTTCACCCTTTCACGAAGAAGTTTGAATGTAGATTCGTCAGATAAGTTACCATATGTTTTGAATCGTTTTAGGTATTTATATTTTTCTTTAATGGTTTTGATGAGTGACGGACTATACCATGTTGGATATTTTTTATTCCAAAAAAGTTTTTGTGGAATATATTTTCTGCCAAATGAAATTCACCACAGCAGGAATGATTTGACTCGCAAAAAATATCATAATTTTGATTTATTTATTATTATTTTAAAACTACGGCTTCGTTTCTATCTGATCTTTCGTTTATTACTGTACTAAAGTAGTTACTTTTTGTTGGTGTAATATGAATAATAAATGCAACATCCAAGTGGGCCTAAACAAAATAGTTGATGGCGTGACAGACAACGTGGAGCGCGGCGTGGTGCGCGACGTTCAGCGCACCGTCACTGGCTGCTCACTAAACGCTGACTATAAAACCTACCTAGATGCCGTTACTCTCAATTCGGTGAATTCGTCGCGTCTGTGAGAGCCTTTATTCATAACATTGCATTTTGATAAAATAATATTAGCCCGATAAGGAAGTTAAGTAACATTTTCCTTGTGGACGCTGCGAGAATTTTAGCTCCCCAATAAGTTCTATTACTATTTGTTTATTTATTTATTAAAACAAAGGCCAATGCCTTGGGCATTTTCTACCAGTCTACCTTAGGGTGACGCAGAGACAATATACAGTAGGTGCAATAAAAGCAAACAAATAGGTACGAAA
This sequence comes from Xestia c-nigrum, assembly GCA_916618015.1. Lineage (NCBI taxonomy): Eukaryota > Metazoa > Arthropoda > Insecta > Lepidoptera > Noctuidae > Xestia > Xestia c-nigrum. The sequence continues at coordinate 25,683,045 of OU745254.1, read as the reverse complement.
ATATTTAAAACTAAAATAAAATATAAGAAAAAATACATAAATACATACATAAAACATAAATATGTATATATATAAGTAAAGTAATAAAAGTAAAGTAAGTTTTAAGTATATAAAAGTAATGAGAGGTCAACAAAAAAAAAACTACAACAACTTAGTTCTGAGACGAATCTGCCAACGTCTTGTGTATGTGTTCTCGAGCTCCCGATTGGATACCGTCCCGATATTCTGAGGGAGCGCATCCTATCCTATCAGCATACTATTGTCTCTCTGCTAAAACATACGAGGGTCCTTGAAGGACTGAGCCAAGCCATAGGTGCAATAATGTGTTCTTCAAGGTAGGCCATGAGCAGTGTCGACGCTGCGACACTAACTATGAAATCGGGTAGGTCGGGGGCAACGCTTGTTCCCTTTTTGAGGTCTTTGAATTAAAACAACACTGATTTTACTATTTACACACTTATATTCATCACCACTAATTTATATACAATATCAGGATTCAGAGTCACACAATTTACAATCAAGAGTACTTATTAATTACAAACAACTGGCACAACTTAACGCAAACTATATATAATAACTTTAGAAAATCGCGGAGCAGAGTAACAGCGACTTGTTACGAGAACGAAGGATGTGAGAAGACTGTGTTGAAAGCGCCCGAACACGCCCTTTTTATACCCTTGCTCGTAAGTGCAAGTTACTGGGGAACCAATGTTTGTCACCGCTCGCTGCCCACTCGTTGTGGCGAAAACCGGCGGCGCCTCCCCCCGCGTGCCCCGCTCACCACCCCTGTGGCCTACTTTCACGATGGACTCGCCCAACGAACCCGGATGTAGAATACAATGGCGAGTTTTAGCCAATCAGAGGGTTTGTTATGATTAGTAGCTGATACCTTGTCAAACTAACTTTCATACATTTAACTACTGTTTCATAGTTTTTAGGCTTTATTTAGTATTTCTAGATAAGTTAGGGTTATGAAACTTTCAGAAACTATTGCTTACATTATATTGTTCATTTAAAACTTATCTATGTATTCGTAACTGTTATATCTTTCGGAATATGGGTCATTTTCTTATCTTTACCTACGTTTGCGTTGTGCTTTCATATTATTTCTTTATTACAGTGTTGCTATGAGCCAATCTACATAATAAGACTTAACTTCTAACATAATTTGTACTAACTAAGTTATTCTATGGCTAGCAAAACTGTGCTTCGCCTACATTCCACCCCCAGTAACAGGGTTCAGCCGCATTACATCTTGGTCTGTGGGAAGCACAATTATCTTAGCTACGGGCCGTCGCAGGACCCCATTTACAGTCTTAATATCTACTACACGGATAATACCATCATTGCCGTGATACACGGATTTTATAATGCCCTTTGGCCACGCACTTCGCTCTTTGTTATTATCCACAATCACTACCACATCACCGATACGCACATTTGGCACATTATTTGCCCACTTGTCGCGACGCTGTAGAGTCGGGAGATACTCCCGCAGCCAGCGGCGCCAAAACATGTCGGCGAGCGCGTTCACGCGCCGCCACTGCCGGCGGGAGTCGATGTCTTCGCTGTCGCTCGGTGCAAACGGTGTACTCCCAGACGCAGTGCCCAGGAGCAGATGATTGGGTGTCAGGACCACAGGCTGGTGGTGGTCGTCGTACACGTAGCTCAGCGGACGGCTGTTCACGATGAGCTCGGCCTCCGTGAGGAGAGTGTAGAGAACCTCCTCACGAGGCGCTCGTTCTTTGAGTGTGGTCCGTAACGCGTTTTTCACGGACCTCACCAGGCGTTCCCAGACGCCACCCATGTGAGGTGCTGCCGGGGGATTGAAGTGCCACGTTATGCCACGATTCGTGGCATCGTCCTTGACTTTGTCATGGTCAAAGTCTTTCAGGGCCGCTCGAAGTTCGGTGTTGGCCCCGATGAAATTGGTACCCTGATCAGAGTACAGATGTGCTGGTTGCCCGCGGCGCGCTATCAGGCGCCGCAAAGCTAGTATTGCTGAATCGGCGCTCAGCGAGGCGGCTAACTCTAGGTGGACGGCGCGCGTGGTGAGGCAGGTGAATAATGCTCCCCACCTCTTTTCGCGACGCCGACCAATCGCAACCTCCATTGGCCCGAAGTAATCCACCCCCACTCGTACGAAGGCCCTTCTAGTCGTCACCAGTCTAGCGAGCGGTAAATCGCCCATCTTCGGGGGGGCAGGTTTGGCTCTGCGAATGCGACAGATCTGACACGTCGCTACGACTTTCTTTACTGACGTTCTGATTCTCGTGACCCAATATCTTTCACGCAGATTGTTGACGACAGTCTCGTGGTTTGCATGTAAGGCTGTCGCGTGATAATGAGCTATCAGCTTTCTTACTAATGGGTGACGTCCATCTAGTATTATGGGGTGCCTTTCATTAAAAGTGAGCTCTTCACAGGCACTCAGACGCCCTCTCACTCGTAATAACCCATCGTCGGTAATCATTGGGTCTAATGTCTTTATGTTGCTGCTGTTAGGTACGGGAAGCCCTTTCAGAATGGCGGCCCGTTCTTGATGGAAGGAGTCTCCCTGACACAACCTCATGAGATAGGTGTGTGCATCTTCTAAGTCACGTGGCTGTAGCTCCGTTGTGGCCCGACGTTTGCGACATCGGCCGATGAACACGAGGACACGTGCCATAGCACGCTGAATGCGTGCCCACGAGGAGTACCGCTCGTAGTCTAGTAGCGGCGGCGGTGATGCAGCTGATGCGCGGACTTGGTGCACTCGCTCGAGGACCTCCTCTGCCACCTCAGACTCCTGACACGCAGGCCACTGCTCCTGTGGATCACGTAAAAACAAGGGGCCCGAGAGCCACTTCGTGCAATTATCAGGCCAACATAATCTGGTCGCTTCGTCAGCTGGGTTGTCCTCCGAGGGGACCCAGCGCCAGTTGCCTCTGTCTGACAGTCTGTCTATCTCTGCTAACCTATGCGAGACGAACCTTTGAAACTCTTGTGCGTCAGAGTTAATCCACTTTAACACGGTTTTGCTGTCAGTCCAATAAAATTTCTCTTTAAATATTAATTTTAGTTCTTTCTCTATAGTCTCTGACAATCGACAAGCTAGTACTGCTGCCTGTAATTCCAACCTAGGGATAGAGACTACTTTCTGTGGCGCTACTCGCGCTTTACCTAGCAGCATGACAATTTCCCTTTCTCCTTCAGCGTTATAGCCTACTAGGTAAGCGACAGCGGCGTAAGCTAGCTCGCTCGCGTCACCAAACACATGTAATTCTAGGTTATCCAGGTTTAACCCATACCACCGAGGTATTTTAACTTTATCTAGTAGATGTAAATTATGTAGCCATTTGAACCATGCTTTGGCATCCTTTTCCTGTAACAGGTCATCCCACTGAATTCCTGATTTCCATATCTTTTGCATTAAGATTCGCGACTGAATAACGCATGGGTATAAAAAACCTAGCGGGTCGTAAATTGACATGATTAAACTTAGAAATTGACGTTTTGTAGGCACTACACTACCGCTAACTAATTCTTTAGGTAATCGTTTAAAAGAAAGGTCAAATCCTAACTCGTCGTCTCTAGGTGACCAGATTAAACCTAGTGTTCTCTCTACCGTGCCTACACCTTTTTCTAGCGCTACTCTTTCGGGTATGTCTAGCTTTAGCTTTTCCCTGAGCTCTGTTGAGTTCGTGACCCACCCCCGTATTACGAAACCACCGGAGGCGTGTATTCTGGTCACTTCCTCAATCAGTCTGCTAGCTTGCTCATTTGACCAAGCACTATCTAAATAATCATCCATGTAGTGCCTGGATTTTATAGCTTCAACGGCTTCGGGATATTCGCTACTAAATTCACTAGCATTCTTATTTAATATGTATATTGCTGTGGTTGGCGATGAGACGGCACCAAATATCATAGAGTTCATCGCATATGTATCTGGTTCCCTACTTTGATCTGCCCCTCTCCATAGAAATAATTGAGCTCCTTGATCCTCTTCTCTGATCCTTATTCTCATAAACATGTCTGCGATATCCCCTGAGAAAGCTATGGGACCTAATCTGAATGTGAGTAATATACCTAACAATGAATTTAATAAGTCAGGTCCTGTTAACAGATTGTCATTTAGACATGTACCGTGAGACGTAGCAGCTGCGTCAAACACTAATCGGAGTTTTCCTGGTTTGTTAGGGTTCACTACTCCGAAGTGTGGTAGGTACCAAACTGGAGCACTAACTTCGCCCTCTACCTTACGAGCATAACCTTCTGATAATAATCTTTCTATCTGCTTAGAATATGCCTCAGCAAACACAGCGTCCTTACGCATGCGTCTCTCTATTCCGTATAATCTCTGACGGGCCTGATTATAATTATTGGGTAACTGTGTGTTTTCATGTTTCCACAGCAAACCTACTTCCATCCTTTTCCTCACGAGGTTCTCCTTTAACAGTACCAAGTCGCGCTCAGCTTCGTACTCGATCCTTTTTCTTAGGAATTCCATGCTCCTGCGGCTATTCCTAGACGAGCCTTTGCTGCTCTGTCTTGACCCCTGGCGTTTTCTTGTTGTTGTACGTTCCTCTGACGCGCTTCTGAAGTCCAATACTCGCCCTAGCCCCGTCAGAGGAATATTACGTACCGACGTTGATGCCACAGTTGGCGCGGCCGACGGCGAACCCGGCGTCCTTTCCGACGGTATTCCCGAGTCCGAGACGACGTCGTTCTTACGCCGCGCACTCATTTCGTCGGCTAACTTTCGTAGTTTGCTGCGCGTGGTAATTGTACTCTTTTGACTCATTGTTCTAGTCTAGACCTCTAGGTAACCTAGATCCGGCTCGAAGGACCAAAATGTCGACGCTGCGACACTAACTATGAAATCGGGTAGGTCGGGGGCAACGCTTGTTCCCTTTTTGAGGTCTTTGAATTAAAACAACACTGATTTTACTATTTACACACTTATATTCATCACCACTAATTTATATACAATATCAGGATTCAGAGTCACACAATTTACAATCAAGAGTACTTATTAATTACAAACAACTGGCACAACTTAACGCAAACTATATATAATAACTTTAGAAAATCGCGGAGCAGAGTAACAGCGACTTGTTACGAGAACGAAGGATGTGAGAAGACTGTGTTGAAAGCAAGGAAGGTGGACGTCGCTGCGCCCCCGTAAGGGGGCGCGGCAGGCGGTAACGGGGCGCTATGCCCCCTGGCCGCGGAAGCCATACCTGGGCCCGCTACTGCGGGACCCGTATCTTGGCGGGACTCTGTCCCAGGTCTTGATGAGCGCGCGTTTATAACGTGCGCCCATGTGTGTGGTTGCTGTGATGTGTGCTGTAGGCGCGCCACAGCGCTGTCATACAGCGCTGTTTTCTTCACAGCACCTCGGCGGTCCGTCTCCGCCAGGTGAGACCTCCGGTTACCCGGAGGAGGCCCGGCGGGGGACAACCAGCGACAGAGGTGCCGACTTATAGCGCACCTACAGTGGATGTGTGGTCCCCGCCCGCCCCACTAGCCAGAGCTAGCCGGTCGTGGTGCAGACTAAGGAACCGACGTGTGTGTGTGGGCGGTATTGTAATGTGTAACACCGCCCATGTGTGCGTGTATCGCAGGCCCTAGGGCCGCGACACGCGTGAGTCTACATGTATGTAGAGAGATGCATGAGTGGGTTTGCTACGTGACGTGCCCATATTAACTTGGCCCACGTCGCGCAGCTGGGTGTGAGTTCTGTGTGTGGAGTCTTTTTGTGCAGGTAAGCCGCGTGTAACCGGGAAAACAGCTTACCTGGGTCCAATCCGGTGGAGAGGCGGCAGAGGGGGGGGGGCGACCTGGCTTGCAGGGCCTCGGGAAGTCCCTGTCCTGCCCGGCCTAGCCCTGGTACAATTTGAGTAACGAGGCCAGGCCGTCCAGGACAACAAGCTCCACGCTTTGGCCCTGCCTGATGGCCTTTATCAGGTCCATCAGTAGCTGGATGGCGCGGGCTGTGAAGTCCTTGTTGGTGGCTGCGGGGCCGGCAACTGAGCCGACTGTAGGAGTGCCGCTCTCGGCACGCTGCACGCTGGGTCTTGGCGCCGTCGGCCGCGCCACACCGGCGTCAGCTGTCGGCCCCACAGATTTCTCTTGTGAAGGCTGCAGCTGGATGCTTTCTTCCTGAACAGCCCGCGCCAGGATAGGCGGGTCGCCCGGAAGGACATCCTCAGATGCGGTGGGGGGCAGGGGTGCCTTACCCTTGCCCCCTCGCTTCCTCTTCTTACCCCTCCGCCGCTTTGAGGAGGGGGGAGCGTCTCCCCTGTTGGTGGGCCCGTTGGCCGCCGCCATGAGCGACTGGCCCTGGGCCTCCATGGAGGTCACTTCCTTTGGCCTCTCGGCAACCGTTGCCGGTCGCCGAGAGACGGTAATGGCGGCGGCTGTGCCCACTCGCCTGTTGGCCCTTATCTCTGCCTGAAATGAAGGGCACTTGACATTGTTAGCGGGGTGATCGCCCCCGCAATTGACGCACGTGGCTGGTTCGTCACGTGGTCGGGGGCAGTCCCGTGCCGAGTGCCCCTCACCGCAGCGGACACAGGCGAGCGGTCGGTGGCAGTTGTGTGACGAGTGCCTCCATTTCTGGCACCGGTGACACTGGGCGGGCCCACGCTTGCCCCGCCAGGCTTCTATCTTGACACCTCTCATGTTCAAGAACACGGAGGTGTCAAAGATCCTGCGTACTTCCGGCGTCCTCTTGAGTACGGCGTGGAATACGCAGCCGGGTCGTCCCTTGCTCGCCTTGATGTGGCGAACGTACTCCGGCTCGTACCCCAACGCACGGAGCTCCTCCTCAATCTCTTGTGGCGCAGTGTCCACGGGCAGCCCCCTGATGGCCACCTTACAGCTGCGCTCCGGCTGTAGTGAGTAGGCAAACCATGACGTGCCATCCTCTTTCTCCAGGCCCGTCAAGTACCGCTGGACCACCCTAAATTCAACTTCACTCTCAGGAGTGAAGCGAATTCCAGCGCCGAATGGTCTGGCACTGGGGGGTGGCCCAGCTTCTCCTTGAGGGCCCTGAAATGAGTGGCCCATCCTGGCAGCCTTTCCACCACAAGCGGAGGATACCTAGACCGCTTCTGCGGCTTCGGCTTAGGCTGGTCGGTGGCCGAGGAATCTCCGGCCCGGGGGGCCGACGGCTGTGGGGGAGAAACATTAGTGTCACTCACCCCTCGCTGTGACCCGGGGCTTGATGGTGTCCGTGCTGGTGTGGGAGGAGGCGAGCGTCGGGTAGCCTCCGCAAAGGTAGGCGACCCGGCCGCACCCCGCTCCCCCCGCGACAACGCGCAATCGCGCTGCTGCGGCGGGTCGAGGCAGTGTCGCTTCGCCTCCTCCTCAGATTCATCCGTGCTTCGTCGGCGTCGTTGGGGCCGGGGCTCCGACCGATGGTCGTGGCCTTGGTCCCTCGACGGTGACAGTGACTCCATCGGTGTGCGCCTCCCTGATGCACTCGACTCGTCCGATCCCGCGGACGCGATCGACATACTCGAGCCGGTTCTCGGCGAGTATGCCGACCATCCGGCCGGGGAATCGAAGGCCGAGGCACGAGGGGGCGCCGGCGAGACAGGCTGCTGGGGCGCCAGGGTTACCGGGCGCGCGCCAGTTGCCCGCTTGATGCTGGTGTCGGACCTTACCGCGGACACGGCCTCCGGGGAGGCGGTCGACGCGGCAGGTCGGGCAGTCGCGGTGGCGTGTGGTTGCACGACAGCACGCATGGGAGGCGTTGTTGGCGCCTGGGAGCTGGTGGCAGTCGCGTGCGTGCGCGGCTGCGGTGTGGGCGCGCGTGCAGGCTGCGCCAGAGGCGTGGGCGCGCGCCACGGGATCGTGGCGCACTGGACACGCCGCTCGGAGTCGCGCACAGCCGCGCGCGCGGGCGCGGCGGCGCGCGTGTGCGACGCGCGCCTCGATTTCGCGGCGGCAGGTGGGTCCGGGGTCTCTTTCGGGACCGGACGGAACGAGGTCGGGCGCACAGGGACGGTGTGTGGTCGACTCGGCGGGGGCATCGGCGCAACACGCGCAGGCGCCGACGTCATCGACGGGTCGTCCGCAACAACAGCTGCGCTCCGACTCGCTCCTTCCTCTTCCCTCTTCCCCTTGGCAGTCGTCTTCTTCTTCGTCTTCATCTTTCCGGACGTCTGCCTCTCCTCCGCTCGAGGGGAGGGGGGTCCGGACGGCGCTGGGTCAGGCAGCGCGATGCCGATGTTCGGCATCGACACCGTCCTCTCCAGCGCCCAGGGGTCAACCTCGTAGACTGTGTAGTCATCGGCGGGGTTCGGCATCATTTGGTGTTGGGGCTTCACTGCTGGGACGTGGGCTCGCGATCGCTACGGTGCGCCAGGCACCGGGTGGCAGGCTCCCCCTGTGCTCGCACCAGTGCTAGGCACTCGCACGAACACAGGGAAAGAGGGTAGGGTTGCGATCCGCGCGAGCGGAGACTTTCACCAAGTACCCCTAATAAAGTTGATATTTGGTGAAGTCTCCTCTCAGATCCGGTGGTGTCGCTGCTCGTCGCTGGGCACAACCGTACTGGACCACTGGCCGATCCTGTGTTGAAAGCGCCCGAACACGCCCTTTTTATACCCTTGCTCGTAAGTGCAAGTTACTGGGGAACCAATGTTTGTCACCGCTCGCTGCCCACTCGTTGTGGCGAAAACCGGCGGCGCCTCCCCCCGCGTGCCCCGCTCACCACCCCTGTGGCCTACTTTCACGATGGACTCGCCCAACGAACCCGGATGTAGAATACAATGGCGAGTTTTAGCCAATCAGAGGGTTTGTTATGATTAGTAGCTGATACCTTGTCAAACTAACTTTCATACATTTAACTACTGTTTCATAGTTTTTAGGCTTTATTTAGTATTTCTAGATAAGTTAGGGTTATGAAACTTTCAGAAACTATTGCTTACATTATATTGTTCATTTAAAACTTATCTATGTATTCGTAACTGTTATATCTTTCGGAATATGGGTCATTTTCTTATCTTTACCTACGTTTGCGTTGTGCTTTCATATTATTTCTTTATTACAGTGTTGCTATGAGCCAATCTACATAATAAGACTTAACTTCTAACATAATTTGTACTAACTAAGTTATTCTATGGCTAGCAAAAACTGTGCTTCGCCTACAAGCAGGGCCAGACAACTATGTGGCAGCGCATGCTTCAATATCGCTTGACACTTGATATAACAATCCACCTGTTGTCAAACAACTGCGTGTGTAACATGTATACCTTTGCCAAAATGTAAAGATTCTGAGAGTCAACTTTCAACACATAACTACCTACGACTAAACATGTTTTTGACGTGATAACGTCTTAAAAATGAACACCGGCTGCACGCACGAAAAAGTTTCACACCGTTCCGCACGCCAGTCGTGGACCTAGAAATCTGAAATTATGCATAATGATTTCCATTATAATGTAAAATTGTCAAAAACGTTAGATTGTAATCTCTCTCGCGAGATTGTAAACATCTCAAATATTGACTGAATATACTGCTTACAATATACTATAATCTATCGAAGTGAAACCGTAATATTGTGAAATGAATGGGATGGAAGTCAACTGGCGCTCTTGCCCCATGGTACCACTCTCATGAAAAGATAATGTACCATTCCTGAGCTAACCTCAAAACACTATTTATAAATAAATAAATAAAATCTTTAAAAAGAAAAAAAAATATGTTACATTGAAATGCTAAAAAAAAAACATAAAATACCTATTAAGAATAAATTTAAATTACATTGACAAGATAACATGTACATATAAATTAAAAATTATTGCTTCGATAGATGGTGTTGAACATTTTTCTAGATCGCGCTATTAAGATTCTCCGCCGATTAGTATATAAGGACCCGATAACCTAAATTCTTTCTCTTTCTGCAAATATATCAATGGAACAAGTCGTGAGTTACCGTGTTTTATTAAAGTGTACCTAGTTCCATCCGAAGCCCTGAGAAGACCCTGGCTGGACATCATCAGGTCGAACATGGTCCTTCGAGCCGGATATAACCAGTATCTGGAGCACCTTGGCGATGGTGCATTTTTTGCGTAACTGAGTTGATGGGGGGGAGTCTTCTGAGCAAGCACACCAGCTCATGAGGAGCTGCTGCTGCATCAATCAAGACCCAAGGTTTGGTGGTGAATCCGGCCTTGGACTTGAAAACCTATCAGGAGCCCAGGGTTTGGTGGTGAATCCTGCCTTGGACTTCGAAGACAAATCAGGAGCCCTAGGTTTGGTGGCGAATCCTTCCTAGGACTTCGAGACAGCCGCTGGCGCTGTCAGGACATTGGGCTCCGGAAGACACCCTGAAGAATCAAGAGTAACCAGGTGGAGTGATGTCACGAGGTTGGTGAAATCGTGAGTGAGTGAACCAAGTGAACGAATCGTAAGTGTTTGAACAATTTAAATTAGTCACTGTCAAATAGTGACAACTGTCATTCGAAGTGACGGTTATTGTCATCGGTGTTGGTTGATTCTGCAAATTTTATGAAAACGTATCAGAGACTTTAATTTCAAAAAAAAAAAATTGTGTTTAATTTAAGGATAGCATTAAGTTCGTCTAGTTGTTATTTTTAAGATGGAGTCCAAACTAGCACTTCAAAGCGATAATTATAATAACATTGTTAAAACCAGACGTAACTTTAAAAAGGTCCTAACGGAGAGTCCTTCACGGATCACGGATGTTTACGTTCAAGTGAGATTAGAAGCTTTGGAAAATCTATGGAATTTATTTACTAATACCCACAGAACGTTAATCGAAAAATTTGGTCCTCAGTTAAATGATCACGAATATTTAAAAAACGATATGTATGATGAAGCTGAAGAATGTTATTTAGTATATAAAACAGATTTGAAATCTGTTCTGTCGGTATTTGGTAAAAATTCAAAAGATGATACCGTAAACGCTGGAATTCCAGTGGACGAAACGAAGTCTCAGACCGTTCAATTACCAAAAATAGTTATTCCTAAATTCTCTGGAAAATATGAAGAATGGGTTTGTTTCCGTGATCTGTTTATTTCGTTGGTTCATAGTAATTCAAAATTGAGTAATGTCCAAAAAATTCATTATTTGAAGAGCTACTTGACCGGTGAAGCCGAACACTTAATAAGGCAAATACCGATTGCAGATGACAACTACGAAAGATGTTGGTCGTTGTTAAAAAGTAGATATAATAATAAACGGTATCTGTCTCACAACATTATAAGGCGACTTCTTAGTCAGAAAAACATTGTTGCAGAATCAGCATTTCATTTAAAGGAATTAGTAGACACTACCAGCGACTGTTTAAGTGGGTTGGCAAACCTCGGAATAGATGTAGGAAATTGGGATATTATGATAATTCACATTTTAACTTTGAAATTGGACTTGGAATCGAGAAAGCAATGGGAATTTGAATTTAGTAGCAGCAACAGTTCCGATGACTTGCCAACTTACCAGCAATTCAAAGATTTCTTAACCAACAGATACAGGGCCCTAGAATTTATTGAGAATAAACCTTCTGCAAGCCGAACTTACAACAATAATAATTCCAAATTTAATTCATTACATGTATCCGAAGTTGTATGTTCGTTTTGTTCTGAAGATATACATAGATTAAGTGACTGTAAGGAATTTTCTCGTGAGTTAGTGGACAAACGTCGCGATTTCGTCACTACAAGGAAATTATGCTTTAACTGCTTGGGTAATAACCATTCAGCGAAGGTTTGTCGCATTAGTATCAAATGTAAACTATGCCATCGTCGTCACCACACACTATTACACCCAAATAACTCAGATACGCCTGAGACCACTGATGTCAATTCAAATCGGGAAACGGGCAAATACGTCTCGCAGGAAGAGCCGGAGTCTCCTAATGCAGGGGATTTCGTTAAAAACCAAACGTCGGTAGTTAGCTGTTTTTCGACAGGTAAAATTTGTAAGCAGGTTCTGCTAGCGACGGCGCTAGTCAAAGCCGAGTCGAAATTCGGTAACCTTCACGTTTTAAGAGCGTTACTGGACCAGGGATCGCAGGCAAACTTTGTAACAGAACGCACGGTTCAGGCGCTAAAATTAAAAAGGATCTTGTTGAGAAGTAAGATTTCTGGTCTAGGGGGAGATCAAAAATGTATTTCTAAAGCAATGGTGTACATGAAAATTCGATCTAGAGTCAATCCACATCACACATTCACCTTTAAGGCTCATGTTCTGTCCTCAATCACTACCCTCCTTCCAACGAGGAAGGTAGATATAATGGAATGGTCAGAACTTGGAGGGATTGATCTCGCTGATCCAAAGTATCACCAACCTAATAAAATTGACCTTTTATTAGGAGCGGAGATATATGGTCAAATTATAAATAAAGGGTTGATGCACAGTCCTACAGGTTCGCTTATTGCTCAGTCTACAGCTTTAGGTTGGATTTTATCTGGAGTTGTAGATTCATCAGGTATTCAAACTGAAGGTGTACTGTCATTACATTGTCAAGTACAAAGCGAAAAGGACTTGCTTAAACGATTTTGGGAACTGGAAACAGATCAAGAGGTATCTAGTCAACAAAAAATGACTAATGAAGAAATAAAATGCGAAGAGCTGTTTAAAACTACGACGGTCAGATATGCGAAGGGCAGTTACATAGTGAACTTACCATTCCGAAGGGAAATGCCAGGCTGCAAATATGGTGGTTCAAAATTCATAGCCATAAAGCGATTTCATGCCCTGGAAGGTAAAATTAATAAAAATGTGCGAGCTTGGACTAATTTCAGTATTGTGCTGGCTTGGCTTGGTGGTTGGCCGAATAAATGGGAAATATTCGTCGCCAATAGAGCGTCCGAGATACTTACCTCGTTGGATCCCTGGCAATGGTCGCACGTTTTCACAAACCAACCTGCCAACTGCGCATCCAGGGGCATACTATGTGAAGAGCTAAGCAAGCACTCATTGAGGTTTTATGGACCTAATTTCTTGCGGGAAATAAACATTATTTATCATAAATTCCCAGACTTGAACGCTGATTTGAAGTCAATCGGAGTGCAAACTCGCTGTAGTAAATCGGGTTATCTGTGAACGATATGAAACGGCGGCGATGCGTCTTACCAGGGTGGTAGCATATTGTAGGCTTATGTTAACAACAAGAAGAATCAGATAAAAAAAAAATTGGAAACGTAGGTTGAAATCCTTCTGGCAAAAGTGGTCTCGGAAGTATTTGAGGCAATTATTTTATAGACATAAATGGGTTTCTGTTACTCCCTCCCCAAAAAGAGGAGATGTAGTTTCAAGGAAGTCTTCCTCCGTGATGTTGGCTTTGAGGTTTAGTACAGGAAGAGCATCCAGGTAATGACGGAGTCGTACGAGTGGTCACCATTAAAACGAAAAACTCGATTAATAATTATTTTTGCTTCCTGTTACTCAATAGCATTTTAATATTTAATATATGTAATAAACTTGTTGTAATATAGAAGAATTCAGGGTAGTTAAAAATTATACTTTATTTTGTTGTTACAATTTTAGTTTACACCTACACAATTGTTAACATCATAATAATTTGATTGGAAAGTACGTAATATTAAATGTGTGTTGTGGCATGAAATTGTTATAATATTAAGGTCAATTTATGCTTGCCCTTAATGGGGGGAGAATGTTTAACCGCGTGTGTCCACACTGTTTTACAAATTAGTAATCAATGCTTCGATAGATGGCGTTGAACATTTTTCTAGATCGCGCTATTAAGATTCTCCGCCGATTAGTATATAAGGACCCGATAACCTAAATTCTTTCTCTTTCTGCAAATATATCAATGGAACAAGTCGTGAGTTACCGTGTTTTATTAAAGTGTACCTAGTTCCATCCGAAGCCCTGAGAAGACCCTGGCTGGACATCATCAGGTCGAACAATTATAATAAAAATAAAAATTATGATCAAAATTAAAAATTAAAACAATCGTCAAACAGTATAATAAAAATTATTAAAAAAATAGTAATTATAATAAATTGCATGGCACAAGTAAAACATTACATTATAATTATGTATTATTATAAAAAATGTTAATTTAGGTATTTGCCACCCTGTGAGACCCCGGGCACAAGCAATTGTGCTTGAACCCAGTGCCCAAGAAGGGGGCTGTCCAGCTTGTGGCTGAGCACATTCAGAATGGAGTTGGGGCTCCCACGCGTACGAAGCATCAATGAAGCGATGCGGCGCTGCAGCACAGTGTAAAATCATCTGTGTGCGCGTGCGCAAACATCGCAGACGCACTACAGTAGCGAGGGAGCCCCACCGGCATCCTGAACGCGTTATTATATTGTATTCGGAGAGCGTTGATGGCCCGCTGCGTGTAGTTGACCCACAGATTGCAGGTGTAGACAGTTTGGCAGAACGCTTTAAACAGAGTTATCTTTACCTCTAAACTACACCCCGCAAATCTGCGTGCCACCGTGCATGTGTGTTAGCGGGCCGCCATCGCCCTCCTCTCCCTTTCAATATCCTCATCATCTTTTAAATATTCGGTAACCACATGGCCGAGGTATTTAAACTCCCTCACTCTTCGAAGAGCGACAGCGTTAAGCAGCACGGGTGCCACCTCCTCCAGTTTACTACCCCTGGCTTGAAAAACCAGGAGCTCACTTTTGCTAACATTGTACAGGAGACCGTGTACCCTCGCATACTCATCACACACGCCAATCAGCCTTCTAGCTTCTAAGCGCTGATATTGATGGGCTGAGCAACACCATTTCATCTGCGTAACTAATGCTGTTGATACAGTGACCATCGATCATGCATCCCACTCCGGTGTCCCTCAGCTCATCAATAAGCCCGTTCGCGTACATGTTGAAGAGTGTAGGGGATGTTAAAACCCCCTGCCTGACTCCACACTCCTACCCGTACTCGTCAGAAAGCTCGCCAAGCCATTTGACCTGGTTGGTTTGGTGATCATACCAATATTTAAAAATATTAATTACTTTACCCGGCACACCCGCAGCCTTCAATTTGCGCCAGAGCATATCATTTCTAACCAGGGCAAAAGCCTTGGAGAGATCAAGAAAAGCTGCATACACAAGCGTCCTCCTGTCCGTGTAATACCTCACAGACTGCTTGAGAGACATAACCGCACATTCTGTCAAAAGTCCTGGTCTGAAACCAAACTGTGCGTCATTTAAATTTAAGTGCTCTTTAAGCTGTCTCTGAAGCAGGCCATCAAGCACCTTAGCTGTGGTCGTAGCCAACGATATCGGGCGATAGTTAAACTTGTCGGAGTTATCTCCAGTCTTGTTTTTAATCACAGGCACTACCACCGTCTTCATCAGCTCATCTGGCAGGTATACATGTCTAATACAGAGTTTATACAACAGTCCAAGGAGCCTCGGAAGGTGTGGCCCCGCATGCTGAAAATGCTCAATGCTGAGGCCATCGTGTCCAGGCGACTTCCCTCGCGTCATACCCTCAATTATTAGACCAACCTGTTTTGCTGACACGACCCCAGCATCCGTAGTATGCTCCCCTTTTAGCGGAGACTCCACTTGAAAGTGACCCTTGAAAACATTCGCGATGTCTTTTGGTTCGCTGTTACCATTGATACTCACAGGGACGCTAGGTTTTGGGTTTAACTTTTTTGTTTGTTGCCAAAATCCTTTAAAATCTTTATTGTTATGTTTGGTAGCTAAGATATTAATTTTTATTTGTTCTTGACTGTTCTGACAATAGTGTAGTTTGCTTTTAAAATTCTTTCTAGATTCATACATTTCATTATAAATGTTACCACTGCTAGGTCGACCATAACACATCCAGGTTAAAAACTTTTGCCTAGCCTCTCTGTGAGCGTCACGAACATATTTGTTCCAGCCGACAACATGACGACTACGGTGCACGACCACGGTGCATTTATGTATATTCCCCCAAAAGGCGTAGTTGAAGGAGGAGGATAAAAGTTTGCATGAAAGTCTGTCAGTTACTTTGTGTTTACGCTGACGAGTAAAAAATAATTAATACCTACCTATTGACTCTATTGTATTGTAGGCTGGTGTCCGCAACTCCACGTCAAAGCGCGTATTTTGCGTACGGTAATTTATACGTATCTTAGCGTTATTTATAATTCCACCCCCAAAGGGTTAAAGTTAAAAGGGGATAAAGTTGTGTATGGAAAGTCCTTAATTTTCAAAGTAAAAATCACATATTATCTAGGTGTATGGTTGGAAGCTAAAGCCACGGTGTTGTAAGAATTTCAATCCTTTTGGGGGTAAAAAGGGGGATGGAATTGTTTTAAGTTAAAATCACTAAAATAAAAATCTAAGTATTTAAACCTTATGTTTGCATATAACAACGTTTTTGAAACATCATCCTAGAAGAGGGTAAAATAGAGATGATTTTTTATAAGAAAGCCGTAGAAAGCTGACCCGTAAAATAGAAATAGAAATAAAGCGTAACCTTTTAGTGTTTTTGTAAATCATTCCATAAACGGTTACATGACGTGGTTAATTATCGTTATTAATCTATAGATACATGCACTGTCTTTGGAGAGCAGGCGCGCACTAAGAAAGGATTTTTATTAATTCGCACCCCAAGGGTTTGAAGAGGGTTGTCAAAGTTTGTATGAAAAACATGAATGTTGGCCTGAATATTCCTTTCGGCTCCTAAGACTAAGAAAAAGTTTAATGAAATTCGGCCCCTAAGGGTATAAATACGGGTGTTTAATGTTTGTATGGAAAAAGTTAATGATCAAAATTGAATCTTACGGCAACGCGTTATTTCATACATTTCATTGAAATTAGAATTCGGAAGCTGATAAAGATCCAAATTGAATTTTACGACAACGCAATGCGTTAATACATTATTTTGAAATAAGAATTTGGAATTTAATTGAGGTTTGTCTTATGTTTTCATGCTAATTTCTAGGTGGCCAGTATGTTTCAGTAATATGCAGGCGTCTGCTAAAAGGCAATGAATAGTTATTTATCCAACATGTGAGGAAAGTTCGTTTTTCCTATGAGTTTTGATTTTGAGTTTTGAGCGAACGAAGGATTGAAAAATAGAATCACGAGCGCAGCGAGCGATTATAAATTTCAATCCTGAGAAAGCGAAAGACTCAACAAAACGAATATAATTGGAATTTTGTTCTGTCTTTTTCTTCGCAAATCGTGCATAACTTATTGAAGGTTTTGATTTTTGTGGAATACGTTAGCTGACCCGCGCAACTTCGTCTGCGTGAAGAACCGCTCCACCGATTTTACAACTTAAAGCCTATACAACATTATTTTTTGTTTACACTAAACCCGAAAAGGAGTCATTGTACTCATCATTTTGAACAACTTTTTCTATGGGACGAACCTTGAAATCGCGAAAAAAAATCAGCTGTTCCCTACATTTATGTTCGCATAACTCGTCAAAATGTAGGGAACAGCTGATTTCAAGGTTCGTCCCGTAGAAAAAGTTGTTCAAAATGATGAGTAGGTACAGTGACAATGATCGATTGCAGTGCCGTGTGAGACAGGCCGGACTGACTTCACCCATGTTATTCAACCTTTATATGGACGCGCTGATCGTCGTGCTAAGCAGTCAGCATGTCGGCTGTCATGTTGACGACGTGTGTGTCAATAACTTAAGCTATGCAGACGACGTGGTGCTGCTGAGTGCGTCGATCTGTGGCCCGAGGAGGTTGATGGCAATGTGTGAGGATTACGCTGTTAAGCATGGACTTGTTTATAATATTAAGAAGAGCCAGTACCTACATGGTCTATGAGGCCGGTGGTGATAGATGCCCGGACTATGTACCTCCTTTAGGTATTAATAGTGTGCCCTTAGATAGGGTTTATCAGTTTAAGTACCTAGGGCATTAAGTCACGGCTGACCTCAGGGATCATGCGGACAAAAGACCTAATATGCTGGCTCGCAGGTTCGCGCGTTGCTCGGATGGCGTGAAAATAACTATTTTCCGAGCATATTGTACGTCCATGTACACCTGTAGCCTGTGGGCGAATTACACGCAAAAGAGCTTCAGCACCCTCCGCGTTCAGTTTAAGAACGTTTTCAGAGCGGTTTTGGGTCTGCCTCGCTACTGCAGATGTTTTGATTGTAGAACGAAACAATAACTGGTTTCATGTTATCTTTTTCACGCGTAAGCACCCTAGAAATAAAGTTGATCTGACTTTTCACAATGGGATAATTGATTTTGGCACCAATACTGGAGATAATTTGGAACAGGTTTTCATTACTTGATGGAGACAGACCTTTCACCTCCACATTGTTCATCCGCGACCATTGATCGTTATTGTCAGACTCTTCCTCCAGTTTATCCAGACATGCCTGAAGCTGATCTACCTGACCCTGAACTTTTTCTAGCAGAGTAACACGGAGCGTGTTACTCTATCCATGTCAGTTATCCATACTGAGCAACGCGCTCCATCAGTCAGCTGATCATCACAGACCCCACACTTCTTTAACGTATCCATTATTGTACGAGTTATTATTTTAAAAACAGTAACTTTGAGGAACACCGGTTGGCAGTTAAAAATCGACAGCAGTTTAAGTAAACGTGACCGTAGCCAACAGGGCCTATGACCGTATTGAATACAGCCTATAGCCTTCCTCGATAAATGGATTATCCAACGCAAAAATAAGTTTTCAATTCGAGCCGGTAGTTCCTGAGTTCAGCGCGTTCAACCAAACAAACAAACAATGAAACTCTTCTGCTTTAGAATATTAATATGGAAGATATTTTTTCACGTCGCCAATGTTGAAAGAAAGACGTGTGCTCAGTCCAAGACGTTTCCATTGTCCAAGAATGACGGACGATAGTGAAAAAAACGGTTTACGCTGTCACAGCCAGTTGAACACCTCAGGGTTGTCAGGGCAACTGTAACACACGTTGTTTGTTTTGTGACAAGATAGAGTATTTTAGTGTAAAAACTTGGCAAGTATTTATTAACAATGGTTGTTTATTGTACTGTGTGCACTCGTATGAATATTAATAGAAAAAAAGGTATCATACTTTAACTATCCCAAAAAGTACAATAGGTAAATAAATATTTGATAAATTTGACTTCATCTATTGCGACAACTCTATCAAAATAGGTAAAAATTTTGCACCACCTGGGAAGTATACCCTTTCAAACAAAAAAAATATAATTCAAATCGGTCCAGCCATCTTCGAGTAATCAGGGATCATACATAAAAAAAAAAGTTTCCGAGGAATTGAGAACCTTTTTGAAGTCAGTTAAAAAGATTTAATAACCGACTGTTATTTGAGCTATTTTCTAAATATTGATATTAAAATCACCACAAGTAATTGTAGATTTATTACTGGCTGTAAGTTTTGCCAGGTACATCTTCCATTATTGATTCAAATAAGGAAAAGTTTTGATAGTTGGGAGTCTGTACACACACACAATTACAGGCTTATCTAGCTCAACCCAGGACAGTTTGACTCAATGTTCAACCGAAAGACCTACTATGTCAACACGTTGCTTATATTTAACACAATTTTTCTATAAATAATACTAGGGAACGCAGCATAGATTTACGGTTAAAACAGCTACCCACCGAATAGTTCTCATAATTAATAAACATTTGGTAATCCTTTAACCAGTGTTCAGTAAAGCAAACAATGTTAAACATACTTTTCTCTAAATACAATTCAATTTCTCATAAAATTTAACGAAATTCCTTGGATATTTTGGTAGAATAATTTTAAAGTGTTCTGCTGAGGCCCTTTTTTACTAACTAATGGAGTGCAAGAAGGTACTGGTACTACTATTGTTAATGGTACCTTCTGTTGTCTCACTTCATAGTTTATATTACCTAATATCTGGAGAGAGCCCCTAGACTCCCGATCCATCGCCAGACAACATAATCCTATCATTACTATAAGCTAATTGAGAAGTTTCCACGGTGACATATGGTTCCTCCTTAGTACAAACTTTGTAAACATCAATAGCACTAATGGTATATTTATTTAAGGTCACCACGTGTCCATTAGTATTAGTATCAATAGTCGCAGTATATATAATAGAACTAAACTAAGACATACTACTTATGTCTGTGTGAATATTGTAAGCTACCCCGAGTCGATCTAAGTTTATCAACAATAGTGTTAATATCAAGATATATACATTTGCCACTATAGTGACTTACTAAAAAATTCATATGTTTATTTAGCATGTGAATATAATTGCTTTTTCTGTTACCTACATAAATTTTCAAAATATGGGAAAGCACACAATTAGATATTTTTACAATTTAACTTTAACAACTCTGAACAATAGTCCGTGAGGTCTTCCTTTTCAACCTTCGAACTATTTCCCACACATATAGTAATGGTGGTACTTTAGGATCACAAACAGTTTTGCTTCCTGTTTGTAGGATGACCCTGGCATACAATTGTTTTGGGTACAATAACTCAGGTTATTTCTTCACCTACCTATTAATTTACCTTGCCCCTTACCTATACCATCAGGCAACATAACTGAATGATCACAAACTTAACTATTAGGAGAGACAAAATTACCAAGTACAGGCAAACGGCCAGGTTTTCTTAAAATACGAGTATATCGTCAAAGGCAGTTTTTTTTTTTTGGGTTTGCCAAAAGGTGTTCGTCTAACCTAGGATAAACCAGTCATTCCGCGAAGAAGCTCTATTTTTGATCTTTGACTTTACGTACCTATAGATAAAGTGCACAGAGGCAGGTACGATATAACACTATCCATCTACACAATAAAAATGGGTCATTTTTATGAAATAATGCAATGCCAATAATGCTCATAATAACATGTTTTGCGGAGGGGGAATATTAATAAAAATTATTAATATTTTTTTTTTATTAAAAAAAACTGGTATATACATTTTTTGAATTAAATTAATTACAATATTATTCTTAGTTTAGGTACCTGCATTTTGACTAGAAAAGTGTTGGAATGATTTACGATAAGCGTCCGAAGACGCAGGCCTTTCAGTTCACTGTGAGTGTGCTGCACTACACGGTTGGGTCGCGTGCACGTGCGCATGCGCTGGGGCCCAGGGCCGCAGGCGCTCACCGCAGGAAGGCGTCGGTGTACTGCTCCTGGTTCCCCTCCAGGTTCGTGTCTTGGGTGGCGGCGAAGGCGGGTGCGGCTCACTATACCCAGTGCGTCTGCGGCGGGTGAGTCTCGTGCGCGGGCGCAGGGGGCGCAGGGGGCGCAGGTGCTCACGGCAGGAAGGCGTCGGTGTCCTGCGGCGGCGCGTCGCTCAGGTACGTGGTGTCGGTGGCGGCGGAGGCAGGCGCGGCCCACGACACCCAGCGTGCCTGCGGACATGACCACACACTAGAGTACTTCAACTGTAGTGTTACAAGTGCCGACTGCAAATGTCGAACTCAAAAAGATCTTGTACCACTGTATTATAGATTCAGTGGATATTCCCGACAGGATTTAGCGGTCGTTTTGTAAGAAAAGTACTACTAAAATTTATTGCCTATGTTACTCCGCAAATAAGTAACTTTCTAATAGTGAAAAAACTATTTTTTTTTTTTTTAAGGATGGGAAATCATCAAATGACCCCCCCCACTCTGGGCGGAGCGGGAGGGAGTGTCAGACTCTTACTGATTAAAAACCATCCATGTTCCTTCCTCGCCTTTTACGTTCCGGGGCCGCGGTATCTCTTTCGAACAGGCCCGCAACCCCGATAGTGAAATAACTAATGAAGTTTTAAAGTCGGTTGAGTAGTTATTGAGTGAAAACGTAACAAACAAACTAAAAATCAAATATTTCCTCTTCTAAATTAGTTAAGAAGTTTAGATAATAATATCGTATTTTAAAGTTAAATGTAGGTTTTATAGTTTAAACACGTATTTGAAATCGATTGATGCTAATAGACACTACCATAAGATATTTGATTGCTATCAACTTTTAAAACGATTAAAAGCGTGCTTTCATTTAGATGCTCCCTATTGTTTGTGAAAACAGACTTAAACAAACCTACTGGACATGCCGTTTTATCTTGTATATAACGTCAGATAAAAAGTTAGTAAAGTGCTAATGTAGATACCATGTCCGTGTGCTAATGCTAAGGTACAATTTCGCTCTTCATGTCCTTAATTTTTGGCGTTCCGTATTTCTAAAGTAAAAACGAAACCCTTATAGGATATTACTTCGTTGTCCGGCTTTCTGTTTAGACTTTATTTCTCAAGAGCGCGTGGTGGGATCGAAAAATGCCAAAAAAAAATATCTGTTTCAATTATTAGTTGTGAAAAAGAGGGCAGCATTCGGCGTGGTCGGGTACCTCGGCGCGGTCGCGGGCCTCGCGCCACATGTCACAGTCGGCGCCGGCCGGCTCCAGCGGCAGCGCGTCCAGCGGCACGTCCAGGCACGGCGCCAGCAGGCGCGGGCTCTCCGCCAGGAACGCCGCCACCTCCGCCGCGCCCGGCCGTGCTGCGTGCTCCTGCTGCCAGCACGACTTGATCAGCCCCACGCTGCCGAGCGATTTCAAATATTATTACATCGATTTAGTGCGTCTACACAGCCAATTGAAATCAGTAACAGAGGAAAAACTCACAGCTGTGGCTTCAAGCCCGGCGGCAGCTCTAGGGTGTGGCCCGCCTTGACGCGAGCGAGCACCTCCGCGTTGCTCAGACCCTGGAAGGGCAGCGAACCGAAGGTGACGATCTCGTACAGCAGCACGCCGAAAGACCAGACGTCGGAGGCGGGCGAGAACACGCCCAGCGCCAGGCTCTCGGGCGCCATCCAGCGCACCGGCAGCATGCCCTTGCGACTGAAGCGGTAGTAGTCGTTCTCGAACACCAGGCGCGTCATGCCGAAGTCGGCCAGCTTAACGACGCGGTGCGCGCTCACCAGGCAGTTGCGCGCCGCCACGTCGCGGTGCACGTAGCGCAGCTGCGCCAGGTACGACAATGCGCGCGCCGCGTCCAGCGCCATACTGGTGAGCCGCGCCGCCGACACCTCCGCCTCGCCCCCCTCGCCGCCGCCCGCGCCCGCCGCCAGGTGCCGCCGCGCCAGCAGGTAGTTCTTCAGATCACCGTACAGCATGAACTCCATCACGGTGCACACCGGCTCCGTCTTCGTCACTACGCCCAGCAGCCGCACCACGTTCTTGTGGTCGAAGCGCTTCATGGCCTCTGCCTCCGACAGAAAGTCGAGCTTCTCCTCCGTGGTGGCGCCGGCCTTCAGCGTCTTCACGGCCACAGCGGACCAGCCACGATCCTCGGCCAGCAGTGCGTGCCCGCCGTACACCGTGCCGAACGCGCCCGTGCCGAGCTTACGGTTGATGACTACGCGCTCACGCGGGATCTCCCAGCGGTCCAGGCCGCCGGGCTTGGGGCCCAGCCGCGTTAGACCGAGAGCGGCCAGGCGCGTCCGGTACTTGCGCTCGGCGCGCCGCTTGCAGTGCCAAGCGGCGCCCGCTAGCGCCGCCAGCAGCAGCGCCAGCAGCAGCGCGCCGAGCGCCACGAAAGTGGTTCGGCAGTCGGCGTGGAGCACGTCGGCCAGCGCTTGCAGTGAGCAGCGCTCAGCGCCGTCGTCCGGCGTGAGCCCGTCATCCGTGATCCAACGCAGCGCGTCCGGCCCAGCCGCGTACCCAGCGCCAGCGCTCCATCTGCCCACGCGTAGCCGGGTGCCGTTGTACCACTGCAGCAGCACCAGCGGAGACACGCGAGCGCGCGCCCCGCCCCCCGCGCCTCCGCCGCTCCACTCGAACGCGCCCGTAAGCCCGCTGTAGTTGACTGTAGTCACATCTTCTATTATGGCTCTGTAACAGAAAAACATTGTATTTCGATCTTTGTTTGAGATCTAGATACTCAAAACGTGGCTAAACTTAGGTTCACCTAGCAATGCCCCTATGGTGAAGATTGTCTAGAGCTGTAGGATGAGCGTGCAGTTGGCGCCGCAGCGCAGCATCCCACATGCGCAGAGCGTCGTAGAGCAGTGCGGCGTGTGCCGGCGCGTGGGTGCAGTCGCCGGGCGTACCGGCGCCGCGCTGCAGGCGGCAGTGGCGGCGCCAACGCGTGGTCCACGCCGCTGTGTCCCCGGCGTCATCCCAGGCGACCAGCCAGGCGGGCGCTACGCTCAGGTGGCCGGCGGCCGCGTCGTCCAGCTGCTGCTGCGTGCAGTTGTGCGCATCCGCAGCGTCGAGGCGCAGCCAGGCGGGCGGCAGCGCGGCCGGCAGCAGCCACACGGCGCCGGCGGCGGGCGCCAGCCCCACGCCGGCGCCGGCACAGAGAGCGGCGCGCACCACGCGCGCGTCCTCGGCGCACACATACAGGATGCGACCGTTCGCCGCCGCTGTACGCCTCGCCCACTGCAACCGCGTGGTTGAATCCAGGTTTATTTTGAGTGCTCAACTTACCTACTTAAGCATCAGCCAAAAGTTTATCCCTAAGTATAGTATAATCATTTCGACGTGTTAACAAGTGAAAGGAGAATGACGAAAAATGTATGGGCTTTGGTCCAAAAAAAAAAACTGCTGCCCCCAGGGTTGACTCCATTGTGGGTTAACTTATAATGTTGGACTTACTATGTGTGCCAATGTGCATCAAATTCTAACCCATGTTACAGACTTAAGGTCGTGGCTCACTTGACAAGCACCGCCCCAGCACCGCTCCAACCCAGCACTTTACTTGCCATTCAAATTAGAGCATTAAATCGTGTGTCGCATAACATATTTTTTAATGTCCATATGAAAAAGCTTACGGCGGGTGGTCAACGCGCTTGCCGCTACCATACGCCTCGCCACGCGGGCGGCGCGGCGTCCGCGCGCGGTCCGCGCGCCGCAAGCGAGGGGACCGCGCGCCGCAAGCTAGGGGTCCCCGCGTGGACGCCGCGCCGTAAGCGAGGGGACCGCGCGCGGACGCCGAGTGGCCCGCGAAACAACGTCATTGCGCAGTCGTCCTTCTCTACGTCGTGGGTACTCTTTGTTTAATGTATGGCCAGTTACAAATTTAGTTTGAGAGCCCACGACACTAAACCTAGTTCGGTTAGACTTCCATGGTCACGATGCTGGAATACATAAACCTGGCGGCGCTATTAAAAAAACCATTACTATTATGATCAGACTCCCAAGTTATGTGAAATTCAGTACAAATCGAAATCTTGTTGACACCGAAGTAGCACAAACTAGTTGCTTAAGAGCTCTGGAGCCAATCCGATTATTCCCAAAGGCGTGCAAGTCCTACGCGTGCTCAATCACAAATGCCTTACAATTGTGTTCGCGGTGACAGCAAGCTCTTATTCCGGGAGGTAGCGGTGCAAATAAAAATGCCCTAATAAACCGACTGATATTGTTGTTATCGAAGGTTGATCTTATAAGATCTTAGAGACCATGATCTTATAAGATCAACCTTCGATTACAACAGTATCAGTCGGTCGGTCGGTCGGTCCACCAATCGTTACAGTACACCGGCTGAAACTAATGGAAAGAAAAATTAAACCACGAATCCGCGTCAACAAAATATAATTACTAGAGATAATTCCCTAAAATACAATGCTAGCTCCTGGACTATTACTACCAGCGTGCGGACTGTGAGCTTGCGCCTTGCGGACGGCGAGGGGACCGCGCGCGGCCCGCGCGGCGCAAGCGAGGCGACCGCGCGCCGCAAGCGAGGGGACCGCGCGGCGCAAGCGAGGCGACCGCGCGCTTACACCTCGCTTGCGCCGCGCGGGCCGCGCGCCGTAGCCTATATTCGAGGCGACGCCGGTCAGGAGCTGTGCTGGTGCCGTGCTGGAGCGGTGCTTGTCAAGTGAGCCACGACCTTAATTCAACAATTTTGAATGTGCAAGTGAATGTGCTACTTTTTTTCAAGTTCACGTTTCAGCTAATATCTATGATTCCGTGGGACAGATTTTTTCAGTTCCATAGAAGAAAATTAAGCATTTTAACCAGTCTTTCAAATGAGATATGTAGTAAATCTGGGGGCAGAACTTTTCTTTTTTTTTTTCAAATTTTGGTCCACTTTGGTCATTCTCCTTTGTCTGCTAATCAGCTTCTTTAGCGCAACACAGGCGCAACGCCAAACACTGTACAGCGTATAAACATGTCTTAATTCTGAAAACAGAGCTAACAAAAAGCAACCTGGTTCATTACATATAATGTTTTGCACTCTTGACGACCTGAACGCCTGCCGCTGCAAAAAACTTGCCTTGCACCTACTGGGCCCAAACTGTATAATGGAAGTAACATCGATACGTCAAGAACATTTTTCATGGTTCTCCTTTCATTTCGGTTATTTCTTTGGTATCTCTTTCTTTCATTATTAAATTGTTATTATAGATAAGTTGGTAGTATTTCACTCATACGTTCACCAGATTCTTTTTGCTTTATTTTCAACCGACTTCCAAAAAGAGGAGGTTATCAATTCGTCTGTATGTTTTTTTATTGTTTTTGTTACCTCAGAACTTTCGACTGGGTGAACCGATTTTGATGATTCTTTTTTTATTTGAAAGCTGGTGCTTGTCGTTTGGTCCCATTTTAATTTGCTGAAGATCTGATGCTGAACTTCCGAGATATACAATGGAACTCTTCAAAAATAGACGGCAAATCTGCAGTAATTGCTGCAATCGCTTGTAGGTTCATTGTTCATACTACATCATGACGTAACATCACGCCTGTATGCTCTGAGGGGGCACGCAGATGTGTGCAATACTCCCAGATTTTGACAATGTTTGTTGCCTCTGAACTTTCGACTGGGTTAACCGATTTTGATGATTATTTTTTATTTGAAAGCTGGTGCTTTCCGTGTGGTCCCATTTCAATTTGGTTAAGATCTGACGCTGATCTTCGGGAATATAAATGGAACTCTTAAAAAATACACGACAAAGCTGCAGTAATTGCTGCAATCGCTTGGTTGTTTATTGTTTATGTAACATAGTGACGTAACATCACGCCTGTATGCTCTGAGGGAGTACGCAGAAGTGTACAATACACCCAGATTTCGACAGTTAGATGTGTTAAGTTCCATTTAATGGGATCCCGGAGAAATAGAGGGAATTCCTTAAATTTTATAGGCACACCAGAAGCGATTCGGGTAGTTTTAGGAAGAGTACGTTGTTGGAGTGATCCCTTTTCAATTTGGTAAATATCTGATGAAGAACTTCGGAAGATAGGCGACGGGAACTCCTCAATAAATGATAGCAAATGTACTGGGATCGCTGAAATCTCATGTCTCTCTATTGTTTACACCAGTTCATAACAAAAAATCACGCCGTTACGCTGTGAAAGGGTAAGCACATATGAACCACTAAAAACTGAAAAATAAAAACTTTTTTGCAAAAAATAAAACCGACTTCACACAAAAAAGTGAAAAATAACTTTAGCTTCAGAAGTCGGTGACAAAAAAACTAAATCAATCAAACAAAGGTCACCGACTTCTGAAGCTAAAGTTATTTTTCACTTTTTTGTGTGAAGTCGGTTTTATTTTTTGCAAAAAAGTTTTAATCTTGATACACCATTATTATTGTACCTATGTTAAACAAATGAATAAATGACTTATGACTTACTTAGGACTTATCTCAAAGAGAAATGGTCCATATACTTGCGCGCTTGCAGAAATATTCATCAATAATGTAAACATGTTGACGTATTGACAGTGTGGCTTTGCTATCAAGTTACTATAGAAGTTGTTTTAGTAAACATACAAACGAGAAGAGGAAACTAAATAAATATTCAGTAGTTATACCCACCCGTAGTTAGATCGATTTTTTAGTTTAAATGAGCTATGCAAAAGCCGTGTACAGGTTTAACAGGTGAAATAACCATCAAAATAATCCCGATCTCGTCGCCTACACACCGTTATAAAATATTAACAAACTTTTTTGGGTTTTTAAAAAGAGAAAGGTATCGAACCTGTGATACTTTGTCGAGATCGACGTCCTCCGTGTCGGCAGGTAGCTCCACGTGCACGATAACGTCGGCGCCCAGCTCGGCTACGTCCAGCGCGGCGCGCGTGGCCAGCTCGCTCAGCACGGCCACGCGCCGCCAGCCCATGTGCGCAGCCAGCGCCGTCCACGCACCCGAGTACTGGCGCGCGTCGCCCGCCGCCAGCACGGCGAAGTCGGCGGCGGGCGCGGGCGGTGGCGCTTGCGGCGTGTAGCCCAGCACCGGCATCGCCAGCGTGGGACTCTGGCGCGCGACGTCCGCGAATGCGGCACCGCACGCCGGGCCCGCCACGCCTGACAACGCGCCGAACTCTGCGCCTAGGGCGTCCGTCAGGTACTTGAAGGCCAGCGTGGACGCGCACTGGTCGTCCAGCAGCTCCACCTTGAAGCTGATGCTGTCTGCGGAGGCGCTCTTGGTAGAGTCTTCTTCGGCCAGCACGGCGGCGGCGCGCAGTGCACTCGCGTCGAAGGCCTGGCGGCGCGTGTGCAGCGGCACCATGACGGCGGTGCGCGCCTCGCCCAGCGGCCGCGTCCACTTCGTGTGCCGCGCCAGGGTGTCGGCGACGGAGCCCGACATACGATATTGTCGAATGAGATCTCGTAACTCGACATCCGTGAGCTCGAGTCGACCCAGAATACTAATCACGCTGGGCGAGTGCAGTTCGCGCTCGTTTACAACTTTTGTAAGGCGACAGGGATCGAAAGCACAATCTTGCGCAGTTGCGTCGCAGGGAGGCGGTGCGAGCGGCGTGAGGCCGAGGCGCACCAGCTCAGGCCGGGGAGCCGAGCGCGAGCACACCAGCAGGGGGCGCGGGGCGCGCGGTTGGCGCACCAGCTGCTCGCTCACCGCCAGCAAGTGCGCGCCTACGGCGACAACGCTCGTGTGCAGCTTGTAAGAACGAACTACTTCGACGAGGACGCGCGCCTCGCTCTCGTCGTCGGTCAGTAACGTCGAGCATGTCGAGTTTGTCATCGAGCACCACTCGGGGTTGAAATTAAAGCTCGAGCAGTTTGACGCAAAACATACGGACCTGTGAACATCATCATTTTACGAGTCATCATCATTCGCCTAGCTTTTTCCCAACTATGTTGGGGTATGCTTCCAGTCTAACCGGATGCAGTTGAATACCAGTATTTTACATGGAGCGACTGCCTATCTGACCTCCACAACCCATTATTATACGATACCACTTGGTAAGACTGGTTGTCAGACTTTTTGGGCCTGTAACGACTGTCAAAGATGGACCAAGGACTAACAGCTTAACGTGCTCTCCGAGACACGGAGGAAAACCGGTTTGTAAGGGTGGT
This sequence comes from Xestia c-nigrum, assembly GCA_916618015.1. Classification (NCBI taxonomy): domain Eukaryota; kingdom Metazoa; phylum Arthropoda; class Insecta; order Lepidoptera; family Noctuidae; genus Xestia; species Xestia c-nigrum. The sequence continues at coordinate 25,653,893 of OU745254.1, read as the reverse complement.
CACCCATCTACAGACCAACCTAGGCAAACACGGCTTAACCAAAAGAGCCAATCTTTTGCATAAGCCGTGTTTAACCAAACTTTGGGGTTAACCAAAAGATTGGCCCGAGCGGCTGTTATTATTTTAACGAGCATTTATTTTACTTGTTGATGCACTATATTCAGCATCTTCTTGGCGCGTCGAGGGCAATGTGATTTGAATTTGCTCAGATTTTAACTTAATGTGAGACGATCACATACCCGAAAGGATCCGTATCGTCCGCAGCCCGTAGAGCGGACACGATGTCATCGTACGGCACGCGGTACTGCGCCGCCACCACTGCGTCGGCGAAGTCGAGCAGAGAGCGCGCCGGGCTCACCGGGGTGGGGCGGACGTGGCAAGCCAAGCGTGTGGCCGGCACCACGTCACCCAGCTCCGAGAGGCCGACGTCGCGCAGGTGCAGCGCGTGCAGCGGGCGCGCAGCCGGCACGGGCAGCAGCGCTACGTGTGCTTGGTCCTGCACGAGCGCGCGCAGCACGTCATTGCTGCAGGTGGCAGAGGCGGGCGCGAGGGCGCAGGCGTTAGGCGCGGGCACCACCACCGCGTGCACGCCACGCTCTGCTAATGCCGCTACGGCCAGCGCACCTAACGCGGCGGCTGCGCCCGGCCCGCCTAACGTCACCGACACCACGGCCACTGTCTGCGCGGCCTCATCCTCTGCTGCTGCCTCTTGTTGCGCGAGTGCGCACGCGACCAGCACGCCGCACACGACTGCATGCCACCACCTGATAATGCTAACAGAAGTTAATCATACCTCGCGAGCAGAACTGCGCTTGCAGCCACTGATCGTCGACGTTATTTATAATTATAATATAGCATGCTATTGAACACAACGTATTGATGACGTTAACTTTTGTTCTTTTGATAACTGTATATTTTAGGAGTAAAACCACTGCGGCTCTTCAGCAGTGGTTTCGAAGTGGTGTGTAGCCAGGATGCAATCCAGGGTGCAATGAGGATGACATTGCAGTGTCTTACCTGTGGCGTGGCATGTGTGTGCTCCCAGTGAGAACGGTGCTGGGGGCGCGGGACGCGGGGCGCGTGGCCCGCTCTCCGCCTGCGACTGCAATCATTAACAAAACAAGCATTAGGCGCGGGTCATATACAAGAAGCGTATGGCGGTGGCGGGCGCGGCGCTGCCGCTGGCGCGGATACGGATGCGCGGGGGGCGAGGAAATACGCCGCTCGTGTTTGTCCCGCGCCTTGTGGTCCAAAAACACGTGGTCTCTAGCTAAATCTACGTCATTTCACTAAAAAAAAACAATACACTTCCTCAAAAACTGGTTCTTTTCGCACTACAGTTGACAATCTTTCGAGAGTTTACAATCTCGACAGATAGATTACAATACAACTGGTTTAACAATTTTACGGTAACGTATCCAAGCCGGAAGCGGGAATACGCCATGCCCCAACGATGGTTGGGCGATGCTAGTGCCACTGACAGATGTGGGAAAATCAGGAACCTAGAAGAAGTACCGTTAGCTTACTACAAAAGCTATTGAAGAAACTAATAGCGCGGAATCATTGAATACACTTTGTGCAATGTTTACAACAGCTAGGAGTTGTGGCAGTCTGGGGTGAGCTTAGGTTACTCAGCTACTTGTGTATTTTTATCCATATTCTGTGTGAGACCCTAGCACGTGGAGCCGTGTTTTATCGACATTCAAAAGTGCCATAATAATGGTCTAGTTGAAATAAATGATTTGAGTTTGAGTTTGAACCGGTGAACAGAGTCACTGAAAGCTTCGGAGCCAGCGGTGCGATATGGATCAAACATTCCCCACACGTATCAATATGTACCTACTATGTTCATTCTATGAAAGCAGCAGGCTAGGCTATATGGGTATTTTATGAAAAGTCGTTTGCAATGGTATTACCAGGTAAAAACGTGTGCCGTAACCAGCCAAGTGCGAGTCGGACCCGCGCACGAAGGGTTTCGCTGTTTTTATATTTCTATGGTTCCGTTTTATGGTTATAATCTCTACAAAATTAGGCAAAAGGGATACTTATGTTTGTTTTATAAGAATTCCCACTTAAATATATATTTTATTCTGTTTTTAGTAATTTGTTGTTATAGCGGCAACAGAAATACATAAGCTGTTTTTTTAGCGTGTTTAGGTGTCCCACTTTGACGTCAGTTTTATTTCTTGCAAAAAAGTTTTTTTATTTTTTACCAGTTTTACGGAACTCTTCAGCAATAATAACGGCAAGGCTTGATGTTCATGTTTCGTCATGATGTTGTATAAATGTCACCGTAAAATTGTCAAACACGTTATATTACAATATCTCTCTAGCGACATTGTAAACTCTCGAATTATTGTCTACTGAACATACGGATGTATCTCTGCCCCCATAATCGGGACTTGGGGCACCCCCCCGTTAGGTTAGTTAGGTTCCTTTAAACCCTGCACTCGGAAATAGGGGCCCCGCGAAGCGGGGCTCCGTCGACTACGCTTTTTAGGGGAATATAAAGTGTGTTAAGGTTAGGTTATAATAATCGGTATTTCTCAGGAATCGTACAATATCTTTTCATCAGAGTTGTACCATTGGGCAAGGGGGACCCCTCCTTCCTTCCACTCCACGTAAGTTGACTACCATCGCATGCATATCACGAAAAATAATGCGTTTTGTTGTAACAGTATGTTCATTTGACAATATTTCGAGATTTTACAATAGTGCTAGGAGATATTACAATATAATGTATTTGACAAATTTACGGGTGACATAAACAATAAATATACAAGCGATTGCAACAATCACGATTTGCCGTATATTATTGAAGAGTTCACTTGCATATCTCCGAAGATAAGTATCATATCTTCACCAAACTAAAAGGAAACTACCGCGAAATAATATTCTTCCCAACGAAAAAAGAAACATCCAAATCAGTTCACAATTGGCGAAGATATCGCTGAACATACACAAAAAGCCACCTCTTTTCGGAAATAAGATAAAAAAGAAAAAATTGTTTCAATCTGGAGCCACTCTGGTGCCTCGGGAACGCACGTTAAGTTTACCAAGGGGTCCCGTATTAGGGACTACTCACTCCTAGTCAGCTTATAGAAATCGATGATTTTGTATTATTGTCTGAATAAGTGTCAGATAGGCAGTCGCTTCATGTGCAATATTTGTATCCAGCTGCATCCGGTTAGACTGGAAGCCAACCCCAACATAGTTGGTAAAAGGCTAAGCAGACGATGAGACGATTTTGTCCCAAAAAATACTAACTTGTTTGTGTTTAAAATTTTAAAAGCATATTATATGTTAATCTGGGTCCGCTGCAATATGTAATCGTGTTTTACACACACAAAACATAAGTTAGCTAAGAGGAAGGGGGCGTGGCCTACCATAGAATGTTTGTCGCACCTAACGGATAACATGTCATGTTATGAACTGGGAGCACACAAATTTTAAGTGACCGGCGATACTTTCAGACTTTCAGAAAATTATATTGTTATGGTATTAGAGGCAATATCCATAATCTCATAGAATCCTACATAAGTGACAGATTTAAATGCACAGAAATCTCTAGAATTTGCCCAGTTACTAAATTAGAAAAAACATACTTACCTCTGAAGCAAATAAAATATGGTGTACCTCAGGGCAGCGTTCTGGGACCCCCGTTATTTTTTATATATTATTAATGATCTACCGAAGGTTACAGGGCAAAAAATGGTACTATTTGCTGATGACAGCACGGCTATTATAAAATGCCATAATCCAAATAATTGCCAACTTGACATTAATAATACTCTTAATAAAATAATAAAATTAATTGGCTTAATGATAACAATCTAGTGATTAATCTCCATGAAACCAAAGTTATGCACTTCCATCAGCGACTTGAAAATGCTCCAGTTGATGTCACATAAGGTAGGTAATTCTAGAATAGAAGAAGCCAAAAATGCAAAATGTTTAGGTATTACCATGGACAACAAATTGACTTGGAAACCACACCTAGAAGAAGTTTGCAAGCGATTAAGCAAGTCAGCATATGGGTAATTCTCTGCTATTTGGAAATTTGTCCATGCAAGACTGTCCTAAGCAAATTTTATTAAATGTTGAGAATATTAGTAGATATAATAAAGGGCAATTATAAATTAAATATATATCTTAAAAAAGCCCACACATTTTCCTCTTAGTTTTTGAGATATTGATGATTTTATGCAAAATCGTGACAGGGGACTGTTGTAACCATCCAGGGGAATGTTTTTATGTACAAAAACAAGTATTTTTCTATGAAAGTAATAAAAAGTCTTTATTTTTATACATATCTTTCTTAAATTATGTATTTTTTAAATTAATTAATAGTATTAAAACCAATTTTACTTATTATAATCACTTTTCTTAAGGCTAATAACATTTGTGTTAAACTTAATAAAATCAACTTCTTAGTTTAACAGTATTTTAAGACTCTAATTGTATGGCACTTAAGTCAGTCTTTATAATTAATAAAACAATAAATTGTTTAATTAAACAAAGAAACATCTTACTACTGCTACTTCATTTCTTCTTTTTTTTGAGCGTCATTTTTAAGTCGCTGATATCTTAAACGTTACGTTACGTTAACGTCTTAAACGGAAATCATCAAATGACTTCTCCCACTCTGGACGGAGCGGGAGGGAGTGTCAGACTCTTACTGACTAAAACCCATCCATGTTCCTTCCTCGCCCTTTATGTTCCGGGGCCGCGGTATCTCTTTCGAACAGGCCCGCAACCCCGGCAGGCTTCGGCCCTTACGGGCCCCTCCCCTTATGCTGACATCTCTTTGAGGGGCGCGTGGAACAAGAACGCGCCGTCGACACGGCCTGTCGTCGTCGTTAGACGGACGGTGGCCGGTAGCCACCACGTGGTCCCCGACGCCCGGTGCATCTCCCGCGGCGGCCGGGAAGAGAGGCTCTCTCCCTCTCTCGTTCCGCCACCTCCTTCGCTAGCGTGACTACTTCGCAGAAGGAGGTGACGGCTTCCCATTCCATCTCGCTCTGGACCATGGATTGAACCAGGGCCGGACGCGAGAGATCGCCGCCGCAGATCGCCGCTACTAGGACACGGCGGTGCTCCGCCCACGCAGGGCAGACTTCCACCGTGTGCTCCACCGTGTCCTCCGGTCGATCCTCGCAGTGGAGACACCCGGGCGTTTTCTCCCGCCCGATTCGGTGCAGGTACCTCCCGAAACATCCGTGTCCGGTGAGGACCTGCGTCAGGCGGAAGGTGAGGACGCCGTGGCGCCTCTCTAGCCACTCCTCAAAGAGGGGACTTACGGCCACTGTCGTGGCGTGCCCTGCACGGGGTTGCGATAGTCGCTCTCTCCATGTCGCCATGAGATCGCGCCGGAGGTCCTTCCGCTGAGCGGCAATTTGCCGCGGCAGCGGAGTTTCCCCCCGGCGTAGTACCTCTGCGCGCTATTCGTGTAGGCGCGCTAGGACTATCGCCTCCAGATCCCATGGCGGCAATCCGGCAAGCAGGCCCGCCGCCTCGCGAGAGATCGTGCGGTATCCACGGACCATCTTTACGGCCACCACTTTTTGGGGGCGCGTTCAGATAATGAGCGGCACGCCGCTTCAACGAACGCGCCCACACTGGGACCCCGTAAAGGGCCATGGACCGCACGACCCCCGCGTAGAGCCTGCGGCAGGAGGCGTTTGGCCCCCCAAGGTTGGGCAGGAGCCGCCTGAAGGCAGCCCGGTCCGTTCCAGCCTGGGGGCCAAACATCGGAAGTGCTCCTTGAGATACTACCTGCAAAAGAGATGATATTGTTAATGTTAATTGTCATAGATGCGCAGTCTGGTTAATCAGACTTGATAAACATAAGACGCGGGCCGAACAGACGAGGCGCGCTGGCAACGCGCCACGCACCGCGTCTTTTCTACCTGGCCCGTGCCTAAGCAAACAGTCCCCTGTGGTGTGAACAGTCCCCTGTGTCATGGAATGCCAGGGGACTGTTGACCAGGGGACTGTCATTTTCACAAAAAAACTTTATGAAACAAATTCAGTTAAACATATCAAATTAACGAAACAGATGTAACTTCATACTAGTTAATCAATTATTTTGAACAAATTATCGTTATGAAAACTCTTAAAATAGTAAAAATAAGGCTTACCAGTGGACTGTTTACACTAACGACCGAGACGCGTGGTTCACCGAAAGACGCAGTCGTAGCACTACACAAAACGGCGGCCGCCGCTTAGCTCCACAACTGAACGAACTTCTCAACAATTGCGTTCCGTTACACTGTCTGAATGGTACGCGCCAAAACCAAATTTGACTTCAGCGCGGTTTTAAAATTTTCTCAGGGGACTGTTTTAATAATTTGAGGACAGCATTCACACAGACATTTTGATTAAATTTGTATTGTAAAAATATATTTGTGATGTAATAAAGATGATTACTATTCTGTTTTATGTACTTAAATATATTTTATTCAGTTAGCAACAGCAAAAAAATAAATATTGGTAACAAGATTTGTAATTCTGGTAAGAGGACGTACCAGGGGACTGTGTTTTGAGGTGGTTGAGGTTCATTTATTCAAATATTACATTATTAAATTACTAAGTAAGCTGTGGTGTGCCAAGAATACTTAATACTATATCATTATAAATAGAAAAAACTGAGAAATAATAAGATTTACTACACAAAATATGCTTGGGACAGCGATTTTCCATTTAGTGGAGAATCACCCATATCTTCTATTTCAACTGTCAAAAAAAGTGAATATGGAGACACTAATAACGGCGTATCACGGATACGGGTACTAGTATCATTGGTTTTGCGATATGGTTTAATTTTCTGGATACAGTCAACAAACCGAGAACTCGCACTTATGATTCAAAAGAGATGCATACGGTCGATGTGTGGATTAAAAAAGACAGACAGTTGCATTCCATATTTTAATAAACTTAAGATTTTACCTCTCCCGGCTTTGTACATCTTCAAGACTTATTACTTATTACTCAAGACTTTTACATTATTAATAAAAAATAATTCCCATTTGTTTCAAAAACTGGCTACAGTAAAGAAAATGCTAGTACGCACTCAATACCTAAACACACTGAACCATGTGAAATGTAAAACAGCATTGATGAAGAAAAGTTTCTTTGGTATTGCTCCTCAAGTTTAAAAATAAAATACCCGACGCAATTAAATGCCTGCCAGTAAATAAATTTAAAAGTACCCTACACCAGCTGCTACTTCACAAAATTGCTATTATACAAATAATAAATCTAAAATTGTAACTAGGGTCACAATTTTAGATTTATTAATATTATTTTTTACAATTTAAGGTAATTAAAAATTGTCATTCAAGAAATCGTCCAATGTATAATAGCAATTTTGTGAAGTAGCAGCTGGTGTAGGGTACTCTGGATCCTCTATTGTAAATCTAACATTGACTGCACAAATTATTCCATATGCGACATTTAAATTTTTGACATACTAATTTAGCTTTTGCATGATAAATATATCCTTTTTCTTTTCTTGTCACAATTCGCATGCTACCATATTTGTGTGCCTCTTGGCATAACATAGCGCCCTAAGAACTTTAAGAACTGTATTACTAGGTACCTATGGTAAACAAATAAAATGATTTGATTTGTTTTTGATTTGATTTAAACTGTTGAGATCATAGATATAATAAAGAAATATTTCTGTGGTTGAGATGCTCACTGATGGTGGCCTAGTCGTTTATTTACAGGACAAGTTAGTTTTTACCCAACCAACTACGGCGAGGCAAAAAGGAAGGTTATGATTTTAACATAAGTAAGTTCTATGTACGAAAGAATGTAAATATGTTAAAAATAATATTTTCTGAAATAGGTACTTATCATAATTTGACTAATGAAGTATAGATGGAACCAACGACCATACAGCCTTTGGTCTGAACTTGTTTTTTTGAAGGAGAAATATGATATTTTTATTTTATTTTACTTTATTGGGATATTAAACAGTTACACATTACAATTAAAGTATGACTAAATAAACGTCTAACCCTCAACAATATCCGTGAAATAATGACAATAGAATAGTTTAATGCGTGCATTAATGATTCGAAACATTAAGTGTGAGACTCATATTATGTAGTTTTGGGACAAAAGGTATCAGATAGCTATTTTAAGGATTCAATGGTGTCGATTCTGTTGTGAACAAACTAAACTTAATTTAGGCTAGCGCTATCTTTTTCTCTCTAATAAAACGAGAAAGAGACGGACGTAATTTAGAGCTGTCAAATTTAATTGGAACTAATATTTCCATGCAAATGAAGGGTGCACGTTAAAACATGTCGACTAAAAACACGGTGAAGCGCAAGGCATAAACTAGTTTGACATCTCAAAATTAGTTCATAGCTATAGCCGTCCTTTTCTAACACTGTCTTTTAGTAAAAGATAGCAATAGCCTAAATTAAGTTTAGTTTGTGCACAACAGAATCGACACCATAAGCTATCTTTTTGAACTTAACGAGTGTAAGCACAAAAATATCAAGTTCGATGAAATGTGTGTTAAATACGTAGGTACCTAGGTATACACGATGAGTCGGAGGCGCCCTTGCGCCAGCGTGAGTTCTACGCCTTGCGGTGTGGAACAGCCGAGGCACGCGCGCCTCTCGGCGCATCGCAGTTCTAGGTACAATGTAACTTATGTTATTAATGATATCAGGACAATCAAATCTGTTATTACACAGACCATGCAGCAACATGGCCATCAGTAGGTTACGTCTAGACTCCGAACTTTGAATGTAACAGTACTTTCTCAAGTTATTATAATAAATAATAATAATAATACGTTTATTTCAGATAATTTCCAATCCATATAGCATCATAGTAATGAAATAGCCAGACCACAAATAATCCAAAAAAAAAAAACAGTAAAAATCAATTTATAAAATAAATAAATCAATAAAATAAATCCTCATTATGCCTTGTGTCTGTGATTGTAGCCTGTTTTTTCGTTTTATCGACATTCAAAAGAGCCGTAATGGTCTAGTTGAAATAAATGGTTTGAGTTTGAATGTTGCAACGCTTTCATAATTGAGTGTATAGGTAATTTTGACTTAGTCCATCTGTACACATAGTGCATAGCACGGAGATACTTTTTTTGAACCATTTCAATTCTTTTTATATAAACATCAAAATTGGGACTCCAAATCGGTACTGCGAATTCCAATTTACAGCAGACTAAAGCTTTGTACAAAAGTAAAAAAGTAAACGATCTTTTAAAGTCGTTAGAAGATCGCATGACGAAACCGAACATTCGATACGCAATGTTATCAAATTGAGTCCATTACAATCCCAAGATCTCGAACGTGGTCAACTCTTTGTAGACGGAAACCATGTCGACAATAATCAAATACTAAAACCGACTTAAAAAAAATAACTTAAAGTGAAAAATTACTTTAACTTCTGAAGTCGGTGACCTTTGTTTGATTGATTTAGTTTTTTTGTGACCGACTTCAGAAGCTAAAGTTATTTTTCACTTTTTTGTTGAAGTCAGTTTAATTTTTTGCAAACAAGTTTTAATTTTTCACTTTTTAGTGGTTCAAATGTGCTTGATAGACTTGGAAAGTGCATACCGTTACAATTACAACAAGTCCAAACACGACTAGGATAGGTACCTACCTACCTACATTGTCTCATTATGCAGTTCCGTGACTCTTGGCTTCATCAACAGATCTAATGGTAGAATGGTTCATATCGAACGCAAATGCTTCACTTATTGTAGAAAATACCAAAATCGCAATACGTTATCATATAAAATTTGAAGAGTTCCCTCGATTTCGCCAAGATTCCATTATCAGATCCCGACTTGGAGTCTATGGGACCATTGGGAAAGAATACCCTTTCCAACAAAAAAAGAATTTTCCAAATCGGTTGGCAAGCGACGGGGTTATGCCCGAACAAACATAAAAAAAAATAGAAACATTCGAATTGAGAACCTCCTTCTTTTTTTTGAAGTCGGTTAAAAATGTTTTTGATTTTTGTGAAAGTGATTGCATTGCTTAGTAAGCTAAGATGAAGTTTGTTGGATGAAAAATATCGAGAAAGTCTATCAAGGTCCTCCTGTAGAAGTACGCAGTCTTGTGTACTTTTACACGACTTAAGTAGGTATACATCTTTGTGTCGTCTGCATGCATTAGAAATTGGGACTGAATGAAGCATTTCTTAATATTACTTCCCGATAGAAACAGTAAAATCGTGGGTCAAAGTAAGTATTGTTAAATAAAGTCCCGGATGACGTCACACTTACGTCCATCACACATTCACACCGTATCACACGTTAGTACAAGTGTGAGTTGTGACGGTCTATCGTGATAGTTAGCGATTTGCAATGCGTTTACTAACAGAGCAGTGTTATCAGTAATAAACTGAATGTTATCTATTCGAATCCTCTAGATAGGCACAATCTGTTACAGGAATCATTACAATAACAAAGAGCTTCTGACCTAACTCTTGTTTATGTTTTATGCCTGTGCATAACTCAGCTACACACAATTGGTACCGGGTCGCGGGTGCGTGCCAATTGATATCCTAATAACAAAAGTTCTAATAATCACATGACCTAATTTCATTTCATTTCATTTAATATACTTTTTTTTTGTATAACGATGAAATGACTACTACGAATGATACTTAACGAATTATTGATAATTATTACCGTTTACCTAATTTTAAATGGTTTCATTAACATTTTCAGTAGTCCATATTTTTTTGAACAAATACCTATTCAGTTAATATAATAATTTAGTTTATAAAATACTAGCTGACCCACGCAACTTCGTCTGCGTCACATAAGAGAGGAAAACGAAAGGAAAAACAAATCCCGATTTGCAACATTTTTCATTCCTGCTCCGCTCCTAATAACTGTAGCGTGATGTTATATAGCCTAAAGCCTTCCTCGATAAATGGACTATCGAACACAAAAAGAATTTTCCAATTCGAGCCGGAAGTTCCTGAGATTAGCGCGTTCAACCAAACAAACAAACTCTTCTCCTTTATAATATTAAGTACTAGCCGACACACGCAACTTCGACTACGTCACATAAGAGAGAAAAACAAAAGGAAAAAAAAAACCCGTTTTTGCAACATTTTTCATTTATGTTCCGCTCCTATTGGTCATAGCGTGATGATAATAGCCTATAACCTTTCTGGATAAATGGACTATCCAACACAAAAAGATTTTTTCAATTCCAACCAGTAGTTCCTGAGATTAGCGCGTTCAAACAAACAAACAAACAAACTCTTCAGCTTTATAATATTAGTATAGATAGAAGTATAGATGTATTAGTACATAGTAATTGTAATAGAAGGGGCTAAAATGACCCATTATAGACGAAGTAGTAAATAGGAACCGAGTTATAATGGGATTTCAGCGCCGTGTGTTACACCGTACTTTTCACTACGATTACGAGAAAATAAAATAACCATATTTAATATGATAGTTTATTTTATCAAAAAAAACTTTTTTGCAAAAAATAAAACCGACTTCAAAAAAAAAACAAAAAAGTGAAAAATAACTTTAGCTTCTGAAGTCGGTGACCTTTGTTTCATTGCTTTAGTTTTTTTGTCACCGACTTCAGAAGCTAAAGTTATTTTTCACTTTTTTGTTTTTTTTTTGAAGTCGGTTTTATTTTTTGCAAAAAAGTTTTTATTTTTCACTTTTTAGTGGTTCACATGTGCTTGACATACATGAAAAGTGCATACCGTTACAATTACAACAAGCCCAAACACGACTAGGGTACATTGTTTCATTTTGGAGTTCCGTGACTCTTGGCTTCATCATCAGATCTGATGGTAGAATGGTTCTTATCAAACGCAAATGCTTCACTTGTTGTAGAAAATACCAAAATCGCAACACGTTTTCATATAAAATTTGAAGAGTTAACATACCTAACTGTCGAAATATGGGTATACTGTACACATCTGCGTACCCCCTCAGAGCATACAGGCGTGATGTTATGTTATGATGTTGTGTAAACAATAAACATCCAAGCGATTGCAGCAATCACGACAGATTTGCTGTCTATTATTGAAGAGTTCCGTTCCATATCTCCGAAGTTCGTGATCAGATCATGACAATATTTCTATGGGACCAACTTGGAAGTATACCCTTTCAAACAAAAAAAGAATTTTTCAAATCGGTTCAGGCGTCTTCGAGTAATCGGTGAACATACATAAAAAAAAAAAATACATACAGTCGAATAGAGAACCTCCTCCTTTTTGGAAGTCGGTTAAAAATAAATGTACAATTTGTACTGTTGTTCAAATGAGATGTTTTTTCCCGGCAACATAATTTCAGTTCTCTGTGAAGACGAATACAATATTGTGTCGTCTGTGAGGTAAACATAGGAGATAAAAAACTTTTTTGCAAAAAAAAGCTTCAGAAGTCGGTGACAAAAACTTCTGAAGCTAAAGTTATTTTTCACTTTTTTGTGTGGAGTCGGTTATACACGTATTTCACCTCATCACAAAGCCGTTAACCAAGCATTCTGTATATCAAACTAAGTAACTTTACGTAAAAAATATAGCTGGGAAACAACTTTTTTTTTGAGGTTATAAGTCATGTTTTGTGGTATAACTCAATGTAACACACTCAAAACATTGTGCGGATGGATGGGTTAAATAGTAAGGGGGTCGTAGAGATATTTCAAGTAAAAATCATGCGATAAAAAACTTGGTATTTAAAAAAAAACTTGTCAAAATCTTGCAACTTTGACCCCCAATATCTCCGTAACTAGAAGGTTCCCAGGTATAGTGTAGAACAAAAAAATGATCAGAATGACAAGGAGAACAAGTGCCTTTCGTATTCGTCAAGAGGTGTTTTACACCCTTTATTTTTTGCAAAAACAGTTTTTATTTTTCACTTTTTAGTGGATTATATGTTCTTACCCTTTCACAGCGTAACGGCGTGATTTTTTGTTATGAACTGGTGTAAACAATAGAGAGACATGAGATTTCAGCGATTCCAGTACATTTGCTATCATTTATTGAGAAGTTCCCGTCGCCCATCTTCCGAAGTTCTTCATCAGATCTTTAAATTGAAATGGGATCACTCCAAGAACGTACTCTTCCTAAAACTACCCAAATCGCTTCTGGTGTGCCTATAAAATTTAAGGAATTCCCTCTATTTCTCCAGGATCCCATCAAATGGAACTTAACACATCTAACTGTCGAATTCTGGGTGAATTGTACACTTCTGCGTACTCCCTCAGAGCATACAGGCGTGATGTTACGTCACTATGTTACATAAACAATAAACAACCAAGCGATTGCAGCAATTAAAAAGTCAATTCTTTATGAATTATGAGTAAAGACTGCGTTTTCGAACACCGACGACGAAAATTAAAAAAAAATACTTATTTTCCCTAGGGCTATAAGTAATATGCAATTTTACGCCCCCTCTGGTACGCTATTATGACGGTCTTTTCGGGCAAGAGGAGTGAAAAGTTTGTTTTATCGTTTAACATAATTTGGAAACGTCTACTTTTTTTTTATTTCTTGCCAAAACTGATTGGATCAGGTTAGAACAGTGACCATTAGCGAATGAAGGCGAGGCTTTGTACTGCTTTGCTATGAAGGAGCGGGGCTCTATATGCATTGATCCATCAGTCAATCGCTATTTTTTGCGTATTCAATATTCACCTTAAAAATCAAAATTTCAAGGAAATTGAGAAATTATTTTTCCTGTATTAGATTTGAAGTATATGTAGCAACTTTTAAAGGTTTACACTTCATTGGATTTTAATCACTAGGTGCATGAAGTTTAGTAATTTTAAACACAAAACCCTCTTTTTTGCGTCTCTGGATGAGATTTTTTTTAAATACTGAAACAGGTATTTCTTTATTTTTAGCCAAGTGCGAGTCGGACTCGCCCATGAAGGGTTCCGTAGCAAATTGAATGAAAAGTAAATTGCTGTTTTCAATTTATGACGTATTAAAAAAAAACGACTTACTAGATCTCGTTCAAACCAATTTTCGGTGGGAGTTTACATGGTAATGTACCTACATCATATTTTGTTTTAGTTTTATTATTTTCGTATTTTAGAAGTTACAGGGGGGGACACATTTTTATAATTTTTTGGAAGGGTCTCTTGCTCAAACTATTCAGTTTAGTAAAAAATGAGATTTGAAACCTCAATATCATTTTCAAAGACCTATCCATAGATACCCCACACGTATGGGTTTGATGAAAACAAAATTGAGTTTCAGTTCTAAGTATGGGGACCCCCAAAATTTATTGTTTTTTTCTATTTTTGAGCAAAAATATTAATGCGGTTCACAGAATACATCTACCTTCAAGTTTCACCTACCAGTTACTTATTTTAAGACACCCTGGCCGGTTTTTTTTTAATCTTCAATGTACAGATTTTATGGTCTCAACGATTTTATTATACTTATGTATACAGAGTATTATGTCACCGTAAAATTGTCAAACACGTTATATTGTAATCTCTCTAGCGATATTGTAAACTCTCGAAATATTGTCAAACGAACATACTGCTTACAATAAAACGCATTGTTTTTCGTGAAATGCATGCGTGAAATGTAGTCGACGGAGCCCCGCTTCGTGTTATATTGTAATATAACGTGTTTGACAATTTTACGGTGACATACGAATATACACCTTGTACCCTATTGTATCAAAAAAATCACTTATTTAACCAGCAGCATATTTTTTTGCAGCATATTTTTGGTGAAACGGAACGCATTCTTAAATAGCGTCGTCCTCGATTACGCCGCGCGCCGGTAGTGACGTCGAAGTCGGTGTCAAAAAAAAAATTTTTTTTTGAAAAGTAGTCAAAATTCTGTTTTAAGCTAGCACGGTTTACAAGTAAACTTCAAATCATGGCGCTTGCAACAGCGTTACTAAGTTTCACTATGGGATTATTATAACATCAGAGATTGGGGTATTTTTTGCCTTTTGCCATTATTTGAAGTCGACTCTCGTGTTCACGTCACTATTGACGTGAATGGCGCAGCGGTAGCGAGGCTGCCTTACGTTCTTTGGGTCCCGGGTTCGAATCCCGGTAGGAGCTAATGTTTGTGCGATGAGCATGGACATTTGTTTCAGAGTCATGGATGTTTATAATATGTTTAATAAGTATGTAATTACAAACAAAAAGTATACATGTAGTATTATACAACATTATTTTTTGTTTATACTAAACCCGAAAAGGGGTCATTGTAGTCATCATTTTGAACAACTTTTTCTATGGGACGAACCGTGAAATCGCGAAAAAAAAATCACCTGTTCCCTACATTTATGTTCGCATAACTCGTCAAAATGTAGGGAACAGCTGATTTTTTTTTCGCGATTTCACGGTTCGTCCCATAGAAAAAGTTGTTCAAAATGATGAGTACAATGACCCCTTTTCGGGTTTAGTGTAAACAAAAAATAACCCTGTATATCAACTGTCTGGTGACCACGGCAGAAGCCTTGCTTAGTGTGGCAGTAAATGGTGCTGTGTGTAATGTCCATCAATATTTATTTATTTATTTATTTATTGTACAGTTGTATTAATCTACACCAAAACAAATTGTTTCGAGTTCACAATCTAAATCTAGTTCCATCCTTATCCTCCATAATGAGGTAAGTACCTACTAAATATTATAATGTGGAAGTAAGTTTGTTAGTGACCTTTTCACGCCTAAACCACTGAACCGATCATCCTCAATGTAAGTGCGTTCAGTGCGTTGTCAGGTGTACAGAAAGGAACATCAGGGTACCTTTCGCCTGAATACATAGTACTTTTCCCGAGGAAAACAACATTAACGTCCTCATGATAATAGATGGCGCCACGTGTGTTTCCAATCATGATTGAACCGCAGCTAAAAGTGAGTACTTATAACAGGTGTACATCTGACGGTCATGTTTCTTTCGGTAACGAACAAACAAGGTAAAATTTCGGGGATTCCCAATTTCCATCCCTTCCATATGATGTCTCGTGAAAGCCAGGGCAGACGAGGGACTTTTGTCCGCGGGGATAGATACCTACCTATGACCGTTCCTATTTTTTGGTTGTTGTGTTATTTTTTATTTATCTTTTGGTTGACGTTAGTTGTTGGGTTTTATTTGCGGACAAATATTGTCCATCGTCTGTGCAGGGCCTTAATGTAGCAGAAGAAGCGCAGCTGACGTTTGTGCGCGGCTCCGCCGGCGCCTAGCACCTAGCGCTTGTAGCCGACGACGCAGTTAGCATTGACATTCAATGTCCAATGACAAAGTAATGTCCGCACTGAACATTTGTGAACATATGGATGTTAGACACTGTGCCACGAATATTGGAATGATTTAACAAATAATTGTCTACTTGTGACACAAAATCACTTTTCCGAACAAGCCAATAATTACCTATCAGTAGTAAGTAATGCTAAACGTCAGGTAGTCCGGACAACGTTTATATTGAGGGTATTAAGAACAACACAAGCACTGCATCCACACCCGCACATGGGTGAAGTTTCGCGACGAGTACTAGACGCGAGCGCGGAGAGCGCGGCGAGCGCGGCGAGCGAACGAGCGGTATAGTGCGTGCGCGTGGCGGTGCCGCCGCGGGCTGACTGCCGCGCGCGCCACCCGCCGTTGTGCGCGGGCGCCCCGCTCTGCGCTACAATCGTAAACAAACTCATTAGCAGAGGAGGTCCTCAATCTTGATCGGATCGGCTAATGTATTAACAAAAGCACACTAACAAAAGTAGCCAAACCAAAATATTTTCGTTAGATACTTCAGTCATATACTTACATATCCATTACACTGTATGCCTTGTATTTGCTAAAACGACATCGTGACGGAAAATAAACAGGCCTACGGTCGGTGGGTCGTGTTCAATAAGTGGTGAACCCAGAACCCCATCATCATCTTATTCCTTTGATCTGTCCATCGCACATCGTGTAGGTAGGTACTCGTACATCAGAGTGGATCACGCTGATAAACAGCGCGTAATGTGCTCTGCGTCATTCCTCATTGATAGATGTGTCTCTGCTTCACTGTAGCACCGGGTGCATGTCTGGCATGCATGCTAGTTGGTCTGTTTTAGCGCAAAATAAAATAGATCGTTATGTCCATGACTGTCCACGTCATACAACTTGGTTGGTGATACGGAAGAAAACTAAATTATGCAAAGTTTATTTATTTATAAATTAAATACATATTAGGGGATTTTAGTATAATATCTGTGGAGAATGTATACCATATCGATAGCGAAGGGCGATGAAAATTGCGCGTCGTTGGCACACTGCATGCGCCACAAGCGAGCGTACACGGCACAACCTCTAAGAAATTCTCAACGAATCAACGGCGCGGCGGCGGACCAAGTAATTCCCCGCCAATTGCATAACACGTAGCAGAAAATTTTGTAATTCTAAATAATAGATAATACTTGTATGCAAAGACTGATGGCAGATGGCCGCTCATAATGGACAAATAAGAAAACTCGACATCTAAAGACAAAGGCTATGCTCGGATTTTCAGTGTGCGTGTGATCTGCTATGAGGACACTCGAAGCGGAGTAATCGACATAACTCGAAATAAAATTTGGCCACCTTAGATAGCTAAAGCTGGGGCAAACTACTGGCAGAACTTATGAAGTAATTACGGGACCAAAAACTTGTCTGGAGAGGCATCCTCGACTCCCAGGGGTCCGGCTCTACAAGGTACTGACGGTCTGGTAACAGCCATGCCATGGGCATCCGCTGGAGACTAGTGGAGACAGAGCAGGACCGCTCGGAGTGGCGATGCTTGAGACAGAATTTAGTCTACACAAAACACTAAAACGAAGAGCTCTTGGTGGATAGTATGCTTACACCACTGGGAGCAGCAAACACTTCGCAACCGTGCTTCGGGTGACAGATCTCGACGATATGTGTAAATCCTTCGATGTGACTTTGTTGTTTGTTCACTACAGGAACTGATGGACGCTACCGAGGGCGCCAAACTATGTGGTAGCTCAGTTCTGGGCCGACACAATTTAGTTCACCATCGACATGCTAAGTAGAAGATTTAAGCAAAGGAAACTTGTTAACAATATGCTTGGAATTAGATCCCTGAGGCGTACGTTCATAACTATGACATGCGAAGGCTGTTAACATAGATACATCCGTTGACCAGTCTATTTCCAGAATATGTGATCATGATAATTACGTCTACGGATATTTCAGCAGGTAATCGAGTCCCGCAGAAAAGCAATTGCCAAATAAAATACAGCGCTAACCTGATGTAGCCATACCTATTGTTTTAAAACATAAATGTGTATAATTAAGCGAATAATTTGGCACTACTTAATAAATAATTCATGACCGGTGGCGCTCATTCACGTGGCCGGGCCTCTAATTATATTACTATTCTCGATTCTTACTTCGCTACTCAACATGTTATGGGCCACCTACAGCTGCAAAATGTTTGCGATGTTTTTATTTAAAAATGCAGGCTTGATTAAGTCGCACAATTAAAATCAAAATCAATGAAAATCAAAGCATTTATTTCAAGTTGGCCGATTACAGGCAGGCACTTTTGAATTGTCGAAACGAAGATGAAATTAAAATGTAGCTACAGTCCCAGTCACAAGACATAAAAACTGTGAAAGTACCGTAGTCGCCCATTCCCTAGCGTAGATCTCTCTGGAGAAGAACGAGCAAGATACTCCATGGACACTCTTTTAAATCAAATTATTGTTACAAAATTTTGGTTACATCAGTCATGTTGTTATGGTAAATTGTGTGAGTACAATGTAGGAAGATGTGCACGTTAAAAGTGTCCATAGTAAAAACAAAGTAATTCATTCAAATAAGCCATGGCAACTAAGAGATGACCAGTCACAACTGACAGCGCCCGTTCACGAACATGACGCATGGATCAGCACCATTCAGCTCAACCATTTTGAAGGGAACTAAATGGTCCGACACACGCGCCACCATCAGCGAGACATTTGAGTGAGCATGACATACTCTCAACCGCCAGGGCACATTAAAGTAAAAACTAAAGTAGGTTTCCAGTGAATGATAGCTCTCTAGTATATAGCACTCACACAATATGGGCTATGCGATTATATAATACTAAAGAGATAGAATCTATACAAAGCAATTTTCAGCAGCTCCAGCAATACCATTTAATGCTATCAATTTTTGCGCCCCTATCCTTGTGGAGCAGGACCAGCATTGAGCCAAGCATTTTTATCAGCGATATAATCGCTCAACTTGTAATATGCTTGCTTACATTGTGTGCGTTTAATGCATGTTTTAAATTTAGTCTCATTCAGTTCAAGAATACTTTGTGGAGTTTTATTATAGCATCTCAAACAGTACAATGAAAGATGAGTCTACTTTAGCGAGTCTAAAGCCTGGCTGAACTAGTTGATCCCTATTTCTAGTACTGTAATTATGTCTGTCACCTCTTTTACCGAAAAGATACACACGCGAAACGCTTGTGGTAGTCGCGTTCAATGCTCTTTTGCTACAACGAATCTTTACAAAAATGACGTATAAAATCTTTCCATCATTATTATCGCTGATAAAATACCTACCGGCCCGGGAACACGTTCTAGCCTCTGGGACCCAGCTCTGCAATTAAAATTATCATCTCGGATGTGTGTGTTTTCTTCTCGATCAAAATGTGCAAACTACTTATAGACACACTATGGTGTTGATTGGATAAATACCAGCAGTTTGCGGGAAGTATTGCAACAATAGTGACACCGTATCAAACGCGGCAGGAGGTCGGCCGTGAGCTTTCTCCGCCAGCGAGAGAGTTGAGTGTCCGCCGCCGCGCAGCATCCGGCATCGTAGTGGACGATGCAGCACACCGCCCCGCTGTGGATGTGGGTGTACCAGCGACCAACAGCTGGTGACAGCACGTGCAGCCCGCACTGTCACTGTCGCACGGTCTATGTAAAAAAATAAAATAAAAAAGAAGAAGGTCCCTACGTCGTTACATGTTTTGTAATGGTCAAGCGTTATGTCATCTCAGGGGAATCAGATGCATAAACAAGTTAGAAGGGAACGGGGAACGGGTTTATGTTGCCGGAGTGGCCATTTAAGTTTTTTTTAAACCTGTTATGTTTGTTGTTGTTTTAACATCCGAGTTCTCAGCTAATCTACTGAAGTGATGGACATGATCTATCAATAGATTGTTTCACAGAAACATAAATTGCGATATTAATACAATTGCTCGGTGTAGAGGACAACTATTCACGCTTCAATTCGATTTCAAGTCGACAAGTCGCATGTCTAACTTTTTTTGGCATTACGAAAGCGAGCAATATAGACTTTCCGAATCGAAGCGTTTATGAATATTGTGCGTCGAAAAAAACGAGTTTTGTTTCAAAGTTCTCATTAATTTAGGAAACCGAGCCTTATACTGATGATGTCACGACATCGGGCGACAGCGAGCTCTAGCAGAGTGTTATTAACATTGTTTTTAATTACAATTGGAACACTCGCGCGCGTTTCTATGCCCCTTCAATTATAAATAGTCATTATTCGCTGGCCCAATTCGTGGAAACAGTTAGTTTAATCATTGGATTCATTATCGTAGCATGCCAACGTCCGGCGTGACCGGACCGTGCAGGTTTGCCCAACACAACTGGACCTCCTCACTCGACTACGCTCTAAGTTGACTCAGTCACTAAAGCCTGGTTGCTAAGCACCTCAAACGATGTTTCAATAACTTTCAATAACCTTTAGTACCTAATCTTTCATAAACAAAATAATAAAATCATCTTAATGTTTTCGGTAGGCTTCCAGAACTGCGCGCAGCAGTACGTGATCCATACTTGGCAATCGGCGTGGCGGCGCGCGGTTGTGGCCGCACCAGCAACGCTACATGTCGGGGTTGCAGACTATCATAATATGGAGTGCCGGCCGCCGCGCGCCGGTCGTACGTGCTCATAGCACATGCTGGAGATGTGAAAAGCACTTGAATTTGGTTTCATGTTGCGACACTTGCGCCGCACGAAACTAGGTAACTTCTCTATTCTATAATAACAACGATTTGGCAACTCTTGATACACTATTTTTATAATCCGGCGACTTTCCGTTTGTTTATATTACTTATAGATCTATTTTTATGCTATTGTGAAGAGTATTTGTGTTCAGGTGGCGCGGCTGCCCAGAGTGCTGCCTCATGTCGGCTCGTTCTATTGGAGACAATAAAACAAATTGTTATTTATTGTGAAGACAATAGTATCATTAAAATACCACAATTAAACATTTCAACTGTTGAGAACGTTTGTAATGAACAACACAATTTTTCAAGACCAAACCTATTGGAACAATGTCAAATATTTTGAAACGTTTTATTCGTTGTCTTTGGAAGCGTAGCACCCTACATCTATCATCTATCATCTACTGAGGTGCGGGTGCTGCGGGTGCTGCGGCCACAGCTGCGCCGTCTACCACTCACCAGTAACATACGGAACGTAGGTACCTGGCGGCAACATAGAATGTGGGAGTGCACACTAGACACATACTCCGTCACACTCAGTGTCTTCACTGTCAGTATTAGGTAACAGTATTTGTAAATAAATAACTGTTTACATGTCAGCAATCGCGATCACGACGCCGACGTCATGTCACCGCGGCCTTCAGCGGTGAAAGTGTTACCGGAATAGCTGATCGTGTGTCGCGGATAAACTGCTACATTATCAAAAGTTATATTTATTAGATGTTTCGCTCAATTATAGAATCACACACATTCGCGCGATGCTGTATCATATAATACCACTCTCTCCTTTATTCATAAGTTGTGGTGTGGTGGACTACTCGAGCTCCACTGTAACCTTGTGTAGAGAAAATTAATTGATATTTTATTATTATTATTAAACTCGTACACGACGCAGTTACGAGGCTGAACCAGTTTGATGACTGTCTGTAGCGTGTAGGTCTATACGTGCTCTCAGGAAAAATAAATTAAGAAATAGTGTCACGGTAGTACACTTAATAAACAATGAAACAAGGCGTGTTATTGTGTGGCGCGCGACGTCATCAGCTCGTTACAGCAATTAACAGCGAGTGAGTGTTATTACGCTTTTATTACACATCGCGCAGCACTGGTTCCAGTATGTAGGACACTGCCGCGCTGTCCTGTGAGCTTGGCGAGCGTTCAAACGAAGCACTTGTAAATCTTACACTTTGTGCAACAATAACAGGCGCACTGTTGAAATGCTTACACTCGTATAAATAGACACCAGCGAGCCGCAGAACACTAATATCTGTCTTTTGACGCATACTTGACGAATACAACAAATTCGTGTTGCATTTGAGCAGTGCACACAGTTCTGCACAAGTTTTGGTCAAGCGGAGCGGCACCCTGTGCCTGCGCACAGTGGTGGGAACAAGTGAGAGGAGGAACAGGTGTTCGGAGAAAGACCCACTCGAAATCTTTGTCTGATCAAGACAGACGTGGGCACGGTCCAGCCTGCGCACGAGCTGCGGACATATGGGACCTTTGTCCGCCTCTCCACACGATCAGTATCTCCTCTAATAATAATAAGTCTTTATCATAATTAGTGTTAGAAAATAAGTGTTACAAAGTGTTCTCCAATTATATACATGTGTGACCTTAATTATTATTTTTTGTTCATATATTATAATAGCATAAGTACATTAGATACATCATAATAATATTAAGCCATACTAACTCATTTCACTATTATGTTTTATATTGTTAAGAAATTCATTGTCCAAATAGTATTATAAACAGTAATAGCATTATTGTAGTTTATTAGAAACATGCCACCTGTGATACTGGTTTAACGTAGTACAGGGGTCGTACTCTGTTATACCAACATTATGTCATAACATCCTACATAACCCTAAAACCCCTTACTATCTAAGGGAACGGTTTCCCTTCCCTCGTCCCCCTGATGCACCTTGCAGGTCGCATCTTAGGAACCTCCTCAAAACTCCTCCACACTCTACCGACTTCTACTCCTACTCCTTCACTGTGCACACCGTTCGGTTTTGGACTCCGCCTGACATACAGGCGTGCCAAACTTTTGCAGTTTTCAAGAGAAGAGTGAAAGAACATTAAATTTTTAGTATCTATGAGTATACAGGGTTATTTTTTGTTTACACTAAACCCGAAAAGGGGTCATTGAACTCATCATTTTGAACAACTTTTTGTATGGGACGAACCGTGAAATCGCGAAAAAAAAATCAGCTGTTCCCTACATTTATGTTCGCATAACTCCAGCCGGCAGCCATTTTGTTTTTTTGTTGAAATACGCTCATAGCGCACATAGTGGGTATGTGTATTGGACCCAAGCCTAGGGTGTCTTTGTACTTTAAAATAGTTTATATTTAAGTATTTATAATATCGCTAGTCTATGCCCGGGCACACTGTATATTATACCATATTAACCAGCGTAAGAAGATCGAGGCAAGGGTAGGGACATTGAGTGTCTCGGGACGGGAAAGGAAGCGGAGCCTGGTGGTTTCGGTATCGTCTCTGTGGACGAGGTCCGCAAGCTGAAGACTCAGCGCGGAAAACTCCGAAACAGAGAAAGAGAGCTCAACAAACGTTTGCGCAAAGCCCGCGAAGGCAATAGTCTACGCGATGCGCGAACGGGAGGTTTGCAGGACGACAACGCCCTGACTTGGCTGACTGAGAACGTACTTAAGATACGACTGTCGGACACTGAAGTGACACTGACTGTTATAAAACATTCCGACGTACCGATTTTCAGACTCGAGTTAGCCGGCACCCTAAGTAACGACTCTAGAATAAAACACACACGCATCAGAAAAGATGCAATCAAAGAACAGCCGATGATGGCATCACCTATCAACAGAACTCTGAAAACTCACTGCTTCAAAAAACACTACAACATAGAGCTCATAGAGGAGTTGTGCGACTAATCAGGCACAAAAAAGCTAAGGATCTAAACTGATGGATTAAAAACCAACGATGGGACAGGCGTCGGGGTGTTCTCCGACGAGTTCAATATTAAAATATCCAAATCTCTTGGAAGGTGCAACTCTGTCTACCAAGCAGAGTGTGTAGGTATTATCCAAGCAGCACACGCTATAGAGGCCAAGGAGGTTACGGATACCAATATTCGTATACTCTCCGAGAGTGCCTCAGTCCTTCTATCCTTAAAGAGTAACCAGATCACGTCGAGACTAACACTAGAATTCCACAAGGCCCTAGAACGAATCACGGTGCTGAATCACAACACGGTAACGCTGGAATGGATTAGAGTTCACAGTGGATCACTCGGCAATGATGCGGTTGACAAACTTGCCAGAAGAGGATCCAGCACAAAACCTACGGACCCGAACCCATTGTGCTCATTCCCTTCAAGCAGCTGTGAGGAAATGGTTAAAGGATCACACCCGAATACAAGCGGAGAAATGGTGAACTTCGACACCAGGTTGTAGGCAATCCAAGGAAGCTATTCCATCCTTGGATCCAAATATGTCCAGGCGCCTCTTGCGCCTGGACATAGATAGCCTGTGTCTGGTGGCGGGGACCATCACCGGACACTGCTCGCTGAACAAACACTTCCACACCCTAGGAATCACTGACAGTCCCCTGTGCAGAGCGTGCATGGAGGCGGAGGAGACGGTAGCGCATGTGCTCCTGGAGTGCACCTTCGTCATGTTCGTGAACGGGCGCTGTCAGTTGTGACTGGTCATCTCTCAGTTGTCATGGCTTATTTGAACTAATAATTATTTTTGTTTTTTCTATGGACACTTTTAACTTGCACATCTTGCTACATTGTTCTCACATAATATACCATCTCAACATGAATGATGTAACCAAGATTTCGTAACA
The DNA here is from genome assembly GCA_916618015.1 of Xestia c-nigrum. Classification (NCBI taxonomy): domain Eukaryota; kingdom Metazoa; phylum Arthropoda; class Insecta; order Lepidoptera; family Noctuidae; genus Xestia; species Xestia c-nigrum. The sequence goes on along the minus strand of OU745254.1, from coordinate 25,629,099 downwards.
GTATTATGATTTAAAAGAGTGTCCATGGAGTTTCTTGCCCGTTCTTCTCCTTATAGATCTACGCTAGGGAATGGGCAACTACAGTATTTTCACAGGCAGTTTTTATGTCTTGTGACTGGGACTGTAGCTACATTTAATTTTAATCTTTGTTTCGACGTTCAAAAGTGCCTGTGTACTTGAAATAAATGCTTTGATTTTGATTTTGACAGGCGTTACCAAGATTCGCGAGATCTCCTCGCGAATCTTGGTAACGCCTGTCGTTCCCAGGATCTCCTGGGAACGACAAGATTACTTACGGATGTCCCGACGAGATCGGGAAATTTAATCTGCTTCTGAAAGGAGATGGGCTGGTTGGAGTAATCGGCCACCATAGCTCACGCACAATGGTCCACCTCAAGGACTTAGTGTGGAAACCTAAACCCCCATGATGATGATGATGAAGAATAACTTTTGTACTATTTTCTGTTCCTTTCTTCTTTTCTATAATAAGTGTGTACATAAATTGTTAAAAAAATATAATTATATTTTTCGTGCTAATTCTAAATTGGATTAAATATGTAATTACTTGATGTTCTAACAAATACTCAGATGGTTAGATATTATGCCATTTAATACGTCTAGCGGTCTTAAGTATGCATAATTATAAATGAAGTTGTTTTTCGCGTCTGCCTGTGTGACCGCGTTGTTCTTGGAAACTACGTAATATAATAATGTAACGGATTTTGATGCGGTTTCCAACAAAAGCGGAAATTATATAATTTTGCATGTGTTTCACACACAGAAGTCAACTTACATAATTGTAATAATAAAAACTCGATATTTTGAGGTTTTGACGGCTCGTCAAAAGTAAAAAACCGTCCAAAACGTGGCCTATGTTTTGCACGGTTTTTAAATTTTTGGGATACTGAAGCTCTAAACCGTGCGTGACGGTGAGCGATGTGATCGGCATCATTCAAATAATATTCGTTATTAACTTCATCAGTTTAATAATTAATTTACTATACCTGGTCTAACTCGATGAACTTGAATACTTTTAACTGTTTTTTTTTATCGTTAGTTTTGTAAAGCTCATCAATTGAATCGATCAAAGTGACCATTATTCTTCTATCGCGAATACTAAGCTATTAATGAGCAGCTGTCGCCTGCGACCTTCGTTCGCATGAAATTATAAAGTATAAAATATTACATCCGTTTTTGGATAAGATTTTGTTAAACATTTCAATAGTTTTAATTATTTTTTACCGGATCCGATTATTTTTCAAGCCTGCTCTTTCCCACTCCTGGACAAAAGCCTCTCTACACTTTCACTTCTTGTGAACCCGCGCGTCCTCCTTTCAGTTAGGATGGAACCTGTCAAGTTCGTCCCGCCATCTCCTTCGTGGCCTACCGCGAACCCCCGCCTTACTGTGTCAGGGCACCAGTTTCATATTATTTTGGCCCACAGTTGGTCGCTGCTTGCGGCAGACTTGTCCTGCCTAGTCCCACTTCAGTTGGGCAGCCTTTTGAGCCACGTCAGATATATTTGTTTTGGAGCGCAGTATTGTGTTTCGATCTCAATCCGTTAATTTAACACATAGTATACTGCGCTCCATTGCTGATTGGCAAACCTTGAGTTTCGACTCCTGGCTGTTTGTCAAAGAGCAAGTCTGTGCACTATAGGTTACGTCGGGGAGAATACACATGCTCAACAGTTTGCGTTTCAGCGCCTTGGGCAACTCACCCTTGAATAGTTCAATTAAAGGTATTCTTTGACATGATATATTGCCACCCTTTCCGCTTTTATATTTTTAGGTGTTTCATTGTACATTGCCTCAAGGCTTGCATCGCTCAGACCTTGAAGCATATGCTGAAGTTCTGTGGCTGAGGATGTAAAGAGAACAATGCCGTTGGTGAAACGTAGATTTGACAGTCTCGTCTCGTCGAGGACAATGCTTCTTTCCCTCCAATCGTCTGCCAACTTTCTGAAGATTTCTTCAAGGATACTGGTGAACATGAGTTTAGGAGATAGCGGGTCACTTTGTTTGACTCTTTTCTCTATTTTTGATTTTGGACCTGTGGTTTGTAATTTGATTGCGACTGAACTATTTCTGGATATGTTGCGTAGAAGATGTATGTAAGTGGACTCCATGTTTTAATGGCGGAATGTGAAATGTTGTCGAAGGTTTTGAAGTAGTCAACAAAAGCTAGGTGTAGTGGGAGTTTTTATTCTTGGAGTTTTTCTATTATTTGGTTGACTGTATGTAGTAGAGAGGCCAGGGCGGAAGCCTGCTTGTTCAGGAGACTGATGCTTATCTCATTCGCCAGAAATGCAATATCCTATTATTTTTATGAACGTGCAATAATCGGCCTGTAATTATTGATATCTGATTTATCACCCTTTTTGTGGAGCAGAATGATATTTGAGTGACTATTTTCAATGATTTTGTGCTAAAGATATCTTCGCCACATGACTTACTGGTTTTCATTTTGGTGAGTGCGGATTTCGTACGGACTCTAATATTTTTGATCTATTCATTTGGTTGCTTACCGTTGTTGTCTTTAAATAAAAAGGAAGTTAGACCGAATGAATTCAGGTATCTGCCAGTAGAAGTCTCGCCAAAATCGGTCTAGCATTTTTGGAGATAAGCCGGAACAAACAGCCAAAAATTTAAAAAAGTGCGATGCTTTGATTTGACTCAGTAAAAATCTGTTATGTATTTTGATATTACAAACAGACACTTTGACACACAATTTTATTTGTATGTAGATTAACACGGCAACCGATGCAGATTGGAAGTGAACATTTTATTTTAAACTTTCTTAAAGTTTTTGAAAGTTGTGCCTGCCAAGCTTGTCATCGAATCGGACCATAAAAACCAAATTAAACGTTCAATTATAGCACCCTATAGGACGTCACATTTAAAACCACGCGCGAGATCTGCCGCCGGGCAGTAGTGTGTGAGCACCTGAGCACTGTCAGCTGTTTCTGCATATTACTGTACATAAAGTACTTTCTTTCTTAGATAGCAATGCTACCTAAACCGAGCGAGCGTTCTTCGTACTTATACCGAGCGTGCGGCGTGATGGCGTCATCAAAGCAACACTTAATTCTTACGTCACTGAGTTTAACCGTCATTTTAATATGAATCAGAACCGTTTTGCACCCCTCCCGCACCTCGCGCAGCCACAGCTCATACAGCTCACAAGCTCATCGAGCGTCGTCTTCCAACAAACGTAATAACGTAATAATTATCTCACGTTTGATATCTAAAATAATTTGGTGTAGAATTATGTAAGATATCTACATAACTAGTGTACCTTGAACTTTAGCTGAACTAGTTTAAATTATGAAACGCGGCGTATGGAAGTGAGATAACAAGAAATGTTTGTTGGGAAACAGTAAACACTAATGGCAGTGGCTGAGTACGAGTAGCGGGTGACATACAGAGGCGATAGAGGCGACACCGCGTCACCTTGCCAAGCGTTACGGACTGGCAATACTTAGCATAGTAATGATTGCTAAGTGGAGACTAAACCGTTGTAATGGTGTTTAAGTTTGCAACCTTGAGACGTTGCCTTTCGCGACGCCGCCGCCACTTTTATCTTTACAATAATTAATTGAACTGTCAGTTTATAATTTCAAAACAACAGCTTTTACTGAATGGATATGAAACTATATGGTACTTATTAAAAATAATAATATTAAAGTTAATCTTCTGTCAGTATGTCTGTCCGAAGCGGCTGGACCGATTTTGACGGAATTACTTTGTTACTTGTATTTAAAAAAAAGAAAACGGGTGCCGTGCAAAAAAATTAAACCCTTTGAAATTGTAAACAAGTCAGATTTAATATTGTAGAAGTACTTAATATTTTTGTAGTCATTAGAAGGTCGGGCAAAACTTACTTACCTTATTTGTTCAGGCGCCGGGGAAGCTGGTGAGTCCCTTTTGAAGGAGCTGACGGCCCTCATCAATCTCATGCTCTCCGGCAGTGTGAACGATGCCGTCATCGATATTCTTTACGGGGCCAATCTTTGTGCCCTACGTAAGAAGGATGGCGGCATTCGTCCCATTGCCGTAGGGTCAACTTACCGTCGTATCGCAGCCAAAATTTGCTGCGCCTTTTACAGAGAAACACTGACCAGCAAATTCCAGCCCCTACAGCTTGGATTCGGGTCCAAAGAGGGCTGTAAGGCTGCGGTACACGCTCTGTCCACTTACCTGCATAGTGATAAGGGTGAGGTCATCCTTAAGGTTGACATTAAAAATGCCTTTAATTCTGTAAACAGGGACACCTTGTTGACAGAGGTTCAAAAAGAAATACCCAAAATTTACAGTTTTCTTTACCAATGCTACAGGAACCCCTCAAAATTACTCTATAAGAACAATTTTTTGGAATCAGCCGTTGGATGCCAACAGGGTGACCCTCTTGGGCCAATCATTTTTAGTCTAGCAATTAATCCAATTATTCGACAACTAAATTCTAAATTCAACGTATGGTACCTAGATGATGGAACCCTGGGAGGTGATGTGGACACAGTCTTAGAAGATTTAACTTTCTTAAAAGAAAAATTTAGTTCCATTGGCCTAGACCTTAACCTTTCGAAGTGCGAAATTTATCTTCCAGAAAACACTGACAGACAGACAACCATTTCTAAATTTAACTCTTTGGCACCAAATATCAAAATTACCGAAAAACAATCTCTTCATCTTCTAGGGTCACCAATATTTGACGAATCTTTTCCGTCTTTCATTGAAGAAAAAATCAAAAATTTTAATGATGTTTCGGAGAGACTTTTTAAAATTAACATTCATTCAGCCTTCACTCTCATTCGATATTGTTGTTTTGGACCAAAATTCACGTATAGCCTTCGCTCTTCTCATCTTTGGAAGTATCCACAGCTTTTAGAAGAAGTCGACCAAATTATTAGGAACACACTTACTTCAGTACTTAATGTGGCCCTGGACGATCGAGCTTGGCAGCAAGCCGCACTTCCCATTCGCTTGGGTGGTCTCGGCGTCCGCAAAATTTCAAGTATAAGTTTACCAGCTTTCCTCTCCTCTGTCTACGGTACCGAGAAATTAACCAGGGAAATTTTGTCTTTTTCACTGGTTGATGTTCAGGTGCCGTATCTGACTGATGCGTTGAACGTTTGGAAAATGGCTTGTCCCAATACGGATTTGCCCGTCAACCTGTCCTCCCAGAGTCAGTGGGACGTGCCGCTTTGCAGTATTGTACGGAATACCCTTTTACATACGTCAATCAATACTGTGGAGCGTGCCCGTCTGCTGGCTGTGGGGGAATGGGAGTCGGGCTTGTGGCTTCAGGCACTTCCGTCATTCACCATTGGCACTATGATGGATGACGCATCGTTCCGGGTCGCTTCGAGTCTACGCTTAGGCGCACCTTGTGTTGTTTCGCATCGTTGTCACTGCGGTGTAGCTGTCGACAGTGTCGGACACCATGGCCTGTCCTGCTACAGGAGCGCCGGTCGCATTGCACGGCACGCCAGCATCAACGACATTATTCGTCGGGCTCTTGCCAGCGCCGGCGTACCAGCGGTTTTAGAACCAAACGGCTTGGTGCGTGACGATGGCAAGAGACCGGACGGCATGACGTTGGTGCCTTGGAGCGTTGGCAGGCCTTTGGTGTGTGACGCAACTTGTGTCGACACCCTTGCGCCTTGCCACGTTGCAAGCACGGCGGGCTGTGCAGGCGCTGCTGCTGCAGCTGCTGAGATCCTCAAACGGCGCAAATACTGTAACCTTATTGGTAACTACAGCTTTGAGCCGTTTGGGGTCGAAACGCTCGGGTCATGGGGTCCGAGTGCGCGTCTCCTTTTTAAAGAAATCTCCCGCCGACTGATCGACACTTCGCGTGACCAGAGGGCTGGCTCTTTCTTTGGCCAAAGAATTAGCATTGCCATTCAACGTGGCAATGTTGCCAGTCTTCTGGGCACGTTTCCCGATGACAGCGATGCGGAGGAGTACCTTAACGCCTAAGTTTTATGTTAAGTTTTATTTTTGTAATTGTATATAGTTTTAGATGTAGTATGTAAATATTGTATATAATAAAAGTATAGTTGTGTGTTTAATTAAAAAAAAAAAAACAATATTAATATGTTACTAAAGTTGAACTTTTTATTTTTCTTACTGAAAACATAAAACAATAAGACTATTTGTTAGGTAAGATTGTTAGGTGAGTTTGTGAGTGACAAGATACTGGAACAACTGGTTCTAACTAATTTATTATTTGAAATCGCTTTTAGTCTTGCGCCTTGCTTGAAAAATACTTTTTTTTTACATGCAAGTCGAAGACTGCCGGGACTGCGGGACTGTTCGAAAGATATACCGCGGCCACGGAATGTAAAGGGCGAGGAAAAAACATGGATGGGTTTTAGTCAGTAAGTCTGATAGTGATAGTACCTACCTATGTAATATTCAGTAAGTACATTAATAGACATGTAATAACTAGATAGATTGTAAACTCTCGAAATATTGTCAAATGAACATACTGCTTACAATAAAACGCATTAAGTTTTCACTTAGAATATGAGGATAGCACAACAGTATAAAGGCAAGAGGAAGTAATTGACGATTCAAGACTTGAACAAGCTTATTTTTGGATTTCAAAGTTAAGAACGTAGTTTTAATAAATGTAGGTGGGTCAATGACCGCTATTGTGATCTTAACTGGCAGCAAGTAACACTTAACAAAATATAACGGTCTGATTATCTAAAACTGCTGTTTAAGGGACATGTTCCCCTACTAAAATGTGTTTTAAACAGCTGTTTTAAGATAATCAGACCGTTATCTTCTTGGTGAACATGGACCTACGTTTTAAACGTACTAAGTATTAATTAACATCACAGTCGATGGAATAACTTTATTGGCGTCATAAGATAGTTATTTTAGAAGTTTACTGCTTAAATATACATGTCACAAATATAGGTGCTATAAAATAAAGACGATGCTGAGAGCCAGATAAGTATATGATATATTTACAGCGACTTACATCGATGAATATAGTGGTGGCTGAGTAACTGGTACTTTTTAGATGCACATTAACACAGCGTAGTTTTTAGAGGACAAAATGCTAAGTCGTTTTAATTACTGACCAAACATAAGTTACCTAATTAAATCGGACCTGTAATCACGTATTGGAAATCGGGAAAACATGTATCTGAAAAAAACAAAAAGATATTGATATTTTATTGAATAGATTGTAATATTTGAGATAGAACCTTCTCCTTTTTGAGAAGTCGGATCAAAATATGACAAAATATCGCAATAAGCAAACTTTGTGCCTTTTAGTTAGTTAGTTATTTTTTTTGCAAAAAAAAAGTATCATCGCTAGGTACTGTGAAGTATCGGATCGGATCATGTCCACCAGTTATGATATCAAAAATAAAAAGTGTTTTTGTACTTGCTCAGTCAACCTACCAGATGATTACCAGTCTCTCTCGGAATGGCAGCGTTACCTACTGGAACACGAGCGCGTGCCCTTTGCTTACTCATCTCATTTCTATGCTGGTCTGGTGCGAGGTGCGGTCGTCATCTTATTGATGACAGCTTTGGCTTTTGATAAAGCAATGTTTGTCTATAACTAAAAGCAGATAGGTAACTAGTTACCTACATCATTAAGGCATTGGCTACTCAAGTGGTGTTGTCGTTTAGCATGCGAAGTGAAAGAGCTGACGTTGAATAATACATTAAGGTCAGTGTTCGGAGACTGCAGTACGCGAAGAGCGCCTGGCGACGAGCGGAGTCAACGAACGCCAGTCTGGGAGCCTGCCCAGTGCCCAGTGCCCAGTGCCCAGTGCCCCGTGTCGTCCTGCAGCTCCGAGAGGAGCGCCGATAGAAGCACTGAATGTTGATTCAGCTACATTGCTTTCATTGTGCTGATTAAATCACTTGTCATTTTAAAGAGGGTAAGTACCTATCTAATTAACGAATGATGTTGGATATTTTACGCGGCAATATTTACGAACGAGTGTAGAGTTATGTCGCGCGTGCCTCCGCGAGCGACACCCAAGGTGACATTGACCGATAAAGCGGGGTCACTCGGCCACCAGCTAGCTGCCACACTGTGCCACACTGTGTACCGCTGTGTACTTGTACAGGACTTGGGATAAACCTTGCGTAGTACCGTACCTACGTGTTGTACCTACGACAACTAGGTAAGTATAGCAGCTGTACCCATGTCACGTGACTAGATAGAATAATAATAGGTCTCGAGCCTGATGCCAGTGATGTGCTATCCTTGCACATAAAACATTGTAAAACAAAATGAAATCATTCAAAATAGCTCTTGATTACTTATCAAATTATTTCGGCCAACCGCAATGTTATAAAATTCTATTGAATCTTCAACTGGTGCCAAAAATATTGTAGGTATCTAAAAAACAAAAACACAAAAAAGCGTCATTAAAACGTGTCAGAATTTAGTGGTTAGTTGTTTACGTGGACTGTGATTACATTGGAATGGCGCACGAACTGGTATACGTATTGGAATATCGAATAATATTTGCGAAGTTATCGCGGCTGTGGCGGTACGATAACGACCAGATCACAGCCCGCGCGCGCGACTCAATAACAAACAGCAAGGCCAAGGGCTTCACTGCCAATGTTAGATATGTTTCCAAAACAGACTAAAATACTTTTCATTATACTTACCTATCACACATTTCTCCATAGTTCATTAATTATCACAAATCTGACATTCACAATCGACATAGTTTGGTACACAAAGAAAATGAAGGAATAGGTACAACAAAATAATTTAACTATGTATGAAATCTAAAATAGGTATGTTGGCATGACTAAATTTATTAGGTAAGTACCTACATTGGCACTGTGTATATGTACTTTAATTTTGAGTAATTCATCAACTCGTCCTACATGTAACAACTTGCTGAAAATCAAAATAAATAATATTTTCGTTCTGCACCTCAACCCACGTAACTATCAAAATAAAAGGTACAATCAGTAGCAAGTGTTAGTGGGGAAATAAATAAAAATACATTTAAAATATTTAATCATCACAACATTTTCATAAACAATTCAATACAATAGGTATCATGACTTCGATCGGTCTTATTTACTTAAAATAATAATTGTTATAAAGATCATATCTATGACTTACCTACATAAGTACGTGATAGTCCAACCGTGGAATGGCCCGAGAGCGTGTTGTTGAATCATAATAACATGTAGGTAAACAAGTGGCTATCTCGTCAATTTATCAGCTGCTCTAATGATTAGCTCAAACAGTCGCCACTGGACGGAAATACCACGACATCTCTGTCAATTCCACGGACAGAAGGTTCACACACTGGCTTAAGTACAAAAATTTTAAGCCTGTTTCAGTCATACAATCTTGAAAATAAATTTTTCGCGCCCACTACAATAACCCCTACTAGTGCCACTTGCCTAGATAATATTTACACTGATATTATACCCACCCAAAAGGTAATTATTAATTTATTAGATTCAGGTCATTGTGGGCAATTGATCACAATTCCAAATGTTAACAAGAAAATGTCTAAAAAGGATATTATTGTTAATCCAAAAAGTAAAAATCACCTGGAAGCTTTTAAAACTAAACTTTTATCAAAACTACCACTTTTGTCAGCCAATGATGATCCCAACCAACACTATTTAAACCACATTAATCCCTAAGACAATCTCGGTAAATAGTAACGCTTCTTTCAATGACTGGGCCACCATTGGTATTCATAAGAGTCGAAAACGACTTTATGAACTGTATGAAGAGCGGACTTATACAAACACTGTAAAATTTAATTTGTATGTTAAGAATTATTCTAAATTATTTAAAAAAGTTTGTTTCTTAGCAAAGTCACGTTACTTGAGTTCAAAAATTAATAATAGTAGTAATGTCATTAAAATGACATGGAACATTATTAATAGTGAAACGGGAAGGTCTTGCAACCGAAATAGTGACATCAGCCTTGCTATTGGCGATAATATTTTAAATTCTGACACTCAAGTTGCCTTTGAGAATTTCTTTGCGGATATTCCCGTATCGACAACTAAATAGCTTAACTCGTCACCTGATGTGCCGGTGTTGAACTTTTAGGACACATTTATAATGCCTGGGAGGACAAACGCGATGCTTTGGGATTTTTTGGCGATTTATCTAAAGCTTTCGATTGCGTTCTTCATGAAACATTAATCAGGAAACTACACCACTACGGAATCCATAACGACTCTCTGAATCTTCTTACGTCATATTTGAGTGATAGGATTCAGAGAGTTGATGTTAACGGGAAAATATCTCCCGGATCCGTAGTATGAATGGGGGTACCCCAGAACTCAATTCTTGGTCCAATTCCGAATTAGCCGATAAACGACGCTTTGTTAGCAAGTTGCGATTATCCAAGCGAAGTGCACTGATGAATACGGCACACGCCACGCGTCACGCGGCTGGCGGCGGCAGCGCGTGGTACTTCTGTGCGGAGCGTGGCACGGCAACTTGTCACGTTGCAGTTCTGAGAAGTCTGTTCTGACAGTCGACACATACCTACGTCTTTTGCAATTACTACGAACAGGAAATGAAGGTGAAACGATTGCTACCTGCACATTCATTAGCTCTCTTAGTACAAGGTCACAGTGTACTGAGTGTACTGTGCCACGCGTGCCACACATACACATACTGAGATTGATTTTCCTTTTTTTCAGGCTTCTATTGATTCCCGGATATTCTAACGTATGGTTTGATTAAGAGGAGCACACTCATTTGGAGGGAGTCCGAAACAGCCTTCCTTGTTAAGTAAGGTTGCGCAGTACAGTCACGTCTAATAATATGTAAACACTATTTTTTTTTAAATTGTGTTTCTCCTAATGTACTGATTACAATTTAATATTATTACGTACATAGTATTCTGGAACTCATATTTTTAGGAAAAAGGTCCAATCTCCTAGTTACAATCGTTTTTTCTCGCGAAAATAGCTATAATATTAAGGAAAGTGTATACATATTATTAGACGTGACTGTACCTTGGAATCTTGAGCGGTAGGGAGACGGATGAACCGCGTTAGCTTAATGTCCAACTAGCCAGCATATGGCAAGGGCAACTTTTTTGACAAAAACCTCTGCTTCGAATACTTGGATGCTTGTTACTTTATTGCACTGTAATGCTGGCAAGAAGAGACAGAGGAATTTCTTCTGTAAATCCAGAACAGAAGCCTATTTAATAGGCAAGGTCAGATGGTGGCATCGCCAACTGTTTAGCTAAGTAGGTATCTGTGAGTAAACTACAACTATGTATGGTGCGTCTGTAGGAGGCGCCTCTCCCTCGCGCGTGTGAAGTCGTGGACCTTCGCAGCTGAGCGTATTGTTCACTACACGTGTCAGCTTCAGTGTCGCTGACGTCAGCTCGTTAAAGTTTATTACTGAATGCACAAATGTGGCGCTATGACATTTATGAAGGCGTAAATACCGACAACACCAAGGACCCGACTTTTATCATTAGCGGGGCATGCACCTGTTCGCTACTTAGAATTATGTTACATAATATTATGTAGCTAACATTGGTGGCGTAGCAGTTCGCAGTTCGGGCACTTCATAACGGCAGTAACGGTAAACCATTCGATGAGAAGGTAATTAATCACTCTGTTAGTCGCAGTCTTCTCCTGGGTTTAAGGATGTAAAGTGCTGGCGTTCTGCATGTCGCTCCTTATCGTTACATAGTGAGAGCTGGTCCTGCGGTCCCGCCACACGCCGCCGCCACACGGCACCACACGCCGCCACCACCTCGGGGAACTATTCTCGGCGAGCCGCGAGATCAACGGCACAGTTATTATGAATATGGCGTGACACGTAATGGACACGCTCACTAATATTCCGCAACATTGAATGTTTGTGCGCACCCGGGTCGGGCCACTAAACCAGCCGCATTACTTGCATTATTGATGTCGCAATAACATGTTAATTTAATACCAGACCGAAGTACCTACTTCAATCGTTGTGAATGGATGCAATATTGATAACTCTGGCTTATTTATCGCTTCGATTAACTGTTCTCGTGTTTGTGAGAACACACTTAGGTAAGTAAGTACACATAGTGCGCATTTAATCGTAATATCATTATCATAACAGGTGTACCTTGTACTCGCCAGCGTACAAGGTGCACCTTTAGGCACAGTATCTGTTTATCTGCAGTATAGATTTATACTCATGGTTGCCGCTACATTAAATATGCATTAATTCTACAAACACTGCGTGACGTACCTAACTGCACGGGATACTTGGAAAAGGGAAACAACAGTTTGTGTAAATAACAAGTTTTATTGCAATAGAAAGGAATGCTGTTAAGTGCATATTAGTAAGGCGTGTGATGTTCGTTACGACGAACAAACAAAATACTCGAGCTCCTCCCCTCCCCCCCCCACGCCTACGTGACGCATGTGCGGCTCACAACAACAACAACACGCTCTCTGTGTGCGTCGGCGACAGCAGCACACGTGTGTGTGTGCGTGCGCCTTCTATCTATTTGTGCGTCTGTGTTACTGTTATTTATAATGTCGTTCGAAAACATGTTTGGTGGCGCAGAGAGCAGCGCCGCGCGCCGCGTACGCCTGTGCGACATACAGTACGCGTGCCGGACGCTGCTCGACGACGCGACGCGACGAGGTACTGAAGTCACTGTATAGAGCTTCCCGCTATCTTAATATCTCAATTTTTGTAATTTGATGCACAATTAAGTACCTGCATCAATTTGTCAGGCTTTCATTGTAGTAGTAGTAGGGTTTATTTGATGTTATATACAATTAAACACATCTGCAAGAAAACCATGGTCACCGACGTAGCCCGAAGAATTGCCAAACTTAAGTGGCAGTGGGCAGGGCACATTGCTCGCAGAACGGATGGCCGATGGGGCCGAAAAGTTCTGGAGTGGCGACCGCGAACCGGAAGACGATGCGTTGGAAGACCTCCCACTAGGTAGACCGATGACCTGGTGTAGGTTGCTGGAATCCGTTGAATGCGAGTCGCACGGGACCGCTCAATGTGGCGACACTTGGGGGAGGCCTATGTCCAGCAGTGGACGTCTTTCGGCCGAAATGATGTTGATGATAATGATGATGTATACCATTCTAAAAATCATTTACAGTTCTGACAGTATAGAAACGCTGCAGAGTACCTTCGACGCAAAAATCATCGTGTATTAGTGTTTTTTTTAATTGATGGAGTAGTCCTGGGTGCGGTGCCGAGCACTGAGCAGCGAGCGTGGCTCGCACAGGCGCGGTCGGCGAGCTCGCACGTGTGCATGCGCCACTAGCTCCGCCCGACATGTTCATGATTCACGTTTCGCCATAAACACTATGTCGTATTTTATGAGGACATTGCTCGTGTAAGTAAGTGCGCCATACATACACATATTATTACAATAACAATCAAAATCAAACGCTTCATTCATTTCCGTACTGTGAAGTTTGATATAGGCATGTAACGTCCTCAGAGAGGACGCGGAGGTGGAGGTGAAAATGTGAAAAGGATTATTTCAAGAAAGATATAGTTTGTTGTATCGCCATTCGCCATTAGATGTCGATTTCCGTCAAGTCTATGAAGTTTCCCAAGTTGCTTAGTATGACCGACCCTGTTGGGCCGCATTTAGTTCCGTTTAGAAACTTTTGCGATATTTAATATCAGGAATTTAGCAATAGACCTATTCAGTCTTGATGCAAAAACAGACTTGCAAGTAGACCTCCAGTCGATAATGCAAGAAATCCTTGCTTTCCAGAGTCTGAAGCTGACGTGGTCTCCCAGTAGTCCCAGTGTGTCCGGTGTTCTTCATAGTGCAGCTGTAAGGATGTTTCCGACACTCGAGCAAGCGTCAAACCCCGAGAATACTGGTTGTTTAGGTTTTTGTTAAACCATTAATTTTTTTAATTATGTTCCCAGTGGCCTTCTTAGGCCCAGTCGATTTAGTTCCTTCTGTGTGAAACTCGACTAGCTATAGCGTGCGAGAGAGGTGCACCTGTGACAGTGCGCGTGCGGTCAGAAGCGCGAGGCGAGCCCGCCGCCGCGACTGTCAGCGTGCGACGCCAGCGCGTCGGCGCGCTGCTGCACCAGATTCACAGCGGCGTACGGCACCGACGCGTTGAGAGGCGCGGGGATGTCGGCCGGGGGCGCAGGAGGTGCGGGCAGTGCGGCAGGTGGGGGCGCGGGGCGCGCGGCCTCCAGCGCCAGGCCGGCGGGGCGCACGGCCACGCGCGCGCGCTCCACGGCACCCGGCGTGCCCTCCTCCACCAGCGCCGCCGCCGCTTGCGCCAGCGCGCTCGTCGACTCCGCCCCCAGCACGTAACGCGTTCCTGACGACAACATGTAACTATGATATTTTGTTAAGTGTCAAGCACCCAAGTGCAGTACAGTGTCTGAAGTCGTTTTCGAGTGAGTTGAGAATTGTACTGACCGCAGACGGTGTCGTCAAGTAGAATGGCAGGTGCTAGGTCGAGCGACGCAGCCGGTTCGTCACGCGCCCAGCCCGCCGCTGTGCCCGGCCCGGACCCGAACGGTGCCGACAAGCCACTGAAATAACACGCACACACTTACACACACGAAATGGGTACACGAGGTTAGAAAACAACAAACATAACAAATAGTGTGAACTACCATCGTCATTATCTACCAGCCCTATGAGCTATCTGCATGATCTGCTCGGTCATGGTGTACCTGTACTATAAAGTTTAGTCGTTGTGTCGTGTTTGAAAAGCAACCATCCACGATTCCACATTAACAAACCTTTTAAAAAAAAATCGGATTGGAAATCATCAAATGACTTCTCCCACTCTGGGTGGAGCGGGGAGTGTCATACTTTGACTGACTAAAACTCATACACGTTCATTCCGCGCCCTTTATGTTCCGGGGCCCCGGTATCTTTTTCTAAAGTCCCACAGCACATTCACACCCCCTTTTTTTGGATGGGAAATCATCTAATAACTTCTTCCACTCTGGGCGGAGCAGGAGAGAGTGTCAGACTTTTACTGGCTAAAACCCATCCATGTTCATTCCTCGCCCTTTATGTTCCGGGGCCACGGTATCTCTGGCTTCGGGTCTTGCGGGCCGCTCGATTATGCTGACATCTCTTTGAGGCGCGCGTGGAACACAAACGCGCCGTCGACACGGCCTATCGTCATACGACGGACGGACGGCGAGCTAGCTCATAGCTCACCGTTCATAGGCCCGCGCCTACGGTGGCCGAGGGCCACCTCATGACCCCCGATGCCGGTGCGTCTCCCGCGGCATCTGGGCCGAGAGGTTCTCTCCCTCTCGACGACCCGCCATCTCCTTTGCTATCATGACTGCTTCGCAGAGGGAGGTGATAGCTTCACATTACGTTTCGCTCCAGACCATGGACTGAACCAGGCCCGGACGAGAGAGGTCGCCACCGCCGATCGCTGCTACGAGGATACGGCGGTGCTCCACCCACGCGGGGCAAACCTCCACCGTGTCCTCCGGTCGATCCTCGCAATGGAAACGCCCAGGCGTTTCCTTCTGCCCGATTCGGTGCAGGAACCTCCCGAAACAACCGCGTCTGGTGAGGACCTGCGTCAGGCGGAAAGTGAGAACGCCGTGGCGTTTCTCAAGCCACTCCTCAAAGAGAGGACTTATCGCCACTATCGTGCAGTGCCCTGCACGGGGCTGCGACGGTCGCTATCTCCATGTCGCCCTGAGATCACGCCGGAGGTCTTTCCGCTGAGCAGCGGTTTGTCGCGGCAGCGTAGGTTCCCCCCGGCGAAGCGCCTATGCACACCATTCATGCAGGCGCGCGAGAACTATCGTCTCCAGATCCCATGGCGGCAGTCCGTCAAGAAGGCTAGCCGCCTCGCCGGAGATCATGCGGTACCCACGGACCAGCTTTAGGCTGAGGCTACATTAGGCCGTGACGCGACCAGCGACATATGAGCGATATTTTTTTTTTTCCTAGCCTATTTTGTGTCCCACTGCTGGGCAAAGGCCTCCCCTTTTTCCTTCCAAACCTCTCTATCTTGTGCGGTATCTGGCCATGTTCGCCCCGCAAACAAGATCAGATCGTCACACCACCTTCGCCGCGGTCTACCTCGACGGCGATTCCCTCCGTCAGGCGTCCAGTGAGTGACGATCTTTGCCCATTTCTCCGATGAGCGATTAAAACAAGTAAATGAATGCTCACGTATATGGCTACGCTGTACATCAAATATTACTAGCAATCTTTGATTACTTTCTGCGATCGGAACAACATTACTGTAATCACGATAGTGGCTACACCAACATAAGCGAATTTATTAGAAAATACGCCGGAATCTCGCTTGTAATGTATACCAAGTTTTTCTTTCTTCCTCGTTTTTCTCGTTTTGCTCTTCCAGTCGTATCGCAGATCGCTGCCTAGTGTAGCCTCAGCACCACCTTTTGGGGTGCGTTCAGGTAATGGGCGGCTCGCCGCCTCAAAGAACGCCCCTACACTGGGGCCCCGTAAAGGGCCATGCATGTACCGCACGACCCCCGCGTAGAGCCTGCAGCAGGAAGCGTTTTGATCCCCCAGGTGGGGCAGGAGCTGCCTGAGGTGCGCCACGAAATTCCACCGGCTGTCAAGGATGAGTCCTAGGTACTTCAACGTCGACCCCCTCCTACGACGAAATTCACCCCCTTGGCTACAACTCTCAGCCTGCTCGCTACGTTGCTGCGTATCGCAATGTTACGTGGCGCAGTCACAGCAACAGTATGATTACGCTGCCTACCCTCACTGCTCTTCTGCTGCATTCATTTTAATATAATATTCAATTGAATTGTACTATGTAATGTGATGGCTCGAAACACAGGTTTGAATAAGCCTTAGATCGGACAGGTTGCTACAAAATTTTTGAATTCCTCATTAAATTACTAAAAACTGTTTTATAAAGGGTGTAACAGACATGAGATGTCTGAGCGCGCTGGAATATAATTATTAGGATATCTTCGCATAATTTTGAAGTTGCTTTTTGTTCATATATCTAGAACCAAGCACAGGATTTTTATTTCGCTTTCTGTCTCGGATGCATTAGTTTTGCTCCCATCAGGCACGCCTTGTTACAGATGTAAGAGGGAAGGGGAGTGATCACAGTTCAGACTAAGATTCCTAGCCCTAGTATTCCCGACTTTACTTAAATTCCTAGACAATAAACTTGACAACTGTCTGTTGCCGTCCGGTCGAGGGTTCAAATCTGCTCCCCAAGACCTCATGCTTTCAAAGTGATAGCGTATTCACAGAGTCCACGTGGCATTTTGTACTGCCGGGGCTGCGAGATTGTTCGAAAGAGATACCGCGGCCCCGGAACATAAAGGGCGAGCGAGGAAAATGGATGGGTTTTAGTCAGTAAAAGTCTGACACTCCCTCCCGCTTCGCACAGAGCGCGAAGAGTCATTCGATGATTT
Organism: Xestia c-nigrum; assembly: GCA_916618015.1. Taxonomy (NCBI): domain Eukaryota; kingdom Metazoa; phylum Arthropoda; class Insecta; order Lepidoptera; family Noctuidae; genus Xestia; species Xestia c-nigrum. Next base: position 25,611,708 of record OU745254.1, on the reverse strand, counting down.
CCCATTCGAAAAAAAGGTGGCATTTTGTAATGATTGAACGCCGTATCTCTCGAACTCTTTTTGTAAACATAAGCCTTATGTTTACAGAAAGAGTTTCCTCCGTCTCTATTTCCGTGCTACATAACATACTTTTCCGTGCTACACAACTAAAAATAATAATATCATTTTATTGTGATATTATTTTTAGTTTTTTCCCGGCATTTGTGACAAAGTGCCAAGAAACGTTGAAAATATAAACAACATAGATCGTAGAAGAAGTATGATCTTAAGACATTGAGTTAGGTCAGGCAAGGTTGAAATATAACCATGGAGTTTCTTTCTTCTTCATAAGAATCGATTTATTAGAAGCGTGCGTCTGTATTCTGTACACTTGTAGTATGTTTCTGTATCTAGTTATTGTTTTGAACAGCTTGCGGCTACACACATGTAAGTTGTGTGTCTATAAAAACATGTCTATAAAGATTTGGGCTTAAAAATCCCAGATTCGCAAACCAGTATTATACATGGACGGACTGCCTATCTGACTTCTTCCACCACCCAGTTACTATACTGAGTTGGTACTGAGTAATACGACACCCCATGGTAAAACTGATTGTTAGACTTCGTGGGGCACTGACTTCTTGCAACGACTGTCAAAATAGTAGTTTATGCGACTGTGCATAATGAAGGGCATTACAACACGAGTGTGGGTTTAAGAAACGAGCCGAAGACGAGTTTCTTAATAGCATCACACGAGTGTTGTAATGCCTAATTATGTATAGTTGCATACACTACTTTATCTACCCAAATATCATAAGGGCTCTATGATGGGTTCAGGAACCATAGGGAAATGACCTGCATTGTTACTTGGCCCTTGATTTTTGTGCCAACAGGTTATTAGTTGCATTCGTCGCTGCATTTACGATATCTGGCGGAGTATTCATGTCAATTTCTGAGTCACTATCACTCATTTTCGACAGTAATAAAGAACTTATCAGAAAATTTGTCTACTCGTAACTGGATTACTGGAAATAAAAAGCTAACGAACAAATGACAGCTCGAAATGGCGGCGTTTCGGATATCTGTTTAAATCATAGGCAAACGAACAAAGTCACTATTCTTGTGTCACTCGAGATCAAAATGTCGTGCGATTCATTTATTTATTTATTTATTTATTTACACTAAACATACAAATACCATTACAGGCTTGACCCAATGCGATATTGTAGCACATTTCAAATTCTGATAGTTTATCCGTGTATTTAATTATAGCAAATTCGAAATGTAGCTATTCTTGTAAATTCACCCAAAGCACAACAGAATATATCTAACTCCTCAGCAATGTGGTTGAGAGTGCGGATCGCACTGGTGAGCGGCGCCTCACGCAGCAAGTTTGTTCGCGCGCGCGGTTCCACCAACAACCGTGGCTGACGACGACGACCTACATACCCGTCTGGCACGGCTAGCTCCACCCTTCGCAATATATCCGCATTGTGTATCTTCCCTCTAATTACCTTGAAGATATAAGTCACTAGTGTGAGTTGCCTCCTGACCCTTAGTTCATTATATCCGACCATTCCCAAGACAAATAGAGTTGGATACATCAATGGATAAAATGGATATACCCCATATTCCCTCATATATTTGTATCTAATAAATTTATTTTGTACTCGCTCCAACATGAGACTATATTTAGTTTCATGTGGAGCCCAGATAACTGCATTACATTCTAGTTGGCTTCTTACTAAAGCATTATATAATGATGTTACAGCTTTAATATTTGTGAAGCCTTTAACCATTCTAAGCACAAAGCCTAGGTTTCTATATGCTTTTTTGCATACCTTAACTATATGATCACGAAATGTTAGTCCAGTGGTGAATAGAACTCCCAAGTCCTTCACTTCAGTGGTCCTATCCATCGGCACCCCGTCCACCGTATAAGCAAATGTGATGGGTGTGTGAGCACGCGAGAAACTTATGGTCACACACTTAGATGTGTTAAATTGCAGGAGATTACTCTTGCTCCAAGCTACTACTCTGTCTATATCTCTCTGCAGTCTTTCACAATCATTCTTGTTTGTGATGGGGAGATAAAGCTTGAGGTCGTCGGCAAACAGTAAACACTTAGCATCTTGCACAACGTTTGGTAGGTCATTAATCATTAAGAGAAATTCCAGAGGCCCTAAATTCGTTCCCTGACTCACCCCAGATCTAGTATAGTATGTGTTCGACTGATATCCTGCATAGTCAACATACTGTTGCCTGTTACTCATATAGCTAGCAAAAAACGTAAGTAAATGCGGGGTGAAACCGACACCTGCTAACTTTTTCAGTAACACGTCATTATCGACTAAATCGAACGCTTTTTTTAAGTCGAAATATGCAGCATCGGCTTGTCTCCCACTATCTACTATCGGCAATACATCCGCCATGTAGCCGAGTAAGTTACTGGTAGTATTCCTAGTCGGCCTAAATCCATGCTGCGCGTCTGTGAGTTGCGAGCTAACTTGCTGGAAAACGCTCCTATGAATAGCAGATTCTAGTACTTTAGCCATTGTTGACAATACTGCAACCGGTCTGTATTCTTCCACTTTAGTTCCCGAACCTCCCTTCGGTACCGGTATGACCCGGGTAGTCTTCCACATCTCGGGAAACACAGCTGATTTAAGGCAAAGATTGTAGATGTGCAATAACGGTCTCGCTAATCCCATTCGACAGTCCCTAAAAATGTACGGCGGAATACCATCAGGCCTTATTGATTTTTTCGGCTTAAGTTTCTGCAGGGCGCGTACCACGTCATGCAACTCCAACGTGTCAAGGTGAACCCTCCCGGCTCCGTTCTTACTGCCCGCTTCGACTATCGCCGCGTCCACATCCAATCTAGGTTTATCTACATTGTACACTGAGTAAAAATATTCAGCAAATTCTTGAACTGTTTGTTCACATGTCAAGGCTTGTCCGTTCTTTAAAATGTTTTGACTGCTAGTGTTACCCCTTTTAGAATTAACATAAGCCCAAAAAGATTTAGGGTCACTCGACATTTGGTTTTGCATACGTTGGCGATATTGTTCCTGTGCTACTAAAATCTTTCCTTTTACTAGGGTCCTACACTGAGCAAACATTTCGTAATCATTCCCCAAACCACTACTTTTATATTTTTTATGAAGAGCAGCTTTGAGTTTTATGTCGCGAATTATCTCACCCGTATACCACTCGGGGTAAATGTACCTTGAGTGTACACGACTTCGCTTTTTCCTGGGAACACAGTCATCTATAATTGAATAAATTGTGTCATAAAAATACTTTAAACTCATGTCTAAATCTAAGTTATATAAAGGAGTCCAGTCAATGGATGCGATCCTTGAATATAATAGTATAAAATCGGCTTTATAAAAATTCCAACTGACATATTGTGTGCGCACTTCCGATGTCGATGTGCTCTTTGGCTCTAAGGAGGTATTTGCACGTAAGCCCGGGCTGACGGACACCTCAAGCGGCGGGTGATAACCGTCCACCGGCACGAGCGGTGCCGACGCCGTGCGTACACTCACACACTCCCCTTCCTCAAATGTACTCAACACTAAGTCCAGACATCGATAATTGCAATTAGTAACTCTGTTACTTAGGGTGAACCCACAATATGTCTTAAGATACTCATAACCCTTTACACCCGATGGATTTTTATTCCGAAAACGTCTATGTCATGGTTTTTATAGCATCCGGTACAGCCTTAGAAGCTAAGAAAAAATATTGAAAAAAATCTCAGGTTTATAGTTAACCCAGGAGTTAACCCTCACGATCGTGAGTTTTAGGTATAATTTGACTACTCACGATCGTGAGGGTAATTTAAATAGAACGTTTATCTTGATAGTTGGATGGAAAATGAAACTAATATATAAATGTTTGGGAGCTTATTACTTTATTCAGTCATTCTAGAATCAGTCCACATTATTAAACTTACTATCTAATCCTTAATTCTTAAAAAAACAGCTTTGGTAACAAAAGTCATAATAACAGATTTGTTATCCTTCCATTTAACAATAACTGTCGGTTTGCACGCCATACTCTTGTCTTTCACCTCTAGTCATCCTAGCATCAGTTTTAAATTTAATTGCAGCACGATCAGGGATTCTATTCATCATAATAGTTCCAGTACTATGAAGATTTCTTTTGTGCATCTCTTCGATCAATGCGACAGTAGTAAAAAACCTATCATGGTAGATACAGCTTCCAGGTGGGACACTCTTACTCAAGTGGAGAACCACAGAAGGCCCCAGCCCGAGTGGAGAGTCTCCAAACATGGTTTTAGCCCCCTGATAAATGTCAAAGTCAAGCATCAAGCCTTCACTAGTGGTCAGTACAAAGTTTTTAAGTCCAACAGGGCGTGGCTTGTTTCTCACTACTTGACGCAGACTGCACCTACCAGTGAATGGCACCATTTGTTCATCTATCGAGTAAAACCCGGGGACTCTTTCAAGTTTGTTACAAGTAGCTCTTACTTTATTTATCATCGGCTGTACTTTCCACAATGGATTGGTTCTTTCACTTGGCGGAGCTTCGTCTGAATCTACGACATGCAGGGCATTGCGGATAGTTAAAAATTGGTCACGAGCCATTTGCTTCGTAATAACCTCTAATCTTAATCCTGTTCTGTTTCTATGCCAGAGAATATTTCCTCGAAATTGAGATCTTCCAGGACATTAGATTGAAAATTGTCATCATCTTCATCAAAATCCTCAATTTCGGAATGGTTTCCATCACCCAAGATTTGCAAAACTTGATCGTCATTCAAGTCTCGTCCTAAAAACAAGAAAATACACACATTTTTAAATTTTATTCAAGCACAATCAATAAATAACGGTCTCCAAGTTTTGAATTATTTCTTGCACGTGCAACCGAAGCCACACGATCGTAGCAGTCAAATTTTACGACGAAATTGTAACCAAATTACAATGAAATGAATCAAACTAAAATAACTTAATTAATAAGTGTTTATTTAACTTTGAATTTACTTAAAAACATAATGCATTACTAAACAAATAGTACGCGTAACAAGTACTTACCCGTGACGCTGCGGAGGTCAAAAAACGCCGCCATCTCCCACTAAGGCTCGCAGGACACTGGCCGCCCGCACGGACCTCGCGATTTTGTTAGCGCGTGCGAGACACCCTCACGATAGATCGATGCCGGTTGCGTTCGCAAAAAGTAAACGGTTTGGCGCCAGAATTTTTTAAAAGTTAAACGCACGCTCGTTTCATCCCGGGTGTAAAGGGATAATATGAATTAATGCTTGTAGAACACGAATATAAATTAAAATCTCCTATCACTACCACTTCACGATAGTTATTACAATATTGTTCAATGATTCTAAATAACAACTCATATTCATTATCACTACTATTCGGTGGGATATAAACAACACAGATAAAAAACAAAAACCTATTACGTAAATAAACAGTGGCACCTACTAGTTCAAAAACATGGTCATCAATGTTTACACCGCTTGGCACAGGTACTCGCCGCAGCTCGATTCGCGGTGTGGCCACGAGACACGCGCCGCCTTGTTTTCGCCCATCCGCTCGATCACATCGCATTATATTGAACCCAGGAGGGATTAATTCCGTATCACAAATTGATTCGTTTAGGCCAGTTTCCGTGATAGCAAGTACATCTGAGTTATGACTTGATATTCCTAGGTAAAACTCCTCTAATTTAGTTCGCAGACATCTAACATTCTGATAATATTTATTTCAAGAGTAGATTTAATCCGAGGGTTTGGGTTTTTGGTATGGTCTACGAAACCAAATCCATTCACAGAATTCTACATTTATTGGCCACTTCTCAGGTTGACATAACATGTCATATTTACTCTCCGGTACACCAATCATAAAAGATGCATAATCCCGTTCCGTTTTTTGTTTAATTCGTTCTACTTTAACAGGTGTTTTCAGCCCACATATGTTTCTTACGTATATCTCTAAATTTTCTTCTTTAGTCTCCTTCTGTAGCCGCCAGACATGTAAATATTTATTTTTTTCTGTTCCTTGAATTTCATTTATGGTAGTACTTCCTCCTCTTTTCACGTTTTTATTAGTATATCGGTTTTTCTTCTTATTTACGACTGTCCAGTTTTCCTCTCTATTCAGACTTTTCTTCTCTTCCTCAGCTACCAGCTCTAAACTAGTACTCATTTCACTCACTTCGTTTATTGAAAGTGATGCTTTGTCCTCCGACACTGAACTTGTGGATTTCGTGGCCGCACATTCTTTGTTTTGTACAATATTGATGGATTTGCCAGTTACCCTCTTTTGATTTTTGTTAATTATATCGACAAATGTTTTAGATGATGGTATTATTTGGCTCTTAGGCTCCATAGATACTCCTGTACTATCCATCAGCTTTGGATTTTCCATAGTAGGAGGGGCTCGAGCGGCTTGTAGGAGTTCGTTTGATTTTAATAATTCTTCGATTTTTTCTTCTAACATATCAACTTTGTTTGCCTTTTCTTGCACTACCTCCATAATTTTTCTCAAATTTTGCAGTTCTGTCTCTGTCTTGATAAATCTTTCTTGAAGCAATGTATACTGCTTAATTTGTTCATCCAGTCGTCCTATTATTTCCGATTGAAACTCCCGTAGTACTTCACATGGTTCATGTTCCATGGTATCTTGTTTAGTTTCTGAATCATTCGGGTTGCGACGACTACCGCGTTTAGTGTTTACGTAGCAGTCACTCGCACCATCCGTAAAAGTTTTATCCATAGTCGTAATGCTTCCCCGAACTGGCGTATCGGAATTTCCTCGTTTTGGAATAGTGCTTACACATAATGGACACACCCATTTTTTCTTGTATTCCTCTGTGAACGCCTCATACTTCTCCTTTGTCACAGCCAGACATATGAGATGGTAACGCTTCTTACACTTTCCTTGAGAACATTCCATAATATATTCCTTGTCAGTAATATCGCCATCGCAACCATTACATTTCGTACCCATCTAGTGAGCCAAAATTTACACACAACAGTATACACGTCCGAACGCTGTCGCTGCGCGTAGTTTGAATTAAAATCATACTGAATTGGGGTTTTGTTTTTTTTTTATCGATATCTGATTTAATGTAGGTGGTACTAGAATAGCACACTTCCTTGAATTTGACACCTGTTCCAAATTTAAAACTCATAACCTAACTGTTTTCAGTTGCGTTATGAGTTCATTACAGTTCCGTTTATTTCTGCAGGTTGGTAATGCTGGTCATTGCCTATGGTTTTTGAACGCATTAGAGAGGGTTTATGATATTTGGGTAGATAAATACTTTTATAAAACTTACATAATATATCAACTAGGTATTACATGTATTACAGACATTACAAGTTTTGAGATGATGACTTCGTCCCCCTTATACACTAGTAACAGCAGAGATACGGCAGCCCCCGCACAGTTTGGAAAAGGTTAGTCAGAAGCTCATGAAAAAGTCTCCACCTGCATTAATCGTTTTGGAGCAAGTGGCAAAGCAGATGGAAAATGGTGGGCCAAAATATAATAAGTTAAAATATTATGGTGTAAAAAATTTGTGAAATGAAAAATCAGCTCAATTGTCAATCTGGAAGAAGGGGAAAAATGTGAACGAAAGTTTTATAACACTACCGATCGAATTATTCGATAACAGAATTATAAAAAGAAAAACTTTGCACAGGGTAATTGACTCAAAGTATTTAAACGCACTTTTATTACTTGTTTACAATATAGTGCATTTAATTAATAAACGGTATCCGATGGAATCTAAGTTAGGGAAAGGTGACATTAGCGGTGCAGACAGAATTCTCTGCAGTAGCGATGTGGTGGCACCGTGTTCTCCAGAAACACTCGCAGACCAAACACCCTGCCCCTGCGGATAGCTTTTTTCTTTTCCCGACCCTCTTGATTCGGATATATTCACTCCGTCACCATTACATACCATTTTCATGTCGTTACATCCAGGCCCAAGAATGTATGTAATCGTTTCCGTCTCCTTAACTGCATTGCTGCCGTCATTGTTCCTTTCTTCCGCGGCCCTAATTTCGTCAATAAGACATGTGACATCTACCAATCCGCACTGGGCCCGCGTGGTGGATGGCCCATTCCGTCTAAGGCGGTTCACCCACTGAAGATGCTTCCTGCCGTGGTGCGTGGAGCGACGGATTTTACCATTGTAAGCAAGTATGCATACAATGGTAAAATCTGCCATCCCGCGCTACGCGACGGGTCGCGTTGCCTGTGGGTGGAGCGCCTAACAGAGAGGAGGTCTAATAGGCTGATGATGATGATTTCTTGAGGCAGGTAACAGTGGCGGCAGTGCGCGGATACTCACGTGACGAGCGCGACGTAGGTGTCATACCGGTCCACGGCCGCCAAGCCCGTGGCCGCGCCGCCCCCCCGCAGCGCGCCGGCACGCGCCTCCCCCTGCAGCGCCTCCACCACCCTGCGGAGCTCGACATGTTACTGCGTGTACGCACAGCTGTCAACCACACGCATATGTCGGGTCAGCATTAAGATGAAAGCGCCAGGTTAGGCCCTCAATTTTTTTTTGTTTGGGATTTTAATCCCAGTTAATCCTGATAAGTCATTTAATGGAATTAAATGAGCTTATGAGGGTTGTATTGATGATTTAAATTATTATAATTCAGCAACTACATACATGTTATGATCACGAATCATATTTTGTACAGCATAACTTAGCCTAGCACTGACTTGCAAATTGCAAAAAACGTAAAAAAAAGGAATTTCGCTGGCTACCCTGGCGCTTCCCACTTATGTTCTGCTCGAAGCGGGACAGATAAAATGCAGACTCAATTTCGGACACCATTCTCTGACAATGCATGACGCCTACTATGGGTATTTCACGAATTGGCGAGAAGCACTACATCATTGTGAGAAGTGAAGGGAATGGGGAGGTCTTTGCTTCACCACAAACAATATTTAAAAAAAAAAAATTGGAGAAGAACGTGCAAGAAACTCCGTGAATACTCTTTTAACTCAAAATGATACACACTCTTGGTGTGAACCAGTAGCTGTCGGATGTACGGAGCCGGCCCGTACCGTATTGACGTACACTATTGCATTCACAAGCTCAGCATTTTCTTGCATCTTTTTCCCCACCCACTTCCTTCTCACTTACAAACGCAACACACTGACTTAAGAGGTACAATCGCGCCTTTAAGTGATGCTAATTAATGCGGATGCTTGCGACCGGATTTGTCGCTCCACCAAATGACGCCTTTATTGAGAGAATGATATAGAGATACTCGAAAACGTTAGTTTGTGCAAGTGTAATTTCGATTGTAGCCATACCGGCGCTGCGCGTCATCTGGAGAGTCTGGCGGCGGGGTGAGCGCGGCAGCTAGTGCGCGCGCGGCGGGTGCGCCGGCGTCCGCCACCAGCATGCGCCACGCGCCGGCCGCACGCGCCTGCGCCTCCGACTGTCGCACTAGCGCCGCGCCCTTCCAAACAGCCGACAGCTCTGTAACATGTTTTTACTGTGTTGAATGCTACGAGTGTTATAATTGTCAATGATATCACGACTACCGACGAAACTGTTACGAGTGTCGACGAGAGTGCTACGAGCGTCGGAAAAAGAGGTTGGACTCCCGAGTATCAGGATGTCACTAAACACATATTTTGCTTGATAATCCGGGAATGCTGAACATTCCTGGACTTCATCGTGGCGTGTTTGTGAATGAAGGGCGAGCAAGATAAAATACAATTTGGGCCTGCTCGATGTGCAATAACCAACCAGGACTCGTTAATCCTCTTGTTCTTGTTGACTTCAATCATTTTGTGAGTAAAATTACATTAGGTACCCATAACTAATTTTTCGTAGGTAATAACTGAATAGTTAAGTACTGTATTATTATTTAAAAATAGCAGTCAAATCCCTGTACCAGTATTATTTTCTGTCGTAAATTTAAGGAACGTTATAAGAAAGGTACCTACATCATTTAACAAAATATCTTATTAATTCAGTTTCAATAATATCGTCACGTCTCATTCAAAATCGTATTAAAATTATTTCCTTTGTTTTTTCCACGACCATTCTGCAGTCTTCTGTAGTCACTTCTGCACACGCAGTTTGTAGCAGAGTCGATATTTTAGCAGCACTGAAGGGTGGTAGGTACCTACATACATAATTACTGCATTCGAATCTACTTAACAGCTTTCGATTTTTAGGGTTACGTCCCTAGTATTTAAAAAGAAAAAGGGTTCACTGACGTAACATTGTAGCGACGCGGCGACGTTCAGTTCTTTTTAAAACAGAAATTGTTAATTACGTATTGTTTAAAATGGTTAATCAAGTCATTATTAGCATAAATAAATGTAATCGTAATCTAACTTTGAAAAAATAAATAATATTTTATGCCCGCCTTTACAAGATTACATTGATGGATGAAGTTGTCAAATGTAATCTATTATCTTGGCCCTACAGTAAGTGGTAGTGAAGATCAGAACGTACCGGCGCTGGTGTTGGGCAGCAGGCTGGCGAGGTAGTCGGCCAGCAAGGGTGCCGCTGCCACCGAGCCTGCCGCGTACGAGCCGGCGCCCCCCGCCCCTGCCCCCGTCCCCGCCGCCGCCACCGCCGCCAGGCCGTCCGACACCACGTACCCGTCTCTGGAATATAATTAATGTCCTTCAATTATTGATTATTCTAGTCACGCAAAATGCCAAATCTGTTTTTAAACATTTAGAGCTCGTCCATTTCTGGGTGAAGGCCTCCTCTCTCCGTTGCCCATCTAGTTATATTATCTTGGGCCGTTCGATATTTTCTAGCCATAGTTGCAAAGGTTGCGGTGTCTGTTTCTGATTTGTGAATACCAATGAAGGACGAGCAAGCTCTACCTGCTGTGTGTGGTCCTTGTGATGTGATTTAGTCAATTCAACCAGTCGCGTACACGCTGCAGTGCCTGTAGTGCTGCATAAGGTCAGTTTCGAAGGCCCACTCCTGATTTGAAGTCTTCCACCAGGACCAGATAGATTAGATTATGATACGCACTTGGCCCGCTGTATGGCGGGAGTGAGGAGTTGCTGCCACGGCAGCGTGCCGAGCCGCGCGTGCAGCGTGGCGAGCGCGGCCACGAGGCGCGGCGCCCGCTCCCCGCCACCCGCGCCCTCCGCGCCCCCCCACTCGTAGAGCACGGGGGGTGACGTCCTAGCGTTGCGATACTCCCAGTACAGCAGCGCACCACTCCTGCAACCATAACGTTTTGGTAGGGTGTTCGTTTTTAAGGTTTTGGGACATTGCAGCATGAAATAAATGATGATCTTGTTGTTAAAAGTATGTGAAGACCCAAACAAAAAGTCGGGAGATGGCAAATAAAATAAGGTAAGATAATAAGCTTGAGAGAATACTTACGCGTCGAACGAGGTGCGGTGCGGCGCGAGCACGGCCAGGCACAGCGCGGCGGCGACAGCGGCGTCGAGCGCGCGTCCCCCTGCTTTGAGCGCGTCCGTGCCGGCGCGCGAGCACGCCGCCGCCGACGACGACACGCTGCCGTGCGGCACCAGCTGCGACACACCGCACACACATGAACTTGCCGCATTCACGTGCGAACACACGGTGCAATTCACGCTGCTCGTCGCAGCCCAGATCAGAGCAAGAACTGTTCGCATCTCACAGGTCCACGTTAAAGATACATACTACGTCATATGTCTGGGTCATTCTACATCTTCGCGGTCCCTTTGTCGGAAAAACGGAGAGCAAAGCGCGAACGCGGCGTGAAGCCGCATAGTGTAGGTACATTGTAATGTTTGTGTTTTTGTACTTACGTTTTTAACTATTGTAATCCAAAACATTATCACTTGTTCTTTCCGAATAACTTCATAGCTTTTTATGCGGAGGCTTAGCATGCCTTTTCCGCCTTTTAATTAGTATTATTTAAAGCATTTCTGTACATTTTGGTGTTTCCAAATCTTTGTTTACTTTTGTGATGTCAGATAATGACAATGACAAGCCTAGTTTTCTTTTTAATTTATTCCTGTAACTAGTAATAATAATAATAATAATAATAATAACGTTTATTTCGGGCTACGCCCATAGTGTTAGTAACAATGGCCTTAAAAACTAGTGTTAGTAGACATACATACACACACAAAACGGTTTAATTATATACAGTGGAGTTTCATCCAATGTCGCAGCATTGGAGACTCCCATCTATCTGCAAAAACACTCAAAATACTGTTGGTACTGCCACGGAGACGAGCGAGCAGCGAAGCGCTTCTCTTACGCATTATGGCCGCAAAACCATCAATATGCCGTTCCGCAAACATTGCTGACGCGCTACATCGCCATGGCAGCCTCAACAGTATCCTGAGTGCGTTATTGTACTGGACCCGAAGATCGCTGTATGCACGCAAACTATAACTAGTCCACAGGCTGCACGTGTAAAATGACGAACAGAAAGCCTTAAAAAGAGTAATTTTGACCGCCTCTGTACACCGAGCAAACCTGCGAGCCAGCATGTTGCAGCGCACTGACAGCGATCTACGTTCCCTGTCAATGTCTTTATTATCCCTCAAGTCGTCGGTAACCCAGTGACCCAAGTATTTAAAACTGGTCACTCTATTTAAGGGCGCTCCGCCGAGCAACACCTCGGGTATAGTTGGGTAACCTATAGCACCTGCTTTAAACACCATTATTTCGCTCTTTTTGGCGTTATACTTGAGTCCTTGAGCTACCGCGTAAGCTTCACAAATTGATACCAGCCGCCTCAAGGCACCTATCGATGGGCTCAGCAACACCATATCGTCGGCATAACTAATGTTATTAACACACACCCCATCAATGTGACAACCGATATTAGTGTTGCTGAGCTCACCGATCAGCTGATCCATGTATAGATTGAAAATACGAGGTGAGCTCAACCCCCCCTGCCTCACTCCGCACTCCAACCGATACACATCAGAGAACGACCCCTCCCACTTCACACTGTTTTGTTGGTTATTATACCAATACTTAAACAAATTAATTATGTTACTATAGTGTATTCACGGAGACGAGTTAGTAGAGCGCTATCTCACTCTCACAATTTTTTAACTGCAATTGGTCAGTGATAAATGCTAAGGCGGTGTACACAGTACGAGTACTTTTTAGTCTACTCATACTTCCCGTATTGTGCAGACGTGCTCTTACTTGTGACTGTGCGCTCAACTTGTGAACCGGCTGGTGTATTGAATTTTATGATTGATTGCTTTGATTGATTTAATGGCGGATATCGAACAACCTGCTGAGAAAAGAAAACGGCGGGCTTTTTTGTCTACCGAGAAGACTATGATTTTAAATATGTACCACGCAATGAGAAATGCAGACTCTTCGGCCTCCAAGGGTGACATTCTGAAAGCTGTTGCATCTTCCTTAGGTGTTCACTGGGCTTCTGTTCATAGAATTGTAAAAGAGAAGAATGATAGTGGTGAGCTAAAATCTCCGAAGAAATTGAAGCAACGTTTGTCAATTGTTGATACGATTGATAACTTTACAAAATGTGCCATCAGAAATATAGTCCACAATTTCTTCGCGCAGAATGAAATACCTACTCTAGATAAGATTTTAAAGAAAATCAGTAGATAATGATGGCACTTTGGGCATTATAAAGAGAACGACGCTACATAAAATATTGAAAAAAATTGGTTTTAAATTCTGTAAGAGAAGCAGAAATAGCTTATTGCTGGATCGCGATGACATATTTTTTTGGAGAAGAAATTATCTGCGAGCTATCAAAAATGCACGAAATAATCATCAAAAAATCTACTATTTAGATGAAACTTGGGTGAATGAAGGTCACACTACCTCAAAAGCTTGGGTCGATACCACAGTGAAAAGCAGGCGAGACGCTTTTATTAATGGACTAACGACTGGCTTGAAAACACCTTCAGGTGTGTATTTTTATTTATATAATGGTCAATGATAATTTTTAAGCGGCGCAGGTGTGCTAATGACCCGTTTATTGTTCTTTTGTCATAAATGAGCATTATCATAATAAAATACTTTTTCCCAATTTTTGTATAGTAAACTGGCCCAGGTGCGCTACATGCATTGTTATTATTATCATTAAGTTATAGTTATATTCTCATTGTTGAAACACGTGTTTTATTACATGTTTTATATTCTCGTTACAGGAAAAGGCAAAAGACTAATTATTACTCATATCGGGAGTGAGGATGGATTCGTCGAAGGTGGTCTAAATATGTTTGAGTCGAAGAAACAAGGCGATTATCACAAGGAAATGAATGCAGAAGAATTTGAAAATTGGTTTAGAGAAGTTTTAAATAAGCTAGATGATAATTCTGTGATAGTCATGGATAACGCTTCCTATCACTCTAGGAAAATGGAGCGAATCCCAACGGCCCAATCTAAAAAACAGGATATATTTAATTGGTAAAATATTAGCTGTAACGCTGAAATGTTGAAACGTGAATTATTAAACATTGTTAAAAACCATAGACAGCGATACGACGCGCGACGCTTGTATTATAGACGAAATGGCAAAATCACAAAAAAAAACTGTACTGAGACTGCCGCCGTATCATTGCGAATTAAATCCAATTGAGCTAGTGTGGGCTCAAGTTAAAGGAAATGTAGCTTCACACATGAAAACACACAAAATGGCAGAATTAAAAATTGTATTGAATGAATCAATTCAAAATATTGACGCAGAGAAATGGAAAAAATGTATAAAGCATGTCATAGAAATTGTTGAGCCCAAAATGGATGCCATGGATAGAAATGTGGAGGCAATGACTGAAAGATTAATAATAAATGTAGGAAACGACAGTAGTGATAGTACGGAGAGTGATGGTGATGATGATATGTTATGAAAATGTTTAGGTAGATATTACAATTTAATAAAGAAAATATAATCATTAACTCTCGATTTTATTTCTTTTGCTTCATATCCATCAGTTAAATAAAAAGTAGGTAACAATAAACAAATTATATCACAATGTCTCTCAATTAATACGACAGACGAAGCCGCAGGAATAAACTAAGCGTACTTTTAAGAAGCGCAGTGTGAACGCACATTTACATTTCTAAGGTATTGTTAACGCCCACTGACCCTAAAAAAGTATTTTTTGTCTTTGTCATTTGTATGATAATGTGCGATAGAGAAGGCGCTATACTAACTCGTCTCCGTGAATACACTATAGGCAAGGTAGTTTCTTGTTGTAGCTTACGCCACAGAGCTTTATAATTAACGAGATCAAATGCCTTTGACAAATCCAGAAAACAGGCAAACACAGGCGTTTTTCTGTCAGTATAGTACTGTACAGTCTGCTTGAGGCATAAAATAGCACTCTCCGTGGAGAGTCCAGGCCGAAAGCCAAACTGACTGTCTTTTAATATAATATGCTTCGATAACTGTTTGTCAAGCAGACTGTCCAGCACCTTGGCTATGACAGTCGCCAATGATATAGGCCTGTAGTTGGAAATGTCAGAGGCATCCCCGGTTTTATTTTTAACGATAGGCACTACAGTCGTGTATATAAGGTCGTCAGGTAAATAACAGTGACTCACACAAAGGTTGAAAAACATGGCCAACACTCGCGGCAGGTGTGCGCCGGCATGTTTCAGGTGCTCGATGCTAAGACCGTCGTGGCCGGGCGACTTACCTCTTTTCATTCCATAAATCACTGTCGCAACTTCCTTTGCAGTGAAGTGAACGGTAACGTCGCCCGAAACAGCCTCAGAATCGATCATCTGAGTCTGATCTCTAAGTATCAGTGGATCAATCTTAAAATGGACGTAGTTACACGATAAGGATCCAATCCACAAAACTACCAAAATTGAGTTAACTATACCAAAGAGACCGTAAAGGTCGATATTTTCGGTCAGCAAAAAGATCCCAGTGAAATACGAACACATGACATTGTCATAAACACGAGGTACCAGTCCACATGTATGGCGGGCGTTTATTATGAATCTACTGAAAAAATCCAATCCTCATGGATCATTAGTGAGAAACAATATTTATTGGTAATAGTATTAAATAAGTAATCTTAAAAGAGATCCAATTCACTTGGGTCCTTTCTGATAATTATTGTTACTTCAAAAACCGATACATTTTAAATCACGTAAACGATCCAAAACACTTGAAGCCTTACTGTTGAATATTGTTAATTACTTATTAAACAGTATTTAAAACCTAAAAAAGAATCCAAAGCACACGAGTCACTTCTGAAATAGTTATTTTTGTTTTATTACATTTAATTTAAACAACTGAAGGAATCCAAAGCACCCGAATCATCTAAAACAGAAAAAGATTCACATTTTTTTAAATAATTCTTACAATAACTGGCAACATTAATTGTATACAAATATATATACAACATTATTTTTTGTTTATACTAAACCCGAAAAGGGGTCATTGTACTCATCATTTTGAACAACTTTTTCTATGGGACGAACCGTGAAATGGCGAAATAAAAATCAGCTGTTCCCTACATTTTGACGAGTTATGCGAACATAAATGTAGGGAACAGCTGATTTTTTTTTCGCGATTTCAGGGTTCGTCCCATAGAAAAAGTTGTTCAAAATGATGAGTACAATGACCCCTTTTCGGGTTTAGTGTAAACAAAAAATACCCCTGTATATAAATATTATTATTATTATTTCTTTTATTAAATTTTTCCAACAATTTTTTTACATTTTTATTAACATAAAAAATATATAAAAAACATTTAAAAATATACAAAATTGTAGCCCACCGGTATCGGGAACAGGGTCCAAGCTACCGGGCGGTCAGGGCTCCAGAGAGAGGAACCTCCTAACAATACGGGCCGTGTCCAGGAGTACCGCTTTCTGAATCAAGCCCTTGATCCAGCTGCCTAACGAGAGCCTCCTCAGGTGTTAGTCGAGGCTCTTGGCAATTAAGTCATGCGCTGACACGACTATCGGCACAATGATTGCTGAGTCCACACAACCTCGCGAGCCAAGTCAAGATACTTGATTTGTTTATCTTTCTCGGCTTTCACGAGGTTCTCATCATGCGGGACCGTTATGTCAACAATCATTGCGCGCCGCTCTGATCAATCCATCACCACTATATCAGGTCTATTAGCTATAACAGTCCTGTCAGTGATGATGGATTGATCCCAGTACAGTGTGATACTGCCATTAACGAGAACTGGGTCGGGCACATACCTATAGTAGGGCACTTCCGATTCCACAAGATTGTATTTTAGAGCAAGTTGCTGATGGATAATCCTGGCTACAAGGTTGTGTCTATGCAAGTACTCTCCGTTAGCTAGACGAGAACATACGGAGATAATGTGACGGATTGATTCGCCTGGACGGTGGCATGCCCGACATATGTCAACCGTACCGTCCTTCACAATAAATCTCCGGTAGTTATTCGTCATCATTACTTCATCCCTAATTGCACAGACAAAACCTTCGGTTTCTCCGAAGAGGTCCCCGGAACGTAACCAGGACACGGACGCTAGAAAATCTACATGGGGCCCATGAAGAGCCCGGTAAAGGCGCCCGTGAAGCTCCTTGCCCTGCCATTCTTGCCTGCGGTCATCAGTAGTAAGTATTATAGGTTTGCGCCAGTTCTCTTTAGCCAAGGAGAGCGGGGTGAGGCCCTTGTCCATCGCGACCACATCTCGATGCATCCCCACGTCGGCTTTTAGGAAATAATCCCTGAGACTGCATATCTCGCGATTGTGGAGAGTCTTAGCGTTTAAAAAGCCACGACTCCCACACTTTCGCGGGATATACAGTCTCATAACTGAAGAACGCGGGTGATGCATTCGAAATGCCGTCAGCAATTTACGGACATTCGTATCCGGGGCGTCCAGTTCGGTTTGAGTCCATTTGAGTATGCCGAAAGAGTACATCAAAACTGGCATGACCCAACCGTTGAAGGCACGCACCTTATTACCTTATTTTTCAAGATTTAGTTAACAGTCCATGACGTGGTTCCTTATTGCGAAACATCATTTTATACTGGTTTTATTGAGAATACAATTTATCAGAAAGGATCCAAACCCATATTTTCTTGAATAATATTTGAAATATCAAATTAAACTTAGTAAATTTGATTTAAAGTTAAAAATAAATAGTTTTCCTTATAATTTCAATAAAACCAACAAATTTACAGCACTGCATCATAGAAGAATTCCGATTCAAACTTTAAAATTCAATATCTCAAAACTAGCTTAATGTGGATTGGATCCTTATCGTGTAACTACGTCCAAATGTTGTTTAAAAGCATTGGTTATACTTGTCGGTTCATGCACGCCCGCTACACTCACAGGGCGGCTCGACCTTGGATTCAAACGATTAGTGGATTTCCAAAAGGACCCAAACTGTTTCTTTGAATGGTTTTTAGCTATTATGTCCATCTTTATTTGTTGTTCATTATCTTGACAGTATTTTAACTTGTTTTTAAAAACATTCCTAAATTTACACATATTATTGTAAATATACCCTGTCCTGGGTTTATTGTGCAAAAGCCAAGTTTGATACCACAGCCGAGCCTCCTCGTGAGCGCCACGAACATGGATGTTCCAACCAGGTACATATTTTTTCTTACTATTTACAGATTTTCCAATACCCACATAACTAAGCTCAGCACCCTCCGTTAAAACATTAACCAACCTAGTATACATCTGGTTTAACAGTGTGAAGTGATGAGTATTAGAACACATTCCATGAGCACAATCAATTAAATTGCAAATTCTCACCGTACCATGCCTATATATTCTGGTCCTGCTGAGTCATTTCACTAAAAATATCCATAAGTTTGAGACAGAAGAACAGAGACATATCAGAGCAAAAACGCGGAGAAAGGATCTACCTAACTTCATACAGCCTAAGCTTAATGTCGTTAAACATGCCTCAAGAGTCCAATCAGTAAAATTGTTCAATAAATTGCCCGTACAACTTAAACACTCCTTGAATCCAAACGAATTCAAGAGAAAACTAAAGTCATTGTTGTTGAAGAAATGTTATTACAGCATAGAAGAGTTTCATAAAGATAATAGTGGTTTGAACTAATAATTATGTGATTATGCTTTTGTTTTTAGGTGATGTATTTCAGCGTTCTATCATAATATTACAACTTATTATTTTATGTCACACATTTATTTGAATTTATATTAACAATTGACATTATCTAGTTTTATGACATTCAGTTTAAGTACGATTATTTTTATTTTTATTTTTAATTCTTATATTCTTTTATTATGACTCATAATGTTGTAAACAATGTAAAATGCATGATTACTAAATTATTTTCTTTTCTTTCTGACTTCGTGATGGTTAAGTGTTTGTTTTTGTGTTACAATTATTGTCAAAACCCACTGTTCGACACAAATGTAAATTTGTTGAAGAATAAATAAATAAAAAATCCATAGGAAAATCAATAAGTTTTAATTTGGAATGACAGTAGCCAGAATAATCAATAATCATATTATTATCCCTTTCACCCCATATAACTTTATTACAATTAACATTTTTGGATACTAATTTGGGTACAATTAATTTTAAATTACATTCAATTGTCACCGGAATGTGATCCGATGAGTACACATCATACTTAACTGAGGCATTCACAACTAAATGTCTCGCGGCAGTACTTACCACACAGTGGTCTAGCCATCGTGCCGCACCATTCGCTGTGCTTACAAACGTATAAGTGTCCTGCGGTAACAACTCCATGTCCACACATGACCACAATTGCTCCGCACACACCGTCATTAACTCGCTTGCAAAACGTTCACCGGGATGCGCATTAAAATCCCCCAATATAAAAACAGACTCTGTATCACTATTTTCACATATTGCTATAATCTCACCGAGACACTCTGTAAACACTATTAGATTCTCTGTCGAATTTGTAGGCATATACACTGAAAAGACTAACAGAGAACTATCCGCGTAGTCAATCTTAATCGCTACTAGGCGATCACTATGGCACGACAACACGGTTACCGATTGGAAAATAGTTTTCCTCCACAACAGTGCCACTCCACCGTACGGCCTTCCGATTAAAACTCCGGCTGAGGTGTCAACGGCGGATTTTCCAGCATACGCGAAGTCACTGTGTAGATTCCCCAAGTATGCTACGTCATGAGGGAGCAGCCAGGTCTCTTGCAATGCTATGACATCACTAACTTCACACAATTTTCGAACGCAATCAGCTGATCTAACTACATTCTTACAATTGAATGTCGTAAATTTCACGTTTCTAATTGCTTTATCCATTATGTGAGTTGTTTATTTACATCCTTAATCACCGACATGGTGTCTCTGCCATTCTTAAAATGAATAAACCGTCTAAAGGTTATACCTTCCGGCCATAGGTTGTCATCCAAGAAAGTATCTAATTTATGTTTTGGTACTAATAATTTGAAAGCATTATACGGCCTCTCTTTCTTCATATTAATTTTCTCTAAAGTAACTATTTCATTGAACTTCGTTTTTATGTACTCACAAATGTCGGTTTCCGTAGTTTCTTTATTGACTTGTGATATAAACAAAGGGATTTTTAATTCCGCCGCTCTAAATTTTCCTGCCTCATTAGAAATTGCTTTTCCTGTCATCCCAGCAAAGCGTTTGTTATTGCTCCGCTTCTGTACTAAAATCCAATTATCTTTCGGCTTATTCTCGATTGAATTGCTATTGCTAACTATTTGCGCCAAAGTCGGTTGTTGATCAACAATCGCAGAGTCGTCGTTAACGATGATAGACTGGTTTTGCGGAGTGAGGGGGACCGCCCGATATTGTGTCTCGGGCTCACGACCCAGCTGCGTGTGCGACGGAGTGCGCGTCACATCGCTGGCTTGTTCGTGACTCATCACCGTACGAGTGTGGCTCGGTCGGGTTTGAACATCAGCTGTTACATTCCGGGCGACATACCCTCCTCTTTTGATGTTCACGTTCAAACTGTTATTTTGATTATTTATCTGTTCAGAATTTGATTTTAACTCCTCAAATTCTCCTTTAGTCACGTAATTTTCTTTGATGTCAGTAATGTCAGCCCTTAACACCAATAAGTCCTTTAATAGCTTCGTCACGTCAACATGATCGAAACAAATCGGTGGTAATTTATGTAGATCATAGGCTACAAATACAGGTATTTGCTCTGGATCCATAGTTTTAAACACAGAAATCATATCTTCCAAGTCCTTCTGCTTTTTATTCTTGCGCCTTGACACTAATTTTTGCAGTGTTTTTGTCGATGTAAACAACAGTTTCTTTGCTTCATCAATCTCTTCTTCCGAGAACGCCGACGAACAAATCCTTATAAGGCTTTCGTTGTCGACGACGTCATGCCTATTCCTTATAAAGGCTAGGACCTCCGAAATTACAATATTACACGTAGTGCACTTTAACGTTTTCACACTTGTCACAGACATGTTATTAGTACTTAATCCGCGACCGCCTGCCAAAGCGCGCGCGAGACGACTTAATTGTAGGTTGTATACGTTTGATGCTAGACCTCTTTTGTAACCATTTTATTCTTCTATGTTCTAGAACACTATAAAAGTTCATATCTGCATGATGACAGGAAGCCGAGCCTGAATGGGCAGTCTATCCTTGGTCTTCGAGCGAGTAAGAAGCTTGACGGAGCTCTGAGCTATTTGATGTGATCGCTAAGTCCGCAAAGTCTAACTCTAATATCCTTGAAAAGCTGCTGCTACTACACTGCTACACTACTACGGAGAGCTTGGACGCTGTCGGCCTTGAAAAGGCATCTACTACAATTTCTAAGAACCTGGACATTGACAGCGGGTGAGCCTCGACCTTCGAACCCTCGCAAGATTGGCGTCTGCGAGTGAGACTATCACTGCGGCGAGGCGTTTCTACCTACTGCGAGCTTCGGACCTGGACTCTTATCCTCACGTTACCTCGGCTTCCTTAGTATAATTAAATCATCTTGCTATTATTTACTCTTGCCATTTTTCTTATTTTATATAACGCAACCTTACGTTTTCCTATCCAGGAAACCGTAACGTTACAACATGAAACAGTTTCTCACTCATATTTCGCATGGAAATGTGGGTCCTTCACAAAATAATGTCTAACACGCTCTCTGCATTGCTAGGAGCACAAGCAATGCAGACTCACCTCGAAGTCTCCGTAGTAGATCTGCGTGAGCAGCGCCAGCGTGATGGCGGCGGTGAGCGCGGCGAAGGCGGCGAGGATGAGGCGCGGCCCCCCCGCGCAGCATCGCACCCCGCCTGCACCCCCGCTGCCACCCGCCTTCAGCGGCAGGTCCTCGCGCAACTCCACGCCTCCTGAGACATAACTACCTTTAGGCCACGCAACGCAGCAGTCTACGCTCAGCCACTGCGACAAGCGTGACGTCAAAAGACAAAACAATAATATCATCATCTTCCCGCCCTTGTCTCATTTTACTTGAGGTCGGTGCAACACGTTTTCTTCTTCCATTCTCCCCTGTCAGACGTCACGGCATCATTTACTGCTTTCTCTTAACAAAAGTTAATATTTTGTCAGACATAAATAAATTTACATTTTACAGCTATACAGGTTGTAACCGGGACTTTTACGAAGTCGCCTACCAACTTCCATCAATTATTGATCAAAGTCTACCAAGCATTCTGTACATCAAACTCTGTAACTTTACGCAAAAATTATGGCTACGACTTTGTTTTTTGGGGTGCAAAATCACATAATTATTCCTTGTGGGACTCAGTGGCGTAACTATGTTGGCAAGACTGGCAAAATGCCTCGGGCCCCCGGTCTGATAGGCTGCGAGGTCAAAAGTGTCCTAACTCCTTTAAAATCGAGGTTACAATCAAAGACCATAGGTATTATACAAATTCAAATAAATAATCAAGACAATCAAAATCAAAACATTTATTCCAAGTAGGCCAGTTACAGGCACTTTTGAAGTGTCGAAACAAAAAAAAAATACAAGAAAGTCGGAACGGACGCTCAAGGTTGTGTTGAATGACTGCAGCTCTGATTCATACATTGCCACTATTCCGGGATTCCCCAAGGATCTCATTTGGGACCACCGCTATTCATTGTCTTTATCAACGACATCAAAAATATTTCTATTTGCTGACGATCTTAAAGGACATGGCCAACTTTTGTATGGGAGTGTGCATACCTATCAAACTGAATGTACACCAACGATTTTTGTTGTTTTATATTCGTGAATATTGGCACATTAAATTACTATAAATAAAAAACTCATAGCACTTGTCATTACAACAGACTGGATGTGAAAAGTTTCACTTAACCTATAATCAGATCACTGGCAATAAAGTGAACTCAATAAGATTTGCTATTAAAAATCGTATTTATTTATTTAATTCTTTATGCTCACACGAGTACAGAGGCGGCCTTAATGCCTTAAGGCATTTTCTACCAGCCAACCTTTGGGTGCCCGCAGAGAAAAATTGTGGTAGGTGCAATATTACTAACTGAACGTAACTGAACGTAACGAAGAATGTGCATGTGCAATGCAAATCGCAATGACATTATGACATGACATGACATTTGACAGTTTAAACACACTGTCAAACATGAAAACGCGTTCCGTTATAAGTGATATTTTTTTTGTATGAAATAGATATTAATTTAAAAAAATCTTTATAAACATTATATTTGATTAAGTGAATAATGCATGTTTTTATGAAATAAATATCTTATTTAGATGAATTATTTTATAAAAAAGACAGTTTTGTGTGAATAAAATGTTCTTAGTTGCATTGTCGTCGTCGTCATATCGTATATAGGTAGAAAGCATGTTTTGGAACGTATTACTTTTTTCTATGTTCCATTATGGCGGAAGCTGACAAATGGCGCATTGAATTTATCTTGCATTACTTAATATTTTGAAATAAATACTGACTCTTCCAGTGAAGCTCAAAACTACGTATTAATTCATTTTTCTATTTCTATTTTACGTCATATTTACTAAGTATGTGTACATGGAATGTACTTTTTTGTCCATGTCCTTTATATAAGAAAGCCTGCTGATTCGGTTCAACTTCAGTGTGATTTGGACAGACCAAGTGAGTGGTGTGCACACAATAAGATGTCAAATTATCATATCAAAACAAAGAAAAATTATGTTGTTCCCACAGTTATATAGAAGAGTTTGTTTGTTTGTTTGTTTGGTTGAACGCGCTAATCTCAGGAACTACCAGCTCGAATAGAAATTTTTTTTTTGTGTTGGATAGTCCATTTATCGAGGAAGGCTTAAGGCTATATAACATCACGCTACGATTATTAGGAGCGGGGCAGGAATGAAAAATGTTGCAAAAACGGGGATTGTTTTTCCTTTCGTTTTTCTCTCTTATGTGACGCAGACGAAGTTGCGTGGGTCAGCTAGTAAAAAATAAATAAGTTCTTCATCAGATCTCTACCAAATTGAATTGGGATCACTCCGAGCAAGTACTCTTTCTAAAACTACCAAAATCGCTTCTGGTGTGCCTATAAAATTTGAAGAGTTCCCGCTATTTCTCCAGGATCCCATTATCAGGATTCTGACTTGATTATTATGGGACCTTCTGGGAACTATACCCTTTCAAACAATTAAAAAACAAAATCGGTCCAGTCATCTTCGAGCAATCGGGGATCATTGAATTGAGAACCTCCTCTTTTTGGAAGTCGGTTGAAAATTAACATTTAATCAAATTAAAAAATTAACTAAAACGGACACAATGTTACTATTGGGTAACTATCAGTGATTTATTAAAACTAAATTAAAATATGACGAGTTTTCTTGGGGTCCCATACAAGGGATTTGCCAAGGGCCTCAGATGGTATAGTTATACCACTGGGCCCACCCAGCACAAGCACAATGCATAATGCAAGCACAATGTTTTGTTGTTGTGAATGCGTTACATTGAGTCCCAACTCAACAAAACATTGTGCTGATAGAATAGAACAGGTAGGATGTGGAGGGGTTTCGAGTAGAGTTCTTAAAGAGGGTGTAAAAATCTCGTAACGAAACCGAAAGAATGATCGCAATGACGGAGAGAATAAGAAGTGGCTTTCGGCTTCGTTAAAGATGTTGTAAAAGTGGAACCAAGTTTTGTAATTCAGAAGACACAAGGTAGGTACAGTATAACTGCACTCTAATTTCGAAACACACTTATCTATCAGGAAATTCGTGTGATCGCTTCCTACTTACAAAGAATTTATTTCCTCTCTCCTCAAATAGTTATTTTAACTTTTTGATACAAAGTGAAACAGTTTAAAATTCTTCAATAATAAGAAAATCTATAGGTATCATGACTTGCAGGCTGATAGACGATATGCAGCCTGCGACATAGATGTAACATTGGCTAAATAAGAATCTAATGGACGTACGTATTGTCTGAAAAAAAATATAACATCATTGTAATTAAAGCCGCGTAAGCTCTCGTAATCAGATTCGAGATTTCATATTCTGGGATAGGGACCGTATCATACGGTAGACTGTACATCGGTCGTCGTCATAGTAGCTCAGTTCAGATACCCACCGGAGGGGAGCTGCGAGTCAGGACTGCTGCTGTGCGGCATGGCTGCTCACCTGCTCGTCTGCTCGTCTGCTCACCCACCCGAACACTGTTGACATTACACATAGTCAACTCATATTGTGTAACATTTGAAGGGAAGCCAGAAGTATGCTATCGATTTTGCTAACTTGGTGTAACGGGTCAAGTTCTAATAAGGCGACCGCGACGACAACGGCTTTTTAAGATCTGATTATTAATCAAACACTGTTTTAGGC
Source organism: Xestia c-nigrum (assembly GCA_916618015.1). Lineage (NCBI taxonomy): Eukaryota > Metazoa > Arthropoda > Insecta > Lepidoptera > Noctuidae > Xestia > Xestia c-nigrum. The sequence goes on along the minus strand of OU745254.1, from coordinate 25,586,006 downwards.
TTTCACGGTCTAAAACGAATTATTAATGATTTCTGATTATTAATGTTGAATAATTGTTAATACGTTTCTGGGAAAAACTGCAGCCTTGATTACGATTAACTTGGGACAAACTCAAGGTGACTACACAAATTATTTCCAGTATTATAGGTACTTACTTATATACAGTACCTGTTTCCAAAAGAATAGATGTACCTAATATGTCTAATCAAATCGATTTGTCTCCAAGAAGGTGAAAAGATCAGACATTCACAACAACTTATTGGATCAAAACATGACCTTGTAGAGAAATAATGAAACAATGTGTCAGCCACACCTCACAACAAACTGCTGAAGACACACAATACGATTGTCTATAGATACGTAGAGATACATAATTTATGTGTGTACCTATTTCACTATGATACCTTTCCCTTTCTCCTATTGTTGTCACCAGCAATACAGTTAGCGCGCGCTGTTCCTCTATCCAACTCAAGACCACTTTTTTCAAATCGGAACCCTGTCATAAGACAAATAGGTACGTCGTGAAATAGCCTGCAGCATCTAATATCTTATTGGTACATCTTGAAAAGTTGCTCATTCATTAAACATTATTTAAACTATCCACAGCAGAAACTGCTATCAAGTGGTGCAGTGTACGTATGGAACACACTTTACGGCAGGTACCTAAAACAGCTGTTCAGAATCGGTCACAGTCGCATACCTACACGGTACACCCCAATCCACAGTTACAATGACACGGCGTTTACAGTTGCAGAGCGTCCTCGGCTCGCGCCGGCTAGCGGCACCTCATACGTGTTCCTGTGACACTACACGACACACAAGCCTTCACTCTAACTCGGGCAGAACACAGTGCACAAACACGTAAACCAAACACAAATCGAATCTTGCGCATTCCTTGAGTGATACACAAAATGCGTGTCAAGACAGCGCCGAAGACGTCGCGAGTGGCCGCCGGGGCTCGCTGTGCCGGTGCCCGCCGGAGGATGCCGATGGCCCCCCACCACGTCCGCAGAAACTGCTCTGTGACGTCATCGCAACAGTTTACTAGTAGAGGCTCCTACTTTGTAATGCGGCAACATCTTTGACAGAACCGACGGAGACACAGTCGCTCTCCCGCAGCAAAGGTAGTCAAATTCGTTCAGTTCATCCTCGTCGATCGTCATCGAGTATTCTGTGGAAGGGGCACGTGTCTGATGACGTAGTGAGGAGTCCCGCGCTGCGCCGGCGCTGCGTACGAGCGAGACGACGCGCAGGTGAACGACCGCTGCGCCTGAGTCACCGCGGCCGTGATTACTTTACTATGAATGCATATCGATCGAGACACCAATGAAAGTAACAGTGTATTTAAAAACATTCCACATTTCATTGAAATGTACCGCCAACTCACAGCACCAGTTAGCTGATTTCTTCAAGTAGTTGTTTTACAATTTCAGTGCAGCGTACAGAATTCACATTAAATCATTTTTACAGACACTTTTGATTATTGTCTAATCAGTTCCAGACAAAAACAAAAAATGAAGATACACAAACACATAATAATAATTGAATTGGCCGAGAGCCTCGACGAACATTTTCCGATTCTCCCGATTGGAGGTTGAATCAAGGGCCTGATGCTGCAGTCACTGTGAGGTGGTTCCTGATTCTGGAACCCTAACCACCTATCACTTGGTCATGAGCGGGATCATTAGATAATAAAAAAGAGTAAACAACATAGAAATCTGTGTGAATAGGTTGTGTTTACGGCCGAATACATAACCCCATTTCTTTTTAAAAGACGGTTAATAAGATTTGGACACCCGGCAAACATAGCACAAAACATCACGCTTGCAATTCTCGAAGGCTTACGCAAAGAAGTACTGCTTAAACACAAATCCTGTTTTTGGGATGCAACTGAGGAATATCTGATGGAAAAATCTAAAAACACTTTTCCCGGCGGTATCGAATCCAACACCTCATGCTCAGCATGTCTGCAAATCAAATCAAAATAATTTATTGCTCTAACCACAGCAATTTTTTAAAGTAAATAAATAGAGAGAGGAAAAGCGCTTATAACTCATACTAAATATTTATTTTCCATTTATCTAATAATCATAATATTCTCTAATAATAATAAGTCTATCTTATATTATCAATTCTTATCTAAATAATGAAAAAAAACGCTGAGATTTTTTTTAATTAATAAAGTGTGGGTATTATAGTGTTGTAGATTCTCTGAATGAAAAGAACTTTTCTATTCCAAATGAATAATGTGTTTTTTTTTTAATGTAATGAATGAATATGAATCATGTACTTAACGTCTTTTATTGACATTATTCTGAAAGGGACATGGCCAAATTTCATAGCGATCTTGGCTTTGGGTGCACACTTATGAAATATTGTAATAAATATTGTATAAATCGTCAGTATATTGAAAAAGAAAGAATTGGTTAAATAAAACTTCGGATTTCATTGTAGAAACTATCATCATAGCTTGTTATCACCCGACAACAAGCTGTGTGAGGAGTTTCGGATGAAGCGGAAGCAGAATCAATATAAAGTCGTTAAGGTTAGAAGAATCGAGGAGTCCATTTGAATGCCAATTCATTGGTTTTATGTAAAATCCAGAATAACAACAACAAACACGGATAAAAAGATTGGGTCGAGAGTTTTAGCCGGTTAGAACTAGGTGTAGCCACTTACTCTTGGTTAAACCTAGTACGAGCCGATTGTCTTCGGGTAAAACTAGGTCTAGCCTTCATCATGCCGGCTACAACTAGGTGTAGCCACTTGCTGCACCTAGTTCTAACCGGCTAAAACTAGGTGCAGTCGCACTTCGGGTATTAGCCGTAACATATATAACGATTTAATTTTATTTCATGTAATTTTATTGATTGACTCTAATTGATTTTTATTGTAATTATTTTATTTATATTTATTCATTTTGATTGTTTTGATTTTATTTAAGTGCATTGATTTGATTTAATTTCATGAAACATTTTGTATGCCTACCGGCGGAACATAGTTAGTTTCTGAATTGTCTGTATTTTTAACACCTACTATTATGTATTTACTAATTAATAAATTCTTTCCATAATAGTTTCAATATTTTTAATCAATGTAAGTCGCAGTGACAATCCGATGACATGACATGTAAAAAAGAAATATATAAGAGAATGAATGAAGGTGAAGCAAAGAGGCCACATATATAACACCTCCGTCCCAAATCGTCTAGTTGTTAAGTTCTGAAGGGTGTTCGGTGTTACTCTTCCTCTCTTGGTATTAATGTACCCAGCATCTGATCAATATGTCTTTTGCAAATCTGACCAGAATCAGTCTCTATTTGATAGTGCAATTGACCCAATATTCTTAAAACGGTACCGAATTCCCATTTAATTTGATCGTTTGTGTAGCTGCGTATTTGGACTCTCTGACCAACAGTAAATGAGCGTACTCTTGTCTCATCAGTCGGCGGACGTGTTTCGTCCCTCGTCCTCGCCTTGAAATGTACACTTAGGGTGTTTCTTATCTCCCTGCCAAACATGAGCTCATATGGGCTTTTATTTGTGTTGCTGCTCGGCGTCCTCCGCAGACGTTCCTTAATACCCAAAAGTTTGTCTTGTAGAGAGCCTGGCTCCGCCCTGATGCTATGTATTGCTTTTTTGATTATTTGTACGTATCGCTCTGCCTGTCCGTTCGTGGCCGGATGGTATGGGGCTGTGGTTTTGTGAACAACCCCGCTTTCTCTTAGGAATGATTCGAATTCATTTGAAACAAATTGTCGACCATTGTCTGATACTAAAGTAAGCGGAAATCCAAATGTCACGAAAAGTTCTTTAAGTTGGCGGATACACCATGAGCTTGTTGTTGTTTTCGTTTCTACAATTTCCACCCATTTTGTAAAAGCATCCACTATTATAAATAAGGAATAACCCTTAATCGGTCCAGCAAAATCGATATGGATCCTTTGCCATGGCCCTGATGGTGAGTCCCAATGATGTAGTACTGCGCGTGCAGGTTGATTTTGCTTTAATCGACATTCTCGACAATTTTTTACTATGTCTTCTATGTCTTGATCCAAATTTCTCCAGAATACGTATCCACGCGCCAGTAATTTCATTTTTACTATTCCAAGATGTCCTGTGTGTAGTTCTTCTAAAACTTGCTGTCTCAGGGTTGCCGGAATCATTACTCGTGTTCCTTTTATAATGCAACCGTCTTGTAAGGTCAATTCGTTGTCATTGTAGCCGTATCTTCTCACTGAGGTACCATTATTTAAAGCTTCCAATAAATGGTTGTATTCAGCATCGCGAAGGGTATTTTCGGCAATTTTTATACGGTCGACGGCAATTGTGTTCATTTGATTTAATTGAAATGCGCAATGTACGTCAATTAGGTTATTTGCTACTATATCTACCGGAAATCTTGATAGGTAATCTGCATTGCTATGATCATCCGATGTTCTGTATTCAATAGTGTAGTCAAAACCAGATAGAAAATGTGCATAGTGAAAGAGCCTCATTGTGCTCATCGCCGGTAAAGTTTTGTGTGGATTGAAAATCGAAGTTAAAGGTTTATGGTCTGTAATAAGTATGAATTTTCTGCCGTAGCAGTAGTGAAAAAATTTCTTTAATCCCCAGAATAAGGACGTGGCTTCTTTGTCTATCTGACTGTATTTTTTTTCACTACTCGTCAATGAACGTGATGCAAAAGCAATAGGGCGATCCGATCCGTCCGATAATCGATGCGATAAAACTGCTCCGAGTCCAAAAGGTGAAGCATCTGTAGCGAGAACCAAGGGTTTCTCTGGGTCAAAATGCATTAAAACTCTGTCACTGAGGATTTCCTGTTTAATTTTCTTGAAACTCTCATTACATTTGTGTGTCCATTCGTATTTAATGTCCTTCTTGAGTAAGTTATTAAGAGGGCTGGATATCGATGCTAAATTCGGTATGAACTTATTGTAATAATTAGCCATTCCTAGAAATGTCCGCAGTTCATTTATGTTGCTGGGACATTTTGTATCCAGAATAGCGTTTACCTTATTTCTATTTTTGTGCAGTCCATTTTTATCAATGGTATGACCCAAGTATTCGATTCTCTCTTGAAAAAAATTACATTTATCTTTATTGAGTTTCAAATTTTTTTCTTGTAATTTCTGTAATACCAAGCGTAGTCTTGAAAGTAGTTGTTCTGCTGAATGTCCTTGAATAATTATATCGTCGAAAAAGCATTTCACTCCAGCTACTCCTTGGAGCAAACGATCCATAAATTTTTGCCATAAATTCGGGGCAACCTTGACGCCAAACATAAGTCGATTTACTTTGAACGATCCCTTGTGAGTACTTAAAGTTTGCATTATAGCGCTCTCCTCGTCCATCATCATGTTTAGATAAGCTTGACTGATATCAAGTGTGCAAAATATTTGACCTCCGTTCATCTCTACCAAAATATCCTCTATGATCGGAATAGGGTATTGTTCATCCCTTATTGCTTTGTTTAAGGTGACTTTATAATCCGCGCATAAGCGTATACTGCCATTTGGTTTGACAATAGGAACCACTGGTGTTCCCCACTCAGAGCTATCAACCTTTGTAAGTACTCCTTGTTCGCAGAGTCGCACTATTTCATCATCAACTTTCTTTTTAAGAGCATATGGTATACGTCTTGGCTTAACAAAAATTGGTGACACTTCTTCCTTTAGGGTCAAATGAGCTTTGTAATCAGGTATGCACCCAAGGGAGCCATCAAATACTGTCGAGAATTCAGAAAGTAACTTATCCAGTTTAGGATGTACTTTAGTACTAACTGCGTTTATATTTGCCAGATCCAAATTGATTGCTCGTATCCATGCTCGACCGAAGATAGGGTCAACATCTTGTTTGATAATGTATAATTTTCCCTCAAGTGTTTGGTCTTTATATTTACACGTAACGTTGGCTACTCCAAGTGGTGCGAAGATTTCTCCTGTATATGTTCTCATCGTGATATTAGTTTTATGAATCTTGCATCCAGTGTTCAATTTTTTAAAATCTTTGTGAGATATAGATGACAGAGCAGCTCCTGTATCCACTTCCATTTTCAATTTGGAGTCATTGATGTGTACATTTATCATAAATTTGTCTGTGTTGTTGGATCGTATTAAATTCATTGCCCAGGGGGTGGTGTCATCTACTATATCTGAAGAGTTGTCCGTGTCCTGCACCTCCACGTCCTCAGGCTCCAGTTGGTTGTTCCCAGGTGTTGATTGTAAGCACACGCGAGCAAGGTGACCTACTCGTTTGCATTTGCTGCAAGTATCTTTGATGCTGCGACAACTGCTAGCTATATGTTCCTTGCTTCCGCATCGAAAGCATTTCCCTCGTAAGTCCCTAATTGTTAAACGTTTATTCTCTGGCCGTTGATTTCGGTATTTGGGGTCAGCTTGAATAGTTTTCACATGTAGTAGGCCATGGTTTGAAGAGTGAGCTGGTGACATATAGCTGCTATCAGATTTTGCTAATTCAATTGTGGTCGCTTTATTTACTAATTCATTAAAATCGGTTACCATTGTTTCCTGTAGTATTTTGGTTCGAATATCGGTGTCATTTAATCCTCTTATAAATTGTAAGGTAAGAAAGTTATCACAGATCGACTTTTTACAGTTATTGCACGTGAACTCGCAATCTTGAGCTAAATGTTTCAAGTCTGACGAGTATGATGTGACTGTCTCATCAGAGCTTTGAAGTCGCGAAATAAATTTATGTTGACGAGCCCATATACTTGGTTTTGGATCTATATAGTGTTGTAATATTTGAACCAAGCTGCAGAATTCCAGTTCACAAGGATCGTTTGGTGCGCACAAGTCGTAAGCTTTCTGGTGTAATTCTGGTGGCAATAAACTAAGCAGCGTGAGGGTCTGGATTTGCGAATTGTTACAATTATTGAGCTTCATGTAGGTTTTTAATCTCTGAACAAAATTATTGAAACTTTCTCGTTCCTGTAACGGTTGAAAATTTATTCTTGGTGTCGTTTCCGGTGTGCTTACAGGTGAAGCCGTGACGTAAGTCGACGGTGTATTCGATGATGTAGGGCGTATACCATGCAGCTTAAGCTTCAATTGTAATATGTGCTCTTCTGTAGAATGCCGCTGTTCAATTTCAGTTTCCGCATCATGTGTTTGTAATAATTCAATTTCATTTTGTACTTTTTCAAATTTTTGTTCATAATTTGTTAGAATTGTCAAACGTGAACTTACTTCGTAATCTGAAGGATTTTGTAATTGTGTTAGTGTATGTTCAAACTTGGTCAGCTGGCCGCGTATATTTGCGCGCAGGCGAGTAAGTCGCGCCAGTTCTGCCTCCATCGTCGCCAATATTATGTATTTACTAATTAATAAATTCTTTCCATAATAGTTTCAATATTTTTAATCAATGTAAGTCGCAGTGACAATCCGATGACATGACATGTAAAAAAGAAATATATAAGAGAATGAATGAAGGTGAAGCAAAGAGGCCACATATATAACACCTACTTTTACCTATGTTCACAAAATAAATAAATTTGATTTGATTTGATTTGATTTGAATTCAAATACCATTATAATTCAATTCAAATACAATAAAAACGCGGAAAATGTCGTAAGGAAAGATCTGAGTTTGAATGTCCATCCACATTCATACTCAGAAGTTTCCAAAGGAAGTGTCTGATGAGATGACGAGTAATGAAGAAGTATGGAAGAAGATAACATGCTGCGCTGAACCCTAATGAATTGGAACGATGATGATGATGAAATACAATAAACTCAAATGATTCCAACATGATGTTACAATCCTTTCTCCGGTATTGGTAGAGCGACATGACTATTGGAATAATGTGGAATGAAATGCCGCCACTTAAACCTTCCTCCAATCATCGCTAGCAGGGTGTTGGAGCTGGCCCGTATTCTCGCTTGAACACCACGCAAATGTGCGGGAAAATATACAGGGTGTAAACCACCTCATCACGAAGCCGTCAGCCAAGTCAAATGTCTAAACATTGTGCTGATAGATTGATTGAATAGTACGGAGGCGGGAGGTGTTTAAAGGAAAAATCTTACAATAAAAACTTTTATTTAAAGTTGAGACTTGCCAATGGAAATTGCTACCATATTTCAGTACAGGTATGCGCATAATTTCAGCAGTGTCAGCTAGGCAGGGGCAGTGTCGGATCCGTGACAGCAAAACCCCGGGAGCATGCCGCCACGTGCCGGTTACACTCAGTGGTGTTCCTCTGGAAACGGTAGCACATGTTTTGACTGTCGCCCTCAAGGATCATGTAGACATGTCACGCGTAAAGCACATAAAGGGTGTAAAAAACCTCTTCACGAAGCCGAAAGACATTTGTTCTTCCCGTCATTGCGATCATCTCTTTGCTCTACACCATAACCTTTTAGTTACGGAGATATAGGGGGTCAAAGTTCTAAGTTTTTGATTAGTTTTTTTTAAATACAAGTTTTTATTGTAAGATTTTTACCTTAAACGCCCCCACTACCCCCACACAATTCAATCCGTCCACCGGGACAAAGATCGAGTGCGTTACTACAAAATAAGATTTTTACCCTTGAAAATAAAGTCGTTTTCCAGCATTTTTTTTTGCGTAAAGTTACTTAGTTTGATGTACAGAACACTTGGTTGATGACTTCGTGATGAGGTTGTTTACACGTACGGCGATCCAATGGAACTGCGCCACAACGACTGGTTGATCTTATGATTGACATGAGGATTGGATTGGACTATTTACCAATTATTATTTATACCAATATGTTACGTATTCAGGTAGTGACGTTAGGTACAGTTTTAGTTATTTTTAAACTGATCGGCTTATTAATCTCATTACAGATGAGTATTCATAAACTACAGGTTGTGGTAGCGCCAGCCCGCCCCCGCACCCTGCACCCCCGCACTCGTCACGCGACTCACTAATGAGGCCAATGAGATTACCGCGGCCGAAGCCTCGCAAACTAATAATCCCGTATATAAACAGGGCGCGGCGCAACAACCGCAGTCGACGGAGCACCCCGTCACACACATCACACTCGCCAGTACCACCAGTCGCCAGCCGAGCAGCAAGATGGTGTACAACTTCAAAGTGTTCAAGAAGTGTGCGCCCAATGGCAAGATCACACTGTACATGGCGAAGAGGGACTTCGTCGACCACATATCGACCGTGGAGCCCATAGGTACCCATCCTCGTACAGGACTTGCAGTGACTCCTGGATAAGCGATTCGTTCTCAGAAAATATGTATAACATTTCATAGGGGTAGTTATTGAGTGTCCAGGCCGAACCGATGTTCTAGTTCCACATACAATAGTGTGCTCCCCATTAGTGCGCTGTTTAGAAGAGTTTTAGTTGCTTACGGCTCTTACGCAATATTGTGTCAATTCTGCCGGAGTGGAATGCTATTCAATACTACTGTGCAACTAATACAGTGCTGTACTTACGCCACTTTTTTGCAAAGTGTAATAAGTCTAAATGATAAAAGCTGAACGTGTCGATCTTTACGGTTAAGCCGCGGTCGTCAATAGCCAAGCTCGGTCCGTAGATCTAGACCATCCACTGACATACCGACTTTCCCCCATGAACGCGCTTTCAGAGGCCGGTGGTCCCAGCAGTCTTTGTAAATCTTAAACAGTCGTTACCTGAAAGGTAGCCGAAAGTCCTACAAACAGTCGCTCTATGTAAAATACTGGTATTCAGCTGCATCCGGTTACATAATGTTAGTGATGAGTGACTCCTATCATTAAAGAAAACCGTATTCGCATCCATATGTACTTTTAATATTTTCCGTGTAACCTGTGACGCAATATCCTTGCATGGCACCGGTTTCGTATGACTGGAGGACGTTTTATGTACACAGACGGCGTGGTCCTCCTGGACGAGGAGTACGTGCGCGGGCGCAAGGTGTTCGGTCAGCTGGTGTGCACGTTCCGCTACGGCCGTGAGGAGGACGAAGTTATGGGCCTCAACTTCTACAAGGAGCTGTTCCTCGCCTCCGAGCAGATCTACCCGCTGCCAGAGAAACGAAATTACGAACTCTCACGTACTCAGGTATAATATATTGATCCCTGTAGGTGTACGCCAATAAACATAATCACCTTCATCCGCGTCAAATTACTACAAAATCGAATTCTCATTTCTATTCGGATTTTGTTAACAATTTCAAGGGTTTTAGTTGTTTTCGACGGTACTCTCTCTTTTTTCTATAGTGAACTTAGAAACTTAAAGCACGGGGTATAGAAAATCAGCCGGAACCAGCAGACCGACAAAAATGTAAAAAATATACTCATGCTGAAATATGCATGCACTAGGAAGCTGTTATATTGAAATTACAAAAGTATAGATAAGCCGATGGTCCTTTTTTTTTTTTTTTTTAGGATAGGAAATCATCAAATGACTTCTCCCACTCTGGGCGGAGCGGGAGGGAGTGTCAGACTCTTACTGACTAAAACCCATCCATGTTCCTTCCTCGCCCTTTATGTTCCGGGGCCGCGGTATCTCTTTCGAACAGGCCCGCAACCCCGGCAGGCTTCGGCTCTTGCGGCCCCTCCCCTTATGCTGACATCTCTTTGAGGCGCGCGTGGAACACGAACGCGCCGTCGACACGGCCTGTCGTCGTCGTTACACGGACGGACGGCTAGCTATCCCATAGCCAACCGTCCACAGGCCCGCATCTACGGTGGCCGGTAGCCACCACGTGGCCCCCGACGCCCGGTGCGTCTCCCGCGGCGGCCGGGAAGAGAGGATCTCTCCCTCTCTCGTTCCGCCACCTCCTTCGCTAGCATGACTGCTTCGCAGAAGGAGGTGACGGCTTCCCATTCCGTCTCGCTCCGAACCATGGATTGAACCAGGGCCGGACGCGAGAGGTCGCCGCCGCCGATCGCCGCTACGAGGACACGGCGGTGCTCCGCCAACGCAGGGCAGACTTCCACCGTGTGCTCCACCGTGTCCTCCGGTCGATCCTCGCAGTGGAGACACCCGGGCGTTTCCTCCCGCCCGATTCGGTGCAGGTACCTCCCGAAACATCCGTGTCCGGTGAGGACCTGCGTCAGGCGGAAGGTGAGGACGCCGCCGCCGTGGCGCCTCTCCAGCCACTCCTCAAAGAGGGGACTTACCGCCACTATCGTGGCGTGCCCTGCACGGGGTTGCGACAGTCACTCTCTCGATGTCGCCATGAGATCGCGCCGGAGGTCCATCCGCTGAGCGGCAATTTGCCGCGGCAGCGGAGTTTCCCCCGGCGTAGTACCTCCGCGCGCCACTCATGCAGGCGCGCGAGGACTATCGCCTCCAGATCCCATGGCGGCAATCCGGCAAGAAGCCGATGGTCCTCATAGGACCTATAAGATCCCGCGTGTGTTAGTATAATGTGACACAATATGTCTTCCACTTCCAGGAAAGGTGTGTGTTCAATTAATTTACAATCTTCAAAAACTCATTTTGAACTTGTAAAAGAATTATGGTCAACGTAGATTTGTGACAGTTTTGTCATCGTTATCATTATGTGTACATGTGACAGGAGCGTCTGATGAAGAAGCTGGGCGAGGGTGCGGTCCCGTTCCGCCTGGCGGTGCCGGCGGGCGCGCCCGGCTCCGTGACCCTGCAGCCTGGCCTGGAGGACGACGGCGAGCCCTGCGGCGTGCAGTACCTAGTCAAGGTGTTCGTGGGAGACTCCGAGATCGACCGCTCCCATCGCAGGTACGCACGCTCATTCTTATCAATAAGTGTTGAGTTACAAGATGATGATTATGTACTAACTATTAATTTGATAGGGTTTTAATTTAATGCATTCCGCAGAGTAAACTTAGATTGTAAACTTACCAATCTATAAAGTTCATTAGTGTGTTATAAAAGATTGTAACTATGCAGGAGCACGGTGGCGCTGGGCATCCGCAAGATCCAGTACGCACCGGCCAAGCCGGGCCCGCAGCCCTGCACCGTGGTGCGCAAGGACTTCGTTCTGTCGCCGGGCCAGCTGGAGCTGGAGCTCACGCTCGACAAGCAGGTCAGCCTTCTACACTAAAAAAACATTTGAAAAAAAAATCACTCCAGTTTTTAAGTCAAACGTTATAAAATGCACTAATCCGTCGAGTAAAATAAAATGAAATACATATTAACAGAGATTTATTTTATGAATAAATTAAAGTGTTGTAATTTGTAAGTGCTGGAGATATTATATTTTGCTTAAGTATGTGTGTTTGTTCAGCTGTACATCCACGGCGAGACGGTTGCGGTGAACATGTGCGTTCGCAACCACAGCAACAAGGTGGTGAAGAAGATCAAAGCGTGCATCCAACAGGGCGTAGACGTGGTGCTGTTCCAGAACGGCCAGTACCGCAACATCGTGGCCAGCATCGAGACGCAGTCAGTAACACTCCGTACCATTATATACCCCGTCGTTGAGTCTGTGCATGTGACATATTCTGTTAATGGCCGGTTGGGTTGAAACAACTACTTTTGTTGTTTTATAACGTGCAAGCAATTCAACATTCAACCATGGGGTGGTGAGGCAATTACGACGATATTGAGGATCAAAGCTTACGTACAATGAATATGAAGCTGTTGCGACGAGTGTCTGGTATAATATTGTAATGTCTGTTCAGGGACGGGTGCCCGCTGCAGCCAGGCTCCAGCCTGCAGAAGGTGCTGCACCTGACGCCCACGCTGGCGCACAACCGCGACAAGCGCGGCATCGCACTCGACGGGCAGCTCAAGCGCTCCGACACCACGCTCGCCTCCACCACGCTGTGAGTGCGACCTGCTGCTAACCTGCTCCTACCTGAACAATATCATCCTCAATATTTGCACATCTTCTTCTCATAACAACATTTCTTATTATAAGTTACAAATAAGAATTTGTTTAATGTCAAAGAGCATGTATTGAAACTCAAAAGATACTCAAACGAAGTTGTAGCACAAACAAACACCCAGCCCGAATACTAAACGATTAGAGATGACTGTTATATCGGTATCAGCAAAAATAGAAAATCGCTAATGGAACATAAACAAAATAGTTTAACACAGATCAGTTCAGTAAAATACCACCGTGGTTCAGTTAGGCAACGTCCATTTGGATGTAACGATATGTTCCTGTAAAAACTGCTGGCAGCTGCACAATTTTAGAACTATGACTGATCACAGGCTCCTGGACCCCGACCAGCGCGACGCGTTTGGCATCGTGGTGAGCTACAGCGCCAAGGTCAAGCTGTACCTTGGCGCCATCAGCGGTGAGCTGGTGGCCGAGCTACCCTTCATCCTCATGCATCCTAAGGTAACCAACTCAGGTTTCAGACGGCCTCCGACATGTGACTGCTGACTGACAGCCGTACTCATGTAAAAAAGCGGTCAAATTCAAGAATGTCCGCGAACAACGTATAGTTAACAGATATTTCAGTACATTCTGTCATTTGTCAGATTCCGGTATTGGAGCCGATGCCGAAACTTGCACCTATCTGTTTGACCAGTTCGAGTATTCTGGCTAATGCAGGTTTTTGTATCTTTGAGAACCAGAAGAACATTATGTCTCTATTTTACCTGGGTTTCCTACCCTGCTGCGAAACTTTACTTCCACTGATAGGGGCCAGCCACATGGAGATTGAATTTGTAATATTTGTTTGTGACTTAGTAGCAGGACGCAAAGATACCCACTGCATTATATTATTACATCTTTCTTGTACTCGTGAGTCGTGTGCACAAATAAACGTACTCGATTGGATTGATGTGTACAGTAAATAATACATAAATGGTGTGTACAGGAGGGTCGCGTCAAGATGATCCACGCCGACAGCCAGGCTGACGTGGAGATGTTCCGCCAAGACACCGTGCACCACCAGGAGAGCGTCGAGGTGTACTAGCCCACCCCCGCGCTCACCCCGCAGCCCCGCGGGGACCACACTACCCCAGGGGAGCGAGAGCTCAACTTACTACCCTGAAGTTTAAAAATCACTTAATAAATTGCTTTCAATGTTACCAAAGTATAACGAGCCAAATAAACCAATGTAATCTCTAAATTCAAACGCTATTCACAATGTATATCGGGGTTTATATAATTAAATTGTTCTTCCGGTCTATATCTAAATACTTTAAAACGATATCATTATAATTATATTATTTAATGATTTCTATTAGGCTTAAGTTCCTACTTATCAATAATGTGTTTGTCCTGTATGTATATTCAAATATTAAAGGAAATAATAAATATATATTTTTTTAACTGTTATTAAAATTTTATCTCGACAGTATCGGAAGGCAAAAGTTTTACTGACCTTTCATGAATAATTACGCACTCGTATCACAATTGTGGTATCACATAATGCAATGGTTCTATTTAGATTCTGTTAGGATAGACGACAAAAAAAAACTAGTAAGTCCGTCAGTTAGATTATCAAAAAACATTTGACCCGTATTTTCAACCGACTTCCAAAAAGAGGAGGGTCTCAATTAAACTTTTTTTATTGTTTGTTACCTCAGAACTTTTGACTGGGTGAACCGATTTCAATGATTATTTTATTATTTGAAAGCTGGTGCTTCTCGTGTGGACCCATTTGGTTAAGATCAGGGGGTCTAAAATGGCCGGTTTAATAGAATCGTAAATGTATCACGTTTAAAATTTAAATTCTTAAAATGGTCTTTGTAACCATTACCATAAACTCCATTTTAAGAATTTTTAATTTTCGTGATTCTTTTTAATGAACAAGCGAAAATTGGTACATCGATGACTATAAATCAAAGCCTTGATGATGCGACGATTATAAAACGGGCTGGTGCCTGCAACTCCACCTCAAAGCGCGTATTTTACATACGGAAAATATTATTATGTGTATGTAAGTTAGATATTATGACGTTTTATAATCGTATAATACTAATTGACAAAAACGTGTGACACGATAATATTAGTTTCGCGTGAACGCAGTCATTTCATTTTTTTTTTTTTTTTAGGAATGACCACTCGTAGTTACAACTCGATAAGGTTGCTTGACTAATTAACCGAACTATCCTGTGGGTGTCCAAAAATTACTTTAAGGCCCCCAGCCAGGGCTTACAAACTAAAAATATTTACATTTAAATGACGATCACTAAGGGCACCCCCTATGGGGTTCGGGCTTCGACTTAGTGCGTCATTATCGGTAGGGTCATTTCAATATTTGGTTACGTCTTATTTATGTTTGCGGCGCGCAGTGCACCGGTGATGGAAATATTTCAATATTTGGTTACGTCTTATTTATGTTTGCGGCGCGCAGTGCACCAGTGATGGAAATATTTCCTGTTTGTATCTCACGTAATGCTGCATCACTGCTTGACGTAACGCCCGATGGCTGACATCGCGTCGATTCAATCATTTGTTATCAGTTACCTCAGCTTGATATAGTGACTGTTATGTTTAAATTGCAATCTGATTTATTGAAAATACTTACATCTTTGCAGATTGCAGCTTAATTGCTATATTTGTAATGAGTAAGGTAGGTTTAGAGAATATCAATGTTGCTAGTTGCCCGCCGCCGCGCCAAGTTAATAATCAAGATAAAGTTTATTTATTTATTTATTATTATTTATTTATTTATTTTAAGTTACTACTAGCCATAGATTACTTATGAAGTTATAAATAATATTTATTTTCTGTTTATCATACTTTGAAACGTTTTGGTTTTAGAACCTATGACGACTTAATATTTTCCCATATCTGTTTATTTACACTGATACACCACCGACCTATTTAATAACTTTTTTATATTTTCATTTTTTTGTGATTCAAAATCATGATTTTGTTTATGCGTAAGTATGACTTGGCTGTCATAAGTAAGAGCGTATAAGATTAGCAAAGCTCTCACAAAACAAATCAACAAGTATTTAATTACTACAACACTTAGCGCTCCACTTTACAGTTCGAGTGTGCTCGGAGGTATGCGCTATGTGTTACGCAGTACGTGCTACATGCTACGCGCTACACGCTCTCTCCTACGCGCTCCGTGCTACACGCTACGTGCTACACACTATGTGCTACGCGCTACGTGCTACTTGCTTCGCCGGCGCCTTACTGTTGAAAGACTACATCTTCATTTGAAAATCTGCCTCTGATTTCAGCGTATTGCAATAGTGTGCAGTTTGCACCTCGGTCTCTTGCAAGTCGGCTAAAGTTGTCAATAGTTCAGACAGGTTGCAGCATTGCACTGTGCTGACTGCTGTGTGGTAGGTAGTATGAATAATGTCACGTGTCTCAGCTCGCAGTACCTTGAAGAATTTTCGCCGTTTAGACATTAAAGCAGTTGCGTTTTTTTATGTAATATATTACATAAATAAAAACTTTTTTGCAAAAAATAAAACCGACTTCAAAAAAAAAAACAAAAAAGTGAAAAATAACTTTAGCTTCTGAAGTCGGTGACCTTTGTTTCATTGCTTTAGTTTTTTTGTCACCGACTTCAGAAGCTAAAGTTATTTTTCACTTTTTTGTTTTTTTTTTTGAAGTCGGTTTTATTTTTTGCAAAAAAGTTTTTATTTTTTTACTTTTTAGTGGTTCATATGTGCTTGACATACATGAAAAGTGCATACCGTTACAATTACAACAAGCCCAAACACGACTAGGGTACATTGTTTCATTATGGAGTTCCGTGACTCTTGGCTTCATCATCAGATCTGATGGTGGAATGGTTCTTATCAAACGCAAATGCTTCACTTGTTGTAGAAAATATCAAAATCGCAACACGTTTTCATATAAAATTTGAAGAGTTAACATACCTAACTGTCGAAATATGGGTATACTGTACACATCTGCGTACCCCCTCAGAGCATACAGGCGTGATGTTATGTTATGATGTTGTGTAAACAATAAACATCCAAGCGATTGCAGCAATCACGACAGATTTGCTGTCTATTATTGAAGAGTTCCGTTCCATATCTCCGAAGTTCGTGATCATATCATGACAATATTTCTATGGGACCAACTTGGAAGTATACCCTTTCAAACAAAAAAAGAATTTTTCAAATCGGTTCAGGCGTCTTCGAGTAATCGGTGAACATACATAAAAAAAAATAATACATACAGTCGAGTAGAGAACCTCCTCCTTTTTGGAAGTCGGTTAAAAAACTCAAGAGTTACAACAAAGCACAGCAGTGGGTCATTACCGCCCCTCTCCCGGTCTGCAAACAATAACCACTCAGAATGTAACATTCTAATGTTAAACTAAAACCTACTATGATTCTTATTCTTAGCGCGTCCACACCTGCGCACGTGCACGAGCAGTGCGGTGCGCGTGCATCAGAAAAATGGTATAAACCCCTTGGACTTGTTCGCGAGATGCGCGCGATCGACAACATGTCCTTAGCGGGTTCACTGGTCGGCCCCACTTTTAACTAGCCCGGACCAGTTTATAAAAAATGAGACCAGTGGCTAATGTAGTTATATGCGTCACTCAACTTTATTTAAGAAAACTGCATTTTTGCAATATGAGAACCACAAACGCCGTGTAAAATGCCCAACTTGCAATAAGAGCTTCACTAGCGCCATCTAGCAACGTGATCGGTAAGGTTTCTACTTACTAGGTACGGCAGCCCCGGGGCAGGCAGGCGGCTCAGCTCTTTTGTTACTTACTACTAGTGCTTACGGGTGCCGCTAGATGGTGCTAAAAATAAACTTGACTCGACAAGTTTACTTTCAAAGCCCGGTACTATAAAGTGTAACTGCTTGTCCATTTTCAGCAAACCAAGAAATTAGTGGCTGGGTATAAAACATAAAAGAGATATAAACAAAGTTTTACTTTACGTAAGTATAGTTACGTAAAGTAAAACTTTGTACCCCTTTTACAAAAAATAGTGGCTGGAAGAATGAAAGGCACAGTAAAAGGGGCATGGAGCGAATAGTTTTATATAAAACATTAATCAAAGTACATTACACCTACACACTACCATGCGTTTGACGCACACATGCAAGGCTTACTTGAATTCATTTATTATAACAGTTCTCTCTGGACACACAAGGTCTGGGTAGGACCGATCCAGGAGAGATTCACATAAATAACTTTGACACCAGGTTGGCCACAAACGACACGATACAGAAAGAAAAATACTTAACAAAACAATGGTCGTATTTCAACCACTAGGCAACTACTGTTTCAAATAATGATGCTTATTCTGGTTAAGGGTTGTATTATGTACAATTGTCCATTTCTCTATGCATTCATTTCTAAGTCGCAAGAAGTGCGCTATAGACTGCACTATTAATATACAGGATGTAGGTATACGGGCCAATCACGATACCGTTAATCAATCATTCTGTACATTATTATCATACTAAAAGTAACTTCACGCAAAAAATGTTGTTTGGAAAGGACTTTTTTTGGTTTGAAAAATTACGTGCCACGGTAGGACTCAATGTAACTCTAAACATTGTGCTGAAGGATGCATTGAATAGTACGGAGGTCGTATTGGACATTAAACAAAATCAAAATCAAAGCATTTATTTCAAGTAGGCCAATTACAGGCACTTTTGAATTGTCGAAACAAAGATGACATTTAAATGTAGCTACAGTCCCAGTCACAAGACATAAAAACTGTGAAAGTACTCAAAGTACTGTAGTTGCCCATTCCCTAGCGTAGATCTCTATGGAGAAGGACGGGCTAAAAACACTCATTTAAATAAAATTATTGTTACAAAATCTTGGTTACATCATTCATGTTTAGGTGGTAAATTATGTGAAAACAATGTAGCAAGATGTGCACGTTAAAAGTGTCCATAGTAAAAACAAAATAATTCATTCAAATAAGTCATGGCAACTAAGAGATGACCAGTCAAAACTGACAGCGCCCGTTCACGAACATAACGCATGGATCAGCACCATTCAGCTCAACCTTTTTGAAGGGAACTAAATGGTCCGACACACGCGCCATCATCAGTGAGACATTCGAGTGAGCTTGACATACTCTCAACTGCCTTAATCTAAACTCATGACATGTTTTTAAAAAATCTTGGGGAAATGTTGAAACTTTGACTCCCATTATCTCTTATCCTCCGTAAGGTCTAGTGTGGTCTAGAATTAAAAATATCTATATCAACTATCTGTTGTCCACGACACAAGCCCCGTTGCATAGTGTGGCAAAAGATGACAGTGTGTAATGTCCAGCGATAATTTTATTTATTAAATAAAACAGGGAGAAAAAGTGCCTTTCGGCTTCGTATAGTCACACTGGTGTGACTATGGGTCGGTCGTGCATTTTGGAACCTTTATTATAACTTACTGTATTTCGTTTTGTACATGTGTATATTTTGTGTTTGTGTGAGATTATAATTAATTATATCATTACGGAGTGGGGGTGTTAAAAAAAGACAGTATTACTTCCAAGACAACCTTTAATCTCGTTCAAAATAAATAATGTCAACAGTAGGGCGAACTCTTTGAGTTGTTTTTAACCTTTATAATAACAAATCACGTGTGAGTGCGGGGCCACAGCGCGCGCTCACACGTCGCCCGCGGTGTGGCCCCGCCTCGGTACTTACAAATAAATTACCTAGTGATACTATCTACAAGTTGGGATGTCAGTCTGTTGTAACAGAACGCGGCAGCTTCCGGGAACTGCCGTACTTACTGATATTACTCTGATACGTTCCGTTGCGAGCGCCGCACGCAGCTCGTACATATGTATGTATTGTTGGTTGTTGCTTACAATCTCGTCAAACACTTCGATATGTGCACAAACTTAAACTTACTAAACTAATATATAAATAAAGAAAACAAAAGTGTTTTCAAATTCCGAATAATGATATGTCAATACAAGATATGTTCACTTATTCAATTGGTTTGACGCACCGATGGTTCCGTATAAAATTTAGATTTTTGCTACTAAACTACATAATTACCGATTATTACTTTTTCCTTTACATTTGTGCTTCTTGCCAAACATAATTTTCAGTTAACAGGAAGTACCATATGGGTTTTTTATTCCCTTATGAAATCGCAAAATATGCGAGATATAAATAGTCATATTTTTTAATCGCGTCGTCTTATAAGTTTGGTGCCTCCACGCGTTCCTGAGAAAAAGGGTCTCAACAGACAGACAACAAAGCGATCATATTTTTGCCGTCTCAGAAACCTAAAAAATATCATAAATTAATTTATTTAACAACATTTGAACGTCATTGGGGACTGCCAATAGAAGTGAAAACTCGATGCGCTACGGCGTAGCCATAGCAGATCGGCTACGAGTTGCGGCTATGAGTTGCGATCGGATTGCTACAAAAAGCGTACGTGACGGTCACGCAAGTTTTATGATTTTAATTCACTGAAAAAATGCTTAACGCGTATAAAGAACATTTAACTTCAAAAAACTTAATATCCTCGTTTGGAACACCATAATTTGGATATAAAATAAGAAACTATAGGTGAAAGATGATTTATGTGGTAGATTCAGTTTCCAATGAGAATCTGATGAGCTCTAATACAGAAATATGGAAGATATTCTTCTACGAGCCCAAATAAATCGATTTAAGACAAGGACTTGGCTGCACTTATTCCAATTTGGTACAAAATGGTTCATGAGAGACCATTGAAACAGGTCTCCTAATTTTAGAAAACCAAGCTAGGCTGAGTTAGATGTTAAGTACATGTATGCAGATTCTTATATAGCTCAGACAACCGCAATGACTGTCATATTTGTTTCATTGTCTACACGTGATACTTCTAGGTTCCAGCATATTGACTACAGGCCATTGTGAGCGAAGTGAACGCTTGTTACAACTCACGAGGAACTCGTATGATAAATGTGGTGCGTGCTAACTAATTAGTGTTCGTTTATCCGCGCGTTTTAAACTGCGGCTAACGAAATGCTAATGTTGTTGTCATCAAATAACAATTAGGATCGCGTGAGCAACGCCGACGTGATGCCGCGTGTCAGGAGTTGGGGACGGAGGTCCCTCCAGCGAACATACATGTTGGCACAATAGATCTGTAAGACCGACGTTGCTTGTTACGAAGTATGCAGGTTTTTCCTTTTTAATAGGTACAGTGGTTAGGTTAAAATCAATTCTGTTAATAAAGGTGAGTATTTTAATCAGGTAATTTGTGTTAATTTGTTTTTACAGCTATAATATGTTTGACGAGAATGTAAGCACATAGTGATGACAGATGATACAGAGGTGCGATCAAATGATATTAAAGACATGGCAGTAGTTGCATCCATCAGCGACCAAAGAGTCCAGTTTGTTTATTTAATTGTATAATATGTGGAACTGTTCGAGAGAGTCGTGACGTCACGCGGTGAACTGTACAGAGACGCGACGTCACGGGGCGCGGGGCCACGAGACACGCAACCTCACGCGGCGCGGTCAAATCTTAGAGCAAGTACAAACATTATTTACATAAAATCAGATTTTATACAGATAACGATGAATAGATTTACTTAACGTAGTACTTATTAACTGGTAAATTATTATCTAATTTCGTAGACATGTAAAAAAGTGGCAAAGACTCAGTCGCTTAAACACTACTATTTACAGTTACATATCAAATAAAATGACCAATTTCACTATTTAGATTACGGAACTCCTTGGAGGGACGCTCGGGGTACCAGATCTCCACCGCGAACATAACTAACTACACGAAACTATAATAATGTTACAACTTTTATGAAACGTACAAAAGAAAAAGTTCAACCATTAAGCGAAATGAGATTCTGGAATAATACAATAATAAACTTAAATAAACTTAAGTTTCTTAATGCTTGCACATAAGCTTCCGAAATATTCCGAGTTTATCATTTTAACTGCACAAGTATATTTTGCTATTTATAAAAGTCGAATATCTTTTAAAACTTGTCACTGGATTAAACCCCATAATGACGTGGTAAAAACAAGGATAACAAAGTATAATTTCTATGATCTATATTACTAAGTACATAGTCACAACATTATCACATTGAAATCTGATATTCCGAGCGCTGAAAGAAACCATGGAGTAGCAGAACCCATCACACACAATGACTGCAAAGATGACATCGAGGAAATAACTCTAACTACGACATGTACAGAATGCGCGGGCGCCGGCGCACATATACACACATCTGTTGGCGCCGCACACACACACACACACACGGCCGGGAACTGTCACAGGTTGCGCGTTTCACTAACACAAAGATTTCACGTGGCGCCAGTCATTAGGAACGTCGGTACCTATCACTGTACACCGTACACCGTACAAGCGTCCCTGATGTACATAGACTGGAACGTCACATTTGATAGAAACGTCTTCTATATCGTTCAGTGTAGTGCATATCGTCGGGGAGGCAGTGGCGGCGAGTGGTGGTCGGTGGTCCGCGGCTAGTGGGCCACTACACGCAGCTCTCGGGGATACGCTGGTCCAGCAGCTTCTCCTTGATGGCGTCCACGTTGAGGTCGGGCGGCGCCGCGCGCAGCGTTGCGGAGGCCGAGCGGCCAAGCGCGCGCGTCCCCGCCTCCGCGCCCTCCGCTCCCCCGCACGCGCCCCCTGCGCCCCCAGACCGTGCGCCCCAGGTCCACGACGCGCCGGGCCCGTTACACGCCTGCAGACAAACCATACAATACAACTATTATTCTTGAACATCATTACTCATCATCATAATTACATAGTTGTTTGGGTACTTAGGTAAAGTTGTTTGTCAAAGATAATCTCTTGCACATTATTTATTTATTTATTTATTTATTTAACACTTCTTCTACAGAGGCGGACTTAATGCCATAGGCATTCTCTACCAGTCAACCTTTGGGTGATGCAGAGACAAGCAGTGGTAGGTGTACATCTGAAAATAATTCGATTAATACTCAAGATATATAAAAGATATATAGAAGAAATATATGTGTATATATATAAGATATATACATTACTAACGATGCGTCACTGATAGAAAGCTTGACTGCGCCCGAGTGTCAGAAGAGTTGGACAGTGGACATGTACTAGCGACCAGGACAGGTTGCTGAGCGGAGAGAGATCTAGTAATGTACGTTTGATGGGAAATTCTATTTTCTATAATAATGTAAGTGTGATAATATAGGCTAAAATGTGGCAACACTAGAATTAAGTTGTTTCATTGTACTGGATTGACTTAATTGACCTTCTTATGTGCGGCGGCAGTGTCCATCCAATCAGCGCGTACTAATTACACGAGGTCCCTCCGCGACGAATTACATTATATTAGCCGCTGTAATCACCGCTATCGCGCCGCACATCTCCGCTGCTAGCCGCGCCACTGTCACCCGCACGGCGGCGGCAGTCACACCGCAACACGCCGCGCCGCAGCGGTCTGCGCCGCGCTACACTGCTCCGCACCGGTGTGATAACGCTAAATTAAAACTAATTCAAACCCAGCGACACGCACTGAAGGGGCGAGCGACGTCAGGCGGCGCGGTGCGGCGGCGACGGGACGCGATAAAAGTACGTGCTGGTAAAACTATCGCGACTTAATTAAAACGTCCCTTGTTAGCGGCGCGCCCTACCCGGCCCGATGTGGCCCGATGCGGCCCGGCTCCGGCCCTGACAATGAGCTCGCTACAACTTTGTACAGTTAATCAGGTGGAGCGGATTTATTGCACGCTTTTCCTAGCGCTTTGTGCAGACCTGTTGAAATATCTCACGCTTGGCACTTGTGTCACACAAAACTATTAATTACGTCGAAGTTCGGTGATAGCTGCCATGTTACATGTAGTACACGCGCGCGTCGCCGCTTGTCTCATCTGGTGACGTGCTAAGCCGCGCGTGTCACCGTCTGTAGCGAGTAGGGACTGATTGCCGCGCGCCCGTCGGGAGCCGTTGCGTAACTTATCAACGCTCGGTCGGCGCTCATAATATCCCACATTTGGAACCGTAGTAATGCAGTCGTCGCCGCTGAGATATGAGAGAAAACGTAATCGAAAAGTAGAAATATTTGAGGAGCAGATGCATTTAAGTGTGGTCCGGTGCGTGATCTACCGAGCGAAGAGATACTTCGTTAAAAACGAGGTTTGACTGGAGCAGCGCCGGCCCCGAGCCGACACACGAAAATTGGACGCACAAATCAATTTTATATGTGTCATTGGGCGAGTAGCTCGCACCAGCGCGCACACACACACACACGGAGAGAGCCTCCCGGCGCAGAGCCGAGTTCGTGTTTGTATAATTAGATTTGATCTTGTTGCAACACCGACTCGTTAACATTACCCTTTAACTCGACTTCTGGCAACACTCTTCAACTTTCGTCAGTATTAAAATTCAAGTCGTTCGTTACTTTATCGGTTCGTAACTCAGTTAGATGAAGTTCCATGTTTCTGTTTGATGAAGGAGTGGGCTAAGTAAATTCTTGATGAAAGTTTAGTATAAATACGATGAAGTTGGATGCCGTGGAGACCGTGATGCCATGTTTTAATCTGAAGTGCGAGGCGCGGTGCGGTCATACGCGGCTCAATAATCTGTCAGGCGCGCTACCGCATCGCATCGCATCGCACCACATCTCACTGCATCGCACCGCATCACAGTGCATCACGCCGCACCGTTCTAGAACTGAGTTCAGAACAGTAACTAACTTCCTCTCAAAAGTAAATAAACAACAAAAAGTTTAATCAGTCAGTTAACCTGGTAGGGTCCGCGGTCCTGGTTAGTTATTGCTAGCGTATCGCAACTTAACTATAGAGTCGTCTGTGGACGAAGATGTTTAATAATTATCTCTTTTACACTAATATTGATTATTTTTATTTGTTTTGTACTTAGCGAGCTGTAGCCGAGATATTCGTCCTCGTGGTTAAAATAGTATTCCTTATTTGAATCGGATTTTGTTAACAATTAGTAGGGTTTAATTTATTTACACGGAACCCTTATTTTCTTTTTAAAATAAAATTAACTTGGTTACTACTTTTAATATAACGCCAGCAAAAGCCCTGTCAAAATCTGTCCAAATCTTTGTTATAAGTAGGTACCGCATATACTTCCATATGCGTTCACTAAGAAAATGTAGTGAGTAGAATGTTCAGAATGAATGTAGATGGCGATAAGAGTAGCGGAAGAACAAAGAAGCGAAGAATGGACTGAGAGACAGATGATAGCGCTAGAAACGAGGTGACTGCTGAGATAACAAGTAATAGAGAAGTATAGAAGAAGATATGCTGCATGCGCCGACCGCAACAAGGATAAAAGAACCGGACACTTAAGGTCATGATGATGCATTCAGCACAAAAATTGCTGTTTTGAAATAACAAACAGACACTTCAATTTAATTTATTTGTGCACATTCATATATTCTCACATTGTGAAACTCAAGAAGTACCGGCTACTTTTGATGGATAACAGTGCTTCTGACAAAAGAAAATACACGTCTGCAAAAACTTTTTCACATTTTTTCCTCAACTTTATTTGCTTCTAGTTTGGATGAACGGTCTGTTACGATGTTATGAAGGATGATGTCTTGTGAGTGCTGACCGGGGCGGCGAGACTAGATGTGTCCCGCGGGCCCGCGCCCGCGCCCGCACCCGTGCCCCACCAATACGACGCTACGACGTGCGGTAACTGATGGCCGGGGAACATACTACCCCACAGGACTATGATGTAGTATGACGTGAACACTATCTCCGAGCGTCGTAAAGATACGCCTCCCACAGTCCCGCGGCTCACGACGTTCACATAAAACAAACGACAACTTTAAGTAGATAAAATCGCGCTAAGTTGCACTTGTCCGGCGCGGAAGAGTGCGGATGGGTGCGGACGGGTGCGGACGGGCGCGGTGTTCACTTTATACGAGCGACGGCGGCTACTTTTACGAGCGGTTCGCACTTTACTGATGTGCGATTAAAGGAGGAAAAGTTAATGAAAAAATACTTAGCGCCGCCGTCCGTCTGCACTTTACGTGAGGCAGTGTGTGTGTGTGTGTGTGAGCAGTAGTGGCGGAGGAGGGGCGACTAAAGCGCACAAGTAAGTATAAAAAAAAGAAAGCATAAATAATTCATGAAATATGATCTTTTAAATCCAATTGATTCGAACCTAAAAACTGTCATCTAAAATGGAACCGTCAGTTATTTCAGTAAAATCCAAATGAATCGATTGGAAAACGCACTTTCGTAGCACACACGTAGCAAGTAGCTACGCGGTGCCGCCTACGAGCCTACGAGGCTAAGAGCTACGCGACTACGCGCTACGCTTTTACCAGATGAAACGGTTCGGATTGATGGCGTCGCTCGTAACGATCGAGAACGGATCGTTGTTGATGGAGTGGCGGACTGAGCCTGCCTACTTATTTATGTATCCACTTGCGTGGAATTCCTGAAAGAAGCGTGTGTTTGTACGTTCAACATTTTTTTCCCTTACCTACATGGATTTTTCATGGTTCAGTTATTTCGAGGAAAACGTGCGATGCAATGTTTGAATTTTTCTTCCATTTAGTCTTTGCCGAGTGACGCCGTGTCACTTGTGATCATGATACCAGTAGTTACAATATCGAGATAAAGCAAGAACCAAAAAGCGCCCTCTCCCAGTAGTAACGATGCGCGCTAACGACACGTGGGTATCATGGGTCTTCAAATTAACAGGTAACACCAAGAATCACATCCCATATAAGACTGGTAGGACACAAGCCTCCTCGCACTACGAGAGAAAGAGTGGACTCTAATAAAATAAATAAAATACAAGCCGCGAGTACTTACGGGCGTGGAGAGCGGCGCGGGCGCAGGCTGCCGGCTCGGCGACGACACCGCCAGGCTCGGTGCGCTCGCCGCCGCCGCCGCCTCGCCTGCAACACAACACAACACTAACTTAACACACACACACTGACAGTAACAGAACAAACACACATAGGGCAGGAGGGCGCAGGTGAGGTTAGGCACTGACTTGTACACTGACTTCCTGGGTTTGCGCCGGTTGGGAAAAATGTTATTGGGATTTTCCGTCGTCACTTTATTACATGGGATTTGAAACTCGGTGAAATCACAATCTCGGTGAACAGTCGTGAGATAACGTGTTGCTAAATATTTAACACTTTATGGTTATATGAAGAAATGAAAATAATAATGTGCCCTTGGGGTGTCGGACGTGTCGGTGACCGCTAGCCATACACACCGTATAAGTATACCCCATACCCAAACACTGCACCTTAAGATACAGGCCTGAGGTTGTACTTATAATCGAATGCAAAATTAAGAACTTTAATCATTGAAATGTACTACAATTCTGAGTTAATAATTATTTTATTTTTTACTAGCTGACCACGCAACTTCACCTGCGTCACATAAGAGAGAGAAAGCTCACATTAAGGAAAAAAAAAACCGTTTTTGCAACATTTTTCATTTATGCTCCGCTCCTATTGGTCGAAGCGTGATGTTATATTATAGCCAACACAAAAATATTTTTTCAATTCGAACCAGTAAATCCTGAGATTAGCGCGTTCAAACAAACAAACAAACAGACCTCAGCTTTATAATATTAATAACATATTAATAAAAGAATATACATTTATACGTTCACCAATTCAGTACATACCGGGTGTAAATAAAGGTTTCACGAAGTCGTTAATTTCAGCAATGATGGGAACATAATATGCCTTCCTTCGGAAAGGACCCTTCGAAGTCTTGTTCGTTTGACGGTCAATTTGTTTTCAATGTAAGTTTTTGCCTGTCGAGTAACATTCTAACATTTTGTGTACCAAACAAACGTACTGAAGTGGCAATTATAGCTTTTACTACCTGTTGGCCGCAATTTCGTTTGCGTAGAAGTTTTTATGTGCTATTCCAGACTATAATCCATCTCTATGCCAAATTTGATCAAGATCTGTTTAGCCGTTCTGGTCTGATTGAGAATGAAAGATCCAAACTTTTGCATTTGTACCTTTTATTATGGTCAAACTCAACTCTAGTCTGTAATGTAAGGAATACAGCCGGTCCAGCTGCCCTACGGTCCAAGATGGTCTCCCTGCTCCGGTGGAGGTGTGAGCGCGAGCCTGGACCGGAGCTCGCAATAAATAAGGGCGCCCGGCCGCCCGCAGCCGCACTGATCCGCCCGAGATTTATCCGCAGAGCAAAAAAACCTGATTAATCACTACATTCAAAGACGGAGGCGAGCGTAAGTCAGGACACAAGAAATAATTAATTGGTGCGCGCATCGAGCAGCCCTCGTCTCCCCCTTCCCCTGCCGGCACACCGCGCCCCCCGCACCTCGCGTCTAATGTGCCCGAGTTTATTCAAATTGGCTTCATTAATAGGTGGCGGCGCCGGTGTAGTGTACCGCGACTACACCTGAGCGATGAGGATGTTGTTCAGCTGCGGGTGTTGCCGCGCGGGGGAGCTATTCAGCAATCCCACATAAATAGTCGCGAGTACCGTCGAGGTGTGTCTACCGCCGCTAATTGCAGGCAAGGGGTTGCTTCGACTTAGCACTGCCGATATCGATACCTATAAAATAATGTATTCTGTTTATCAAGTCGTTGTAGTTCTTGCAGCAGGAATGTAAGCTTGAAGTGATGTGGATTAGGACGTCGTTCAATAACATACGCGAATCGAGCGCTTCAAAGCGCTGCGTTTGAGATGAAGCTCTGGAAATCGGATGATCCCTTATTATCGTGTTAAGACGAAGGTATGAATTTTGTTGTGCGCTGTCTGTTACACGAATTTATTGAATACAGGTAACATATTTGTAAGCGTCGTCTCGCATTCTTATAAGATTTTATGTTTTAGAGGCACTAGATAGTGAGATGATTGCAAATGGACCTTGTTTAGCGCAGCCGTGAGACACAGAGTACATACTATGTATTTTCTTTTTTTTTGTAACTATTTCAATATTATTATGTGTGCTTAATGTACTGACGTCAAATAAACCTTTTTCTTTCTTTCAGATGACGTTAGGCACTCGTACCTTCGCGAATGCGTCGTCGGCGCGGTGTCGGCGCGCACTTTGCGGCATGTTTTCAATAGCGAGTGTCGCCGCGCTGAATATTCACGATGCTGCATCAATATTCATGAATATACCTAGCCCGTGCACCACCGACCGCCCCTCCCTGCCCCCCCCCCGCCGCCGCCGCCCGCCGCGCTCTCCCCGCTCGGATGTTTTCAATATAGTTGTTGAATGGTTGTCACGTGATTGTGTTGCCTGACGCTACGCCACTTAAGCTACGCTGGAAGAGCCGCATGTAACGTGCTACGAGCTACGAGCTAGTAGCTAGCGTACGTACACTGCATAAAGTTATCCTTTTGATTTGACTACAGTATAAATAAATGTGTTTAGATTAATTGTAATGCTTTATATTAATTGTTCCTAGCCAACCAACTGCTAGTTGGACTTCTCAGACTACTCTCATACTTAGACACTCGTAATTTCACGTATATCTTCATCGTCATATTATGGCATCACCAGCTACATCATATGAACAACAAATTC
Source organism: Xestia c-nigrum (assembly GCA_916618015.1). NCBI lineage: Eukaryota > Metazoa > Arthropoda > Insecta > Lepidoptera > Noctuidae > Xestia > Xestia c-nigrum. Next base: position 25,556,672 of record OU745254.1, on the reverse strand, counting down.
GTGTAAGCACAGTTAAAGGCATGAGTGTCGTATATTTTCGTAATATGAACAATAACACGGCGGCGGTATCTCCAGGACGTAATAACCGGCGCTCGCTTTCATTCGCTTCCGCTCCGCTGATTGACCTCGTCTGCACTTTCTTTATACATTTAGCGCTGCCATACTTTAGCTAGACATTATTTCCGTTATGAAAATGGATCTAATAGTAGTTTATAAAACTGTTGCAAATTGTTGTGTTGTTGTTTTTTTTTTTAATTATTAATTAATTTCCGATAAATATTTGAATTTGTAAATTTGAATTTGAATTCATTTTTTACATGACATTTGATTTGATTTCCCGGACATTGTACTTATTTATTTATGATATTTAAATTGGACCATGTTCACGTTTTCAATGTTGTTGAGCATGAAGTGGTACCACCAGTCTCACTATGTGGTGCCACTCTAAACACAGTCAAACAAACAGTTCAAGTACCTTGGTCACTGGGTTACAGAGGATGGCACTGATAACTGTGATATTGAGAGGGAGAGTAGGGCGTTGACCTTTTATACTTCTGCCGGGGTTGCGGGCCTGTTCGAAAGAGATACCGCGGCCTCGGAACATAAAGGGCGAGGAAGGAACATGGATGGGTTTTAGTCAGTAAGAGTCTGACACTCACTGGTCATTTTTTTTTTTTTTAGGATGGGAAATCATCAAATGACTTCTCCCACTCTGGGCGGAGTGGGAGAAGTCATTTGATGATTTCCCATCCTAAAAAAAAAAAAATGACCTTTTATACTTGCAGTCTGTGGTCCAGATACACGCAGAAAACGTCTAATTCCCTGCGTGTGCAATACAACAACGCTTTCAGGATATTGCTGTCGCTGCCTCGTTTCTGTAGCGCGTCAGGCATGTTTGCAGCAGCGCGTACAGACGACTTCTTTGCGATCATTCGTAAGAGATCCGCTTCACTACTAAGTCGGATGCGGGGCAGCGGCAACAGTCTTCTGAGCGTTGTTGCTAGTAAGACTGAAGGTCGCCTTATGGGGCACTTGTGCGCTGTGCACGTATTGTTGCCAGGTGTCTCCGTAAGGTAGCTTATTTAAGTTTATTTTTGTGGTCGTATTGTGTGTTTTAGTCTATTGTACTAACATAGGTTAAGGAATACTAACGAATGTATGGGTTCTACCTGAATTAAAGTTAAATAAATAAAATAACATTCTTTTGTTCGAGAAATACCTAGTGTTATATATTTTTTTTTCTATTTCAGTATTGTGTTTATAAAGTATGTCAACATAAACTTGTTCAAAATTTTATAATTAGAATTTTACGACATGAAAGTAGATAAAATGTTTTACTACAGACTGTACAGAGGTACCCAACGTAATTGCACAACTGAAAACATAACAAAACCGCGCATGTCATCCTCGAAGGTGACATCTGCTGATGCTGAAGTGTCCCTCAGTAGCTACATCCACATTTTAGCAGTTATGTTTAAAAAACCCAAAAGTATGTATCAATATCTTAATGAGATGCTCAATGAAACTTTGGGTATCCGGGGGCTCAGAGAACCTTCACTTTTGTGTGAAAAGAGTTAGAGGCAACTTACTAGAAACTCAATATCAATGAGTAAAATGGACCACTCATAAGTCAATAACGACGGTGGGAATCTCGGATTTATACCATTGTGAGTTGTTTTTCCAACAGTACAATATCCGTCGGCTTCGTTCGGCGCAGCTCGTCACGGCCGACGGCAGCGGCTCGCGCATAAATCCTGTATCATATAATGTGGGAGAGTTTTTATTGAGGCGAGAACGGCATTCATTACGTCACGATTTATGGCGTCTGGCCACGGGCCATACTCCCCCCCCCACCCCCTCCCGCCACACCGACCCCCTCACCCGCTACCCGCGCCAAACTCCATGACACGCTCATGAATACCAGATGACTTTATTTATTATCGACCTACGTCGATCATGTCGGAGAGGATTCATAACCGGCCTGTAGTTCCGGGTTTACTATATAAACACACATCAAAGAGTTCTCACAGAAGTAATAGAACATGAACATGTAAAGCAGACACTTGCTGCTAGGTGTGCTGAATGCTCTCACTGAGAGCTAGTGAGTGCACGGAGCTGGTTCAGTGAGCTCTACGTAAAGCCACGAGCATTTGTAGCTGTTTGTGCAAGCACCGCACAAAGCCCACCGCTCTCTATCCCCTTATAAAGAACAACAAGCGACTGGAATGCGTTTTTATCGTCCATTTCGGGCTTTTGTCGGCGGCCGTTTGCGCGGAGTGGGCGTGACGCACCGGTGGAGTTATGACAGCAATAATTCGCGTATAACGTATTATTATAATAGGAGGGGCTCGTTGCCGCCGGCCATTCAACTGATTTACAAGCTTTTTAATTGTTAACAAGTTCGCGCGCGCCGTGACCATCGGCACGGTGTGTACATGTGCTCACCTTGTGTCGGCCACGGCATGTTAGTGTCTAAGACCTACAAGTCAATGGTTTTACTTAAATTTTGCAAGACTTGCCCGCACTTGAGCGCCCTGGTTACGAAACGTCTAGTTCATTGATGCCCATTGATGCTTAAGATTCTGATTTGCGTCAGGAGTTCTAGTTTGACTCCAATCCCGAGAACTTCAAAAGCAAATCAGTTGCAGGTTAGTTGTCATTCATCACGAAACTATGTGCCAACTGACAAGAAGTGGCGGCTCCTCGTTCTGAAAGTCGTTAATATGACGTCAGGATGTTTGGCGCGTGAGAGTTAACTTGCGATCGATAGTTCGCGCGGAACCGTCAGTTGCTTGCTAACTTACTTGCAAAGTCGGTTCCACATTAGCTTTTAATTAGGGCCGTCATTAGCGGGACGCGTCTCGTCGCACCGCACTGAGTCGCACGACAGCACCGCTTCTTCGGAATTAATCGCCGGCGTGGTGTCGATTGGTTCGCGCCCACTCGCGCTAATACGATAATGATCGACGAGCGAGTTCGGTTCACTTTAAGCACACACAGTATAACTTATTATTCCCAGTAAGTAGGGGTGTCGGTGTTCATTTCCAGCATTTAAAGACAACGCACATGTTTATAAATAATAGCGGACGTTACGCGGTTTCACCCGCGTAGTTCCCGTTCCCGTGGGACTACAGGGATAAAATATAGCCTATGTTACTCGTGGATAATGTAGCTTTCCAATGGTGAAAGAATTTTTAAAAACGGTCCAGTAGTTTTTAAGCCTATTCATTACAAACAAACAAACAAAGTTTTCCTCTTTATAATATTAGTATAGATAATAAAACGTGTTTATTTCTCACCACAAGCCAAAAAATACAAACAATATTTACACATAAGCAGTAGCCAACGATATTTGGTTGTGGATCGCTGGTGCCTGTGGTAGGTAGTACACCTGCTGTAACACATGTCACCAGGTCCCCACCTGTTTAAAGTTAGGTACACATTTTTGATAGCTTACATCTGGTGTCACAGCAAATAACAAAAGTTTCAAACAATTAGTGAGCTTATTAAAAAAAGAAACACAAGAGAGTAATAGAATAATCTAAGTAAAACAAATTAAAAAGTTAAAAAAAGTATGTTGAGTGGTTTTTTAAGTTTGTGTGTATGCGCTTGTGTGTGTGTTTATGTGTTGGAGAGAGTGTTAGTGAATGAGTCTGATTAGACTTCTGTGGCAGTATATGTTTGGCTTTGTAGCCAGACAATTATGTTTGTTCAATGAGTGTAGGGAAAGAATTTGGTTTAATTTATTGTAAAGATAGGGTCCTAGAAAGACAAAGAATCTTTGAACAATAGAAGTTTTAAGAGGAGTAGTTAAGGCAACTAGACGGTTACAGGGATTTGTTTGCTGTGAATACTTGGAAATAGAATCTTGCTTAGTTGCAGTGGTCAAGTACAAACAATTGCCTAACCGTAAGGACTTGATAATGTTCATAAAGCTAGACGGTGGAATAAAGTCTTGGCTTGAAACAACACACCTTAAGAACCGCTCTCTGCGCACGTTCAATCTGAATATAGTGGGAGTTGGCTGCCCCGCCGCAGGACGAGATACAATAGACCAAAATTGACTGACACTGTGCCTGATATATCATTTTCAAAATGTACATTAGTTTGTGCACTCTATTTGATAGATGTATTATGTACTCTTTGAATGTAAGGTTGCAGTCAATCACTAGGTATGCCAAGATACTTGATCGAGGTGACTCGTTCAAAGTTACTGTGATCATGGGTGCCACTGCCGTCGTTATTACCATTAGATAGTGTCACCTGGGCAGCAACATTTAGTGAGCTTGTAACGGACACATTGGTATTTCGAATCGGTACATTTATAATTTTGTTTTCTATATATTATGTTTATGGTAAGAAAATTGTTCTACAATATTGTAGTGCAGTCACGTATAATAATATGTAAACACTTAAGATTTTTTTAAATTGTGTTACTCATAGGTTACTGATTAAAATTTAATTTTATTACATACATAGTATTCTGGAACTCATAATTTTTTATGAAAAAGATCCAATCTCCTAGTTACAATCGTTATTTCTATAACTCTACTCACTATTTCGAAAATTGCTATTATATTTAGGAAAGTGTATACATACTATTAGACGTGACTGTACAATATGAAATAAAATCCCATTTAAAAAATTTCATGTTCAATTTTACCAAGACGAGACCAATGACTCGCACTGACAAAAAGATATGAGATATCATGTAGAGCCAAGCTTCTACCTCTGTACGCCCTAAATGTACAAGGTCTAACTTCACAAACACTACATATTATAGCACATAAACACGATACGACGTCGTATCGTCGTTTCAAAATGCGACGTCGTATCGTGGGAATCTATATCAAAACAAGTAGCAATAAATCTACAGTGTTCGCAGAAAATGGGTCGTATTTCCCTGTTCTAAAGCACAGTAAAAAGATAAGCAGTAGGTTAACTTCAAACGTAGATTCCCAATCTACGTTTGAAGTTAACCTACTGCTTATATATATTTTCTGCGAACACTGTAGATTTATTGCTACTTGTTTTGATATAGATTCCCACGATACGACGTCGCATTTTGAAACGACGATGCCAAAATCAAAATCAAAATCAAAATCAAAATCAAAATCAAAGCATTTATTTCAAGTAAGCCAGTTACAGGCACTTTTGAATTGTCGAAACAAAAATGAACATTTAAAGTAGCTACAGTCCCAGTCACAAGACATAAAAACTGTGAAAGTACTGTAGTTGCCCATTCCCTAGCGTAGATCTCTATGGAGTAGAACGGGCAAGAAACTCCATGGACACTCTTTTAAATCAAAATATTGTTACAAAATCTTGGTTACATCATTCATGTTGAGATGGTATATTATGTGAGAACAATGTAGCAAGATGTGTACGTTAAGTGTCCATAGCAAAACAAAAATAAAATACAACTCAAAAACAAAATAATTAATTCAAATAAACCATGGCGACTAAGAGATGACCAGTCACAACTGACAGCGCCCGTTCACGAACATGACGCATGGATCAGCACCATTCAGCTCAACCATTTTGAAGGGAGCTAAATGGTCCGACACACGCGCCACCATCAGCGAGACATTTGAGAGAGCATGACATACTCTCAACCGCCAGGGCACATTCTAGTCAAGAACTGCCGTAGGCTTTCAGTGAATGATAGCTTTCTAGTACATAGTACTCACACAATATGGGCTATGCGATTATATAATACTAACATTGAATCTATACAATGCAAAGATAGTTGTACAATCTTCAGCAGCTCCAACAATACCGTTTAATGCTATAAATTTTTGCGCCCCTGTCCTTGTGGAGCAGGACCAGCATTGAGCCAAGCATTTTTATCAGCGATATAATCGCTCAACTTGTAATATGCTCGCTTACATAGTGTGCGTTTAATGCATGTTTTAAATTTCGTCTCAGTCAGTTCAAGAATACTTTGTGGAATTTTATTATAGCACCTCAAACAGTACCCCATGAAAGATGAGTCTACTTTAGCGAGTCTAAAGCCTGGCTGAACTAATTGGTCCCTATTTCTAGTACTGTAGTTATGTCTGTCACCTCTTTTACCAAAAAGATGCAAATTTTTTCTGACGTACATTATGTTTTCGTAGATGTATTGACAATGTACCGTCATAATGATGCGGCGTCGTATCGTGTATATGTGTACGAGCCGTTAGTCAAAATACATGTCCAGGCCGTTTCGTTACTACAAGAACTATTATAGAACAGAAAAGTAATGAACAATGATCACGTTTTTCACCTTACACCCATGTGAATGTAGCGAAGTGGCCAAGTCACATATTTTGACTATGTTAGAGCGTGTAGAGTAAGAAGCTTGGCTCAACATGAGATCTTATAACTTTTTCACACAATATTGTCTCGTCTTGGCAACTTTTTACTTGAAAATATTTTTGGCGCGATAATTTTGACGCCAAAGGAGACGCTTTATAAAGAAGTGCCACTCCAACACTTAGCCGGACTACTAGCCGGACCTTCACGGTTTGTTAGCGGACCGCTGCGATCTTCGGCTCCACTCATTAAGGAGCTTAGACGAAATAAATTAGCAACTCTATTTGTGGTGGTTCAAACTTCGTTTGAAATGATGTTAGAATAAAGTTCTAATCAGCTTGCACTCCAAAGTGGTTGTTACGTCAGCCAAATAGCGCAAAATGAGTGGTTTTGATCGATTTACAAAAAAACTATTGATTGGATTAAAAAACTGAAACAGCATCATGCTAATATATTGCTTGTAGAATTATTTGCCAAAAAATCAAAATGATCGCATGCATACTCGTATTAGTATGTTTTTTTATTGTTTGAAAGATATTTTTAGAGATAAGTTCGTGATTTCTTTTTATCGAGCCAAATTAATTGTATTATGTTTTCAAAACAGTATCATGCTAGCATACATCCTGAAGAATATCATATATTTTTCTGGTCTTGTTTATAGCAGTGAATCATATACTCTTAGTAATTATAAAAACTCGCGTTTAGCTCATGTAATCGCCTTAACGACTGTTTGAATACGCGACTAATGCACTTCGGCCGATCGATGGCGAACAAGATAATGTTCCACTTTGATCTTACAATAAGCGTCATTGATCCCGATAGATCTTTGAGTCAATCATTGAGTTTGATTGATTTTATTGAATATAATTATGTATCCATTTGGGGAACATTAATGCAGCGTAATAGTGGAAATAAAGTGGTAATTTTTTCGTGATATCGTCTCGACATCGCATTATTTTTTTGTACGTTTTTCAGTTTGATGGTCTGTATCACGGCCTGAATTATGACCAGATCTGTCTGGAACACACTGTAGATAAGGGGAAATCTGATGTGATCTGTGTATTCGTAATGAACAGTCTCCTTATGTTTTAAAGCCGTCATTTCATTTGGCAATTAGTTATTATGAACAACGACAAATTAATTCTGACATTAACAAATCATTGCAATATCTTATTGAAGCAAATTACAGACGAATACTATTAATTGTGTCAAGAGGGGTCGCGAAATGATTGCTGCAACAGTGTTTTTAATATCTCATCATATTATTTATGTTCTCTAAGCTTTAAAGCTCCTTCACAATGTACCCAAGTTTCCGATGTAGTCGTTAAAAAGGACATGTATTGCCCAGCGACAGTCTGCGAACAGGTTTCAAATGGTAACGAATAGCCGATATCATGCAAAGGAGGACTTTTAAGCTGCTCAAAGAATGTAAATGTGAGCAAATGTTGTATGTGCGAGTTACTTCACACGGAGGTGCGGTCTACCGGGAACTAAATATTAACGCGCAGTGGCCACTGATGACTGCGTTTGATTTTATGTTACTCGTGACTGAACCTGTAATATGTGCTTACAAACACATCTTACTGAGAATTTGATGAGCCTACTGGTTATGTGTTCGACCTTATAGAGATAAAAGCTGTTTATAGGAAACTAATGGAACGCTGAAGTCTCGAACTCAAAGTAATGGCGAGTAAACGCTACTACTGAACCAAGGTCCTGGGTTTGATTTTCAGGTTGGGCAACGTGCAGTCAGCAGCAGCCCGAAGATATTACCGTCGGGATCCTCACTGACGGTAGGAGAGGTATCCATCGGCGTTGAGTCGACGTTGAAGTACCTAGGATTGTTCTCGGCAGCCGGTGGAACTTCGTGGAGCATTTCTGTCGTTTGGCCCCCAGGCTGGAACAGACCGGGGCTGCCTTCAGGCGAGTCCTGCCCAACCTGGGGGGGACAAACGCCTCCTGACGCAGGCTCTACGCGGGGGTCGTGCAGTCCATGCCCTTTACGGGGCCACAGTGTTAACGCGTTTCTTAAGGCGGCGAGCCGCCCATTACCTGGACGCCCCCCTAAAGGTGGTTGCCGTTAACATGGTCCGTGGATACCACACGATCTCCTGCGAGGCGGCGGGCCTTCTTGCCGGATTGCCGCTTACTGGCATACTTGCGCACCTGCACGAATGGCGCGCAAACACAGTACACCGGGGGAAACTCCGCCGTCGCGGCAAACCGCCACTTAGCGGACAGACCTCCGGCGCGATCTCATGGCGACATGGAGAGACCGACTGTCGCAACCTCGTGCAGGGTACGCCACGATAGTGGCAATAAGTCCCCTCTTGGAGGAGTGGCTTGAGAGGCGCCACGGCGTCCTCATCTTCCGCCTGACGCAGGTCCTCACCGGACACGGATGTTTCGGGAGGTTCCTGCATCGAATCGGGCGGGAGGAAACGCCCGGGTGTTTCCACTGCGAGGATCGACCGGAGGACATGAAGCACACGGTGGAGATCTGCCCCGCGTCATAGGCGGAGCACCGCCGTGTCCTCGCAGCGGCGATTGGCGGCGGCGACCTCTCGCGTCCGGCCCTGGTTCAATCCATGGTCCGGAGCGAGACGGAATGGGAAGCCGTCACCTCCTTCTGCGAAGCAGTCATGCTTGCGGAGGAGGTGGCGGAACGCGAGAGGGAGAGAACCTCTCGCCGCAGCCGCCGCGGAAGACGCAGCGGGCGTCGGGGGCCACGTGGTGGCTACCGGCCACCGTAAACGCGGGCCTGTGGACGGTTAGCTATGGGCTAGCTTGCCGTCCGTCCGTCTTATGACGGCAGGCCATGTCGACGATGGCGCGTTCGTGTTCCACGCGCGCCTCTGAGAGATCAGCAAAGTGAAGGGGCAAGGGCTGAAGCCTGCTGGGCCTGCGGGACTTCGAAAGAGATACCGCGGGGGTCATTTGATGATTTCCCATCCGAAAAAAACAATTAAAAAAAGCACGAAGATATTATAAGTTGTGCGCCGTAGATGGCAATAAGCGCGCCTCTATTACGTTGAAGTAAAAATTAACTGGCTGAATGTACGTGTATTATAGATACAATACTTAGACCACTGCCTAACTGCGGGAATTAAATACGTGATCTTATTATGTGTGGAACTCACAGGTACTTCAAACATTTCGACAATAATTTCCACTTACGTAACACTAGATACACTCTCGCAATAATTCCACAAAACTTAGATAAACAAAGTGTCGCAGCGCGAGTGTGTGACATTGTGAGTGTGCTACAGATATGAAGTGTGCTGTTAATGGCGGCGGCGTCTGACTAATTACGTTACGGGGACAAAGGAGCGGTGCGCCTTTACAACATTGAGATAGAGCGCGTGACGTCACGCGAGGTACCCGCCGTCACGAGGTGTTTGTGTCCGGCTGCCGGCACTCCATCCCGCGGACACTTCCAGCCGTATATTAAGCTTTTATGAGGATTGCCTTTTAAACCGCGCCGAGTGCCACCGTAGCAACCCCCCCCCACCTAGCCCTCCCCTCTCACCCATAACCCGGCTACTTCAACCCCGCTTTTTCCCTTGTTATGCGCTTAATATGAATATTTGAATGCCCTCCGCATAATCTGCGCGCTTGTGAGCAAACGTTGATGACGATCCCGAAGTGAAACAATTGAATGGAAATGTTTTGACTATCAACCGGAGAATATAAGAGTAATTCAGCAACTCGTCCCACATGTCCGAGTAGAATATAATAACCTGTGAGCTTCACTAGGCTTGCTTGTGTTGAACCTGTCGCAGTAGTCGGCTTCGGAGTAAGGATCACAGATCGTTTCTAGATCGTCTCTTTTCGGATTAATGGCACCAAGGATTAATATCACATCGAAGTTGATGTTTATACCTGCGGCTGCGGGTGTTGGGTCGCGGCTCGCGCGGTCGGAGGCGCGAGCTCGTCACCTCACATGCATGAGGACTATCCTCACCGTTAATAACGCAACCTCTATCGTGCGCCTCCCGCCATGTTTTATGCACGCTCAATGCATGTTGCATCACTTTGTTATTGTTTCGTACCATGCGTGTATCCGAACGCACACGTCTTGTCATTTCGAGCATCTGACAGTTTTTTTTTGACGTTTGTTATCTTGTCGTGATTCATTACGAGATCACATTGATTTTGTTCATTGATTGAGTTAATTATCGAATCAAAGAAAATCTCCCTTGCTTGCAAGATTTTTTTATGTGATTAATCGCTGATTGGACGAAACGCCCCTAATTGTGTATTAAACCGGGCTTATTTGTTAATTGTCCGCGCCGATTTGAGGTTAGCTTAGCCCGCGTGTGAAATTGAATAAACCATTAACAATCGTGAAGTTGACGTGTATATTTGTGCAGTTGGACTATTATTGTGCTTCACCACCAGACCTGTTATACGCTGCTTTGGCAGCGTCCGTTGAAACATAGTCGGATCTGGTAAATCACTCGACCACACATCACTTTACACATACCCACACAGACATACAGTACCAGAGCCGGCTTGATCAAGGACTGTCATCCCCTTCAGCCCACCGGCACCAGGTAAGTTACCTTCATAAGGGCAATTTGATTTGTCTCCGCGAATCGCGGAAAGTTCGGTCACACCTTGCCCTGGGTTTGGACCGAACATTTTGGTAGCAGAGCGTGGTTAGTGAACAAGAAAACCTACCTGTGCCTGATCGATTGGAAGTCTGAACATTGAACTGATTTGTTGCCGTTGTCAGCCGGGCTCTCACATTTAATTAAAATAAATTGCATTGGCACACATAAGTGCCCCCTTTTTGTTGTGCTGGTAATGTAAGAATATGTGTGCTGTGATAGTTTAAGATTTTTTTTAATTTATTTTATTTAGTTTATTATTGTTGTATTGTTTGATTTGTGGTGAAATCATATTGAGGTTTGGTTGCAATGGCCTCACTGAAGGCTGTAAAGGAGGCGGCCGCTGGTTTGGTCTCACAGCTGAGATGGTTCACCTCAGCTGCGGCCACAGTTGAGCGTGTGGACCTAGAAGAGGTCACGCTTGCTCGATTTGAGCAGTTGAACGAGAGAATCAGCGTTGTGGATGCTACGTTCACCCGCTTCAACGAGCTCATCGGGGATGTGAGTTTGGAGCTGTTGGGCCAGGCAGCCCGTGACAAGGTTGCTGCAGATTATGACCAGATCTTGTCACTGGGGGATACCTTGACTCTGCGAGCCCGGGGAATTTTGAAGAGCCGGATGCCTGTCCAGGCCAAGCAGGAGGCCTCGGTTGCTACGGCCCCCGGCCTATTGAGTAGACTGCCCACTCTGGAGCTGCCACATTTTGATGGTCGCTTGGACCACTGGCTGGGCTTCCAGAACTTGTTCGACAGTTTGGTTGATGCGCGCTCGGATCTCAGACCTGCCCAAAAGTTGGCCTATTTGTTGTCAGTCCTGGAAGGTGAGGCCCGAGCCTTGGTGCAGCACTTGTCGGTGACGGATGCAGCCTACCCTACCGCTTTGGAGCTCCTCTCCCGGCGGTATCAGAATAAGCGCTACCTGGCTGATGTGCACATCGGCCAGATTTTGGGCCTACCGGCCATTGGCAGCATGTCGGCGTTGCGCGCCGACCTATTGAACCCATTGGTCTCGGCGACCAACGCCTTGCGACGCTTGCAGTTGCCGGTGGACCAGTGGTCCTATCTGTTGGTGCACATCATTCTGCGGTTGCTCCCCGCTGACTTGAGGTCCCGCTTTGAGCAGAGGTATGGTGGGGATAGTTCCACCCATCTTCCACCCTTTGACGACCTCCTCAAATTCTTGGAAGACGAGTGTCGCTTCATGGACAACACTTGTGGTGCAACGGGGTCGCGCCCATCACCTTCTAGGCCAAGAGACCAGGGACGGACTAGGGCCAAGGGGCCTGTTGATAGTCGCCCCGCCCCACGTTTTGCTGGCACCCGGAGTCGTCCTGATTGCGACTATTGTAAGGCCACGGGACATGATATAGCAAGTTGCCCGGAGTTCTTGGACTTGCACGTGGCCTCCCGTCGCCGAATTGCCAACGCACGCCGCTTGTGCTTTTCTTGTTTGGGGGCTCATTTTCATCGGGACTGCCCCGAGCCCCGCCCGTGTAGAATTTGTAAAGGCGCTCACCTCGAGATTTTGTGCGCCAACGCGAACCGCTCTGGCAGACCAGCTTCTGATGAGGGTTCGTGCAGGGGAGGGTATGACGGCGACAAGCACCGGGCCTCTGGCACGCCGGTTGGGAACCGGGTAGAGGCCCGCAATTTTGATGACCAGACTCCACACCCCGCGCAAGCTGAACGGGAGCCGCGCGCGCGCCATTTGGTCTCCCCTCGCAGTGGTGACCGGGAGCCGCGCGCGCGCCATTTGACCTCCCCTCATAGGGACAATTGCACGGCGGCTGCTCGGCAACAATGGCCAGACCAGCACCGCTACCTTTCCCCTCCGCTGGCGGAACGCCCCCGGTTGGAGTCGCGCCCCCCGCCCTTCAGGCATCCGGTGGGATATGCCCTTCCGGCGATGGCGAGCGGCTCGGGGCACCGCGCGGACGAAGCATTTGAATGCTACCCTCGTCGTGAACGACGACAGCCTGGATGCGGCGATCGGTCGCCGCCCAGGCATCGCTAGGAAGTTGGCGCCTGCCCCGCTACAGGACCCCCCCCGGATCGAGACGGTTTTGTTGCCAACGGCCTCGGTCAAGGTCTGGGGACCCTTGGGTGACTCGATTGTGGTCCGTGCCATTTTGGACACGGGAGCCCAGGGTTGCCTTTGGTCTTCTTGGTTAGCGGGACAGGTCGGCCTGAATGTGAACGACTTTTCAGGCAAGATTCAGGGAATTGGCGAAACGGCTGTCACCACTGTTGAGGGAAGGACCTGGTTTGAAATCACCCCTGTGAGTTGTCCGTACCCTAAAATTGATGCTCCTGCCCTTGTTCTGCCGAATATATTGGGCAACCATCCCCAATGTCAGTTACCTTTGGATGTTCTACGGTTGACGTCAGGCCTGGATTTGGCTGACCCCCGGTTCGATTCCCCTTGTACGGTGCATTTGCTGTTGGGCTCCGATGTGCTGGGGAGAATAATGTTGGGAAATATGAAGGTCTTGCAGCCGGAGATCCCACGGCGCCACGGGAGGGGCTTGGTGGCTGTCTCAACCATCTTTGGCTTTGCAGTGATGGGCCTAGTGTTGAAAGTTCCCCCTCCACCTGAGCCTGATTTTGTGTTGACATCCGGTTCCGCTCTCTCTGACGCCGTTCAGAGGTTTTGGGAAATTGAGGAGCCCCCTCAGGTGGCCCGCTTGAATCCGGAACACGAGGAGTGCGAGTTGTTCTTTCAGAACAACACCGGTCGACTCCGTTCCGGTCGGCTTGTAACCCGGCTGCCCTTTGTTGCGGTGCGACCACCTCTCGGCCAATCCAGATCCACGGCCGAAAAAAGATTGTTGGCGATGGAGCGTCGCATGAGCAAGGACCCGGTGCTGCGGCAAAAATACGTAGATTTTATGCGTGAATACGCAGACTTGGGACACATGTCGGTGTCAAATTTAGATTGGCGCTCGATTGAACATTTCTTCCTTCCGCACCACGCGGTCCTCAAGCCATCCACCGGTAAACTGCGCACAGTGTTTGATGGGTCTGCGCGGACTTCTTCCGGTGTCTCGTTGAATGATTGCCTGCATTCCGGCCCCAAATTGTTGAGGGATCTTTGTGACGTCATCACGTCTTTCCGTCGTCATCAAGTAGTCTTTGTGGCCGACATCAAAATGATGTTCCGGCAAACGGTTATTCACCGGGATGACAGACGTTATCAGTTGATCCTGTGGCGGGAGAACCCCCAGGACCCCATGATTGTATACAAGCTCAACACGAACACGTACGGCCTTCGATCAAGCCCCTTTGTTGCTATTCGTTCGCTTTGGGAGCTCGCGGACCGGGAGCGTTTGAGGTTCCCTCGAGCGTCCGCCATCTTGAAAACGGACCTTTACGTCGATGACGTCTGCACTGGAGCTCCCACAGTTGAGGAAGCTATCCTGTTACGTGACGAGTTAGTCCAGATTTTGGCTTCCGCTGGCTATGAGTTGCGTAAATGGGTGTCCAACTCGCCAGCGCTATTGGACGGAGTGTTAGAGGATCATAAGCAGGATCCTCACTTGTTTGAGAACGTTGACAACCCCGCCATGTTGGCCGTCCTCGGCGTTCAGTACCGACCAGTCCAAGACACCTTTACCTATGATGTCGACTTGGAGTCACCAACCACTTGGACTAAACGACTCCGCGAATCGCGGAAAGTTCGGTCACACCTTGCCCTGGGTTTGGACCGAACAGTTATAACGTCACGGTATTAAACTTATTAGATCACAAGCTTCTGATAATTTTATAGGTGTAAAGCAATAAAAGGGCGCCGGCCGGTGAGTCCAGGTGCTTCTCAGATTTTTAAAGATTTTCTTAGCTTTTGACTCCAGCTATTATAATAATTCAAACCTATCGAATAATTATCTTATCTCACGCATAATTTTAAGGCATATTACTTTGGGTATAGCCTTAATACTCGTATGATTAACGAATTTGTGATAAGGACGTCATGATCAGTTAGAATCTTGATAGATTACGAGCTGGATACTTTTGTACAGGTTAGTTGCAGTCTCTGTAGCGAGTGAAATAGTGTGAATGGGAAAGTAAGAAGTGATGTAACTCACAGTAGTTGTTGGGGATGAGGTCGGGCTCGGCATCGTCGTGGTCCTGCTTGGCGGGCGGCGCGGGCGCCGGCGGTGGCTTGGCGAGGCGCGGGCGGCGGCGCCGGCGCAGCGCCAGCGCGCACGCGCCCGCCACCAGCGCGCACACCGCGCCCGCGCCCGCGCCCATCGCACCCACCACGCCGCTCACGCCTAGCTGAGCCTCCGTCGCTGAGGGAACACATAACTGGTCAGTTATCGTCAAATATTATAGAAATACTTTTATAAAGTGCTACACTCAAACATTCACTATGGATCTCGGGGAGAATTCACAAAAGAGTCCGATATTTGCCGCAATCGTCTCAAAATTAGGCATCAAGACACTAAATTTAATATAATAGACATTGTATTCAATAAGTCTACCTAACATCTGTTCGACTCTGTTCACGAATTAAAACAGTTTCATTTCATGACTGAACTCATTCCGCACTTACATTTAAGTCTGTAATATCAATAAAGTCAATATGGCCTGGTACAATCATTTACTTTGCAGATCCGTTATTTGAATTGTAGATAAAGCTCGCTATGATTTTTCCTCGTCCTTTCAAATTAGTCGTGCAAGTCGATATCCAATCGGCACGGAGCGGCGCGCGGCGCGCGGCCTGCAGATGGAATTAACATTTTGTATAAAAAGACTTCCGTCCGTCGTTACCTTCATCACATAATTGAAAGTGTCTCTGCCTCCCCAGCCACCGGACAGTGCGGACTGTACACTGTGTTACAATATTATGGTAGCTGTCCATCTGTATTTTAGAATAGATACTTTTCAACAAACATGTTATCCTTTGTAATACAATTTCTGGGCTAAGAAAGTTGGGTTTTTCTGGGTGGCAGACACCATAAAACCAGTAACATAGAACAAGTGATAATTAAAGATCTGCAGTCGGAACTTGCATATTGGAGGCCTTTGCCCCGGGAGTGGGACAGCTCAGACTAACTAAAAAACGCCACAACATTTTTGAGCAAATATAATAATGACTGTTATTTTCTACCAAACTTATTATTTGTGAACCCCTACCTACCTGCTGGCAACCCCCTCAAGGGTAAATGTTACAACTTACTTGTGGGTGCTTGTGGATAGTATCGACAGTCAAGAAAAATCATACAAGTAGCGACATCTAGCGGCGCACAAGAGCCACTCATTCATTTACATAATGTATGTGAAGTCTTTTGGTCGACCAGCGCGGCTGTTATTATTTCTAGCTGTATTAAAACCCATTAGCAAATCATAAAGTTTAACACATCTATAAATTATAAGCATGTTATAGATTGGTCAAGCGAAATAATAATTGAGCGGTTTCCGTAGGTAATTCTCTTCTAATTAGCGAGTTACGATGTACCTAGTTATTTTTAGTTGTTTACTAATAATTTAATAATCATTTTCCTGTTTCCAAATATGTTATCACTTATCACCTATACTTGTGTTATTATCCTCATTTAGCGTTAATGTGTAATGCCGAGTAAAGCCACACATAAATGGCTGTTATCGCTTCCCAAAGCAGGACAATTCAATTTAAATTAGTTCACGTGTTTATTTTAATTAGTACCATTTAGGTATTATCAAATCGATGACAAGCGGGATTTAACTGCGCACACTTATTATAATATTATATGAAGAAGCGGACTATACAGGGTGTAAGCAGACTCAAGGCAAAGCCGCCCTCGTAGCGGCGATCGGCGGCGGCGACCTCTCGCGTCCGGCCCTGGTTCAATCCATGGTCCGGAGCGAGACGGAATGGGAAGCCGTCAATTCTTTCTGCGAAGCAGTCATATGCTAGCGAAGGAGGTGGCGGAACGCGAGAGGGAGAGAGCCTCTCTTCCCTGCCGCCGCGGGAGACGCACCGGGCGTCGGGGGCCACGTGGTGGCTTCCGGCCACCGTAGATGCGGGCCTGTGGACGGTTGGCTATGGGCTAGCTAGCCGTCCGTCCGTCTAACGACGACAGGGCGTGTCGACGGCGTGTTTGTGTTCCACGCGCGTCTCAAAGAGATGTCAGCATAAAGAGAGGGGCCCGCTGGGGCCGAAGCCTGCGGGGGTTGCGGGCCTGTTCGAAAGAGATACCGCGGCCCCGGAACATAAAGGAACATGGATGGGTTATAGTCAGTAGTCAAGTCTGACACTCCCTCCCGCTCCGCTTAGAGCGGGAGAAGTTATTTGATGATTTCCCATCCTAAAAAAATGAAAAATTGATTTCGTATAAATTACGATGTCTACCTTCACAGTACGACTGTTTTTGGGCTTATCATGTTTTGTGAGAACTCTATGTAACGCACTCAAGACATTGAGCTGTTGGGTGGATTAAATATTACGGGGGGGGGGGGGGGTCGTGGAGGTTTCCTACTATGTCTTTGTCTTTTGCTGTGCCCGACAGGGTCCACAATGATCTCATTTTTAATTTACCACCTAAATACACATTGTGGAATGCAAACAAAGTATTGAATATTGAGTTTTTAAAGTAAAAATGTTACATTAAAAACTTGTACCTACATGTGTATTAAAAAAAAACTTGTGAAAAAGTTCGACCCAGTATTTCTGTAACTAGAAGGTTCCCAGGTATGGTCTACATTCTAGATCATACGTTCCAGACTCTAGAACAAAAAAATGATCGCATTGACGGGGAGAACAAGTGCGTTTCGGCTTTGTTAAGAGTCTTTCACACCCTTTAGATTAGGTATATTTTATGTTTCATATTATTTTCGGTTGCTTTGCGTCGTATAAGTCTCCCGGGTAAGGTCCTAGTACTAATGCGGCGCACTAGCCCGGACCATCACTTCTTAGCCTGTGATCTGTTGTGCTGTGGGGGAAAAGGAAACGCGGTCAGAGTGTCACTTTACTAAATGTGTCCACAGATGATAATTATATTCTAAGCAGCTCCGTGTCCTGCATGAGCTAGCGATACATTTAATTTAGCGATTTGCTAAGATCTTAGAAAAAATCGTGTCATGTATTATTCCTCTGTATTGTGGGATCTTCTCCACCGCGGAAGTGGGTTGCGGGGTGCGGGGTGCGGGGTGCGGGCGCGCGGGCGGCGTGATGCGGGCCTATTTGTAACTTCAATAATTAATTAGGGGCAGGTGCGTCTGCTGCCGTATCCGCGGGATTTGCTCTCATTCGCGTTCTTTTACATTTTTCAAGGAGCATGCTATCTTCGAAATCCTCCTTAAATTAATATTGTACATTATTTTGCAACGCCCGAAATGGGAGCGATGTTGACGTGATTAATTTTCATAATTTGAATATTCTAAACAGATAGTAGGTACCTACAGTTATGTTTTTGTATTACATACTCGTAGGTAGTGTTTGACAGATTTACATGATGTTAGGTTAATTTATTTGTAGTTTAAAATCGACTAAAATGACAAATCGAGTATTGAGTAGCGTAATTTTATGTGGCAACACCAACGGTGACGGTTGACAAGTAAGACTATTCTCACTTGTCAACTGACACGTGCGGACAATCGATTCGTTCACTTGGTTTGGGAGCGAGCTACGGGTCGGACGAAAGGAAGACACCTAGTATTACTTTAAAATAATCAGTCGGTTATATTTAAATAATTAAATAATTGTATACTAGCAGTCTGTTGTATTTAAATCATTAAATAATATATTATCGTCACACCAAGGAGTTTTATTACAATGAGTAAACTTTATACCTAGCTATGCGAAATAGTCGCATTTAACCGGAATGTAATTATTATAACTGTACTTGCAGTTGTCAATCAATTGCCTCGCCTTTTTCTAAATACTATGTTGATTGGGTTTTCTACATGGGGCAACTGCCTATTTGACCTCCATAACCCAATAACTAGGTACTGGAAGTCAGACTTTCGTGATTCTACTGCCCGTAGCCAGGAGCAACGACTTAACGTCTTGGCACGGAGAGAACTGAGAATGGATGATGTAATGGGATGGGATGGATGGATGGATGTGTGGTTCACCTCATCCATAAACTGGTCTCAGCATACACTACTGTTAATACGAAGTATTACGAACCCATTTTGAATAAAAGGTACTTATGAAATACCTGGATATATTTCACCAAACCAAGCAGAACAAATCTACAACTACACACTCTCTATGGTGTAGATAGTATCGACCGTCAAGAAACATCGTACAAGTAGCGTCATCTAGCGGCGCGCAACCAATCAATAAAAATCACATCGTTCACTTGCGACAAGGATGACGTACCTAACTCATAAACTAGGTAAGTACATTTTTTATGTTGTGTTATCAATTATGTAACAACATTATTTTATTATTGAAGTAAAATTATTATGTAAGTACAATAAATATGTCACCGTAAAATTGTCAAACACGTTATATTGTAATCTTTCTAGCGAGGTTGTAAACACTCGAAATATTGTCAACTTGGGACTTGGGGGCACCCCTACGTTAGGTTAGTTAGGTTCCTTAAAACCCTGCTCTCGGAAATAGGGGCCTTGCGTAGCGGGGCTCCGTCGACTACACTTTTCTAGGAAATATAAAGTGTTTTGAGGTTAGGTTATATTAATCGGTATTTATCAGGAATGGTGCATTCTCTTTTCATGAGAGTGGTATCATTGGGCATGGGGACCCCTGCTTCCCTCCTTCCCCCCACACCGCGTGAGTTGACTACCATCGCATGCATTTCACGAAAACTGATGCGTTTTATTGTTAGCAGTATGTTCATTTGACGATATTTCGAGAGATTACAATCTCTCTAGTTATTTTACAATCTAACGTGTTCGACAATTTTACGGTGACGAACGATAGATTATAATGTACCGAAAAATAATGCGTTATATTGTAAGCGGTATGTCGTTTGACAATCACTCGAGAGTTTACAATCTCGCAAGATTGTAAACTCTCAATTTACGGTGACACATACATACAACAACTAGAACTATATTATAACTTTATTATTATGTTGTTTGTAGTTGAATTCTTGTATACAATTAAGTAACGAATTACGTAGAACCCCTAATAATATTAATGAAATTAAAGTGTTCCTTTGTTATTTCAGAATCAGCTTTCTACTGAATGCATAATAAAATAAAAGTACCTATAAATACCTACAGATTTATTTTAACAATTTTTTTTTAATATATGTTCTGTTCTCGTTCCGGCTAACATCCGGAACAGCTGAAATAATTTTGACGGAACTTTTGTAAGGAATCTTTTATTTTAGAAAAAAGATTAGGGTTCCGTGCAAAAAATATAAAACCCTTGAAATTGTACCAAAATCAGATTCAAATAGAGTAACGAATGGGGCCCTATAACTGAGCCACACAGCCTCTGCACAGTCCGTCCGTCCGTATGAGTGTAAGCGGGCTATACAGCCCGAGGATACCCTCATGACCCGTAATAGACAAACTGTTCAGAATGATTGTGTATTGTTTGCGCTATAAAAATAAAAATAAAATGTATCAAAAATTACAGGAGGCCCTCCTACTATGACGCTACGGAACCTTTCATGCGCGAGTCTGACTCGCACTTGCTCGGTTTTTATAAAAATGCATAAAATATCAGACTTAAAAAAATGATGTCACTTATTTTCTTCCCTTAATTTATTGAGTTATGTCATTAAAGTCGCAAACAAGCGATATTAATTCGCTTTGCCCGTGCTTTTGGGTGGCGCACTAATGGGTGCAGTCTACATCACCTTCACAATCTCTCCATTACGCCTCTACCTAATACCTAATACAATTCCCTGTACACTGTTTACCCAGTACAGTCAGACGAGCCGTGCACAAAACTCCAAGAACAACTTAATAAATAACTTTGATGTTACGTTGTTCACTGACTTTTAATTTGACTTAGTACACAATTGCCTTGAAAATTGGACTTCTGTCGATAAATTTGAACGTTTAAATATTTAAACAAGTTTAGTAAATACGGTTTCTTTTGTGTTGAATTTATGATTTTGTCTGGAGCAGGGGTTCACAACTTCACGCGTAGTTCTCCAGTATTGAACACAAATATATTTTATTAGGTGTTAATAAAGTGGGGTACATTCCCGCGGCAGGTAGGTACCTACTCACATACAGATGACGGCAAACGGCTGCGCCTACATAAACACGGTGACGCTGAAATAACTAAGCCATTGTTCGCGTGCCATTTTATTCCTCGCTATAAAAACTAAAAAGGTATTCTATTATACAGATGTTCTCGTTTTAGTTTAGTTTTCATTTGACTCAGTGTTGACTATTATTGACATTGCCTTGATAAATGGCTTGCACAACACTGCTCACTCACTCCAACTAGGCGCTCACTGACAATAGTGTGCCATGCTGCGCTGTAGGTGTTTCTGCTTTCAACTCTCAATTAAGCAATCAACAACATGGCGGCAATTGAAGTCTTAAAATTGTTCTAGATAACTTACTGAAAGAACAGAATCGTGGAAGTGTCGTATCTACTATTATTCTCTGAATCGTCATTTATATTGTAAAGAGTAGGTAGGTACTTTTTATCTACTAATAACCTATTTGTTGAGCATAACAAAGGCAAGGTCATCACTCCATACACAGGGTCCCTCAAAACCTGCAAACTTGTGGTTAAATGTGTTGATGTAGGGCGTACTATAAGTTATATTGCATGCTCCAATAATAACATTAACTTAACTATTTATTGTGAGGATTACGTCAAAGTAAACACAATATGTATATCAATAGAACCGTAGGTTCACCTCTTAAAGTAAACCAACTAAGCTCGAAGTTCAGGCCGACCGACGGACTTACAAGTAATACATATAAAGGGTGTAAAACACTTCTTAACGAAGGTGAAAGGCACTTGTTCTCCTCGTCATTGCGATCACTTTTTTGTTCTTCACTATACCTGGGAACCTTCTAGTTACGGAGATATATTGGGGGTCAAAGATACAACTTATTAAAAAGTTTTTATTGTAATATTTTTATTAACAATACCTTCACGAACCTCGTCTATTCAATCCATCCATCAGCGCAATGATAATCCAAAAGAAAATAGTTTCCCAGTATTTTTTGCGTAAAATTACTTAGTTGTATGTAAGTACAGAATACTTGGTTGACGGCTTCGTGATAAGGTGGTTTACACTCTGTATCTAATGCTGTTATTTGAATTACAGTTAAGTACAAATGCTCCAAACTATTATGCCTAGTTAAACTATGTTACGTGCATTTCTAAAAGAAATGGCCTATTACTTAACCCTCCAAAGGTCAGGTAAACCTTTATCTAATATTAAAATAATAAATAAAATAAAAATATCACACCTCGTTCTCGTACCATGGACCCATCCATGGTACGAGAACGAGGTGTGATATTTTTATTTTTAGTCAGTAAAAGTCTGACACTCTGGGCGGAGCGGGAGGAGTCATTTGATGATTTCCCATCCGGAAAAAAGGTACATAGACCCTGATATTGTGCCCGTCTACATTTTCATACATCGTATTTAGCTCAACGCATCATTGGTCCAGTAAGGATGAATAAAATCCTCCATTTGATTTGGGATAATTGATCGACGGAAACGTCCGAGTGTTCCCGAGTGATAGCGAGCGGTCGGAGAGATGCCCGGGATTAGCCGACTACTCAGCCGAAATGAGCGGTCAGAGCGCACCGAGCGAGCGGAGCGGTGACCGACACCTGCACGCTAATTTCATAACACTCTCGGAAAATCCTTTAATTTAGATTTCAGACGGTAAACCAATCGTCCCGGGATCACAAAATTAAATGCAGTAATCAAAATGAATGATTTCCAATCTATACTTATAACATTATAAAGGTGATGAGTTTGTTTGTTTGAACGCGCTAATCTCAGGAACTACTGATGGAAATTAATCAAATCTTTTTGTGTTGGATAGTCCATTTAACTAGGAAGGTTGTGGCTATATGACATTACGCTACAACCAAAAGGAGCGGAGCATAAATGAAAATTGAAACGGGGAATATTTATTCCTTTTCTGGGCTTTTTATCTTTTATGTGACGCAGACGAAATTGCGTGGGTCAGCCAGTGAGTTAAAACTAGTAGTTTTATAAAAAGACATAAATACAATCAAGAAAAGTCTGTTTCTATCTTATTAATTTGTGTCTAAATGAACCTCATAACAACACAGTAGATGGCACGAATATTTCAGTGTCTGTTAAAAAAACTGATTTATAAGATTTATTGTACGAAATCTAATTTGGCAGTTATTTTAGTTTTTCCTGGATACAAAAATTCATAAAGCTGGCAACATTTTACAAGGTTTTCCGAGCTTGTAAAATCACAATGTCTCCTCAGAGATCACTGAAAGCTTCTGTTAGGAACGTAATAAAACACAATATTTTATTCTTTTGATAATAAAAGTACCTTTGTTTCCTTGACTCGGCAAATTTAGTAATTAAGAGAGATCACGTTCAGAGGGATCAGTTAGGTCTTTGTGAACATACAATATCCACGTCAGCGACTGTCGAATATCTTCATCTATTCATCTTCTACCTCGCCATTTTCAAACTATGTTACTGTGTAACCCCCATGCAGATGAATACCAGTGTTTGGCAAACAGGAGGCAGTTGAAGATGGGTTCGAGTCCCTTGAAGGCCCTCGGAAGGTGGTAGTTATAATGATTAGTGATACTTGCAATAATCTGTCAATAAGTTTTGCGACCCGACAGTTAATTTTGTAAAAAAAGAAAACAATTATTTCTTGTCGTGCAAGCTCCATATCAGCTGTCTGCGAGCTTTTTTGGCAAATAACCTCTCCAATATTCAAATCACTCAATAGTTTTATTAAGTGTAGCAATATCAATACAGTTTGCAATGATATCCAATATAAATTCATACACTCGTTGACAAGTAGCGGCGCGGCGCGGCGGTGTAGCGGCGCGGCGCAGAGGAAACTAGAATATATTACGTTATTGGTTTGTTAGTTTTATTGGCGTCTCGAGAGGCGAAGAGCTCACTCTCTTGTGTAGTGCAAGTGACTCTCCATGCCGTTATTATTCTTCACGACAAGTAAGTTTTTATTGAAACAAAAACCCGACGACACTCACAATGGCGCTCGACGTTCGGTCGGAAATACGTTATTTTGCTATCAGGCGCTTCCAGGAAAGCTTCGTTGTATCCGGCTCAAAGGACAAAAAAGTGTCGGTAACATGTTTTTCCAAAGATCACTTAGGATTGTTCATGGCGCGCATCTGTTGTTCAAGGCGCTCCTAAATAACGTTAAGTTGTCTTCAAAGCGGCAATTTACATAGAATTAATGTAAATATTAATCACAAGGGCGGCTATTAATGATGAAAGTTGTGTCGCGGGCCACGCCACGCGCCGCCGTCGCAACACTAATGTGTACGTGCGACACGACTGTGCGACACGACCGTGCGACGCGCCGACACCGGCGGCGCTACAAATTACTAGCGTTACGTTATATTGCTGTTGTTGCTTGTTATGCGAAGATTATAACTTGAAAACTATTCGTGACATGTTAGGCAATTGAAACTACGTGTCATTTGATATTCCTTGCCGTGTGGATGTCTTACAGTACCTGACTACATGTAGTTTAATTGAAGCGATACTTTAGATTTATTATTAAAGAGGTGTTTATGATATACACATTTAAACACCTCTTTATAAGTAAATCAACTGAATAGTTAGATCTAACTCGATACACACATGTTTATAGTTTGGTCAGTACTTTTACTTAATTCAGGCGGGTTCCACAGATAGCGACGAGCGGGCGGGCAGGCGCGTGTGGCGGTCAGTAGGAGGCGGGTCTGTGTGCGCCGCGCGGCCGTCCACTACACTCGCCGATAAATCATCGGTGACGCCGGGCGATTCGTAAAAACGACGACGAATGAATAATCATTATTCATTGCACTTTATCAGTGATTTATTACACCGTTATTGTATTTTTCCGCGCCTCGTAATTAATACGACAAATCTGATCAAAAATATTGCGTATTCATCGTGCGAGCGTCGGCTTTGTAACATATTGGGGAGTTTTTTAACAGGGACAAACTGGTTATATTATTTGTTTTCTTTGAAATGAACAAGAGTGGCAGGAGCGGCTCCAATATTATAGGAAGTTTGATTTATTTCTAAACTATCGACCCGCCCCGGTTCTTTACGTGTGCAATGCAGCATATTCATAAAAACTTCTCTCTTGAATCACTCTCCCTATTGTTGAAATTCTGTTGCGTAGTTTAAAAGATCTAAGAGCAAGAGCGCCAGCAAGAGCGATTTTGTTTTATACTACGTAAAGAAGTTGTGGAAACAAAAATTGTTAAAGAGATGAAGCTCATCACTTTGGATGATTCTGATTAGTATTCTTTATTGCACATCATATGAATATTCAATACAGTGCAATAACTTGGCGGTGAAGTCGCGGCGGTGCTCGTAAAGTCGGTGAGTGCGAGTGCGCGGAGCAGGTGCAGTCGCGCGCGTGCTCGGTGCCTTACATCCGCTCTAGTGCCACCTAGTGATCAGCTGCAGTAGGTCAGTAGCATCTTGTGTCCGTTATTATAAGTCCACGTAAGCTGAGGGTAGCCCACTGTATCTACCCTAGTCGAATTTAAATAGAAGGTACAAAAGTAGGTACTGATAATCAAAACTTTAATGAAGATTTTTTGGTAAGTACTTACATATACATATTTGGCCGTGGGACGACTTAAATAATTTCTCAGTAGCATCACCTATTAGAAGTTTACTGTTAAAAGTTAAAACACTGAGTAGACTTAATGCATTGGAATTTTTCTCTTTTAATTTAGTTGTTGTCAAATACTCGTACTGCGGTTTCATAATTATCACATCTATAGAATGCAACACAGAACTCCATCGAGTGTTTCAACTGGTGGAGTGCTCTGTTGTAGTGGGTTTTCTATCCGTTATCCGCAGTTTGCAGCTCTGACACCGGCACTAGCCCACATTATATCTACACGTACGTTCTAGCGTTATCGTCGAGCATGAATAAAATGTTAGCATCCACACTTGCGGAGTGAACGCGTGAAACTTTCTAAAATGACTGCTAATGTTGTCATAAATCCTGCCTAGAGCCGAGCGGAGCCGGGAGGCGTCAATGTTGCACTCTGACTGAATCTATCGCCTCTTAGAGCGTGGGGAGCTCAGGGCACAGGCACCTCGTGAATATTAACACGCTTTAGCACCTCGCCAGGAGGCAGGGTAGCTGTCAGCCCATAAACTTGTGTGTTGACCGCGCCGCTGTGCTCTCTGGCAGCAGTGGCAGGCTGGCGCGCCGCTTCGTGCGTTCGATTCACATCTTGAACACTGTTCGATACATTTTGATATTTTACATATATGTCACCGTAAAATTGTCAAACACGTTATATTACAATATAACGTGTTTCTCTCTAGCGATATTGTAAACTCTCGAATTATTGTCAACTGAACATACGGAAGTATCTCTGCCCCCATAATTGGGACTTGGGGCACCCCCCCGTTAGGTTAGTTAGGTTCCTTTAACCACTATGCACGACAAGATTTTGACACATGACACATCAGCTGAATCGGCGGGGTGATGCGAATTTGTCAAAAATTTACAGAATTTTCGTGAACTTTCAGCATTCGATTTTTTTATGAAAAATATGTCTAGGAAGCTGTTTCATACCATACTTTTGTGGTAAATATCTCCAGAAACGTGTTTAGGTCGGTAAAACGGCGTCATTGTATTGCCAAATATTTATAAAACACATATTACTGCACCCTTCCAAAAACTAGGTAACGTAGATGCGCTGGAAATAATGTACATATGCAAGCTTCTCGTTCGCTAAACAAACTGGAAAAAGCTAAATAAAAACAGTAACTTTCTATCTGCGTTCTTATTTTTGCCCTTATTCATACATCATTTCATAAAAAAATACGGTCAAAGTCTTGACAAATATTACTAAAAAAAAACAATGTTGCAATCAACTTATCACA
Organism: Xestia c-nigrum; assembly: GCA_916618015.1. Classification (NCBI taxonomy): domain Eukaryota; kingdom Metazoa; phylum Arthropoda; class Insecta; order Lepidoptera; family Noctuidae; genus Xestia; species Xestia c-nigrum. The sequence goes on along the minus strand of OU745254.1, from coordinate 25,529,780 downwards.
TGACATGTCACTTTGTAGTGCTGACCGTAAACCCGGGTTTCATCATAACGATTAAAATGTTGCATTCAGCCTAATCGATACTCGCAATAAAATTAAGAATGGAAAAAAGTTTTGAGACACAATGAAAACTCCTTGGTATAATTTCAAAATAATTTTATTTAAATTCTGAAATGAATACTTTTATACTCCTTTTTTAATAATATCATGTAGAATAGTAATTATTCGTTGCTTTTGGTTTACTTATTAATAGTTAATAAACACAGAACTCTCTAAACTCTAAACGAATAACGAAATTTTTGCTTCAAGTCAACATTTTAATGATAATCTTTCCTTTAAAAACTTATGGGTTGGAGAATTTGGAGAAACGCTGTTGCCGAACTAGCACCGTGTGGCAAAATATGAGGTCTCACAGTTTAAGCAAAGACAAAATCTGAAACTAAATTATTAATATTTTCAACCGTACGAACGGACAACCTCTTGCTAAATTCGCGTCGAATTTTTAAATTCAAAATTTAAATTAAGAATGTAATTGTAATCATATATAGTGATTTGGTTTTGTTATGTCTGAAGGTTGGATATGGTGCGCCAAGGACCGGAAAAATTGAATGATATACAAATATTACGGATTCTAAAACCAAGCTTATTTATGTATCCAAAATCAAATGGAAATTCATAATCTACCTTGCCTTTTCCCATCTTTTATGGGGTCGACTTCCAGTCTAACTGAAAACCAGTATTTTACATGGAGCGACTGCCTATCTGACCTCCACAACCCAGTTGGTACTGGGTGACGATACGATACCCCTTAGTACGAGACTGGTGTCTAACATATCGCTGACTACCTGTTACGACTTTCAAAGAACTACAAATGACAGCCGGGACCAACTGCTTAACGTGCTTTCAGAGGCACGAAGGAAACTCGGTATGTAATGGGTCACCCATCCACAGACCAACCTAGGCAAGCAAGGCTTAACCTAAACGTCGACCCCAGCGGCCGCTGTTATTTAACAACGAGCTCCTCCCCTCGGCCTCTCTTTCAAAATTAAATGAAAATTGACGATTAAAATTATTGTTCGTAAAAGGCGAGAAATAATTAAAATGTCTTGGGAAGGCCTTTGCCCACCAATGCGATAGAAAAGGGTGTTAAAAAAAGTATTTGAAAATAAAATGGTGTATCCCAATAACTAATCCAACCGAACACAGTAAAATAATCATACTATTTCCCATTTTGTTTACTAAATACAATTATCATGGTAGGAACCAAACCAATTTTCACCACACCTAAAAAAACAGTACCAAGATCCCTGGCATAGAGTATATTATAACCTTTCATCCCGGGCGCACTGACAACCAACGAAAAGAAAATCACAATAAATTACCTACATTGAAGTACAATGTAATTTTGAACAGCGAGTGCATTCTTAATTTAAATTTTGGTAAGGAAAAAAAATCGGCGCGAATTTAGCCTTTGGTCAATCTGTGCTGTTTATTGTGGGGTTGGTACAATGTACGAAAAACTATTAAGATTTCCTAACTAAAGCTTTTTAACAATGTTATAATTAACAATGTTATAATATATATAAACAAAATTGTTTTACTTTCCATCCATCGATTTGCTTAATTCCGTAAATAAATTACTCGAGTTAATCGAACTTTACAAAAAAGAATCGATTTGAATAATCGCTTTCACACATCACAAATAGAAAAAAAAAAGAAAAAAAAAAATGGATGTCCATTTTCGAATACAAAATTACGTAGTGGTAATGAATATTACGTGTTATTGGTCCTATATTAGTAAATTACGCTAAGATCTGGGTATTCTCATGTTGTTTATAATATTTGAATTGATATTTGTCATATCCGTTGTCGAATCTAAATGTGTCTGTGTGTTAAAATGTGAAAAATAAAATGTAAACAAACAAGATTGGCGCGAAACTTTGACTTTGTATATAAAAATATATCATTACCACTGCTTATTAAAATTGAACTATGGATGAATTCGTCACATAATTAAATGACGAGTTATTATTCCTCAAAATAATGGAGCTTGGATGCCCAAAAACCCCAATTTTTATGATTTTTAGCGTCGGCTAGCACTGCCGGCAAAATGGCGATGAACGTATTTACGCATTTGGATTTTATTAGGGTAAATTAAGAATGTTGCGCGCTAAATACAGAAGTTTGAATGGCTCTAACATATGATATTTTTCTCCAACTCTCTTAATTAACGCACACTCATAGTCTTTCATAATCAGAACATTAAATATTTACATAAAAAATAAGGATGTCGTATGACTTAACCGCCGGCCCCATTCGGGGCCAGTACCGAGCCAGCGTAGGTTTCAGTGCCCGGCCCCGAATGGGGCCCGTACCGAACTTTATGGTTAAACCCTGCACTCGGAAATAGGGGCCCCGCGAAGCGGGGCTCCGTCGACTACGCTTTTTAGGGGAATATAAAGTGTTTTAAGGTTAGTTTATAATAATCGGTATTTCTCAGGAATGGTACAATATCTTTTCATGAGAGTTGTACCACTGGGCAAGGGGGACCTCTCCTTCCCTCCACACCGCGTGAGTTGACTACCATAGCATGCATTTCAGGAAAAATAATGCGTTTTGTTGTAAGCAGTATGTTCATTTGACAATAAATCGAGATTTTACAATATCGCTAGAGATATTCCAATATAACGTATTTGACAATTTTACGGTGACATATATATACATTGTGTTCGACGTTTGGAAAGTAATTCAATAGGGCTTAAGAGAAATACTTCAACCTGGCGGACTCCACCTTTCAGATTTCGAAAAAGGGTTAGAAATAGGTAGCTAGATAAGTGAGCAGTAATTTATAACAATAATATGAGATTTGGGTGGTCGCGCTTCAGTGACAATATGTTAAGTGGTGGGTCCGTCGGCTCGGGGTGTAACGGCTCTAAAACAAAAGGCGGATTAGAGTGGCGCGATCATATTTCAGTGCGGGCAACACGCGGGACGCGGGACGCGGGACTGCTCCAAGCGGTTGATTTATTCGAGCTAGCGGCTCGACTCTACTGAATACGGCTCAAATAGCCGGCTAACAAATGGCGGCCGGCCGAACGCCAACCAAATAAAAATGATATGTTTGCCGGCATCATTTTTGTCTAAATCCGTCGTAGATTCAAACGCGCTTTAAGTACTACTTTGATTGAGCTCTGAGTATAGCCCCGATTTATATGACAAAAGAGCCGATTTATTCGAAGGGTGGTGTCGTGTCGCGGCGGCCGGGTGGCCTCACGTATGCATCTGGCGCACAGTCGCACGCGGCACAGTGCGGCGTCAAAGGCGCCATTATCATAACGAGCACAGTTTGTGACCCAGTGCCGGTGTTTACACGAGATTAGGTGTGTTGGGATGTGGGCGTCGCGTCACCGAGTGACGGCCGTCGAGCAACATTACCTCCTCGCGTATTTATGAAGCGCCCCCTACCGTACCGGTGCACGTGCAGGCGTGTAAATCATTCATGAGTAGCGACAAACTGTCGTGCTAACCTGCAGCATGCAGCTGCATGCAGGTGTCGCTAAGTGCACGGACCGCACAGCTGTCATTTGTTGCTTATGCATGCGCTGCCGAGAAGCGCGGGGGGACGGACGCGAGGGACGTGGGACGTGTCACGGTCTCCTGTTGTATGGATATGAGACAGGAGCGACCAGGTTCGTTTGTCATTATCACGCACAGGTCACCGAGATTTAATAATCGTAATTATTTTGTTTATAAAGGAGTACTACGCAGGTGACCCTATGTTGGTGTCGATCTAGTTAGATTTTCACAATACCGAATTTGTTTCCAAGTAGGAACATTCTAAACAGGCTAGCTAGGCAGGTATTCTATGACAATCGAATTAATTCCAGTGCTCCGTGCTATTTGGTAGTATAGTCATATACAGGGGTATTTAGTGTAGGTCGTAGTATTAGTGCCACAATCGTTCCCGGACGTCCGCACTCGTCCGCTTGTCCGGCGACGCTCCGCCAATAGGAAGCTACAGAGAGCATCGGATTAATCCCGTGTCCGGTCCGTATCAGGCGCTAATTACATCTGCTTTGTGTGTACCAAACAATTATATCTTTATAATTATCTCTTGATTCATGTTCTATTATCTCAGTGATGGAATCGCGATTAAATTCATAACGAGCTTCCGTTCGAGTTAATCACTGACGGAGCTTTTGTTCTCAGGTCGTACTGTGCTCCTGTTTCATTTACTTTATCATTTGAAATGTTCCAGACAGCCTGAAAATATCAAACCAACGCGATTAAAATGGAAAATAATCGCCTTTTCAATTTCTGAATGTTTTAGACAAACAATCATTGATGTTATACAAATAGTTGTTCCATGCGACACCGCACAGACCGCAGACACTTCATCAAATTAATGTAACTTATGCGAATGATGCTACTCTCTAAACTCCTCCTCCCAAACTTTTACTAACGCTAATCCCAGTCAGAATCCCAACAGATTAAGACTTATCAGTATTTGCAATCAATCAGCCGAAGCAGCTGAACCACTTCATAAATTATAGATAATCCAAATTGGTTGTTGTGTAGAACACAAATGGCCGGAGTGGTCCTCCTTGACTATCGAGCTGTTTACTTTCAATTTCGTTCTAAACTTATTGCCATTTGTTTGTGGGAGGCGATCTGGTCGCACCTCCAGCCTCCCCCGCCCTCCTCTGCCTCCACTAGACGGGTCCTCCGAGGCAAGTGCTGCTAGTGATGGCTCGTACCTGGCTTAGCCACAGAGAAGCGTCTGCACGATACAGATACACATGTAAGTTTATGTTTAGAAACATGGCTTTGAGCACTTAATTTAGGTAATATAATAGTAACTCCTCAGATAAATAATTTTCCCTCACATAGCTGAGTACTAATTTATTATAAAATCATTGTAGAAATAGAATAAAATTGCAAAATTATACAGTCACTGAACGTGAGCGGAGCTTAGGTGTAGCCGACATGTTTGTCAACGAAGATGAATTGGTGTGGCGTTACACCTCCGCACGATATAAATTGATACAAATTGTGAGGCTCAACGTATTCATTATAACTACGAGCTCATCATTGAGTACGCTACTCAAGTATCGAATACTGATCCATAGCACGCTCTATTATTGCATCTGCCGCACGTACTACTTATGGCTCGGACGACCGACCATGCGTCATTTAGAAATTGATTCCATCAAAAATTACCTCCATATCGTCGGCGAACTAAAAGGGGTGAATTTTCGAAATCCTGTCAATTTACCACGAAATCAGGGTTGGTAGAGGACAAAATCAAACGGTCAATATTAAAAAAAGCGTTGGCCGAGGCTCGCTCCTTCGAGGCGAGAAATTAAAGGTCCACATGTCACCCCCGCGCCCCGCCGCGCGCCGCCGCCGCGCCACGCGTCGTGTCCGCGTCGATAGCACGCGCATTAGTTTTTCCGCATGGCTTGTCAGCTCGAGTGATGGCCCACTTATTTCTGTCGAGTAACAGAAGATTTTTCACTGATGCCTTCAATGTTCTACATGAACAAATAAGTAAATTGAGTTTGAAACGTCTGCGAACTGTGATATGCGACGTTGCGATACTAATAGTTCAAAATTTCCTACAAAATGCGTGTAATCATTGCTTTGGGGACAATTAAAATATCAGTATTACGAGTAACATGAAAGGATAAGCTGTGTTTTAGGTTAATGAATATCGAAGCAAATATTTGCAAGCCAAACAAACATATTGTGTCCCATTGCGGAATCGAGCCTTCCGCCAGTGAGCACCTGGGGTCATCGGCGTTTAATCCCGAGCTAAAGTTTAGTTTATAACGTTAGTGCGGCAGAGTCGGTGGTCCTCTCAGTGAGGCGGAGGAGGTCACACGAGGAGAGGAGAGCCTCTTGATTAATCTCGCCGGTAAATCCGAGCGCGTTTAATTAAAATGGGATTATGTTGAGGTTGCAGAGCGCTGCGGCCTACTTCTGCAGCGATCGATGTGACGCCGTGACGTGCCGCTGACAAACATTATTGCTGGCTGGAGTCGTGGGAGACGGTTTACTGACTATATCGAATATACGCAATTATTTGTGCATCTTGCGGAGTAAGGTGATCGTAGGCTATCGTGTGTCTTAGTGAATCATACGTTCACACATGAAGTGATGAGTTGGTGATATGGCGAAAAATCTATTGATTCATTATTAAAAGATGATGGGTAGCTATTGCCGGGGTGAAAGAAACATCCCTAAGATTGGTGTCATGACCAAAATTCTCATAAAAGGAAAAAAAACAAATTATTTAGGTTCACACAACACCGCGCGTGGTCGGCGGCGTGGCGGCGCTCGCACACCCGTCGTCGGCGACTGTGAAAGTCACGCGGCTCCGTTTAGTGCGATCAGTGACTGCTGAACGTTTTGGGCGGTACTTTTCCTCGTTACTTATATTTCCCGGGGAGGCTAATGTTTTCCCTCGGCTAATAACTCGCGGAGGATAAAGGCCGCTCGGCCGCCACTTAGTGCGCCGCCGTCGGGCCCCGAGGCCCCGGGGGACCCGCCCTTTACCCTCCAAATTGAGTTTCGCTGAGTGATTTAGAACAAAAACTAGTTATAGACGAGTGCCGGCGCTCGTATGTTTCAATGGCGAGTTAATGATTGTACTTAAATGTCGTGACGGTATTCTATTCAGAGCTGTTCGCGAGAGCTCGCTGAATCGTCCACTATTTGAAATGTTTTCAGTCGCGGAAAGTGGCGTGCGACGACTCACAGGCTGGGGTGAGGATGGATATAAAACGAACAGACCGGACCCTGCACGAACGCGTTGGCCGATCGGACCAAGTATACAAGCTCACATGTTATATTAGTGGGGAGCTGAGGTGTCGCTGGGGTAGCGGCCACGACTTAGGTACAAGTTGTAGGTCGTGGATTCATTTCAACCTAGTGTTCTTCAAACGATGAAGGAAACCGTAGTGAAGAAATCATATATCATAAAACTAAAATACCTAAAACATGATTGCGATGATGTGATGTCTATCAATATGCACCAGGCGCACGTCGTTGATTTTGGGCCCATCGTGGGTGGTTCCCAGCTGTGGGAACATGACAGGCTGCCTAAGGTGTTTGCTTAAGCCAATATGCTGAATGTGTACTGACACCTGTATAGGTGAAGGAGATAGTTGGGTACCTGTTCTCTTCTCGGGGTCCCGGAACAGCACGTCATCGAGCTTTGCAGGCGCGGAGCGGCCCTTCGAGTTGAAGGCCACGGCCACCAGGCGGAAGCGCACGTCCCACTCCAGGCCGCGCACCGTCCACGACGGCTCGTCCGACGACAGGTTCACTCTGAGGGGAACAGACGTCTTTAACACCAAGGTACTTAATGCATGTGATGGCAACGTGGCTTGCAATACATTATATTAATGTCGGAGCCTGGATTCGCTCCTGGTTGATGACAATTGGCTCGCCATCTATTGCATAGAACATAACTGACGATACGTAGGTGTTTTATTTAAAAAAAAAAGTAAATTTCTGCCTTACTGTTTGGGGAATACAGGTGGTTTATTTTTTGTTAACGTACAAAAATCCGAAAAGTTTTTAACAGCCTGTTTGTATAACTAAAAGGAAAACTCATTTACTATCTTGCAGTGTAACTATGAAGTTTATTAACAGAACACAACTATTTAAATCAGTATGACAATAAAAACCATTCCATTTCATTGATGTCTGTCAAACGGCAGCAGCAGCAGCAGTCTATATTATATTTGTATAATTTTCAACAACGTGAACACTGCATGCAGCGCTATAATGACCACGTTACAGCATCATTTCAAGTAAATTAATATATTTCGCGCATTCTCTGTACTAGCATTGAGGCTGTAATTATCACCCCCGCGCCAGCGGCGGCAGCGCTTGACAAACTTTTATTTTGTCTATGTTTTTATTTTGTTCGCACAAACGCGCTACGGTAACGGGTCAAATACCAGTAAGATGTTAGTCATAGAGCTGCTCACTAGGCAAACAGAAAACGCGGGTGCTCTATATCTGGAAGCAAAAATGGAACTGTTTTAATTTTAAATCGGTGCCTCGTGATTCATAGCCGGGGTGGTGCACACGCGGCGTGCCCTAGAGATGTCCCGCCAGAACAAACAACGTTATCACGCCGCCGCCCCGCGCACGCCACGCACCCGTCCCGCACCCGTCCTGCACCCGTCCCGCAGCCGCCACGCAACCGCGCCGCACTGAACCGAAGTAACGAGAATAACATTATTCTCGCTTAGGGAATTATATCGCGGGCTTTGTTAATTTGTACCTTTTTATATCTGTTTTGGCTCTAGGTATATTCATTTTCACCTTTCTGCGATGTTTTCCGGGATCGAAAACCGTAGCAGTTACGAATGTACGTTGAAAACAAACCTTGTTTTGTGTTGATACGAGTGTATTAAATTTTGTTTATAAAGCTCCCGTTTCCTATACTACCTACGTATAGAGAGATAGAGTTTGAATGTAGGAGGCGATCTCTGAAAATAATACCTTATTCAGTTTTTGAAAATGATTTCCCTTTTGGCATCTAAACAAAAAACGTGCAAAGCAAGTGAACAAGTATCCCAATTCGTAAGTAGGTATTTTAATCTTCATACATTGAATCCCATTTCAACTGTTTTTTGTTGGGGGTAAGCCATTTCTTCAAGTATCCTATTTGTGTTATCGTTAAGAAAGTCAGCTAAACTGGTGCACACTCATTAATAATGGAACGCATAACACAACATAGCCCTTAATTCGTTAGCTATATATTACACAAGTGCTGTAATAACCGCTGACGTCACATAATTATTATTTAATACTTTATAGCGCGTAAAATGTACACGCAGCCGATTTCGATCCTAACAACACACTTTACGACGTAATAAAAGTGTGTCATATTTAAGCATTTTTCTCATTATCCGCGCTTTATTGTTGCTAATGGCGAACTGTAGCATCATCTGTTATTTATTGGAAATTATTCGCCACGATAATTCCCAAATAATTATAAAGACGGCGCGTCATGCGATGCCAATATTCATTTACGATAGCTTAGCATATTTTGTAGCGAATTGTTTATTATGTTAAAGATGTGTATCTTACTGAGACCGTTCACTGCGGGATTTAAGTTTCGGGCTCTGTTGTCATGGAACATGATTGCAGATTTATATTGGATGGCAACATTAAACATTAGTGTCAGTCAGCAGAACGCAACAAACACTGACAACATTAATATCCTATTTCTAGGCCTGGTATGAAGCGCTGAAATACATGCATACAAAGTTAGACATTAGTAGCGCGCCGTGTTGGTGTGTTGGTAGGAGGTGTCGCGGTGTTCAGGGACCGGCGACCGCGAGTTAATTCATAATTAACGCTGTTTCACAACTTTAATGAGACCCCAATGTTTACACGGGATTCCACTTCGGGACTCCTCCCTCCACGTACTTCTACCTGCGAGCAGACACTCGTTTCTACGTTAAGAAGGAATGTGTCGCGATGCTGAGACAAGCAACCTCTGCTCCCTCAACTGATTCGCATTACACTTATAATATACTCTCTTATATACTTGCCGGTTATATAACAATAACGTTGGTAGGCAAATGGATCAGAGTATCTACGTAATGGCTACAGAATAAGGTTTCCGTTTTTAGCAGTTCCATAAAAATAATAAAATATCAGGGTCGCGCGCCTTTCCATATCCATTACTGTTTCGATACACATTATTTCACTTAAGCCGGTGCGTTCGGGGAAATATAATAAAGGAATTTTGTAATAATACGGTGTCGTTAAGTCTGCGCACGTCACCGGGGGCGCAGCTTGAGAGCCCAGATTGCCTCTGTAATATTAAAAACAATGCTTGTGCCTTCACCCCCCGCCCCGCAGCCCGCACACGCGCCACGCGCCCCCTGTCTCGCTAGTACTGCGACCTTGCCACTCTCGTGAGTATGAAGATACAGTTTGGCTTGAGTTGTTTCACCCACGATAAAGAGCACCAAGTAATCACACCACCAACAAATAGGATGCAAACAGTAGGTACGCGACCCTCGAATTTCTTCAATATCAGATTTGATTTCGGCACCAATAGAGGTGTCATTTGAACCGGCGATGAGCGCGAACTTCCACATGAGCTTGTTACCGAGTCCCCCCGTAACACAGTGATGGTAAGCTCACCTCGCCAATGTATGTAGATCGCATTCCCGGCGCGGCGCGAGCGTCTAGCCCGGGGGGTGCTCGCGTTTAGCCGGGGGTGACACGCCGACTTCCGGGGTGTATCAGGCATCAGCGGGTACTCACGTGTTTCCGCATCACTAGTCGCGCCGGATATAGTCATTACGAGTGCCGAAACATTGGAGGGTAGCTGTTATTTGTGGTATTAGATTATAAGAGTTAGCAGTACAGAGATCGCGATTGTGGCTTCAGTCGGCCTGTGATGATGGTATTTAAAATATTTTGAAACAGAAGTGATCATAGATGACTGATCCATAATCACTCCTAGAGATTATAAATCCATTTGAACATAACGTAACTGTACGAGCTCACTCGACAATTTTATGCTGACACCCGCGATCACATGTACTAACTAAGAATTCCCGGCGCACATCGCACCTCAGCGTATAGGACTCCACAGTAACATCACGCTTGAATTGCTTGAAGGGTTAAGCAGAAGTGTTCATATGCAGCCATACGTGCATGTTTGTTTAATTCCATGTCATAGAAGGGTTCGCCATCTATGATATTGAATGTAGATTGGTGTCAATATAAATCAGATTAATCTTCTTTCTTTGTATTGCTGGTTTTGCTACTTCTTCTACCCAAAACAGATAGAAGGTGGTGCCGGACAGACGACGTGGGGTTCAAAAAGCGCTAATTCTTCGCAAAGCTTGAATTAATATGATTTCGTTCCCCACCAAACCCGCCTTAAGCCAAGAACTAATGATCAATGCTAATGCCTTCTCTGAACATAACACAGCTTTGCCCTGTAGTGAGGCAGTATACGCTGTGTAGTGAGGCAGTATACGCAGTGTAGTAAATGATAGCGTGACGGATGACAGAGGAGAATGAAAAAAAAATACGTGTTGTCTCCTGCTGCTTCTAACTGTACTTGTCGAACAAAAAGTGAACCAAGTGAGATTGAAGGTACGCATACTCAACAGTTGACAAAATGGGATTCAATGTATGAACATCAAAATAGTTACGAAATGGGATTGAATGTATGAAGATCAAAATAGTTATGAAATTAGACTTTTGTGATGCTCTTTTCTTAAGTTGTTTAAATGGGAAAGTTATAAGATGAGACGGAGCCCAATAGGCTGGTGTGAGTATTAGAGTAAGTGTGTTACCTGGGCACGTTGGTGTCGGCGTACACCTCGAGCAGGAAGCGCTGCGGCAGGCCGCCGTCGAAGCCCGCCACGCACGACACCTCCACCGACTCCGCCGTCTGGTTCCACAGCGAGCAGTTGCGCGGCGCGTGCGGCTTGCCTGCAATACACGTGCCGTGTACCATGCTGCAGCAGTTCCGTATTAATGGAGTTACCCAGTAATAATAACGTACTTCCCCGGACGAGCTTTGTTTTCAAGAAGTTTCAGTTCTTTTATACTTACTCTATGGCAGAAGAATGAAGATATTTTTTGTGAACTCTTATCTCTAAAGTGGAAATGGCTCTAGGGTATGAAGTACAGCAGTGAAGTAGAGCACACTCACCAGCGGCCACCATCTGGAAGACGCAGGGCGTGAGCTGTGAGCCCACCTCGTTGGACGCCGAGCACGACAGCGTGCCGTAGTCCAGGTCCGCCACCGGCGTGTATCTGAGGACGTTACACTTAAATTAGATTTGTTTTTGATAGTAATTGGCAAACGAGTCCCACTTAAGTCACAAGCTGCACGTTAAAGCAACAAGCACGGTAACAACTAAAGCAAACGTGGGGTTTGACAAGTCTCATGTCATATTGAAGCCGTGTATCCCCATACTGGCATACACGGCTTCCGCTACAAACCGTGCGAAATTGGGGCAAATCTGAACTGATACTTTATCATAAACTAATTTCGCATGCGTATACGTACTTGAGACTGCTGGCACTGCCGTTGGAGGTGTAGCGGTCAGCGGCGACGTCGAGCGTCTCGCCCGAGTTGTTGAACTTCCACTTGAAGACGGCGGCGGGCGGGTCGGCGTCCACCTCGCAGACGATCACCACGGACTCGCCGCGCGCCGCGCCCACCACCGACACGCCGCCCGTGCGACATGATGGCGAATCTATACAGAACACCAAACATACCATTATTTATATAACACTGTCCATTCTTCCCTGTAGGTACTCTTGGTCAGTAGAAAGAGAACAAGGAAAAACCAAAGGTCAATGGCCAAAACGGTTGACTGACCCTATCGATTGATGTCTAAAAGTTACTGAATGTTATTTTTTCGAATTTCAGTCGATGCATCCCGGGATGTGGCTAGCCAATTTTCGAAAATCTGTGAATTCAGATAAGTTTCTTTAAAAAAAATAAAGGAATGTTTTCTTTCAGTAAAATTTGCTAGCGACTACTTTCCCTCCAGGTGGCATTGGAAAAGCCACCCATTATATAACCGGACTAAATTTCTTATAGACCTTTTAAATAATTCAAGTAAAACATCAAACAGATTCACGGCCTGTTATTTTATCGTGATAATCAATTTACAGCGAGCTCCGCTAGTGATCTAGTAACAGCCAAGCTAAGTGGCGTCAGTCGTGAAGTATGGCAGCCATTCTGCGGAGTGGCGCCACAAATCTTGTAACGTCCCTGTATGGGCCGTAATAGGGTTACTTGATGGTGCGTGAGGCGAGGAACAAGGTTGAACGATACCTGTGATAATGTTCAGCGTACACCATCACACACCTGACCTCAGATTCAGATATTCATAATTTACTTATACATACTCGCATGCTCACGATTAAATATGCTTCTTATCCACACCAAAGTAGGTTTTTCTGGAACTATCTTTCCAAGTCTTTGTGGGCAAATAGTAAAAGCAGCAAAAGTGGTAGAAAGTATCATGATTTGTAATACAAACTGCCAATATGTGTTAAATATTATATTTTCAATGTTTTTCTAAACGGTAATATTTGCTGCGGTAGCCATAGCCGACAGCTTGGAACACCTCACTTGTTTTGCAACCGATCCATATATCAACAATTATTCTTTGTGATGTAGAACAGCAGTGTTCTATTTCCTGTAAAACGATAGTCTGATATAATAAATATAATATCAGAGTTTCGTTTGTTACAAAATGTGCGACAAATCGCGGTGTGTGAAGGTGGCGAGAGGTGAAGGTCAAGGGTTGTCATCAGTCGGGAATTAGGGGCAAGGAGTAATTATGTGACCGCGGGTCGTCCCTAATAGCAGCCAGCCGCGACACCGCGCAACTATAGCGGCGTTCGGAGTGCATCCCTATTCACGCTGAAAAACCACCCAGCAATTAACACAGAAAATCAGCCGAGTTACAGCTAGCGACACTACTGATTGATGGAATACTAATTCTGATTAGATCACTCTGTTCCAACGTTAGTGAGGCTCAAAATAAAATGGCGGGACACAGCTGCAATAACGAAATCTCAAAACATTTAATCCGAGACAAAACCCATTTAAATAGGTAATGTAAAACGTAATAGGATAATCTACCTTCGAATAGGAGCAAGTTATTTCGACAAAAGCCAGTGAAGGCTAACGGCATCGGGTCATGAATAAAATTGCTCCGATCGTAACGAGCAATAACAACAACTTCATTACAAAACATTTTTTCTTGCGAAACAGAAATTTATTGCGGCATTACTCGCAGTTATGTTCGCCATTAAAAATTCCCATCTTATTTTGTCAGGGCCATATCTTACAATTGGCAAAATAGATCGACAACCATTACTGGGGCGTGGGCGGGGTACACGAGCGGGCAGAGGGCTCGGGGAGGGGGGGATAGATGGTCGATTTAAAGCAACGAGCCGCGAAGGAGACTCACCTGCGCCACTACACAGCACTACAGACTACAGACGGACTCCTATTTAATTGAACTCGTTTATTTATCGTTTGACAAGGAGACGAGTTTAATCGGCGCAATCCAATCCGCTCTAATTGACTATCGGCGAGCGCGCGCCGTCACTCGCCGGTAAAATGATCAGGTTAAATAGTCGCCGGAAGTATCTTGTCGCCATTGTTCGTGTGCATCGAGGGGCTCCGGCGGCGGCGGCGTGCTCTTGTAGAAAGGGAGAACTCGAATTGTGTTACAATAAACATTTTCCAACTTTACAGAACGTTCTTTATGGCGAAAAGATATATCGTAGAATAACATATCTTTATCTTTAGTGGACATGATCGATCAGCGAGATGTGTCCACACAATGCTGAGACTCCAATACGCTCCGGATATAAACGTCACCCCATCGGAAATAGCCTTTCATGATAAACACTTAATACAACATTCCGCAAAAATGTGTACTTAATAGACCTAACTTGTGTCCGTCCTATGTTGTAAGAAATCTTGTGATACCTATAGAAAGTAAATAGGCCGTTAGGCTCGAATAAAAAGGTATCGACTCCATTTCATCTGAAATCGCAAAACAAGGAGTTTATCCGTTCAGTATTTCCTTTCAGAAGGCATCAAGGCAAACGTCGGAGAAAAAACAATTAGTGGAAAGTTTCCCGGCCGAGGGCGAGACGCGATAACAACGACGAAATACGTAGCCGTGCGGTGCCGAGCGGGCGCGCGACCTGGCGCGACTCAGTGCGACCGCGTGCGACTCAGTGCGAGCAGGCGCGTTGCGGCGCGGCTCGGTGCGACCACAATCCTTCTTAATTTGTGCGGCGTATTTGTGGCGACACAATGCGCGGACGTCGCGATTAATTAATTCTGAGCAATTTAAGTGTGGGTCGGTGGCTCGCATTGTTCCAGATTTGTGCCGATTGTTTTGAATGAGCTTCGAGAGGTGCCGTAATGAACCCGGCCCCTTGACGAGTTTTCTATTTAGCGCCAAACTTTCACGGCTCCGACTGTTATTTAAGTTTGTTTTAGCGCCGAAATATGATCTGCTTCCCTGCGGTTCATAGCTGGACTACACCGAGCTGAATAACTTTATGTAGTAGAAACCCGCTCCGCCGACGGTTGGAAGAGCGTAGGTACTCATTGCGTATTTGTCATTAGAGAACGCGTAGCTATTGTGTCAGCAGAAGCGGAAGGATTTGCGGTTAAGACCATAGAGATCGGGAAACGGTCAGATTTTTGTAACTGACAGGTCGAAGTTGAGTTGGAATCTGTCGCAGTGGGCTAGCGGTGCAGCAGGCGGCACCTCCCACTTGTTCGCAACTTTCGGTAAATTCCAATATGTGTGCTTTATCTTCCTGCATAATTCTGTTTGACGCGAAACGACAAGACCCGAATGGCGCGTGAATATTGCATGAAACTGTCGAATCCTTGGGAGATTTAGGGAGCCAACACTGAATTTAAAATACTATCAATGAGATGAGAATATATCCCCCATTCACCGGCAGCTGAAATCGTTTCTCGAGATGTACTTACTTTACGCGTTTAGATAGAAGCGAGGTGAACGGAAATAAAAGAGATTGGCTAGATGAACGTTATCACAGGATAACCCTATATCTCTATCTGCATTACATAAGCTATGATTATTTTGTCCGCAAAATTTCTAGTATTAGTTTACCGGTTTATATTATAACCTCGGTCCACGGCACTGAGAAATTAATCTGAAAAATCCTGGCTGCCACACTATTTGATTTTGATGTGCCGTGCTTCGCCGAGACTTTAAACGCTAGGAAACTCGCTTGCCCGAATTCTGAAGAACCTGACTACCCATTTTCCAAGAGACGGTGGGACGAGCTGCTCCACAGAGTAGTTCAGATCAATATACTAAACACGTCTGCTACTACTTTTGATCGCGCCTGCTGGCTGAGGCTGGGTGGGAGCCGGGTCTTTGGCTTCACGCACTACCGTCATCGAGCACAGAAACGTTGCTCGACAACACCACTTTCTGTCTCGCTGTTGCTCTACGCATAGGCGCCCCATGTTGTTCTCCTCAAGGCTGTCACTGTGATGAAGTTGTCAACAGCCTCGGACACCACAGCCTGTCATGCAGCCGAAGGCACGCGAAGTCGAATGACATCATCCGTCGATCTCTAGTCACCGTCTGTGTTTCAGCTTAATTAGAACCATATGGCTTGGCACGCGACGATGGCAAGAGACCGGATTGCATGTTTTTGTTTCCGTGGTAGATGGGTAGGCCTCTGGTGTTGGACGCAACATATATCGATACTCGTGCACCTTCCCATCTTCCTAGTCCATCGTGCTGTGCAGGGGCTGCCGCTGCGGCTGCGGAGAACCTTAAGCGGCGTAAATAAAGTAACTATAATATATTTTCGAACAGTTTCGGGTTGAAACTCTAGGACCCGTGGTGTCCGAGTGCTCACAGGCTTTTCAAGGAAATTTCTAAACGTTTAGTTGACACTTCCCGTGACCCTAGGGCTGGCTTTTACCTCGGCCAAAGGTTTAGCGTTGCCATTCAGCGTGGTAACGCTGCCAGTCTCTTGTGGACATTACCAGTTGACAGTAAATTGTAAATAGTGTACATATTGAAATAATAAACTTTATTAGAGAGTAAAAGCTATGTTTACGAATTACTGAATAAAATTATCTGAAGTTGTATTTGTTTAAACATCAGGTGACTGTTATTAATTAATTTAACACTCATATAAAAGTACTTACCAATACAAATATTCCAAAGGATGGTAAAGCGGCTCGTTAGAAACGGACTCCCGCTCACTGCGCTGCGTGGAGCAGGTGCATCGCGCCACGGCTTTTTAAGCGACTTCTTGTGTTTGTGAGTTTAAATGTTTACGCGCGTTAAACGCACCTCCCACGCAAAATACAGGACAAATTCCTAGTGTGGGGCAACGTTTAAAAACTACAGCAGCTCGTTGGACCCTGCCCACCCCCTCCGCGTTGAGTGCGGAACAGGTGCATCGTGTCACTTGCTATTGTAGCAGGCAGTTATAATATCTAAGAAGCTATATCTTACACTTGACACGGAACAGCAGCTCGTTGGACACGGTCTCCCCCTCTGCGTTGAGCGCGGAGCAGGCGTACCGGCCGCTGCTGTGGCGCGTCACCTTCTGCAGCACCAGGCTCTGGTTGCTGTGGAACACGCGCGCCGTCGCGTTGTGCGCTAGCGGCCGGTCCTGAAACAAGCAGTCAATGGTTTACCTTCAATATCATCACCTCAGTGGGTTTCATTCAACAAGTTGTTGCGTCAAAAGTCTAAATCACTAAAAATATAAGCAGCTAGTCTTCTTTATCATAGCGATGACAAAAAAATAGGTGGTTTTACTATTTTTTATATTATTATAGTGACTAAAAATTGTTTTAATGTTGGATTATATATAGGCCCATAGGTTAAGGTCTTACTTCTCACGCACGAGGTTGTGGGTTCTTATTCGGGCAAGTACCAATGTGACTATTTTAATTCAAACGCTTTCTAACTTAATCTTGGACATAACAGACATCGGTGAAAGAAAACATCGTGATGAGACCTAGACTGACAAAATTTATACAAAAGTCTGAAATCACCAACTTGTCTTGAGAAGCATGTTGATCTACGCTCGTGCTTTCTCTGTATGACAAGAGGCCTTTGCCCAGCAGTGGGACACTAAGAGGAAGATATTTTTATTTTAGGTTCATAGGAAGAACTCTATCTCAAACAGGATAAAAGCAAAAACAAAAAAGTGAGCAGTAACATTTTACAAGCCACGTCGATCACGATGTAACGTAACACGAAAAAATATTCCTGCAATATTATGATGACGTAAATGTTCCTTTCTGAGGGTCTGGGGAGCAGGGCAGGGTGCTGGCGGGGTTCTGGCGGGGGCCGAGGGGGTACAATTACTAGAATATATTTACACAAAGGGTCCGCCCATTACCGCCGGGCCCTACAAAAGGCGCCACTTCAGCGGACAAAGGTACTCGTTACGTAGTAGAGAGGACTGATTATATTTTTTTGTTTCTAACAAAAAGATTTTTAGTATCAGTGTAGACGTGTTCCCCGGCTGTGTCTGAGATCCGTTTCTGATTAGACTTACTTTCATGTCTGAGGGATGATTGTATTCTGTTAGACAATCAGTTATTCCGTCGTCGTCTCTAACAGTAATTTAACTTATTAGCAATCGATTTTCTGGCCTGGTGGTGGATCTTGTATTTGCTGTTTAGCTGTAGAAATTAATTCTTTATACACTGAAATTTGTCGTGCGAATTAGTGTGTAAGGATCGTAGCAAATCAGGGTTGCGGGACTGTTTGAAAGAGATACCGCGGCCCTGGAACACAAAGGGCTAAGAAGGAACATGGGTGGGTTTTAGTCAGCAAAAGTCTGACACTCCCTTCCGCTCGACCCAGAGCGAGTAGCGTAGAGTAACTTCTCCCAACCCCTAAAGAAAAAAGCCACGAGTTTGGCGCCACTTGATTTGGCACTGACCGTTTTTCATGCTGTTCTGATCTTACGAGAATGTTTCGTTATAATTTCTGAGTTAATTGTAATACATAAGTTGAATCATTTAAAACTACGTAGTTTTATCGGCATATCTCGTGTATTAAGTTAACAACACTCCAGTAGCTGTTCCACCTCATCACGGACCCTCACAGACCCTCACAGACCGCTCCCCACCGAGACGGCACAAAATGTAATTTTTACAAATGAAGTCGCCGAAACAGCCAACAAAAAAACTGTTTAGCCCGATGACTCTGTTGTTTCACTACAAAAGGGGAAATTAAAAGAGACATTTTGAAAGCTGCGTGAAATTAGTACTACAGCCTGTTGGCGCTGATGAAAAACACATAATTTCGCGTCTACCTTTGTACCGCTCCGCTGTAGGGCGTACAGTTCGGGGGAGATGGCTTGTTCGTATAGCTGTGTACGACTTTGTTTCGCTGGAATATTAAGATTATGAGACAGAAACATATAAACCGTGCTTTTTAATGGTGGGTGGATACTTTCATGAGAGGAATAATTCTGTTTGGTTGCATGACTTTTGAGATATACTTTTCTATATTCAGCCCTTCATTTTTTAAGTACGTTATCGATTGTACTTAGGTACGGATGGGAAATAAATAGAAAAGATAACCTGTTCCAAGTCAGTAAAGTGTTGTATTATGGGTTTACAAAAAGCTTTCTTACTTCATGACAGAAATTCTTAGTCAGAACTTTGTTTTAAACGTGTTTTAAAGCCAGTCCACGTGTTTTTTAAAAAAAAAAACAGTTAATCACTTGAAATAGTATTCGTCATCGTTGTCAAATAACTTTCTCTCGATCGGACAAGGTGTCGATATGTGCTACGGTTGCATTGCAGGTGCGGTGTGAATGCGGTGCGGATGCGGTGCTGATGCGGTGCGGGTTCAGTAGAATGCCATCAATCTTGCGGCGCCGCAGGTGAGGTGGATGTTTAATTACCGCTCAACAAATGTCATCAGCGCTGAGTTCAACAGTTGCTGTTGTTTGTCTCAAGATGGCCGTCACATTGCGAACATGTTTTTGTTCTTAGAATTTAATATCAATGATTGTTTGTGCAGCATCACTCTTTTGAAAGTGATTTTCCGGTTCCTGACTTTTCTATCGAAAATCTTAATTCGATAGTACTTACGCGCTGATATAATTGACTTCAGAGGTTCGCCGCAAGCTGCAGTGTAAGCCAATAATCTTAGTGTCGGTCCTGAGATGTTGTAAATTGGAAAAGTTGCGCCCCCCCCGCACCCTTCCCCTGGGCCCGCGGCGGTGGCTCGTAGGCTTTCAGTGCTCAGGGTATCCGCGATGATTGATGAAGTACTCCCGACCGGAGATAAGTACCTCGTGACTATGCACGGAGATAACTTGCGGAAGGTTTCAGCAATTCCTGCGATTGTTCCGGGAACGGCATTGATTTTCTCTCAGCGAGAGTTTTCATTGATATCCCGCGTGTTGACATAGAAACGGAAGTAGGTATGACCGATTATAAAAATAGATCGGCTCAGATCAAAGGCCTTCGGGATGAGCGACTTTTTTTACAATTTTGTAGAACATAATAGTCTATGCTTCCCTTGCACATTTCAGACCAAACGTATTTCTTTTTTAAAAGCCTCCGGCTATTTAAATCTAGTGAAGGTATTGTAATGAAAACAGACAGGAGTGACGCGTCACTCTGCTCACACTCCGGAGTTCCGGATACAACACGACTCGCGACTGTTCACAGCTCACTCACAATTTTATCAAAAGCAACATCAGGCACTTTCGGACACTGCATTTCATTTGTTGGATGTCCGGACTGTGGATAAAACTCATTTTCATTTCTTAATTTGTACAGACTTAAATAGTCTCGCCTACTGATGACTTCTTACGTAGTTTTTCCTAATTGTGAGTTTGTGAGTGATTATTTGTGATAAGTTATCAATCCGTTTGATCAAGAGTCATAATTTAAGAAGCATGTGAAGTTTTAAAAAGCTTTAAACCTTTCAAATAATAATGTACAACAACTCAACTCAAGCTGGGCGATCAGACATTAAAGAGATCTATTCTTACACTGAACTGACTTATCCCAGTAACGTGAACTGTTGTGCCGTTCCCGGGCCGGTCTCTGCTCTAATTGCCGGGCCGTCGCCGGCCGGCTGCCGGGCCGGAGCCGGCTCCCCTCGTCGACAAACATTTTAATGACATGTTCGTCCCATCTTTGTGACTAGTCCCAACATTGAGACTTTAAATGAATGTGTGTACGTAATTATGAGATCGTTTTGAGTTGACAAGCAAAAGAGAATGTGATTTTGTTTCTTGTTTGTCAGCTGTTTGTTTTGAAAAGTGTGTGTTCTTTAATGAATTTTAAATTCACGTTTGGGATGTGGAGGGTGGACAGTCACTTCAGCACAAGTACGTATATAATAGGCGAAACGACAATTTAGCACAATGGTTAGAATGTAACGTGTTTTATTTACCTACTCTCTACGCAGGTTGCATCTGCCCTGTAATGTGTTGTCAAATCGACACATAAAATAAAGGACCTTGTTCTCTTCCTCATTCGTATATAAATAGGCACATATAAGAACATGTATAGGCGATTTTCTCATCAACACTATAGGAAACGTTCCGAAAATTCTTGATCTCGGGATCCATCCCGCATGAATGGAGGGCGACTGATTCAATCAGGCTTGTCCATTATGAGGCAGACGAGTTTCATTGGAGCACAATCTTGTGGATGATCACGGGGAGCCCCGCGCCCCGCGCCCCTCACCCGCTCACCCCCGCCACTCCTTGGAAATAGCTGCCATTAACGAATAAAGAGAGGTATTTTCCACCTGATAACACAGTTTGCTTACGTTGAGTTCGAGTGTTCTCTGTTATTGCTGCGGAGTGCGCGTGCTTCAGACACCGTTGTGCGCTGTCGTAACATACATCATGCGTGTATGAGCCACCACTGGGCGCACGGGGAAGGGGCGCGGGGACGTGGGGGGCGCACGTAGATTTTGAATGGGCGCATAAATAACACAATTATCACTCACGTGCTACACGTTGGCTATTACGTAGATTGCTATGGTTCTGTATGAAAGTAGCTGTTTTTGGCAATATCGCTAAATAGACGTACCTACCTACCTAGCGAAATAAAGTGTTCATTTGCGAAATATTCCCTTAGTAAATAAAGTCTGCTAAAACATAAAAATCCCCTTTGATGAACACAATATTAATTTCACAATGTGTTTCATGAATTAATTATGAAGTAAACTGGAAATTTCATATTTCTATGAGCAGTCATCGTTAAATTATCTTCGGAGCAGAGCAACGAGTTTATTTCCCCACTATCGCCTAAAGCTGTAAACTGGTAATTAACGATTGTTCGCAAGTTGAAAATATCTCTCTCTGCAGCGGTCAACCGGCGCGTAAGTGGCGTCGTCGGTTTATGTGCCGCCGTAATGAGTGCACACCTGTACCTGTACCCCCCCCCTGCCCGCCTCCCCTTGTCCGCCTCTACTTGTGTTCCCCCATTTTATTCGCTTTAAACAGATTCTGGCTGAGATAGTTAAGTGGGAAATAAATTTCAATAGGTAGTAATTTAAACACTTCTTTACGGCGTGCGAATTAAAACGCCATTTTATTGCCAGCACACAGACTCGTCTGTGAGATATGTGAGAATATGCTCTGCTGTGCTGTATATTGTGAAGCGCATTGCCTGTAACTATCAGGACTAGCTACGTCTTATTGACATAAAGGCTTGTATGACGGCACAGTTGGTTCAGTGCAATTGGCTGCTGCTATGCCTGTCGCGGGTTCGATTTCCGCACGAAACAAATATTCTGGGTCTAGCTGTTTGTGTATGTGTGAGATTAAATGTTTGTAAACCCACCCAAGAATAGGTTTTTCAGGTTGGGCCATAGAAACCAGGGCCGTCCTAAAGCTCGTTGGGTCGAGGACACACCAGGAATTGTGGCTAACTCAGATCCAGCTTGTCCCTTTGCTGCCCCCCAGCGACGCCCTAAGCTGAGGTTCGCGTGGCTGAGGAGTGCGTGGTCGCTTAGTTCATAGAATTATTTTTGCCCTAGCTGGAGCCCTTAAATTCAAGCCATCCACAGGGCTTGCCCGGCTAAGCAGAAGACAGTCTCTCAAGACTGAACTGCTAGATGCCCTGCACAAAAATAAACGGGAATTGTAGCACAAAAAAGGGGAGGTCTATACCCATATGATGATTATGAAACCCACCCACGATACTGTTTAAAGTTCTTGTGTGGAAATGTTTAAAACAACTTTGAGTAAACCACGATGTTACTTTACGTTCATGATGACATGATCTCAGATGTAAAAGCATTATTACTATTTCAGTATTTTTATTTGTGTAGAGCCAGTTTCGCGTTCAAGGATAATTCACTACGAACATAAAATATCTAAGTCTTAGACGCAATCAAAGTCGATGCCTTTATAAGAAACATATTAATGACATTTACCAAAGTACACCCACGGATACATTTTATGTGCTGTCCCCAATACCCGTTATCGTATGCCGTGCCCTGGAGCCCTGCTGCCAGCTCTTCGATACCGCTCACCCAGCTCAGCGACATTCTTGGAATAATCGCTCCAACTAGTCGAGACTTTCCGATCGGACGAGGAACCCATTCAAATTACATTCGGTATTCAGTATAAGTTTATTACAACTATTAGACGGTAATAACTATTTAAATGAGATCTGGGTATCGGCGCGGCCCGGGCGGGAGTTAGCGTCGTATAAATACACACTAGCCGGGCAGCCGCCTCGTATGGACGACTTTTATGGACTATGATTCTTCTCATATCGTGCTCTCTGTTGAGTGTGAATTTGCTGAATGTTACAGTAACTGCAGTGATCGTTGTGCAGTGATCACGTTACTATGGTGATAGTTGTAGTAGATCGGGTAACATTATGACTAATCAACTTCCTGGATGGTTGAAATAATTATGTGCGTACATATTTGGGCTTTTCACTATGATGGTGTTCTATCATTAACCAAGTTGTATAAAAAACTTGTGACAGGCTTACGAATACTAGTGATAACGTGGCGTGTTTTAGGTGTAAATGTTCTGCGACTAACAGTGGATATTAATATAATAATTAATCAGAGTGATCTACTCCTGTTCCCTCTTGGATCCCGCACAATAAAACATGGCTAAGGCAGCTGGGCAGCGGGACGGTGGCGGGACGGCAGCGGGTTGGCAGCGGGCATAAGTCATCGGCTCACCAACCCCGCCCTGAGTAATTGTTCAGATTATAATATATATAAATTTGGCTGAAATTTATGATGGCTTAAGACGAGGAATTTATGCGGCGTCTTATTATTGTGACAGCTCATCGGTCGTTGTGATAGAGGGCGGAGGGACTGCCGCTGATGTACCCTTGTATAAGTACAGACAGGCAGAGCGACTGGCTATGTATATTCTAGGTTTCAACAAGTAAAATATCATCTGCTCGCGGTATCCTACGAGGTTATTCGGGGTGACGAGCAAGTGAATATAGAATGATAATGAAAATAGCTCATATCGGCGACATAATGGTAGATATTTTACAGTTTTATACTTTATGCTAGTTGGTAATTTCACTAACTTTCAGTTACTCTTGTCAGAACATAATATTTGTTAATTGTTTCAGGCGTGTGTGAAGACTTGATCCGTAAGTTACAATTGTCAAGTAATTTCAGATCTTACTCGAGTAATTCATTTCATAAAAATCTAATAGAACAGGTTATATAATAGGAAGTGTGGGAAACAATCACACACGACTTGCCATTTGCAAAACTGCGTGTGATTGTACCTACACCTACTACGTCGTACCCCTAGAGAATCACACGTGGTCGGTAAATGCGGAGTGTATAATGTTGGGCATGACAACACAGGGCACGTCCAATTGTACATCGAACTTTATTAACTGTACATCTGTTTTCATTGACTACAAAGAAAATACAAAGACTAGCAAAGACTTTGATAACAATAGGTAAGCAAGATGAATAGATCTTTATGAAATAGAAACACTGGATTGGGCAAAGAGAAGGATATTACGGAAAAACATGAATTGTTACTAACGTAAACACAGAAAAGACCGTAAATACGGAGCTACTGGCAACCCTTACCTACTTTATATTTGACACACATTTTCACTCAATTTAAAAGGGTAAGTACTGCCTTTCAGCCAGTTCAGAATCATTTCCGTAATCAGCAAGGCGGATGCTTATCATCTGATTGCAGCATCCCACAAAGTTAACAGACAGATGCGAGTCACGACCCCCAGCCCCGGCGCCCGGCGCCCGGCGCTCTTCAAGCGAACAATTTTAATACTTCCTCGCTGATTGACGGCTCGACGCCATTTTGGATTACGATTGGTATTAGTACGCGGGTCGCGGGCACAGGGGCACTCGATACCAACGATATTGATACTCCAATCACATTGAGAGCTCACTTTGATTATATTGTTTTGATAATATTATTAAAATATTGTTATTTCAGAAGGTATTGGGTACTCGAAATTTTATTTATGCTATTATCTTCTCTAGATGGAATTGGGAGTCTGACACGGAGCGGCGGCGTTTATTTCATTATTTATTTCAATGACAATCCAATAGTTTTTGTAGACATCGTGATTTTTTCTAAAAATTCTGATTGGTATCCTGAAAACTTGGTCAGTATTACATAACAGGCATGACGACAGTGTCAAAAAATTGCAAATCCATTTAGTCCGTGAGTTAGGGCCTTATCACACTAGCAAGTTGCAAGCGAGTGGACAGCGGGGCGATTGCGCAGCGAGCTCGTCGTGGCTGTAAATCACTGAATATTGACAAAGATAAAATCAAATCAAAACTCGAGTCGTCAGAACGCACTAAAAATATACTAAGGCGTGACGTATTGAGAATTTAAAAGCGTCGTATCCTCGTCAATTTTGGTCTAATTAGATATTTTGTTTGCCGTCCACTCTATTTTTATATTCATTATTAAAAGACAAGTTTTGTCGTTCGCATTTATAAAGCAGATTAGATTAACACAAAAATAGTCACCCGCGTTGATAGCGGTCACATGATCTCGGAGTATTATTAAGATAATACTGCTGCCCTTCAAGCTTCATGTAATCCCTTAATCACCTTTTACGACCCCCCGGGGAACGGTGCGAGCCTATTACCAGTCAAGGACAAACCAATCATCGCTTGTTGTGTGATTTGTGACAAAAATATAGAATATACCTGACTGCCTTGTTGGTTAAGTGGTCGAAAGTGCGATTACTCAGAGGTCTTGAGTTTGACCCCTTGGGCAAAGGGATACTAGGTTTTTTTATATGGATTAGAAACCTTGATCTGTATGAGTTTGTCTGGCTTTGTGTATTACCTACATTGTATTAAACAGAACTTGTGAAATTTGAATGTAAAATCCTTGTGAAAAGTCCTCTCAAATCTATGGGATTCGTTTTTCAAAAGACCATCTTAGTCTTATCTGAATGTCTGCATAGACTTGTATGATCTGACCAAGACAATGTCTGGACTTTCAAATAGGTAATCTATGATATCTGACTTTGTTTCGGACTTAATAGGGTAGAGAGGGTAGGGGGTAGGGTAGGGGGGGGGACCACACCAACCAATTGACACAGACAATTCATTTAAAACAAAAAATTCTTTTAAAACCACTGGCCACCATAATCACTGTACGCCAATCTTTTTTAAGCCAGTATTATGTTATATGTACCTAATTAGTTAGAACATAAAATAAATAGTTAAATAGATTCTGACTGCAATGAATTTCGGAAATAATTGCAGCTGATGTAGTTACATCAGTTATAATAAAGTAGCACTAGTTATATAGCAGTGACGTACGACACGTACGTACATAGCCACTTTAAATATAACTCAGAGTACATAACAAAGTTAGAGTGTACATACAGTAGGCTTTGTGATAATTTTAGTTTAAATACACTCACATCTTGTTAATACTCGTGAAAACATTTGGGCGGCGCGTGATAAAACAAACGTAGCGACTGTTTGAGATCCCATCGAAACTATTGATTTATACTTACAGAAAGAGTTGATTTTATCATTCACAAAGATATTCTTGAAGATAATAACCAAATTAAAACAGAAACGATAAAAAATAAGTTTGCCTGACAAAATGCCAGATCAAAAGTCGTAAGACTCACCACAAGGTACAAATTAATATGTCCTCAATCAGTTTCCACTCCCGTCCACGTGCGTTGAGCGAGCGTGTGCGTCCCGTATTTTTGTCCGTATGTGGTAATATTTGAGGTTTTTGTTATACGAGTCTCCCGGGGCGCGGAACTTCATTATATACGATGTAATGACCTGGATACCGCCAGCCTTCCTCTGTTCTACACATATTATCTGGCATTTATGATATTTGAGGTCTTTACATAGTCCAACTATTTTAGGCTTATTTATATTGCGGAATTACGATGAGTCTATTCAAGTTAGTCTATAAAGGGAGAATATAATGTAGATCTTTAGTATACTATGAAGATATAATAATAACCAATTGTCCTAGCGCAAAGACTGACAGATTGTGTCATTGGTGCAGCGGTTGCAAGCGCTACAGCTCCTGCTGAGCATGCGATCCTGGTATTATATTGTGCAAGGTCACGTTAATGTTCTTCCATTAGTAGTTCCCGGTGGCGGCACGAGTAAATCAGTGTCAGATAGTTGTCAATAGGCTCGCCCTGATGGTTTTCTTCGGTAAAACAGACGTAATGTTATGTATTACAATACATGATGATTTTTGAAGTCATATAGGAAACTGGAGTATTTATCTGCAACCGTATACTAGCTATACATGCACAGTTACCAGTATGTGTGTGTGAGGGTATGGGGCTCCTACTACGTCTTAATAGCTCTCTTATTTAGCAGTAAAGGCGAGGGTGATGGACTTTAGCACATATTTCCTTGTCTTCTGTGGCCGAGCCGCCGGCTTATGGCCCGGATAACGGCCATAGCGGGCCGGCGGCCGGCCGCACTGATCATACTGCCCTGGTTATTACTATGTTATGGCTTGTTATACTCTTATGTCAGATGGACATTACTGCGGTGTCGGGCATCTGTTGTGAGACATGTGTGTAGGTATGCTTTTTACTTGGTTGTGAAATCTCTTAGCTTAAAGTTTTTACTGGGAAAAAACACTTTTAGGTTTTTTTTTTGCTTAGCCTATATTGTCCCACTGCTGGGCAAAGGCCTCCTCCATTACCTTCCACTCTTCTCTTTGTGCTATTTTTTCCGGCCAATCTCGCACAAACGAATCTAAGTCGTCACGCCAGCGTTTTCTAGGCCTCCCTCGGCGACGACGACCGTCTTCTGGCGCCCACTGCGTGACGACTCTAGCCCATCGGTCCGGATGCATTCTGCAGACGTGGCCCACTTCAAGACTGGCAGAATGCACATGTCGATGAGTTTTCGCTTTAGGGATATCGGTAAGTCTCCCTTCATCAGCGACTTCATGGACCAGTAGCTCTTCCAGGCGTTCTCGACTCGGCGGTCGATTTCCTTAGGTTACGATTTTTTTATTTTCCTACGAGTACCGATTTTTCTTAATGTTGTCAGTATTAGTATTTGGAAATGATTTTCAATATTACATATTTGTTCACTTGAAGATCTTAAATCATAGGCTTCACAAAATATTAACATTACAAGTCTCAAACCAACAATGTAGGCACTCCACTCCCAGTCGTAAATATGAGAAGTTTACACAGTAATATGACTATGAGTCACAGAAAAGACTTTGAACAAAGAAAGAAAGAGAAACTAAAAATATCAAGTTCCTGTACGTTGTTAGTAAATAAGTTATGTAATAGCCGAGTTATAGTGCAGACTACAGGTGTTTATACTATTTAACAAAATGGTGAGTACCTCAGACAACCAGAAGTCACAAGTTATCAAAACTACCAACTTCAAACAGGCTTATCGTATCACTTCGCCCGGGGCTCCAGAGGGCTCTCCCGGCCACTGGCGCGGATGTAAACGCGGCATAGTAACATCAAACGTTGTTAGGAACAATTGACTTGTGTTTAGCGAACAATCAGCAACGATTGCATAAAGGCGGGAACAAACAGCGCCAGTGACAGCATAGTGCACAGTGCGCGTGCCGGAGGTGCAAACGGTGCAGCTATCGGAATGCATTTGTGTTCAGCTGATGAATAAATACTTTACAATGTTTGAATGTGTTTTCATACATTCTTTAAGACTAGATGATGTTTTATGTAAATACGCAGTATCCTTATTTAGATTATATTGTAGTATTTTCACTAAACTAATTATAGATCCAAATAATACTAGATGATTTGAAAATAAGCGGATCAAAATACAAATTCCTGCTCCAACTATTTACCCGAGGGATATGTCGAAGCTGGCTACATTAATATACGAACCTTAATATCCGACAGAATAATGATGAATATCCCAAGAATTTGCATCGAGCCGCGCCCGCTGCGGCTATCGCAGTGGCGGTCCAAACAAAATTGACGTTTTCCCTAATTTGCATACATTGGCGCTAAACTGGCAACACATTCGCACGTGTATATATTTTAATATCGTACCTATATGTGGGGCCGTCGTCAATTTGCTTTTAATACGTTGGACAGTGTTAGCGTTAATGATGAATAATTTAGGCGGTCCCGGGGCGCGCTCGCTGGGCGCCCCGCCACTAGGCATAGACGCGCGGCAGAAGGTGCGCGGCGCGGGAGTCCAATGTACGTTGTGTTTGTTATGTTTGTTGGTTGTTGGAATTAAAGACACCATTGGGAAGACTAAAAATAAAAAAAAATAGCAGAAATAGCTTTCTAAACAGTTATTTGTAAACTCCATTTTAGAATGGATGTATACTGTTCAAGGAAGGTTTGTGACCGGAGCTTTACTATTCCTCAGTGAGAGTGAACCTTCTGCATGTTCCGCCGTCACGCTCTCCGAGATGAGCGCGCGCCATTAGGCCGCGCGCGCGCCGCCATTACCGAGCCTCCCTTATAAATGACCACAACAGGCGACAAAAATACTCGTCCAGTACAATTTATGCCTCACTAGCGTCGCCCTACGACCGTACTAGTGAGTGCGACTCTTAGACAAATAGCGGGGACATCGCTTTGTGTGGCCTACTTACGAGTTCATACGTTACGACTAGCCTGGGAGCCCACAGCTGAGCTACGAGATGTGCTCCAGTTTCAATTATGTCACATTTGATACGACAACTAGCTGAACAAATGAAACTTTGCTAAAAATATAATGCCTAACTAAGTGGTAGACGTCTGATACGGGCTTAACGTGGGCGTCATATTATACTTAAGCTCGGTACTTAGCGGGAACAGTAACTCGTGTGGAACTGCCAACAATGTGTCTGGGATTTAGCCATTCACGAGTAAACATTATTTAAATCAAATGTGGCGTATTTATATGAAACAACCTGAATATTTTCGATATGACTAAGTATAACTATGATAGTGAGTGCTGATCGTAAACTGCGGCCGTATTCGCGTCGCAAATGACCGCTGTAAATTATGTGCGTTTTAATTCGCGTGGCTTCGCTGCGCCCGCCATTCGTCAAAAACAATCACACATAAAACAATGAGGCGTGTCATCGCCAAGCGACAAATGGACGCGGCGGCGGCGTGTCTCGCGACAAAAATCACGCGAATAATATCGCGCGTCATACGTCACCGAGCACAATGCACGATGCACGCTTTTATTTAATCACTGCTGCTATCAGCGGTACCTACAACTATCTGTACTACAAGAAAACATTGGACTATCTTATTTCAGGCATGCAGCGTTAAATTGTGTGCTCTTCCTCCACCCACATGGTACTTTAAATTCCAGTTTAGATGCGACCTTCTAAATTGTGAGTCGACAGTTCTCGGTTCGGTTCCCAGGACGTAGTCATGTGTTCCCGGAATATTTCTCAGCTGGAGTCGAGCTAGTAAGTTACCGCATGCTTTGCCGACGCCGAGTTATCGAGCGCCACAAAACCGCGGCTCGCTACGCCCGAATAATTTGCTCGTATGTGTAACACAATATTGTGTTAGAATATTCTCGGATTTTGCGATTTAATTTTGTGTTTAATATATTTACTTGTTCAGCACGCATGTACGTGCCGTGAAGCATCACGGAAATTGAAATGCGTGTGAAACAAGCGCCACACGTCAACGTCACTCGAATATAACGTAACGTCAGAATCAGAAACAATCGTTTTTGCAGCGACGCGATGCGGCTCGGTGCGGCTCGGTGCGGCGCGATGCGTTCCGGTGCGGTCGGGTAAGTGGGTCGCGAGTCGCCGCGCACTACGTGTACCGACAACAAAACGTGAAAACAATACAGAGAAAAAAAAAGCGGGCTCGTGGAGGCGCGCGCGGTGATGCGTGTTGCGATCCGTGTAACAACGCGCGGCTGATTGCCCCTGAAAGGGTGAAGCGAAACAAAAAAAATGTGTCCCGCCTCGTCTGTATATTGCTGATTAAAACAGAGCGACACAGTACAAAGCGATTATCGGACCGTACATCGTCGTCTATTACTTTACCCGCGCACCCCGCACCCCGCCCCCGCGGTCTCCCACCACTCGTCAACTGTTCGCTACAGCATTGTTTCCACATTGACGTTGGATTCCTTTGTTATCATTATTATTTTTATACACGATACAAGTTCGTGGCTAAATAAGAACATCCGCTCAGGTTGATCTTTAGTTTGAGCTATACTTGCCTCGGTTGGTCTGTACCCTAACATACCGAGATTCCTCCGTGCCTCGGAAAACACGTTAAGCTGTTGGTCCCGGCTGTTATTTGTTTTAGATCTTTGACAGTCGTTACAGGTAGTCAGTGGCGCAAAAAAGTTGTGGAGGTCAGATAGGCAATCGCTCTATGTAAACTACTGGTATTCAGCTGCATCCAGTTAGACTGGAAGCCGACGTCAACATAGTTGAGAAAAAGCTGTCAGATGATGATGATAATTAGTAATAACCTGAATGATTGTACCCAAAACAATTGTATGCCAGGGTCATCACAAACAGGTTATGGAATCATGACGGTTCATTGCCAATACATATACGAAAACATATTGTACGTCAGAAAAAATCTGCATCTTTTCGGTAAAAGAGGTGACAGACACAATTACAGTACTAGAAATAGGAACCAACTAGTTCAGCCAAGCTTTAGGCTCGCTAAAGTAGACTCATCTTTCATGGGGTACTGTTTCAGATGCTATAATAAATTTTCACAAAGTATTCTTGAACTGAATGAGACGAAATTTAAAACATGCATTAAACGCACACTATGTAAACAAGCATATTACAAGTTGAGCGATTATATCGCTGATAAAAAAGTCTTGGCTTAATGTTGGTCCAGTGGTCCTGCTCCACATGGACAGGGGTGCAAAAATTTATAGCATTAAATGGTATTGTTGGAGCTGCTGAAGATTGTACTTAACTATCTTTGCATTGTATAGATTCAATATTAGTATTCAATAATCGCATAGCCCATATTGTGTGAGTACTATGTACTAGAAAGCTATCATTCACTGGAAACCTACGGCAGTTCTTGACTTGAATGTGCCCTGGCGGTTGAGAGTATGTCATGCTCTCTCAAATGTCTCGCGATCGATGGTGGCGCGTGTGTCGGACCATTTAGTTCCCTTCAAAATGGTTGAGCTGAATGGTGCTGATCCATGCGTCATGTTCGTGAACGCTGTCAGTTGTGACTGGTCATCTCTTTATAGTTTATTTGAATTAATTATTTTGTTTTTGAGTTGTATTTTTTTTTTGTTTTGCTATGGACACTTTTAACGTGCACATCTTGCTACATTGTTCTCACATAATTTACCATCTCAACATGAATGATGTAACCAAGATTTTGTAACAATATTTTGATTTAAAAGAGTGTCCATGGAGTTTCTTGCCTGTTCTTCTCCATAGAGATCTACGCTAGGGAATGGGCAACTACAATACTTTCACAGTTTTTATGTCATGTGACTGGGACTGTAGCTACTTTTAATGTTCATTTTTGTTTCGACAATTCAAAAGTACCTGTAACTGGCCTACTTGAAATAAATGCTTTGATTTTGATTGATTTTTGATTTTGAGACGACACACAATCCACGTACTCATCATCTTTTTGTTTGCGGACAGAAAAAATCAGCAATATTGTTTTTGTTTTGGTGAACGACTACGTGGTAAGTTATGTAAGTGGCCAAATAAAATACCTAAATGTTTGTTTTTTTTTGCTTTGTGTGCAATGTAAAAAAAATTGTAAAAAAAAGGTATTAGTAGTAAAAATAAGTATTTATAAAAGCTATTTGTTAACCGATATTGAAACCAAATAGGGTGACTGGCAATTGATGACCCGTGATTGTGCTGATGATAACAAACAATTTTTATTTTGGGAAAAAAGCTGAAATCGCGAAAAAAAATCAGCTATTCAGTACATTACGCGATCATAAATGTACTGAACCGCTGATTTTTTATCGCGATCCGCAGCTGCTAGAACTGGTTATAAATAAATAAAACGAACATGATGCTACGATGACGAGCTACGCGCTACACAGTCCGGAGCTACGCGCTACGAGGTCCGGGGCTACGCACTACGAGGTACGGAGCTACGCGCTACGAGGTCAAGTGCTACGCGCTACGAGGTTCGGAGCTACGCGCTCCAAGGTCTGGAGCTACGCGCTACAAGGTTCGGAGCTACGCCCTACGAGGCACGGAAGTACGCGCTAAGAGGTACGAAGCTACGCGCTACGAAGTCCTAACAAAGCTTGTTCGGTGAATAAATTAGAGTCAATGAATCATTATCTCGAAGTTTATAGTTATTGTAGCAAATTAAAACCCGGAAATGGTCAGGTAATTATATTAATTAAGGCAGGTACTCACATCATGCAGCCAGGACAGTTTCCTGGCGGGCGGGTTGGCGCGCACGTGGCACTCGAAATACACGTCGTCGCCCTCCTTGATGTCGCCGGCCGCCAGCGAGCTGCCCAGGCGCAGCCGCACTACCGGTGGATCTACAACGTACCAACATCGTGTCATATGCAAATAAATACGATCCAGAAGAGAACACATCGCGTTTAACAATTATTTTTGTATTTCTTCAGCATTTTTAAAACGATTGACAGTCATAAGCTTTCGGTTATTTCGAGATAGCCACATCGTCGTTATGGCTGAAAGCTTAATGTAAATTAACATTCGTCACGTCACATCGTCCATTTGTCGAACATTTTATAAGAAAAAAATAAAGTTATGTTAAAGAGTATTTTTGATTAGATTTAAGTGAGTAAGCACACTACATGGCACGCATGCAAAATTTTACGAAAAGGAAATAAGTAGGTAGGAGAGATAAATAATACGAAATAAATAATGTAAACGCTGTTTAATTTCAATAATTAAGTCGCTGTGTAAGTAAGGCACACTTGTAGCCAATAAATTAAATGGTTGTGGCTGCGGCGGCGCCCCGCAGCGCTTCAGCGCTCCACGGCGCACCCACTCGCTTTGAGAAAAACATGTCTATGAAAATAACTGTTTCAGTACAAGAACATATTCATTAGCGCCATTTTATTTCCAACTAATTGTTATGTAGGAATGTGGTCGCTATGAACGACGTTACGACTTTCTCAAACGTAGTCATTACAGTATTCATATAACATTATGAATGTTTAATTTCTTGTTAATTTTATGACTTGCGTGGATTCATAGAGATACACATAAGTATTCTTAATTTATACCTACTCAACATTTTTGTTAATGCAAATCTAAAACCCGCAATTACTGAAAGGCTGGCAATAACGTCATCTAAAACGATTAAAATGCTCATCTGGTGTATTGTGTTAGATTTACAAAAGAATGTTGCCTCCTATGGATCAGAATGTTGGGCGACAAAAGGAATGGATGAAAGGCATTTGTATGTGACGGAGATGAGAATGCTAAGGAGGATGTGTGGTGTTACGGGAATGAATAAAGTAAGGAATGAGTATATTAGAGGAAGTCTGAAAGTGGCGCCGGTGACTGAAAAGATCTGTGGTAATCGATTGTCGTGGAATCCCATGTGATGCGGAGGACTGAGGAGAATGTCGTGAGGAAAGTTTTGAGTAGGTATGAACGTGGATGGGTATATGAGTAGAGGAAGACCAAAGAAATGTTGGATGGACTGTGTTAAAAATTATATGACAAGAAAATAAGTGTCAGATGAAATGACAAAAAAATAGAGAAGTTTGGAAGAAGAAAACAAATGCTGCGCAGTTCCCAAATGAATTGGGATAAGTGCGAGAGGAATGATGATAATCTGTGTGTCGTGTGTCTGTCAAATAGATTACTTTGACCTTGAACTTTGATGAAAACGGCAATCGTGTAACAATAGTCTGCATATAATTTATTTTTGATGACAACATAAGTCAAACAATGTACTTCATATAAAGTCCGACATACAGTAGGTCAGTAAAACTTATACACAGTTATAAAGTTCGCAGCACGTGAGCGTGTGACCACCGCTGCCTGGCCGCAGTCCCACAGTGCGGTCGGACGCATTCGACCGACCTGACCGATCTCAACGACTGACCGACACACCGACTGCACGCAAAACCTCACCCGCTGTGATAACAATTATTTGAGGCCTGCAGTAATGCGTTGTTGCAATAAAAACAAATAACTTTTGAGAACACTCGTACAAGTGTTGTGACCAAAATTTCTCTTCAAAGTTTATAGTTTTTACTTCGTGCCAGTTTCCATTTTATGAAAAGTCCAATAACTCTAAAAAGTTGATGTTACTCCTGCTTATATTTTGAGAACTCAAGTTAAAGCTAGGTTATACAGCTGATGGTTTAGGAGATATCTATGCTAAGCGTGGTTACGTTGTGAGCCGTTATGCTGCGCTACGTGATGCTACGATGCGTGATGATGCGCCACATGATGCTATGCTACGTGACAATGCGCACTTACAGACGACGTTAATGGTCCAGGAGGTGTCCATGCTGAGCGTGGTGACGTTCGGGTTGTCGGCGCGGCAGGTGATGGGTTTGCCGTCGTCGTCCAGGGTCGGCACGAAGCTCATCACGCTCACTGTCAGGTTGTCGCGGAGCTCCTCCTGTAACAACCATTAATAATATTATAAACGTTAAATAAATTAAAATTAGTGACTTTGTACCAAAATAAAATATGAATGACAGTAAATAAAATAGATTGAAATAAATAAATATCGTTGGACATTACAAACAGCGCTATCTAATGCAACACTAAGCTGGGCTTGTGTCGTGGTCACCAGACAGTTGATATACTACATACTTATATACTTTTTGTTTGTAAATACATACTTATTGTACATATAAACATCCATGACTCGGAAACAAATGTCCATGCTCATCACACAAACATTTGCTCCTAGCAGGATTCGAACCCGGGACCCGAAGAACATAAGGCAGCCTCACTGCCGCTGCGCCATTCAGGTCGTCAGGTTGAGATAGTATTATTAATGTCAATTTTCCATAGTTCCACGTCAGAAAGAGTAAGCTTAAAGACTACAATTGAATTATCTGAATAGTTTAATAATATGACTTTGCAATCAAATAAAAATGTTTTATCTTCGTCATTCTCATTATTAACAAATACAAAATCAAAATGAAATCGCATTAACCGGCGCGGCGCCGCGGCAGCGGCCGTCTGTCCGGCTGAGCGGGCCGGCGGCGCGCCGATTACGAATCAATCGCCGCCACTGACGCGTGCCGTCAGCCGGGATGCGTTAGCGCGCTACTAATGTCACTATTCACGCTTCATATCACACGCCAGGGACTTTTGATTGACTGAAATTAGTTTGTTAGTGATCTATAGCTGGGATAAATGTCCTAAACTAAAAGATTTTATATTACTTACAAGAAAAATGTATCCATGGCATTCATTAAATAATTGAATGAGAGTCTTCATATCTTTTTGAGCATAGACATCAAGCTACGCCACATTTCATATTATCTGCCTCTTACATTAGTGCTTCCAACATACTGAATGTTTTGCTACAATTCAAATTCATTTATTCAGTTTAATCTCGTTACGAGTACTTAATGAACGTCGCTCCGTTGAATAATGTACATCCCCCACACCGCCAGCACTAACAAAAGATTTCACTAAATTGATATGTGGGGGTGTAGGCAGTTCTCTTCCACACTCCATCAAAATCGCATCTTAACATGTTGGAATACGGCAGTAAACCTTCTACTCTTAAGAGAACTTTAAAAGACTAAGTGTAGATTGAAGAGATTTAAAGCTATTGTGGTGAGAGAAAGTATCGGTGTTTTTTGGAATCGGCGAGCGTCCGGTCGCCGGTCGTAAAGCCGTGTAGCAGGCGAGGGTTCCTCGTTAATAAGTAGCGAGTGAAGTGTTCAGTCAACACTAAGCCGGCGGTGCTCGCGACCGGCGACCGGCGCGGCCCCGCCACCGT
Source organism: Xestia c-nigrum (assembly GCA_916618015.1). NCBI lineage: Eukaryota > Metazoa > Arthropoda > Insecta > Lepidoptera > Noctuidae > Xestia > Xestia c-nigrum. The sequence continues at coordinate 25,492,846 of OU745254.1, read as the reverse complement.
CTCGCATTTTTTTCATGCCCAGCGAATAAATTCCCGCTCAGACATTGAAAGGGTTATTGTTTAAACTTAACAACTGTTCAACGAGATTATAAATAGTGTTCTACATTGTTTTGCTATCACAAAATGGTTTGACTTTAAATTCAAATATTCTCGACATTTTAATCCTGTAACTTCGTTATTCAGTTGTAGATTTTCAATCTAGAATTCATGAATACTATTATAAAATATTTTAATACAGTTTCTCCATCTAACTAACTTATTTGTTCAGTATTCTTAGAACTAATGCCGAAGTACATTTATTTTATTATTTCTTTGTTAGTTGAAACCTTGTAACATGCCATTGCTGGACGCAATGTAGCTTTATGTAATATAGTAAGTAATAATGTTGCTCTCTATTTGCAGTGAATGCAACTAGGCTTGAATAGAATAGTATAGCACGAGTTGGGCTCGGTCCAGTTGTCCTGAGCAAGGTTTAATTAATACGCGCTGGTTGCACAGTAGGTGAGCAAACTGAACAAATAGGGGCCGTAAGTCCACTGCTCACAGCAAAATAACTCTAATAGGATACGAGTGAGCAATGAAATAGTTATTTGTTATATATACAAGAGTGCAAAATTGTTTTTTAACCGCATGCTCAATTTTGATGACCGAGCAAGCGAAAGATAAGCGAGTGATTCAAAACTTTGAATCTTGAGCGTTAGCGAGGGTACAAAAGAGCACGGGTGAAAAATCTTTGCACTCGAGTGCAACACGTAACTTTTCATCCCACCTCAGCGAGGAAATGTTTATTTATTTAGTTCATGGAAGACTTGCAGCTAATAAATACAGGAAAAAAAGGAAACCATAGTCACCAGAAAGCCAATTACAAGTTCTCACGTATAAACATATTATAGTTATCTATGGTGTAAGCACAAAAACACAAAACACACAGTTTTAATATAAGTGAGAGAAAAAAAAAATGTACATATATAAACCAAAATAAATAATATAATGAGTGGTCATTTTAGGTTTTTCACTTGTTTTCAAGTTGGATTCCTTGTTTTTAACCCAAGGTTAACAATATGACGTGAAAAGAAATGGCGCCCGCAAAACATATTAAAAAAAGTACACCAAAAAGGTTCCGTGTCTGAGTTCATAACAAATAAAAAAAAAGTATGATAAATTCGGTACATATCGAAGAGCAAAAATACTCTTTCCGAGATGGGGGGATGAAAAATGTATTTTTCATCCCCCCATCTCGGAAAGAGTATTTTTGCTATTCGATATCTGAGTGCAAAAGCCGTTTTTATCGTCTTGAGGGTAAAGTAAATTTGAATTTAGAACATCGTGTGCATGTAAACATGTGAATTCAAAATATCATTAAACCTATTTACTTCTACCTCTATGGTGCCGAATTTATCATACATTTTTTTTTTTAATTTGTTAAGAACTCAGACTCGGAACCTTCTTGGTTTACTTTTTTAATAGGTATGTTTTGCGCGCGCCATTTTCTTTTCGCGTCATATTGTTAACACCTTAGGTTAAAAACAAGGAATCCAACTTGAAAACAAGTGAAAAACCTAAAATGACCACTCATTATCTAGCGACGAGGAAGTTTATTTGACGCCAACAGAATTAACTGAATTTGTTTATAATGCGCATTTTTTTTGCGTTTATCCATTTCCTCGCTGAGGTGGGATGAAAAGTTACGTGTTGCACTCGAGTGCAAAGATTTTTCACCTCGTGCTCTTTTGATTCCCTCGCTAACGCTCAAGATTCTAAGTTTTGAATCACTCGCTTCGCTCGTGACTCAATTTTAGAATCTTTCGCTTGCTCGGTCATCAAAATTAAGCACGCGGTTAAAAACAACTTTGCACTCAGTCATACGTTATAGTCAAGCGTGAGTATTGTCGCGTCATACAAGTTAGTCACCGAGACGTCAAGGTGCATACTTCCAGGGTGTAATAGCTGTCAAATCGGTTTGTATTCACAATACTCAAAAACATACATTCTACGAACATGAAAAATTTGCTCACATTTGAAATCGCTACCTAGTGCGTCCGTTTATCAAAAATATGTATATAGAAATACATAGGTACTTGCGCAAGCAAACGCAAACGGTGATAATGCGTCAGTCCTAAACCGTGTGCTGCACTAGGTCATCGCGGCGGTGTCTGTTCAAGCCTTAATATTTATTTTTTCGCGTGACGCTTGACTATGTAGGTTGTGGTCAAGTGGTAACGCGTTGCGTAGTGATTGTAAATAAAGCATACTCTAGAACAACTCGCACTCGCTTCATTATGTATATTAGTCGTACCAGCAAATCGTCTGAGATCAAGTGGATGTTCTGTGCGATGTCATAGTGTGGTGCTAGCTTAATATTGGGCAGGTCGCGGCTCGCCACAGATTACGCATGGTGTGGTGCGGGGACGGGTGAGCCGTGGTTCGACCGTGCGATAACTAAACAATCCCATGGAACCGCGCGTCTGACACCATGGGATACGGGGAGTAAACATCACAGCACGGACTTTAGCTTAAAATGAAAGGAAATAAGGTTGCAATGCAAATAGAAAAGTACAAACAGAAAAAAACTCTGTTTTAGTTACTTTCTTCTTCTCTTTAATTAATGTACACAATAACTGTTAAACAAATACAGAACATGTGCCACACATCCTAAAAAATGTCATCTCTCTGTGATGTATTATTATGTGCGTGAATATTATTATATTTTTAATTATTAAATCCAGGTCAGTTGTATGGATTTCTACTCCCTTATTTTTATTGGAATAAAAAGTACACAATTTAAAAAAGTACCAAAAAGAAGGTTTTATATTTAAAGACTGCACCGAAAAAAACGCCTCGTTAAACTTTACACACAATTATATAAACATACATTTTTGCTTCAATTTTCAATTCAAAGTAAGTTTACCACTCCATTTGCGCGAGTTTCTCGTCGCTTAATATTTTCTTAGTGGCTTGTTCTCACATTTTATATTAAGCGCCTTTAAGGCAGTGAAGTGGGATTACGTGGAGCTCGGCGAGTCGTCGCTGTGTGTGACACTACGCACTGGCGGCGAACAGACACACTGACACATTTGATATCAATAAAGCAGTGATTATCACCTGTACTACATGGTTACTACACTGTACAGACTCAGATTACCTTCTCATGCCGATTAAAAGAAACTAATAATTGATCATTATTGTGCAATTAAATGTCAGGTTCTACGTAAAAAGCTCCCATTAAGTTTCGATAAAGGCGTAGCATCGTAGCACTGCTACGTCTTCGTAGACTTGCTACACAAATTGTGTAGTTGGTTTTCGTATGTTTAGCGACGTAATCTAGAGTTGCATCAGCGTGTGGCCGCATCTCACGGGGTGCAGTTAAACGTCGCGCGTCGCTACAGTAGGTGGCGCAGTCGGGTTGTTCCACATCGCACTAGTCTCACGTGCGCGCGATAAATCCGCCGCGCCGCGTGTGCAGAGCTGCGTCGCGCCCGCGTCGCGCGTCGTGCAGCGCACACGTAGCCCCGCAATGGATGTTATAATGCTACGAATTACCTATTCCTTTTCTACACTTTTATGTGACACTCTTTTTGCTTGTCGTACTTTACTACAATTGCAATGCTCTTCTAATGGAAACTCTGACCAAAGCTCACTTTTGATGGTACTTTTATTTTTTTGCTTTTTAAACATAATTAGATTTTTGCCGAATCCGTGTTTGAAAAGCTTCCCTAGAATGTTCTGAAAGCGTAGTTGTCGTAAGCCTGCCGCTGAGTGTCAGATAATGGACAAAGTATGTTACTGAAGACTTATTTTCAAAATGGGAAAGTCGCATGTGAGATATAAGAACGAACGTGGAGTGTAAAGTTAAAAGCGCCCGTATAATGGCTCTGTGGAGTGGCGTGAAGAAGTATCACCATTATTACTGAGATAAGCTCACTAAGACGTTACGAACTAATTTTCTCAACGAAGTAGTCATAAAAAAACAATTCGTTCGGAGGAAGCGGGTCGAGCCATTCGTTCGGAGGATGGCGGTTGCAGCAAAAATCTTAATCACAGCTGAGTCGGCGTATGTTGTGCAGCTCCATAAGTCTGGTGGTTGCGGGTGAGGCGTGCTGAGGGGCGGGGGGGGGGGGGTGGAGGTAAGGTGGGGGCTGGCGGGACGCCAACGCTGCTGCTTATTAAGCTAAGCGATCAGCGCATATTTACCCGGGCCGCGCGACACACACCTGATTCACGGCATTCTGAGACGCTGACTGCGCGCACACACCGCACTGTGCGCCTGACTCGGCTGCAAGCGCCCGGGATTTGTGATGCGTGGCATTAGCACCAATAAACAGTTTGTACAGAAGGTTGAGGTACTTGTGTAGAATCTTGAACAGGCACGGTAGACACACACAAATAAACAAAGCTTGAGCGTTTTTATTTTTAAGATAATGTTCTTGAGTTGCTTATTAAACCTCATAAGGAGTGGGTCTTCTGAGCTCTGTTACCTCGTGGTGCACAGTGGGGTACGTGTGTGTGGACACAGTGGCACATAGTGGTGCACAGTGGCCGGCCCGCGTTCCTCCGCCGCGCATAATTCAACACTTTATGACGGGTGCAACGTTGTTGCTTAAATTTGCGCCGTCTACTGTATTACGGCGAGTTTTAGTGCTGCTACTTTTAAGTCTCGCTACATTATTTTATCACGCGAGTTGTGCAGGAAAATCGCCATATTTTCATACTATAGATCAGGTGTTATTATTACCTTGGTAAAATAAAAGTTGTCGCAACGAAAACAAATCCCCGTAGTTCCGGACGCCGCCGCCGCGCATGTCTTCCCTCTCGCTTTAACGACTATGCACTAGATGCATAGGAGAGGGAAGGGAATAACGCTATCCCGCCGTTTACGCGCCTCCGACGCGGGAGTTAGTCGACGCATAGCCACGCCCGAAGGCACACGGAACTTGACGAACCGCCGCGCGCTGAGACGCGCCCGCGCTACATGCTCTAACCGGCACGCGTGTTTTCTTATATCGGTTATTTGAATATCAGTTCCCGTGACAATACTTTAGAATAGTTTTTTAGTTTAGTGTCTTTACTCCTGTTTACCGTGATTATAAATATAATACCAGCATCAAGTTACACAAGTGTTTAATTTCCGACTCCACATAATTCCTTTAAGAATACAGTTACGAAAGATGGCGTCCCAACTGTAGGCCGAATGCCACAGTTCCTGTGAAAACTGTTAAGTGAAAGTACTAAGTGTGTGTAACTTATATAGGTAGTGATCGTGTAACAATGCCGAAGACACGGGGTAGGAAGTCCCTCAATGGTTCGCATGACGATGAACTCAACGACAGCGTCACGCTGTCTCGCGATAACTTTACCGCTCTGTTATCAACGATTCAACAATCGAATGCAGACATCTGTGAGCGTATGTTAGAGCGCCTGTCGACATTCACGTCCCCTCTGACCGCTCAGTCACCGGCGCCAGCGCCGAGTGCGGCAGAGAAGACAGGCAATTTCTCACGATGCACGTCCAGATTCTCCGGAGCGGCGAAGGAAAATGTTGAAACTTTCATCGATGCCATTGAAGCTTTTAAAGAATGCACGAACATCATTGATGATGTCGCTATTCGAGGCATGTCCATGCTACTTACAAGCGACGCAGCAACCTGGTGGCAGAGTATCCGCGCGGAGGTCACATCCTGGGAAGATGCAATAAAATACCTTCGTGACGCGTACGGCGACCGCCGTCCTGAATATAAAATATACCGGGAGTTATTCAGAGACGAGCAGGGTGAAGACGAACGAACAGATATCTTCGTAGCGAAGAGTCGAGCCCTCCTAACACGCCTACCATCAAACGACCTGTCTACCAAGGTACAACTTGATATGATTTACGGCCTTTTACACCGGAAAATCCGTAAAAGATTACGACGCGAAGAAGTCAGTAATTTTTCCGACTTGCTATCGAAGTCTAGAACGATCGAAGATTCCCTACACGAGTCAACAAAGCGAGAATCGCAAAACGCCGCATCCATTGCTTCGATGACGAAACGTAGCGCAACCGAAACGCCTACTCAGCCCGCAGTGAACAACGCGCGAACATCTAACTCCGCTGCAAGCGAGAGACCGGCGCACGGCGGCGGCGCTCCGCCCCCCGCCGCGCGCTCGCAGTCCTCGCACGCGCAAGTTCCGGACGAGCCGCGCGCACAGCGCGCATCTTATGCGCGTGCCTCCGCTGCAACACCGCGCGATGAACGCGCGTCATCGAAACAGCAACGACCGTTTTGTGCGTATTGTAAACGCTACGGACACCAGCGCGACCAGTGCCGTAAGTTGGCGGACAAGGGTGAGTCAGCGGTTGATTCTAATAATTCGGTTTCGTGTTACAAGTGCGGATCTAAAAATGTTACTCGTGAAACTTGCAAAAAGTGTAACAACGAATCAAGTTTTTGTAGTTTTAATAGTTCTCAGCAAACTTCGCGACCAAAGTACACTCAACGGCAAAAGTCAAATCATAAAAATATTGTGTGTTCCGATTTGTATAATCGCGTAGAGAAGTGTTCTGATAAACAGTACTGTGAGGATTTGAACAGCTCTATTACTTTGCCTACTACTGATTTTAAAAATTTGGATTCAAATGTTTCTTTTGTTATTCAAGAAAATAATAATTGTTATTCTGCACCGAGTAAAATTTCGGACGACTTGTCGAACGATCACAATACCAGCTGTGAGGTCGATAATAATAACGACCGTCTTTGTGATTCTTTAGTAAATGATTATTTTTGTTATGATGACGCCCGTAATGTAAAGGGGCGTAAGGACGATTTTTGTACTTTTGCGGAAAATCGGAACATTCATTGTAATGACGACCGTAATGCGTTAGAGGTTACGAACCGTTTTTGTAATTATTCGCAAAATGATAACGTTTTGAATAATAATTCCCCCAATGTAAAAGGGTGTAACTGCAATTTTTGTAATTTTTCGCAAAATGTTTTTTGTTGTAATGATGTTTCTAAGAATGTGTTAAATATTAGTATGGTGTGTAATGACACAAGTGTAGAGAACGCGCGCGCCGGTAAGAGCTCCGACAGAAAAGTTTTGCGGCCGATCTTTGATATTCAAATATTAGGCGCGTCGGGGACCGCGTTAGTTGACACCGGTGCCAAACATTGTATTGCGGGCCATACACTGCACACCCTCCTCTGTCGAAAGGGACACCCTCTTGAACCGGCGCGAAGACGTATCAAGCTTGCCGACGGACACGCTCGCGACGTAGACGTGCTCATGACTACTCTTGACGTGCACTTAGAGGAGAAGGTCATTAGGACTCCTTTTCTTATCCTCCCTGAGGCGCGTAACAATGAAACGTTGCTCGGCATGGATTTCTTGTTTGCAGCCGAGGTAGTCATGGATTTTTCTCGGGAACGTTGGTATTTTTCAAATAACAGCCGCGTTCAGTACATGATGCGTTTTGAACCTGCCTATTCACCAGAGCTATCTTGTTCTTCTGCTGACGTTCTCAGGGATGACGAAGGTACATTGCTGAATCCACCTGACCGGAACCTGCTAGCGCAGATCTTGGTTGCCAATACGGACATTTTCCAGCTAGGGGGAGAGCCTACCCCGTTTGCTGAGCACCGTATCGACACAGGTGAGCACCTTCCTATCTATGTACCTCCGTACCGATTGACCCCTGCCAAAAAGGAGTTAATGCGTGAGGAGATTGATAAGATGCTCAAGGATAACGTCATCGAAGAGTGCGAGTCTGCATGGTGTTCACCAGCTCTCCTGGTTCCTAAGGCGAATGGCAGCACACGCTTCTGCGTAGATTACAGACGCCTAAACGCCGTGACCAAAACGGACCATTACCCGATGCCTTTGATTGATGAATTATTACAGTCAACAAAGAGGGATTGTTTTATGAGTACTCTGGACCTGAGATCCGGCTACTGGCAGGTTAGAGTTAATGAGCAGGATAGAGATAAGACCGCATTTATTAGTCCATTGGGAACCTTTCGCTTTAAACGCATGCCCTTTGGTCTCAAAAACGCTCCGGCGACCTTTCAACGGCTGATCGACCGTCTGCGCTCCTGTTCATCCCTGGCCAATGTGACGATCCTTGCGTATTTAGATGATCTGCTGATCATATCTGAAGGTTTCCAGCAGCATCTCCAGGATCTCCAGTCGGTGTTCAGTCGGCTTCGCGAATTCAAGTTGCGAGTCAACCGGGAGAAGTGCGTTTTTGCGAGGGAACGTGTCAAGTATCTAGGGCACGTAATTACCCAGCAGGGCGTCTCACCCGACCCTGAAAAGGTTCAAGCGGTAATAGACATGCAAGAACCAAACAACTTGAAACATCTACGGACATTTTTACAAACCTGTTCCTGGTTTCGTAAATTTATCCCGAATTTCTCTTCGGTAGCAGAGCCACTTACAAGGCTAACAAGAAAGAATCAGACCTGGACCTGGGGTTCATCTCAGAGCACTGCTTTTAAAGAGCTCAAAAAGCTTCTTACCTCAGCGCCAATCTTAATCCAGGCTGACTTTAATCACCCGTTTGTCCTCCGCACGGACGCGAGCAATTATGCCGTCGGAGCCGTTTTACTACAGGGGGAGGACAAGGAAGAAAGACCCATAGAATACGCCAGTCGCCTTCTGAACGCTGCTGAGCGTAACTATTCTACCACCGAACGAGAGGCCTTAGCGGTAGTGTGGGCGGTGGAGCGGTTCAGATGTTACCTAGATGGCCATCCGGTGATTATTGGTAGCGATCACCAACCACTTCGCTGGCTGATGACGCTAAAGTCTCCTACAGGTCGTTTGGTGAGGTGGGCCCTCAAGCTACAATCATTCGACATTCAATATCAGTACACCCCGGGAAAAGCAAATGTAGTGGCAGATACACTGAGCAGGCCAATATGCTCCCAAGATACTCGTGACAATTGCGGTATTTGCTCAGTGATAATTGATTTACCCGCTAAGAGCCCTGCAGAGTTAAGGCAGGAACAGCTTGCCGACCTGGAGGTAGACAAAATTATTAAAGAGATGGAAAGTCCCGACGAGGTGGCATCTCGTAGGTGGACGGAGCGCGGTTACCTGTTATCACAAGGAGTACTATACCGGTATAATCCCGACTCAGATAGCGAGGCTCCTCAACTTGTTATTCCAATTTCACTCCGTCCAGAGATCTTGAAAGAGTGCCACGATTCACCCCTAGCGGGACATTCTGGAATCGATCGTACGTACCACAAGATCGCCCAGTCCTATTATTTCCCCGGAATGCGAAGAATCATAACAGATTATGTAAAAGCCTGTGTCGATTGTCAACGATATAAGGCTACCAACGACAAACCCCCTGGTCTACTACAGACACCCGTGATGCAGCAACGGAATGAGGTCCTAGCTGTTGACCTCTTCGGTCCCTTACCTGAAGGAGAGAACGGTGAGAGATGGATTCTTCTAGTTGAAGATACCGCCACCCGTTGGGTTGAGCTCTACGCCCTTCAGGAAGCGACTGCTGAAGCCTGCGCCCGTACTCTTACTACGGAATACTTTCTCCGATACGGCTTACCGCGCAGGGTCATATCTGACAACGGCGTACAGTTCGTGGGGGCTGTCATGCAACAATGTATGTTCATCTTAGGTATTAAACAGAACTTCGTGCCACTTTATCATCCAGAGGCAAACCCCGCCGAGCGCAAGAATCGGGACCTAAAGACGCAGCTCTCACAGCTCGTGGAGACTGACCATTGCTCCTGGCCTGAGAAAATCCCAGTGATTCGTTTCGCTATGAATAGCGCAGTGTGTAGAACCACTGGTGCCACTCCCGCATTTCTCATGTTTGCCAGAGAAATGAGGTCCCCCACAGAAACTCGGCATGACTTGAGAGCGATCCTTGATAAAGAGAATTTTGTTCCGCAAATCACTCCATACCTGAGATCTTTTATCAAATCTTTATCTGCAGTTCGTGAACGAGTAGAATTACAGCAAGATCAATCTAAGAAGGTTGCTGATCGGTCCCGTCGACCTGGTCCAACGTACGAGGTTGGCGATAAAGTTCTGGTCCGGTCACATGTACTTAGCCAAGGTAGCAAAGGCCTCACTGCTAAATTTGTGCCCAAACGAGATGGACCGTATGTAATAACAAAAAAAGTTAGCCCTACAACCTACCTTATCTCCCCAATAGGGAATCCTGAAGAATCCTTAGGAAAATATCATGCACAAGATTTAACGTGTTTTGTTGACAGTGGTACTGGAAGTGATGTACCACCTAATCCTGTCATTCCCAAGCGACGTCGCGGACGCCCGAAGCACAGGGGCAAAGAGCAAGTCCAGGAACGAGGGCGTTCTCCTATAGACTAGAGGGGGAGTCTGTCGCAACGAAAACAAATCCCCGTAGTTCCGGACGCCGCCGCCGCGCATGTCTTCCCTCTCGCTTTAACGACTATGCACTAGATGCATAGGAGAGGGAAGGGAATAACGCCATCCCGCCGTTTACGCGCCTCCGACGCGGGAGTTAGTCGACGCATAGCCACGCCCGAAGGCACACGGAACTTGACGAACCGCCGCGCGCTGAGACGCGCCCGCGCTACATGCTCTAACCGGCACGCGTGTTTTCTTATATCGGTTATTTGAATATCAGTTCCCGTGACAATACTTTAGAATAGTTTTTTAGTTTAGTGTCTTTACTCCTGTTTACCGTGATTATAAATATAATACCAGCATCAAGTTACACAAGTGTTTAATTTCCGACTCCACATAATTCCTTTAAGAATACAGTTACGAAAAAGTATAAATAAGTATGGGAAAAGCTGTTGTTGTTCGTTGCTTATTATTATTTTCTTTAAAGTTTTAATGAAACTCCACTTTTGTCCAGTCTTTAGATAAAAACAGTTCAAAATATTGTTGTATCTTTGAATTTCCAATATCCTTCCATCTGCTTTTTATTATTTAAATTTGAAAAATAAAATGAAGAGAAGGTCGCATAGAAAACGGTCACGTTTTCATTGATCAGTTTGGACAGAATCGAAATTAAAATAATAACGCTCGTGTATAAGTTGGGGACGTGCCGACTAGCGCAGTGAGGCCGCGCGGGCCTTATTGTTGGTGTTTGGCTTGGAGCCCTCAGCACTCGCACCAATTTCATTCAATTAGCGTCAATTAAGCTACATTTTATATTCCTTGCCTCTCTTGTCCACAGAACAAAGAGCTCGACGATTTCAATGCCCCAACAGGTCTACAGTGTATTTTGTCGTTCGTGACATGACTGATTAAAGTCAAGAATCGTGAATGAACTCCAGTTTTTAGACAAGACACAAAAATGTCTCTCTATTTTATTGTAAAATTGGGTATTTTTGTGTATTGATATTTTTGTTAGCTTGGTTCGGACTTTTAAACTACACCCAGGGACAGATCGACCATTGAATATTATCTATTGAGGGTTTGTCGGCGCTGTGACATTCAGTGTCATGCTGAGCGGTCACGCCTACCAGCTGATAAGAGCCATCACAGAACTCATGATGTTATCACGACTACTTGAGTGTAGTGTGTGCGTCTATTTGACGTCGGGTAACATGTTGACTCGGCGCTGTGTACAGTCGCGAGCGGCACTTACTGTTTGATCGGCAATATCTGCAGCAGTTGACGTAACACGCAGATACAGGTATAGTTTATACAGCTAATGTAGGTACACTTCCGTAAAATTACGATCTTAAGGACGTGAGTTGCTGAGATCTCAACTAGAACCTCAATAACTATAAATACAAGACAAAGATCAAGTTGTCAAGCGCTTCACAAAAGATACGCGTCATTGCTTTTGCTGATAACGTGGTTACTATTACTTAAACTCATGAAAATAAGAATTCTTAATTACACACAAAATGCTTATTAAATAAAAAAAAGACGGTCAGGATATTTACCGAGTTATCCGGACTCTTTTTGTGCTGCTGTAGTGTGTATTCAATAAATATAATATCAGCACCAACTTGTTTAAATTTAACAAATTAAGTTTGTTATGTAGAAAACACTACGCAATAATATAACTTTACACAAATCATGAAGCTTGATGCGAGAGGTAGAGAGCTCACAGACCTCATCGATCTCACAGAGCTAACAGAGCTTACAGAGCTTAATGCAACTTCATTACGTTATCCTCTTTAAACGCTTGCTGCATTATGTATGATCACTTCTGTTACGTTTGACATTTCGGCTGTGGCGGCAGCTAGTTTGGAATCCTTGTGTTGGGCAATACGTGGCAAATGAAGGAGTGAGGTCTTTGTGCACCCGAAACAACAGTCAACGACTTCTTTTCGAAACCAAATGGGTAATAATGGCGTTCCATGAAAAAATCCTATAGCTAGATCAACATGCGATCCAACTCGAGGAGTTTCTGAACATGTGCGGCCCTAACGCCTCGCTCTAATAGAAACTCATCAATTTCACGTAACCGACTCCAATAAGAGATTGCTCGTTCCGTCCTTCAACAAAAAAGGCTGCGAAGGTAATGTCATTACAAATTGAAGCCAAGTCCGACCGGGGTCAGACGGGCCCACAGGCACGGGCCCTCCAGGGGGTAGGAGGGGGGTGAAGTGCGGGGAGCCATTAACGAATATCTCCGTTTAATTAGCGACGTTTCCTGACGGTAATTGCATTTTAAATTGTCCGGAGTGTTTGTTATGTCGGCGGCTGATTACGTGCGCGCACATTTATCAATGCGACGTGGTCATCAATCTGCGACCGCCGCCTCCGCCTCACCGCGTCACCTCCTCACCGCAGCTCTCACGAGATCAGAGGACGACAGTTTTTATTCTATCTTGACGAGATGTCTTTTGAGATTACAGGATAGTGAGAAGAGAACGATATAGTGATCATAAGGAAGCTTTGAAATTGACTGATCATAGATGTCAAAAAAACAATTTGAGCGAGACAGCTACTTGAGCTAAATAGCCAATGAAAATCTGAATTTGTAAAGTTGTAATCATTTCCTTAATTTTAACTAATAGAACCATATTAACTGGTGCCTTTTTATAAGTACCTACTTAGTTCAAAAAATAGCCAATTTGAACGATAAAATCCCGTAAAAAGTTATGATTTATAATTTATCGTGAGACTTGACTATGTTTTTAATAATAACTCGCGTACTGAAGGTCTCCGTTTGATGCCGTCCAGTGCTCCGAACGTCTGCTTTACGAGCTACGCAGCGCTTGATTTCTTACTTATACATAAGGATAATTGTAACAACATTTTTGATTGAAAAGAGTGTCCATGGAGTTTCTTGCCCGTTCTTCTCCATAGAGATCTACGCTAGGGAATGGGCAACTACAGTACTTTCGCAAGTTATTATGCCTTGTGTCTGTGACTGTAGCTTTGATTTTTCTTTCAATTTTTTGACATTCAAAAGTGCCGTAATGGTCTAGTTGAAATAAATGATTTGAGTTTGAGTTTGAGTTTGAAATAACGCTTGAAATAACAGACAAGTTGGAGTTATTTCAATAGATTCACGAAAAGTATGTTACAGTTAAAAATAACACAACGACCCCTGGAAATCCATAAAAGATTGTCTAGCTATACATCAGTACCTACAATCACATTACGCTACTTATTTTTAAGTATTATGTATTGCTATGATCCGGGGACAAGTTTTTATTACAACCGGGCTGTTACTGACAAACTCGTGATGGAAAAACAAAAAAAAAATCATGAACACATTTTGGCCAATCTAAGAATTGAACCCAAGTTTTTATGTTCAGTCGGCGCCACCAACGACGCAGCTTAATTATAAATAGACTTCGCCATTTACGAAAATTATTGAAACAATACGATATTACAACGTGAACGAACGAGCCAAACTTTTGGAATGATTTTCCTCTCGTAGATACGTCCCTCCGGAGTGAGGTCGCGCACACGTCACACGGTCCCGCCTCGGGAGGAGACCTGCTGTTTGTTGTTGTTCCCTAACAAAGAATACCTCGGCTTTATTTAACGAATATACAATATGTATCGCAGTTCATCAGGACTGGTTTGTTCGTCCGTGACTATATTCACAGAATGTGTTGAACTGTGTATGTTTTTGGCAAAAGTAGACCTTCGCTTTCAGTCCGGTCATCAAGAGCAGTGATAAATGCGATGAGAGCTAAGTTTTTTTGTTTTACTTTGTTGTATTTGACAGTATTAAGACAAAAATAAAAATGTTATGTTGACAAATTCAACTCATTATTCATGTTGCACACGGCAGAACTGAATATGAAACGCCAGCAATCTTACAACAGGCAGCGAATGACGGTGGGTGCAAATGGCAGATAGGTTAGTATTGGTACCATAGCCGCATAGCGATAGCCAATGTTGAGGATATTACTTGTTTGTTTACTTACAACAGTCCGTGTGTACGCACACGTGCTGTTTGCACATAATCCGATCCCACTTACATGTAGTCCGCTACTACCCGTAGATCGTAATTGAGCGTCGCTGGAGGGTTTGCTAAACACAAAGCTATCATAACGCTGTGGGTGCTTGGCCGGCCGTGCGCTTGCGTGCGATATCGTGCGATTTTGCGCGAAGTGGTGCTGAATACATATTAAACGGACTAGAACATGAACTCTTGCGTTATCCATAAAATAGTAGTAGGGGGAGGGGTGGCCCAGTGGTGGCGGCCCCGATTTACGAACAGTAAGTCGTTGGTTCGAACCCAGACAGGCGCATTACTTTGTGTAATTTATTTCATCACCACTGCTACCAAAACGGTGAAGGAAAACATCGTGAGGAACGAGATCATGTCCTAGAACCAAAAATTCGAAGACATGTGACATCTACCAAAACGCACTGGGCCGGTGGATTATAGCCCATACGCAAAATAGGCGCTTTGGAGTTGCGGACACCAGCCCGTTGTACAATACAATACAATACAATAGTAGTAGTCTCTTTTAAGGTCCAGACATCGCACACGACTCAATCTAGGTCAACTCGTATAAGGACTATGCAGGTTAGTGTCTAAGAAGGTCTGTTGAAGAAAGAACCACACATATTTGAGTGGATCCGTGCAGTCAGTGCAAGTATTTGTCAGTATTCGTGTAGCTCGACTCATATTTAGACTTACCCACTATAATATCACGTTGAATCTGTATAGTTGCGGTGCGTTTAGCAAACAGCGGTATTTGTCTGTTTGTCCGCGCGGTGGCTTTTGAACAAACATCGCGTAATTGGTGGCCACACCTGAGGAGCGCGGTCGTCTTAGCGCCGCCGTGACCGCTACTTTGTAAGCACACGTAGAGGAAGTTGAATCAGCCTACTAATACTACACAAAAGTAAAGAAAACGAGTGGCTGCAACTCAAATGATCACAATATTGTCAACAATCTGCCTACATTCACGTTCAAATGGATGGAAGCTGGAGTCCTTCGCAGTCACAGCGTTAGTGCTTCACAAGATAACTTGAAGCTAATCGCACACACACGCGGTAATCGAGTTGTGTGAGGTCGCGGCGACTTGCTGCAATCAGTGCTCATTGAGTGGCCGCCGCAGCCTCGCCGCACGAGACCGCGCGGCGCCGCACCGCGCCGCACCGCATCCCGCCGCCAGCGTGCCGTCCAACCGCGCCACATTCACATTTGCTACGAAATCCAATCAGCAGGGAAGTAGTTTAAAAAGAACTTGCGATCCCTACGTTCCTACAAGAAAATGTTGGAAATACTTTATAAAATTTGGTCGCGTTCAGTTCAGTCTGTTCGGTGGCCATTATTATTTTTACTAAAAGTCACCAGATTACGTTCACGAAAAGAGATTTGCGTACACCATTATAATTACTTATACATATGTATAACGAACTCATTAGTGTTATTTGAGTACCAAAACATGAACTTTACTGAAGCTAAATAATTAAATGTATTTTAAGTTGAAGAATTTCAATGTTATTTTGAGTGTTAATGAAGACGTTGGAAACAATTCAGTGGCTAGACGAGCGAGACCACACTTATGAAACAAACGTTGTAGTGCGAGGAGGTGGTTTTAATTACCATACATTATGTACGAGTACGAGCACATACCTACGTGTACGTGTATGTATAGCACAGCGACTAGTCTGCAATAAGCTACCACAAGCAAATCCACTGCTGTGTAGTAAGTAGTGATACTTGAAGCTCAATTGTGAAATTGCTTCGCGTGAATAATTAAATTCGTGATCGTGAGACGATGTTGTTGTGATGCGTTGCGGAGCGATGCTGAGTGATGCGGGTTCGGTGACGGCTCGGTCGCGATGAAGACTTCTCAGTTTTACTCTTTAATTTTTCGTGTTTTATTGCGATTCATTACACTTTAAGGAATGCACGGATGTGCTCCATTTTATCTGGCCGCTCCAAATTGCGGCCGTTTTCATTAAGAGTCAGTGCTCGCAAATAAATATAATTTAATTAGGGCGCGTCCTGCCGCGCGCCGCCACTAGTCGTGCGGGCGCATGGGAGCCGGCGCACGGCGCGACCTCACTCGCTGCTTATGTTTTGTTTTGGTTTGCGTTTTATTAGTTAACACTGCGTTCCGTTAATTATTTCATCATCAATACTTTCTTTACCAATCATAAAAACATATCCAATACGACTTTTGACGCAACCTTTAGCATCTTCGTTCGGTAACTATATCAATTATTTAGTTTTCTGAAAAATCATACAAATCGTGTCTGCCATGTTCCTATATTCTCAAGACAAACCTCTGTTGACAACAAGAAACAAACTGCCGTCTCAAGCATAATTTATGATTATGAGTCCATTAATTTCTTTACCCCACACACTGAACAGCCGACTAGGAGCTACCAGGAAATCATAACTCTTAGGAACAGCGCGTGTACACTGTGGGCCGTGTCACTTGATTAGGTGGACATTAGTTAAATATTCGCCATGAATAGCTGGCGGGATGCCAGAATGCCAGTGTTGCCAGTAGTTGCCAGTGTGGCACTGCACACTGGCGTGGTCCGCATGCCGCTAGCATTAGCAACTGAAGCAGTTCACTTATTGTACCGGTATTTGTTTCCGGTAGAACTTGGGAACAAAACTAGATAATTAAATAAACCAATATAAGGTTGCTATAAGTATCGCTGGACATTAAACACACAGCGCCATCTAGTGCCACACTAAGCAAGGCTTGTGTCGTGGACACCAGATAGTTGATATACTACATATCGATGCCCCCAAACAAGAACTCGGTAATGTACTATTACGAGGTTTATGCTGTTATGTCAAATTCGGCATCTATGGACTGGAATACACCTTCTCAATTTTTTTCAGATTTTTCCTATTGATATTTACAAAGAAATCATGACACACGTGTTTATTGTTGGGAATTTAGACACAATAATATTTCGGCAAAAAACCTGTTATAGGTCTGTACGAAAAAACTATTTATTTTTTATTTTGGTAAGTTGCGATTACCGGGTTATTGGCGTAAATCATTTTCATGAAATTTTTGGTAAACGTGTTTATGGGGTTTTTGTTGAAATAATTTTAAAATACGTGTTCCGTAATATTCACTAACAATGTTATTTAAGTTTGGTATTGGCTCATTAATGTACGTAATATTTCAATACGGTAAATTTATTCCAAATTTTAATACACCTAGCTCTGTTCTGGATATTACTGTATTTGTCTAGCCGTGCAATAGTTTGTAAAGAGTGGTTGTCTCTTTCTTTTAGTTGCTGATAGACAGTGATAGATATATGCCACGCCCCCAACAAGTGTACTTGGCCACGGCCCGGTGCGTAAAGTTTGTTTACGTAAACAGTTGCATTCAGATCTCTGCATTTCAGATTTTCCTTCGTCCACTGTAGGGACAGAAGTGGTTAAATCGTCCATGTACAGCTCATGAGACGCCACATCAGCGGTTCGCGGAAAACGATCGCGTTCGTCGATCGCTAGCTGTCGCACAGTGCGCATAGCTAAGAAAGGGCTGCATTTTAAACCGAACGCGACTCGATTAAACTGCGCGCAAAGCGGAATAAAATCTTTTGATATTTGCGGTGGTCAGATTGAAGAAGAATTCTGAGATACATTTGTTTTATGTCTGCAGCTAACGCTATCGCAAACAAGCGGAAATTAAGTAGCAAAACAAAAATGTCAGCCTGGAGATTCGGCCCTGTATGAAGAATATCATTGAGCGAAATACCGTTATGACATTTAGCACTAGCGTCGTCACAATCAAACCGCGGTCCTGCCTCGGCAGTGGAACAACACATTAATAATAACAATCCGAAACATAACCGCCTGCGCAATACCTACCAATCACAGACGTTTATTACGAGTGACAGCAAGGGGGTTGAGTCTTGTTTAATGTGTAACAAGTCTGATCATCAGCAGTTATACAAATGTCCCACATTTAAATCGCTTCCCGCCAAAAGTCGTTTCGATTTCGTTAAATCCAAACGAGGATGTATAAACTGCCTAAGTTTATCGCTACCGCTTCGCATTGTAACTCCACTTACACATGCAAATCCTGTAAAAAGGCCCATCATACTTTGTTGCATTTAGATAGTAATAATAATAATAACGCGCCGTCATTGCAACAACCACCTAATCAGCCCGCGCCCTCGACCGTGCATTTCGCGCAATCGCTTGGCGCTGCGGCCGCCGACGCTGCAACACAACTCAAGTCCTTAGGAATTTACAGCTGTGCAATATTACCGAAGAGCAAATTCTGCAAATAGAGGAAGCAACAAGAGAGCAATCATCCAGGATTATATGGCATAATGAAAGAAAAAACGCCTGCTAGCAATTTTCACACCATTTGTCACTTAAAAGAATCTACAATGGAGAGTTTTGCATACCAGTTGCAACAAAAGCAACCTTTCCTATCCAGAGCTACCAGTCATGGTACAATAAATGAAAAAATTGCTCTAAAACAATATAGTGAGACAAACGATCTTATCATTGAACCATGTGGACTATTTGTTAGCAAGGAACGACCTTTTCTTGCAGCTTCTCCAGATGCCTTATTAGGTCCTGAAACCATCATTGAGGTAAAATGCCCATATGCAAGCAGATTAAAAAAAATTGATACCACAACCGTACCATATCTTAATACAGTCAATGGGGAGCTGAGTTTGAAAACTAGCTCACCTTATTATTACCAAATACAGGGGCAATTGTACTGCACTGGCAGGAATTATTGTAATTTTATTGTATATGTTACGGCTAATACCCGAAGTGCGGCTGCACCTAGTTTTAGCCGGTTAGAACTAGGTGTAGCCACTTACTCTTGGTTAAACCTAGTACGAGCCGATTGTTTTCGGGTAAAACTAGGTCTATCCTTCATCATGCCGGCTACAACTAGGTTCGGCCATTCCCTGTTGGATAAAACTAGGTCTATCCGATATCATTCCGGCTAGAACTAGGTCCAGACAATCCCTGTTGGATAAAACTTAGATGCGTGTCCCGCCAAGCCTTCCGCCCCGCGTCACACTCATGACTCACCGCATCTGCAGCAGCGGCGCGGGGTGGAGGGCATAGCGAGGCACGCATCTAAGTTTCTCTGTAGTATGTGAGCGCCAGGTGCTGCTGATCTACTGCAGGTCTACTAGCGAGTGTGACTCACAGCGTCTGCAGCAGCAGCGCGTGTCTTAGTTTTCAGTTTTATCTAACAGGGATTGGCTGTACATAGTTAGAAAACATTTCTGAAGAAGAATTAAATTGAAGAGTTTATGTAGCTCAAAGTTGATTACAAGATTTGATTTTTATTGGATTATTTTTATTAATGAATGTTCACGTCGAACTAAAGTGTTAAATTACTTTCTGTGATTATAATAAATAATAAAATTACTTATAATCGAAATTATTGTATTTTTTCGTTTATTATCTTCAAATATTACATTTAAATTTAAAAATGGTATCGAGTGGTAACAATAACACTGTTTTTATAATTTTCCTCTTAATAACAATGTTATTTATTAATACCTTTTTTAAAATTACTTGACATTACCACAATAACTCCGTACAAACAAGTTATCTATCAGCCATAAAATAAAAAATAACGCCGTAGAAGCCCATAATGTAATGTTATGAAATATTTTATTTCATAAATTTACTGCAATAACCCCGTAAGTAGTATTACTGTAATATTGTATGTATAAAATTTCAGGTATTATTTATTTTCATAAATAACTAGGTTTTGAATAAAAGGATTTTTATATCAATGGCACAGGTAGACTTCGCAAAAAAATAGCTTTCATTTAATACATCAATGACTTCAATAGTCCCACTCGTTGAAAAGATATTTAACAAAATCAGTAAATCTTTTCTCCTGTAAAATTTTGATTTTTCGATTACCGGGTTATTGCTTGGAGGCGTCGATATATACTTTTTTGTTTGTAAATACATACTTATTATACATACAAACATCCATGACTCGGAAACAGCTGTCCATGCTCATCACACAAACATTTGCTCCTACCGGGATTCGAACCCAGGACCCTATGAACGCAAGGCAGCTTCACTACAGGGCACGCCACGATAGTGGCGGTAAGTCCCCTCTTTGAGGAGTGGCTGGAGAGGCGCCACGGCGTTCTCACCTTCCGCCTGACGCAGGTCCTCACCGGACACGGATGTTTCGGGAGGTACCTGCACCGAATCGGGCGGGAGGAAACGCCCGGGTGTCTCCACTGCGAGGATCGACCGGAGGACACGGTGGAGCACACGGTGGAAGTCTGCCCTGCGTGGGCGGAGCTCCGCCGTGTCCTCGTGGCGGCGATCGGCGGCGGCGACCTCTCACGTCCGGCCCTGGTTCAATCCATGGTCCGGAGCGAGACGGAATGGGAAGCCGTCGCCTCCTTCTGCGAAGCAGTCATGCTAGCGAAGGAGGTGGCGGAACGAGAGAGGGAGAGATCCTCTCTTCCCGGCCGCCGCGGGAGACGCAACGGGCGTCGGGGGCCGCGTGGTGGCTACCGGCCACCGTAGATGCGGGCCTGTGGACGGCTGGCTATGGGCTAGCTAGCCGTCCGGCCGTCTAACAACGACGACAGGCCGTGTCGATGGCGCGTTCGTGTTCCACGCGCGCCTCAAAGAGATGTCAGCAAAAGGAGAGGGGCCCGCAAGGGCCGAAGCCTGCCGGGGTTGCGGGCCTGTTCGAAAGAGATACCGCGGCCCCGGAACGTAAAAGGCGAGGAAGGAACATGGATGGTTTTTAGTCAGTAAGAGCCTGACACTCCCTCCCGCTCCGCCCAGAGTGGGGGGGGGTGATTTGATGATTTCCCATCCTTAAAAAAAAAAAAAGGCAGCTTCACTACCACTACGCCATTCGAGTCGTCAAACGTACTACATTATGATTACATAATTTTTCAAAATTGGTCGCGGTTAACTCTTTTGATCATACAAAATACCTAATCATCTGTTTGAGTTCTGAATAGATAAAAATCAATAAAAAAAAATTATGTGATAGATGTGTGTAAACGTTTAGTTATACAGAAGATTAATTATGTTCGTTGAGGATATCGAACTTTAATTGCTTATGTGCATTTTTCTACAAATTTCACTACAATGAATAGAATCTACGTTTTAAACTTATATTGTCACTTAAGTGATGACACTTGGGATATCTTCCGTGATTATTTATTATGTTGAGCTCCCGATATTTCGACGCTGTTGCAAGCGCCATGATCGCGGGTTGACTGGAGACTGCGGGTGGATGGAAATTAAATTGTTACGAGCAGACAAATCTGTCTACCCTCTTTCTTTGTCTTTTGCTACGCGCACTATTGGAACTCGACACTAAGTCACGACAAAACGCACTCACAGTATCACCAAGTTTTGTGGAGTTTTTTGTAAGATCTGCCGGGCTGCTACTTTTGAGCATACTCAAAACTGGATTCCACGTACTCGACTATTTGATCCCGTAATTGACAATATAAGTTTAGTTTTAAACCGTGAAAGCCTAAAACAGTGTTTAATCTACGTTTTTGTATATTGTAATAGCTTAAAAAGTTTTGTTATCATAACAAAGTCTTGAGCCGCCGCTATCGTAACTCTGCCGTGATATTTCCCGAAGGCCTACCAATTAAGATTAGTCAAAATACTTGGCGGCTTTGTTCGCGCAGGTAATATCTCAGCATCCCTTCAGAACTCCCTTAAATAACATTAAGGAGTTTCCCTCCGAGCGACATTAAATTGACATCTGTCGAACATTGCAACTATCTCGTCATTTATTTGATTGAGCAGTAAAAACTTTATTTTATGACATTTGAAGGGTTTGTGTAACCGTGCTCCCATTATAATTTATCACAAAACGTAGTTACTTTATGAGTGATCGGCGCCGCCCTGTAACGTTACAGTGACAACAGTGACTAATTAAACTTCAGCCTTGTTATTTTAATAAGTTTAATTATGTACATACCTCGGTAGCTTAATATTAATAACTCTTTGGTCTGAAGTTGCCTTTTATCGAAATACTTGATCTTTCAAGGAACGCTCTTTTAGGTATGGCATTTATTTTATCAGAGAACCGCTTTTATATTTAATTTGATATCATGTCAGTAATCCCAGAAGGGTTAGGCATGTATGTCTGTGTACCTAGTACACCCATATTTTGCAAGTATCTTTTTGAAGTGAAAAGTTCTTTAGGCACGCGTTGTGCATTTTTTGGGTAAACAAAATCATGGAACTCGTGTGACCGTCACGCACGCATTTCGTAGCACTTGTAGCCGATCTGCTACGGCGTAGCACCACTTAGCATAGCCCATAGCAGTGCTACGACTTGCGTGGGGCTTGTGTACTCTTTGTTTTCACTTCTATCGGCAATCCTCAAAAACTGCCAAGATTGTATTTTTTATAGTTTTTATTATTCAAAAAACACAGTTTTAAAATTATTCTAAACGTATACATACCACACAAAGCGTCGTGGGGTTAACAGTGGTATGCTAGACACGGTAACTCTGTGCCACAACAATATTTAGGTACAGT
Organism: Xestia c-nigrum; assembly: GCA_916618015.1. Taxonomy (NCBI): domain Eukaryota; kingdom Metazoa; phylum Arthropoda; class Insecta; order Lepidoptera; family Noctuidae; genus Xestia; species Xestia c-nigrum. Next base: position 25,469,949 of record OU745254.1, on the reverse strand, counting down.
ATAATATCTGTAAAGACAGCCATGACATATCTATTGGAATCAGAAAGTACTTAGCGACACAGATTGTCTACGTGTCTAGGTATCCTCAACACCTGTATCCGAGTGACGTCACTCAGTCGCTGTCACTTTATCACGTCGCGGCAGATAGAGGAGATGTAACAGCTGCCACAGTCACACCTCATGCAGTGAGTCAGTCGGTTGTTTAGTTAAAGGCGTGTCTGTACTATTAAACTTAGTTGACATGTCGATGATTGTTATTGTGTTCAGAATTAAATCCACTTTCTATATCTATAAACAATCCCATAATATTTCTGGAGTTGTCTTAATAATATTGTTTTGGGCTGGACGATTTTGCCGAGCCCGAATTGATTAAAATCAAGCTCAGATCATATAACATCAATTAAACTATTTTATTAGCACATGATGATTGTCAAAGGTTATTATATCAGTAAGTCAGAAAATAGAAACTGTAGCCCGTGCCAAAAACAGTGGTTTTTCCAACTCTTCTATGTTTCCAAATTTTTGGAGTAGCGCAAATTGAACTTCGTGTAGTGAGTTGCACCACTGCAAGCGCGGCACAGTGCGATATGCAGTGCACCGCGTGAGGTGGTCGGGACTCGTTAGCTCAGGAGTGCATCCTGAGGGTCCTCCTCCTGTGAGGCTAAATTAGCGACACTACTTACTCTCACCCACTCACTCGCGCTCACGGAGGTAAGCGCTATACGCTAACTATTTGGAGTTTGAGGGGTGTCTTTGTAACGTAGCACTTTACAGATACGATAATTATCTTTAACTATGGAAACGATTTTGGAATACTTTCAATGAAGTGCCTCGCTAGTCTAAGTTCAGCAATTTCTCGTAATAATCTGGAGTGAGGATTTGTGCCCAGTTGATAGTGATAGTCTAGCCCAATGCATGCCCATAGGCCAGGGCATAGCCCAAAGAAATGTGCGACCAAGTACACAAGTACACCTCTAACTGACAGTTCTGGGATAACAGGTGCGGTCTTATGTGATCATTTCAACAAAATGCACTTAAACACAACAGACGTCACTGTCACTACTACATTGAAACAAGTTTTCTCTTATTAAACTTGATACAAACTGTACAGCAGCGGAAACAAAATAAAAGACAGTCGCAATTAAGTGTTGGAACTGCACCGATTACAAGCCGAGGACTAGAAGCCATCAAACAAATGAAGAAATCCCCGCCGGCCACTACTGAGATGCAAATAGGCCTTTTGTTCGTTCTAATTAAACAATATAAGAGAAAAGTGGAAAGTGTACAAATAGTGGCGCCTGATGCGGCGGTGCAGTGCGGTGCTGGGTAGGACCCCTCCTACAGGGGGGGCGTTTAAAAATAAATATCAGACTCGGTTTTAATTTGTGCGGAGAGCTCCTGGAGTAGTCCACGAGTAGGGCTGCCCCGACGATACAATACTCGCCGTAGGTACAAACTCTTCTGATTTGTGTTTCCCCAAACACGTTAATACTCGTATTATGATCAAAATCCTATGTTTATTTACAAGAACAAACTTCGTGCTACAGTTAACAGTCATGGCTTTGTGTGCTTAGGTAAATCTAATTCCGTTTGTACATGTGAGAAGGTAATAAACGCAGCTCTTTGGTGGGGCAGCCCTCGAGCGGCGAGTGCACCCGAGTGCCGCATACTTGCCCTACTGCGATACTAACTGCGTTCTGCTCGCACCGAACCGATTTAGTGATGAGCGCCAACAGCAAGCTTTGCTAGCAATATTAAAAAGTGTATTGAATAAGTGCGAGCGCGCGTGTTGATTGCTTATTCACTCGCTATGTGGTGGACTTCGTGTGCACCACATAGCGAGAATCCACTGCAGAGCCATTGTTTGTCACGTCACTGGATCTATTGTTAAAAAAATTGCACTTGGTATTAATATAGGTACCAATACGCAGACATGTTTTGCGGAATAATAGTACAAAACTATTAAATGAAAGTTATATTCCTGGTTATCTACGTTGTTGATAGAGTCACCAACTATGTGGTTTCATTGCAGTCGGTATCTGGGGTGACAGTCTGCTGGAGTTGTTATAGCACAAATGTTGCTAGAGCTGTAAGTTGTCCACGCTTAGTATTACACAAAGATATACATATAAATTTTATTTTATGTAGCACACCTTGACACTCTTTTACATTTTACCCTTATTTTGCAAACGGTAAGATGAATGACCATAGACAAAGCAAAAGAAGTGCAGAAGAATCGATATTCTATTCTAGAAGAATCGTAGCAGGTGGCGCTCTGTGTTTTATGCCTAACCCCAAGGGACAAAACATTTTAACCAATAAGAAGTAATCATTTAATTAAATCTCCCAATACGAAATAAATACCAATCTAATAACAATGTTTACCGATAAGATGGCTGTTACGTTCAATTATTTGTGACCTAGCAAACGAAGCATTATTAAAGTTCACGATTTGTACATGAAAATGTTCCTTTCTGGAAATAATAAACGCGAGTAGTGTGGACCTGTCTACCGGCCCGTGTGTTTGTACTAGCTCAGGTACCACTTGATGTGTGGGCCAGGAGATTAACTTTATTGTGCCTTAGATTGCTCGCCCGGTTCGTGCTGTCGTGTCGTAATGCTGGTACAACGCAGCTTTGTACAGCGATTCTGTAGATAGCGTTGTGTGTCGAGTAGTTTCGAGTACACTGCTGGATTTGTGCGCGGTAAATGTTTAAACGAGATTTCTGTTGGTAAGAATTTAAGTGTTAATACTGTTATTGGTTTATAAATAAAGACCGTTTGGAAAGTTATAAATAACGAGACTAACAGAAAGAAAATACGTAACAATACTTTTACATTCGATACAGCATGTGGTCCTAAAAGCTCTAATCCGGAAGTAGCTCAAGAATTTGTTAATTTTTTACCGATATACCAATAAAAACTACGGAGACTCTTAATTCCTCACCTGAAGCCTCAATTGGCTTATTAAAGGCGAATGTGTCTGGCTGCCAGGCTGAATTTAAATTTAAACACATTAAGCCCATGACAGTTATTAAAGCTTTCCGGCAAATTAAAATCAAACTGACTGAAGATTTATGGGGAATGTCTATCAAAGTTTGTACATCTATACTTGGGACCATAGCCCCGTACTTAGCTTTAATTTTTAATTTATGTGTAGACCAAGGAGTTTTCCCTGATTTAATGAAATACAGTAAAGTCATACCTCTTTTCAAATCCGGGGACAGTAAAGATGCCAATAATTATAGACCTTTTTGAAAAAGTAATGCTTAATCAAATGCTCTATCATTTTACAACTGACGCCAGTGTAACCCTATTAAAGCACATATTTGCTGCGTGGGAAGAGTCCCAAGACGCAATAGGAATTTTCTGTGACCTCTCCAAAGCTTTTGATTGCGTAAATCACCGACACATTACTTTTGAAACTGGAGCATTACGGACTGGGTAAACTTGCACTTAGCCTGCTAAAATCTTATTTTAGCGATAGAAAACAACATGTTCAAATAAATGGTGTTAATTCACAGGGTTTGAAAGTAAAAATGGGGGTTCCGCAAGGCTCAATATTGGGTCCTTTCCTTTTTCTAGTCTATATAAATGATCTACCCTATTTGTTGAAACACCAATCTCAAAATATGGTGTTGTTTGCTGATGACACTTCTCTAATTTTTAAGATAAAATATGGACGGGCCAAAAATCTAGATGACGTGAATGATGCCCTACTTCAGGTCCAAAATTGGTTCACAGCAAACAATTTGGTATTAAATGAAAAAAAAAACTAAATGCATAAGATTTTCATTACCGAATGTTAAAAGTAGTGAGTGTGAGATAATATTGAATAACGAGAAACTCGAATTCGTAGATAAAACGGTTTTCCTGGGGCTGACGCTTGATTCAAGGCTACAATGGGGTTCTCATTTAACATCTCTTGCGGGGCGCTTAAGTTCAGCAGCATATGCGATTAGAAAAATCCGTCAATTCACTGATGTGGATACCGCTAGACTCGTCTATTTTAGTTACTTCCATAGTAATGTCTTACGGTATTTTGCTATGGGGACGGGCTGCTGATATTGAGTCTATATTTATTCTGCAGAAAAGAGCCATCAGAGCCATATACAATCTTCGGAGGCGCGATTCTCTAAGGGAACTATTTAAGGATATTGGCATCATGACGGTTCATTGTAAATACATCTACAAAAACATAATGTATGTCAGAAAAATCTGCATCTTTTCGGTAAAAAAGGCGACAGACACAATTGCAGTACTAGAAATAGGGACCAATTAGTTCAGCCAGGCTTTAGACTCGCTAAAGTCGACTCATCTTTCATGGGGTACTGTTTGAGATGCTATAATAAAATTCCACAAAGTAGTAGTGGTAGTGACGCTGCCTTACGTGCTTAGGGTCCTGGGTTCGAATCCCGGTAGGAGCAATGTTTGTGTGATGAGCACGGACATTTGTTTCCGAGTCATGGATGTTTATATGTATAATAAGTATGTATTTACAAATAAAAAAGTATATATGTAGTATATCAACTATCTAGTGTCCACAACACAAGCCTTGCTTAGTGTGGCACTAGGTGGCGCTGTGTGTTAATGTCCAGCCATATTTATATTTATTATTTTATTTTATTATTCTTAACTGAATGAGACGAAATTTAAAACATGCATTAAACGCACACTATGTAAGCAAGCATATTATATCGCTGATAAAAATGCTGGGCTCAATGCTGGTCCTGCTCCACAAGAACAGGGGCGCAAAACTTGATAGCATTAAATGGTATTGTTGGAGCTGCTGAAGATTGTACAACTATCTTTGCATTGCGCATTGTATAGATTCAATGTTAGTATTATATAAACGCATAGCCCATATTGTGTGAGTACTATGTTCTAGAAAGCTATCATTCACTGGAAACCTACTTTAGTTTTTGACTTGAATGTGCCCTGGCGGTTGGGAGTATGTTATGCTCACTCAAATGTCTCGCTGATGATGGTGCGTGTGTCGGACCATTTAGCTCCCTTCAAAATGGTTGATCTGAATGGTGCTGATCCATGCGTCACGTTCGTGAACTGGCGCTGTCAGTTTTAACTGGTCATCTCTTAGTTGCCATGGCTTGTTGAAATAATTATTTTTGTTTTTACTATGGACACTTTTATCGTGCTCATCTTGCTACATTGTTCTCACATAATTTACCATCTCAACATGAATGATGTAACTAAGATTTTGTAACAATAATTTGATTTAAAAGAGTGTCCATGGAGTTTCTTGCCCGTTCTTCTCCATAGAGATCTACGTTAGGGAATGGGCAACTACAGTACTTTCACAGTTTTTATGTCTTGTGACTTGGACTGTAGCTACATTTAATTTTCATCTTTGTTTCGACAATTCAAAAGTGCCTGTTATTGGCCTACTTGAAATAAATGCTTTGATTTTGATTTTGATTTTGATGCCCGTTGGAGTTAATTTGCAAGAATATACTAAACAAAACTCTTTTACGTAAAAGCAACTTTTATTGATTTTACATTTGTTTTCAGAGCGGCTAGAGTTAAAATTATTTTGCTGATTGTTTTTGAATAATCTTTAGTGTATTGAGATGGAGGTCTGTGTGGATGCAATTTCAACAACCACCCAATATGTTACATTTTCAGAACAGGCAGTAAAAAAAAGATTAGCATACTGAGTAAAATTAAGTAAAAATATGTATGTAGGTACGAAAAGAAATGTAAACATACAGCCAGCCACATTTCAGCAACAAAATTAAAAACAACCTGAAATAAATAATATTCGAGTGAATATTTCATCAAATGCCTACCTGAATGTTTCAGCAAAAATTTAGGTAACCATGAGCGAAACCTGTTTGTAAAGCTCAATTTATTAAAAATGAAAACTAATATGTTTTTATTAATTCTTACATTTTGAAACAAATATTGGCCTACCGAAGTCCTACCACAATTTCTATAAAAAATTGTAAATGTAAACAAATAATTTAAAATGTTAAACAAACAATAGGCTTGTTGGAATTGGTCTGTAGATGGATGAACAGTCTTTAGGACATGAAGGGTATTGCAAACTTTTTATCCATATATCATAACAATGTTGTTGTGCCTAAATCTCGTAAATGGCAGATATCCATTGGATCACGTGAGACTCGTGCACAACCTACTCCTTCAACAAGCTCAGCCTTACTATGACCATCCTCATCAAATATAACCTACCGTCCTGTAAATCTCCACAGTTGCACAGAATGTTGACCTAATGAATGCTATACACTGTGAAGTTTCTTTATTAACTCTTATGTAATAAACTTACTAAATAAAAGCAGCTTTCTACAGCGGCAGCGAAGTACGTAGGTCTAATGAAACGATCCTATTAGGTAATGATCTATTCAGGCGCTAAGTGTGTCGCTGCAGCCGCTTTACATCGCTGCAGGTCGCGGCGTGTCGCGGGAAGTCGCGCGCTGACGGACGGAATGCTGCTAATGAGCTAGTTCCGTTCACACACGCAGGGCGTCAGCTGGCAAAATGTGTGGCCACACGTGAACTCATAACATAGAGTCTTTTATTTAGAGTTATAATTATAAAGCATTTAAAATAGGAAAGAATTCATGCAAGTTTCACAAAAGCAGATGTAGAGAAATATTGTTCCCAGCACAACTGCAAATAGAGCAACAATATTCCAATAGTTATATATCGAAATAAAAAGGTAGGAATAAAAATGAGTAAGTAATTAGTGAAGCAATTCTGCGAGCTTAAACGTATCGCTAAATCGGAGCGGCGACAGCGCCGCATGGAATCGTTCCGCACCGCACGGCACCGGATCGTGGCGGACAGATACGCGCGCCGGAGACTTACGGCTGACGACGAAGATGCCGCTCCGCGCACTCTGTATATATTATTAACAGCGCAACATGTGAGATTTACTGCGTTCCTAAGAGAAGTTTTAAACGCTTTATCTCGCAGAGAATTCTCTTTAAAGCACTAATTCGGAGATACGAATGCACCGAGGAAGGAATGAGAGGAAACCACTTTACTCTAACCGCTACAAAAATAAGATTTATACATTTACGGGACGGTATCACGTCAACATTACTTAAAACGAATCGGCGTATCCTAGTTCCACATATAACCTACATCCTTAACCTCTGCATTCAGTCAGGAGTTTTCCCAAATGCTCTTAAAAAAGCTATTGTGCACCCAATTTTCAAGGGAGGGGACAGAAACTGTGTTGACAATTATAGACCCATATCTGTCCTAACATCGATTTCAAAAGTTTTTGAGAAAATTCTCAACAACCAACTGAGAAACTTCCTAGACAAATTTCATCTCATAGCCAACAACCAATACGGTTTTCGCCCAGGAGTATCAACTGAAGACGCGGTACTAGATCTTACGCAATTGGTTGCTAAAAAACTCGACGAAAAAATGAAGTGCCTAGGAATTTTCATAGATCTTTCGAAGGCGTTTGACACGGTTTCTGTGCCCAAACTTATCTCTAAGTTGGAATCATTGGGTGTTCGTGGTAAAGCGCTTGAACTTTTCTCAGACTACCTTAAAAACCGCAGCCACCAAGTCCAAATTGGTTCCAATTTAAGTGAAGAGATGTTAGTGACTTGCGGTGTACCACAAGGTAGCATACTAGGGCCGATATTGTTTCTTATTTACATAAACGATCTCTGCAACATGACGCTCCCTAACTGCAACATATACACCTATGCAGATGACACCGCAATTATCGTCCACGGTCCCTCGTGGGAAGCTGTTAAAAGCAACGCTGAATCTGCCCTGAGTAGAATCATGCGCTGGTTCAACTCAAATCTACTGACGTTAAATTTGTCTAAAACTTTATACGCTCCTTTCGCTATCCGCTGCAACATGAAACCATCAAGTACCTTCTCCATAACGGCACACTCATGTAAAGGTCCCGTAACAGTAACACATTGCTCCTGTCCAAAATTAAGAAGAGATGACAGTGTAAAATACCTCGGCATCCATATAGACAAAGGACTAAGATGGGACAAACACCTAGACACACTCACCACCCGAATATTGCGACTTATCTCTGTCTTCAAATCACTCAGGGGGTCAGCTGATCATGACATTCTTAAAATGGTATATCTTGCCCTGTGCCAATCAGTGTTAGGGTACTGCATCAATGTGTGGGGTGGGGCTAAGAAGACAGGTCTCCTGAGGGCTGAGAGAGCACAAAGAGCAGTTCTTAAAGTTATGACAAAGAAACCACGCAGATATCCAACAGCGCAACTTTATTCGGACTGTAAAGTTTTAACTGTACGACAGCTATTTGTGCTTCAATCAATTCTTAGGACACACGTCGGTTTAGCTCCTCCCGACCCCAAAAAACGTAAACAAGTTATTCCCAGCATCCAACATAAAACTAAGTTTTCAAGGCACCAATTTTATGTCATAAGTACGCACATTTATAATCAAGTTCATAAAAAACTGAACATTCTCGGTCTCCCTAGGTTTAAACTAAAACGAGCAGTCATGGAATGGCTATTAAAACAAGACTATCAAAATACGGAATCACTTCTTACTTACATTACTTAATAAACAATCACTAATTAGACGGACGTCAGCCTGTACGAGATTAGGATGGCTCTGAAACAACTCAAAAACAACAAGGCACCGGGAGATGACGGAATTACTGCCGAACTCCTGAAGGCGGGTGGAAAACCGGTACTTAAGGCCCTTCAGAAGCTGTTCAATTCCGTCATACTCGAGGGGAAAACGCCACAGGCATGGTGCAGGGGTGTGGTGGTGCTCTTCTTCAAGAAGGGTGACAATGCCCGGTTGAAGAATTACAGGCCCATCTCACTTCTAAGCCACGTTTACAAGTTGTTTTCAAGAGTCATCACGAATCGTCTCGCGCGCAGGTTTGACGATTTCCAGCCACCCGAACAAGCCGGTTTCCGAAAAGGTTTTAGCACTGTGGACCACATACATACGCTTCGGCAGGTTATACAGAAGACCGAAGAGTATAACTTGCCTCTCTGCTTAGCGTTTGTGGACTACGAAAAAGCCTTTGATTCGATCGAAACCTGGGCTGTACTGCAGTCTCTCCAACGGTGCCAAATTGACTATCGGTACATCGAGGTGTTAAAGTGTTTGTACAAAAACGCCACCATGTCAGTCCGACTTCAGGACCAAGCCTCGGAACCTATCCTTCTGCAGCGAGGTGTAAGACAGGGAGACGTCATATCTCCGAAACTGTTCACCGCTGCACTGGAGGATGTCTTCAAGGTTCTGGACTGGAGAGGGCTAGGCATCAACGTCAATGGCGAGTACATCACTCACCTTCGGTTTGCCGACGATATTGTGGTCATGGCTGAGACCATGGAGGACCTCAGTACAATGCTCGATGACCTCAGTAGAGCCTCCAAAAGAGTGGGTCTAAAAATGAACATGGACAAGACGAAGGTCATGTTGAATGCCCATGTCACACCCATTCCTATCAAGATCGGAGACTCTACACTCGAAATTGTAGACGATTATGTATACCTAGGACAAACGGTCCAGTTAGGTAGGTCTAACTTCGAGAAAGAGGTCAATCGTCGAATCCGACTCGGCTGGGCAGCGTTCGGGAAGCTGCGCGGTATCTTCTCGTCCAACTTACCGCAGTGTCTCAAGACGAAAGTCTATGACCAGTGTGTGTTGCCAGTGATTACATACGGGACCGAAACGTGGTCGCTCACAATGGGCCTTATCAAAAGGCTTAAAGTCACCCAAAGGGCAATGGAGAGGGCTATGCTCGGAGTTTCCTTGCGTGATCGAATCAGAAATGAAGACATCCGCAAGAGAACCAAGGTCACCGACGTAGCCCGAAGAATTGCTAAACTTAAGTGGCAGTGGGCAGGGCACATTGCTCGCAGAACGGATGGCCGATGGGGCCGAAAAGTTCTGGAGTGGCGACCGCGAACCGGAAGACGATGCGTTGGAAGACCTCCCACTAGGTGGACCGATGACCTGGTGAAGGTTGCGGGAATCCGGTGGATGCGAGTAGCAAGGGACCGGTCAATGTGGCGACACTTGGGGGAGGCCTATGTCCAGCAGTGGACGTCTTTCGGCTGAGATGATGATGATGATGATGAATCACTAATTATGTCACTCATCTATTTCTCGCACTAACGCTATTTTCTACCATATTCAATACACACTAAAAACATACACTCACTTTATGCACTCCACTCACGACAAGCACAAACTCCCCAAACACTCCCATTCACATTCACTTTCATCAACATTTGCATTTACATCATTCATTCTTCACCTTCTCACTCTCATGTTAAATTTTGCCACAAGATCATTTACCTAAGCGCCCACTTCACACAGTCCACTGGCACGTCTGCCACAATAGAATTATATAAGCATATCCCATAGCCGGACACTGCCCCCTAAGATACAGGCCTAGCCTAGTTTAGGGGACAGGGTTGAACTCATTGTATATATTTTGAAATGCTAATTTAATAACTTTAATCTGTAAACAGTGCAATGTACGTGAACTTTGTGGTAATAAATAAAATATTATATTATATTATTATATTTTCTTTTCTATGCTACACTGTACGGCGAAATTGCATTACTTAATATCGAACGAAATGAGGAAACTGTGCCGGGACCAGATGGAACGAACTGAAAGTTTTAGTTTTATTTGAATAATAATCGTTTCTACTTACAAGTAGAGACTAAGCTAGGCTAATAACAATATCCGAGAATGAGGTTATGCAGCAAAAAGAACTGCGAATTAGTATTATCTTGGCGTGTAACGTCGCGGGCGAGGTGCGCGGCGTCTAATGCACTCAGCCGGACACAGCTGGCGGCGTGCCAAGCGACGTGCGACGTGCGACGTGCGTCGGCGGCGAAACGCGGTGCGGTGCAGTGCGGTGCGGCGCGGCGGTGCGGGTGCTGCCGAGGAATGTCCAAATTACACGCTGACATTCGCCGTAATCAACTCGGTTGGTTTAAGCGCGATTTGAATTTTGTAATTAGAACTATATGGAGTCCAGCCGGCCGGCACAACTTTGCCGTCTGTCTGCGATAGATTTTACGACGTTTTCAATTAAAACTGGGGACAGGGAAGTTCTGGCGAGTCGGTTTAATGGAAACCCCGCCGTCTCAACACAATCGACAGTTCGTTAAACTTCGTTATGGGTAATGTTTTATTGCTCGCGTCGTGCCGGAGCGTCAGCTACACGGCGGCGCCGTGCCGGTCACCTGCCGGAGATAAATCTCTCCTCGCGACAACAATGTTCATTTGTTTCTTTTCCGCTGCACGTTTGCCGTGTTTGCTCATTGTATTATTCCTCTGAACGTCGCAGTAAACAACGATCGTATTTCGAAATCAACGCTTACAAGAATGCGGTTCAGTTTCTTCAACAACATACTCAGTATGCTAAATACTCCCGTATGTATGAGTACGCCGGGAAATCGTATTCAGCTGCTTAATGAAACCGCATACCAAATTGCAAACCTTTGAAATCCTGTTAACAACTTCAGCAGTTTAGCGGAGGCACTTATCCTTGTATACCGGTCTAATATAGCTCAAACTAGTAAATTTCCTAAAGCCAAGCGAGTCCCGGCTTAAAAGCGGCCAAGTTTGGAGCGAACTAAACTCGCAATAGAATAGCGACGACGACAGTAGGGGGCAGTTGGGGGGACAGGGGGGTTGGCATCGGAAGGTTTAGTGCGAATATTTCAAATCTGTCGGAGTGTTTAGCGAATGCATTAACCTGTCGGCGCGCGGCTAATTAACCGCTGCTCGCTGTTGCCCGGGCGCAGGTATGTGCACAGGCGTGTACAGGTCCTGAAATGCCCCAAATACATATATGATAAACCTTCCTATGCTCCCATCATGAACTCGCTCATAGCTTTGACCATGTCCATTATTTGATGAATTCAAAGAATTCAAAGCATTTCTTAGAAACACTTGAAAAAACATCATCTGCGCCATCTGAACCCGTGATGAGCTTTGTTGCATACTTCTTTCTTCCCGCTCACTCCGCGCCAGCTCGATTGCTCAGTAGCGCAGTATTTTTAAGCCAAGTGCACAAGATAAAGTTCACAAAACCTAATAACAAAGTGTTAGTTGTTTGTGTTAAGTGTCACGTCCCGCGCTGCACAACATTCGCGCAGTCGCGCTACTCTTACAATCAGGCGCGATGGAACGCTTTATATCGTGTTTTTACTCTGACAGGCTTTACAACTACCAAATATGACGGATTTCGAAAATCTAGTCTTCCTTTTTAGATTTTGTCTAGAGAAAAAGCTGATGCAGTTACAGTTTTACAAGGCAATAAATACACAAAGAACCAAAACATCTCTCGATAGTGCTGACCGCGCGACCTTTTTGCAACGAAACGTGCTAACCGCGCATGACCCGCGAATTAATTCGCGATCGCAAAATACAAGGCTTAAAACAAAATAAACTTATAGTGTATAGATGAATAGTTAAGGAATCTGTTTAACTAAAATCCAAGTAATATCATATTAATTTAATACTCAAAAACAAATGTAGAGTTTGGATTGACAGTCATGAGAACGGCTATTTCGCGATTAAAAAAATAATTTTATGAAAAACTACCAACTTTTTATCGATAGGAAAAAAAAAAGAAACTAGATTATATTTCATTTCGAATAAGACCAACAGCTGAGTAAATTCGAATTGGAATGGGGATACTATTAGTATCCAAAGAATGCGAATTCAAACATATTTACGTAACTTTAACTCACGTGTATCTAATTTAAATCATTTGAGTGATTAATATTAACGATTATTTAGTATTTTTAAAGTAAGTATACGTTATGATAGCAAAATGTTGGCGGACTGCATTTGTCGTAGCCAATTGGTATAACACGCCGTATTACATAATAGCACGCCGGATTGTAAAACACCGCCGCTATATAATGCGGCGTCGTCACGTTCAGTCGGATTGTAGTGACGATACGTTCGACAAAACGCCGTCCAACGTTTAGTCGGTTGTCCATTGTTTGCCCGAAGATTATATGCCATAATCATCATTTTCCCGAATTTCATTTACCCGAATTTCATTTGCCCGAATGTTTCATTTGCCCTAAAAGACATATGACATACTTTTAATTGCCCGAATTTTAGATACCATAAGATACGAATGCCATAAGTATTTTTTGCCTTATTTTTATGTGCCATAATAATTATTAGACATAATATTTAAATGGCATAACAAGTATTGGACAAACTTATTTATTCTGTGCATGGTGTTTTTTTCTGTGCATGGTTGATGGTGGGCTAGGTCGACGGAGCCCCGCTTCGCGGGGCTCCTACTTCTGTGTGGTTTATAAAAAAATAACCACGAAGGGGATGGCGGGCTCTATTCGCTCGCTTCGCTCTCTCACACGACCCCGCCATCCCCTTCTAACCTAACCTGTCCGAGTCGGGGTGCCCTAAAGTCCCAATTGCATCCAATTTCTCTTGATATAAACAACCGTTACACACCCGATGTCGATGGCAAATTATGTTATGGCATATCATAATTATGGCATGTGATAATTAGGGCTTACAATGATTATGACAAATGATGTTATGGTAAGTGACTTTATGGGAAACAATGATTCTGGCACGTGACTAATATGGCAAATGAGAGTAGGGCAAATGAGTATTATGTCGTATGATACTATGGCTGTTGACTATTATGGCAAATGATATTAGGGCAAATAAAATTCGGGTAAACGGCGGTATACCCGTTTAGTCGTATTGTAAAACGACCGAATAAAATACTGAAAATTCCGAAAATAAGGCGTAGTAGACGTAGCCCCGCCACGTGGTGCTCCTATTTCCTGCAGGGTTTAAAGTAATCTAACGTCGGGTGCCTGTCTTTCAAAGCAGCGTATCGACGCTGGCCCGTTTATATTTGAGCGGCACGTTTACGCCACTTTGAAGAACGCGAAGTGCTCATTCAATGCGGCATACTTATTTCAGCCGAATTGTAATCCGGCTGAACGTGATGACGCTGCATTACATAACGGGACGTTTGACAACACGGCGCGCCGTTATGTAATACGGCGTGTTCTACGATTTAGCTGCGACACATACATAAGGACAATCAATTAGTCTGAAATTCCTCCAATATCTTTTTTGCCACGAAACCCTGTCATGCAATCAGTTTTACCAGTAATATCGCGAGCCACATGCAACAGTCAGTGATGTCACTCCAGAGGTAACAACCACGACATTCGGGTGGGGCCATAAAAAGCGAGCAACTAGAGGCGAGCTGCGCCAATTTATCGCTACATCGAATCCTTGCACGTCCCCCGGGAACGATTCGGACCTCTTTTAATTTCCCTCGAATTTCCTCTTGAATACAAAACCATTGTTATAATGTTTTCTTTTGTCTTGCGATACACTCGGAGGATTCTATTATAATTACTGTGACGGGACCACAGGTTGCGGATGTCACGTTTTTCTACTGTTTACTGAGATATCCTTGTATAGCCTGTCCGGGTGTATGAGAATACCTCAACAATGAACAACCATTGTCAGAGTTCATTTTTCTTGAGACTACTTTGTATGTTCTCATCATCAATGTCAGGTTTGTTCCACTTATTGCGAAAAAGCAGACCTTGCCAATTTTGTGTTATTTTACTCCGGTCTGTGCGTATATTGTCCAAGTATTACTCACCGTCCATGGTTTCCAAAAGGCTTCAAAAAGCTTTTTTTTACTTTTCATCATCATCATCTGCCTAGTCTTATCCTAACTATGTATGTTGGGTTCGGCTTCCAGGCTAACCGTATGCAGCTGAATATCAGTATTTCACATGGAGCGACTGCCTTTCTTATACATCCACGACCCAGTTAATACTGGATAATACGATACCACTGGTAAGACTGGTTATTACTTTTTCATCATCAAATTATACTTCGCAAAACTTTAGATTGCAGCAAAAATCCCTAATGTTTTACAGCATCTTAAAACCCATCTCAGACAGCCAGTATTGCATCTACTAAACCATTTAATCAGACTAGCGTGTAAAATAGCACGTTTAGTTTAGTAAGCCAGTTAGCCGCGCGGTTTAGTCGGCGCTCACCTGTGGCTATCGGCCGGCATCAATAGTCCGCGTCATTAAGTTTTACCGTGCCGTGCCGGATCGGACAACAAATTACACACGCACGTGATCGCAGCTGATTGTGTGCGATCTACTTTGGAAGCTGAACTGTTTTGGTTTGTGGAATTCTTGTTGATGTCCGAATTAGAATTAGCCAGTTTGGTTCTAGCTGCTCTGCGGGAAGACCCAGGTTTGATTGCCACCTCATTAAAAGTGATATTTGTTATTTAAAAAAATATAAATAGTAATTTTAAATAGTCTAGCCTGCACTACATTAAACTGAACTTGCGTGAAGTTCTGCTGATATTACCGTATCTTAATAAGTCATCTTTGTGGAAATTATAGTTTTTCGTACTCCTCCGCTATTTTTTTCCGGTTAATTCTTTAAGTCGTCAGACAGTTAAATGGTTTCTCTGGGACTTCGTTGAGCTTCATTGTCTCGGCGCTTCTCTGGTGATCAGCACTGTTGATTCTGGCTTTTAGGAGTTGCAGTGGTTTGGGAAAAATGAAACGGGCTTGCCCCAAAATAAAAAGTCATCATTAATGAAAAAGTCTGATCCAAACGTCAGAACTCACTGTATCATAAGAATGAGCTTTGTTCTCTGCTGTCTCAACACATCGGCCATTTGCTGGAGCTCGGCAAACATGGCCGGTCCACACACCGGCCGGTTACCGACGACTAATCTTTAGAATCACATGCATCACCCCATTCGAGAACAAAGGATTCTCAGAGTAAGCAACAGAAATGGACGATGGAAGTAATTTATTGACATAAGCCTGTCAAGTGTGCAGTCTGGGGCTGCAGACGGACTTTGTGTAGCAAGTGTACTGTGTGACTGTGTGTTATTATTGAACTGAACTTATGACGAAGGCAAAGGTATGAATATCATCAACATTATGTCTTTCCTCTTCCCAACTACATATGTTGGGTTTGGCTTCCAGTTTTAAAACTGTACGGATCATCAAATTCCTGACTGACTGACCGACTCCTTGACAATTTAAGTACCTGTTTAATTCATATAAATACTTTGAGTTGAATGCAAAAATATTAATCATTCATAAGACCCATTATTTCACGTTTTATTTAGCTAGTCCATGTCGTATCCCACCATCATCAGCTGGTCTTGTGCGACCTTCTATCTTTAACAGAAGCCACAACATTCAAGTAAGCCTTTGGATGCCAAACGGACTCAAAGTTAGCCACCAGTCAACACACAAGTGATCGCGAGCTAGAAATAAAACCTTGTCGAGTGGAAGCTAACTCTGACAAGCGAACTATTTGTACTTCAAACTTAACTGGAAGCTGAATGCTTCCAGTTCGCCCACAGAGCAGTACAAATGAATCTAACTGCCACTGTACGATGTAGTGTTATTGTATACAGTTATATAGAACTGTGAGGTCACCATTCATGTCAACATGACGATTGGATTAGACGTGAGATATTTTTCTTTGTAGTATGAAGAGCAAAAGACAGTGGTAGCCCAGTGGTGAGGGGCCCAACGCATCGAATAGGTCGTGGGTTTGATCCCAAGCAGGCGCTTTTTGTTCAATTTATTTTATCAATACTGTTCTCAAACGGAGAAGGAAAACATCGTGGGTTCAGCATGTTCTAGAACCAAAAATTAGTAGATTAGAGTATCATTCTAACATCTCCTAACTTGCACTGGGTTTGCGTGATGGATTCTGCCGATTGCCGTTCATGAGGAGGAGGCCTGTGTCCCAGCAGTGGGAACATTATAGGCTGATTGACGCTGGTGATGGTGATATTTATAGCTCTGATAATCATCATAGAAAGACCTTTGTATATCAGCAGACGTACACGTTTGACATCCCAAAGTATTTTAACTCACCATTTATAACATCAGTATGTTTCTGCGACTAACAAGTTTTAATAGGTTTCCACTTTGAGCCGGCCAGTTTGCACTTAAAACCAACACTCTGACTTACTCCACACAGCACACAGTCACACAGCGGCGCTATTCCACAGGTACAGTCGGAAATGAAACTAGAACCAGATACATTAGTTTGAATAACTACGCAGGAACTGCTCTGTTTTACAGAAATTATAAAGTTCGACAAAAGCTAAATGAAATAGATTTGTTTAGTGGTGTACGATAGTTCGGATATTGTTAGATATGGATACGGGGAATCTGGAGAGTTAGGTTGTAGTTATAAGTCACGTTTAAAGTGTCATTTAAACTCTCAATTTTTTTTTAACATAACATCATGATTGTTATTTCCGAAGGGATAAGCAGACGTGAACCTGCACACAATCATATTCCATCAGTTTTGTTTAAGTCAACGTATTGTAGAATAGGGTGCAAGCCCATTTCAACAGCACATATTAAGCTAAACACTGTTACTGTTAACCGATCCCGTTCTCCCACGTAGTTGATACAAGACTTAAGACCCGACAAGACGTGGGACAGGTCTTCACTATCTACAAGTCGTAGCGACACGGGACTGCACTATGCAAATGCGAGCGCCCTTGAGCGCACACGTGGATACACACTTTAACTAACCGGCTCGTGTAGATACTAGCGTCCTTCGCCTCGGGTAACTAAGCGACACGATTGTACCTCAGGCCAGAGATTTTCGTTTGATCTTAGTATAAATACCGAATACGTCCATCAAAATTACTCGTGTTGGATTCTGTTTTGTTAATTTTCTGTTTTGTTAATGATCGTGATTATGAATTAATCTCAGAACAATTATTAATCACGGAAGATATTATCTCCTAAGTGACAATGTTTACCAACATTGTCACTAAGGAGATAGTTTAGTTATAAAGCTTAAAAGAGGTATTTTGTGGTTTAAATATTTAATTACGTCTTCTATAATAACACATAATTATTATGTAAGTGTCGTCCTTATTGGAGAGCTTTAGACACTTTTTGTTGTTTGTTAAATAAAGATCATGGCACACTATACCGGCACCGCGCCAGCACAGCTGCAGACCAGAGTTGCCTCGAATTTAGGGTACGGCTAGCCGCAGTCCGCGAGGTGAAAGCACGCAGTCCGCGCGCTGGCCGTCGCCGTGAAACAATTGTATGGGATTTGTTATTGAACACGACTAGGTGACGCGCGACAACGCAACGATGTTGTATCGCGGGTAACTCGGAGTCGGCGCGCAGCAAGCATGCGGTCAGCGCGCTGTAAGCAGGCTGTCCGTTCGCTTGCAGGGCACAGACTCCGAGTCGCCAGCGATTCGAGTCGCATGGTAGCGGCAAACGCGCTGACTGCCCGCCGTTAGCTTTTCCATATAGATATTAAAAAATCTGTTTAATGATTTGATGCTCTAATCTGAATGACAAGTTAATTGCTGAGTTGGAGTGGTGCCGGTGCCGTGCCGGTATACTGTGCCAAGACCTTAACACTGTTCTGTTACGTCTTTCAGAACGGCACGTGTAGGCTTAAAAATAGTTTACAATTAAAATTAATTGATTAAATTAAAACTCTTTGTGGTGGCTCAAAGTAATAGGTATTTACGGTTACTAATGAATGTACTAGTTTTTGCCCCCGGCTTTACTCTCGTGGGAATGTCCTACCGGAATGAAGAGCTATTTTCGTCCGGCGCTAAGGCTTGCTAAACCAACTCACTTCCCGTCTGTAATATTAATTTGGACACAACACTTCATCAATGTTATTTCAGATACAATGCAACTCTTAAAGTTCTGATAACTGCCACGCAAAATACACTTTTACGATACACTTTTCTATTACACTATACAATACCATTTTCTATTACAAAATAACACGCGACAATTGTATTTGTAAGTAAATGAAAAGGCTTACCTTACCCTAATCACAATTTCAGTAAGTAAGTCACTTCAAGTTATGTTAACAATTTTAGGTAGTCTGCGCAAGTCCTGGGCGTACTAACAAACAAGTTCGTGTCCTTGAGAACGACACGTGTCTGGGACTCTTAGCTACTCGTAATATACAAGCAGTGTGTAGCGCACGTGGCTATGCTATTGTGTAATGGGGTGCTTAGCTACCGCTACTCACCGAAAGCTACCTAAAGGGTGTATAAATCCTCTTAACGAAGCCGAAAGGCACTTGCTCTCCCCGTCATTGCCACCTTCTAGTTAAGGAGTTATTAGGGGGCAAAGTTCCTACTTTTTAACAACGTTTTTTACATACAAGATTTTTCTGTAAGATTTTTTACTTAAAACACCACCACTATTATTCAATTCATCCATCAGCACAATGTTTTAAGTGCGTTACATTGAGTTCCACTTCAAAGCATGATTTATCACCCCAAAAAAAAAGTCGTTTCCCAGCAATATTTTTTTGCGTAAAGTTACTTAGTTTGATGTACAGGATGGTAGTCGACTTTGTGATGAGTTTGTTAACACCCTATATAGTCACCCCTAGCCACCGCTAGCGGCCGACGAGGTGATGAACAGTGAAAATAAAAACCCAATTGGCACGTCCGCCGCGACACCATACATGATTGCATGATGGTGGAAAAACTGTCGTAGAAGGGAAAGTATTGAACTGTTTGATCGAGCTTTCGTTTGGAACAGCCAGAAGAAACTAGAATCTGTTATTGAATGAAACTTATTTTAGGATTGACTAATTTCAGTCAGCATGTAATTGCGTTTTCATATTTCAACTTAGCCATTATAAAACTAGGACCTATATGTTACATGGATAGTTTTCACAGCACAAATATTAGACTCTTTAGATGTACATTATACTTAATTGATTACACCTCTTAACGAAGCCGAAAGGCACTTATTCTCCCCGACATTGTGACAATTTTATTGTTCGACACCAAACCTGGGAACTAGTTACGGAGATATTGAGGGTCAAAGTTCCAACTTATTGACATGTTCTTTTTTAAACATGCGTTTATTTTAAAACTTTAAACACCTCCACGACCCCCGTACTATTCAATACATCCATCAGCGCAATAATCTTAATATATATAAATCTCGTGTCACAATGTTTGTCCTCAATGGACTCCTAAACCACTTAACCGATTATAATAAAATTCGCACACCATGTGCAGTTCGATCCAACTTGAGAGATAGGATAGTTTAAATCTCAAATTATGAGACGCAGACGAAGTTGCGCGAGTCAGCTAGTAAATTATTAAATATCGTTGGACATTAACACACAGCGCCACCTAGTACCACACTAAGCAAAGCTTGTGTCGTGGACACTAGATAGTTGATATACTACATATATACTTTTTTGTTTGTAAATACATACTTATTATACATTTAAACATCCATGACTCGGAAACAAATGTCCATGCTCATCACACAAACATTTGCTCCTACCGGGATTCGAACCCAGGACCCTAAGAACGTAAGCAGTGTGCATTACATTGAGTTCTACCACAAAACATGTTTTTAACTCAAAAATGATTTTTGCGTAAAGTTACTTAGTTTGATGTACAGAGTACTTGGTAGACGGCTTCGTGATAAGGTCGTTTATACCCTGTATATTTCTATAAAAATACTCGTGAAGAAAAAACCAACGAGCATGTGCGATACCTACGGACCAACTAAAGGTCAGAGATACGAAAAGTAAAATGCGGGAGATACTCGGCTGCAACGATCCTACAATTTTCCTGCAACATAACCGTCCATTAGCTCGCAGTGTTGCTGCAACATGTTGTTTGCTCCTTTATCGTTGTCCAGCGGGGGGTTAATTGCGTAATGAGCGCCGATCGCCTCACTACCGCCGCCGGTGGCCGGTGGCCGGTGCTGATTTATTGACGTATTAATAACCGATCCACGCCTTTATCTTAGCAGAAATGGATAGAGGGAACCACGAATGATATTACGGAGTGGAAAAAGGTTTTTAATTGATTATTTTGAAAAACGTTTCAACTACTTATATTGCGTTAGTTGGAAATAAATGTATATTACGCGGAGAATGTCATTTGTAAGGAGTTTTGTGACAGATTCTGAAGTCTGTCACCCAGTCCAAGAGGTGTTGGAACTGATCAGATTGGAAGCAGATCTCTGATTAGATTGGAAACTGACCTAAACATAGTGGAGAAAAGGCAAAGTCAATGATGATGGAATACATTGTGATTGACATTATAGAAAGGTGTTTGGTACAATTTCCAAACACTCAAGAATTCGCGTTGAACTATTCGCGAGTGCTTACAAACAGTTGTATTCACAGTGAACGCTTACATAGCTCGACGAAGTCAATGCTTTCTGCTCGCTCCACTGGAGGATATCGGCGCTAAGTCGCGCTACGTATGAGCACACGAGTGTATGAGCACATACACGACTGTATTGGCCTACTTCTGAAGCTCGTACTGTATGTACTTAGGCACTTGTGCGAAATGGCAATACCAGATGAAGTAGCTATTTACTTATAGATCTAGATGTCTTTGTCAATGTCTTAATACTCCGCCGAGGTCGGGTGAGGAATTAATGGAGATGTTTTTTGTTGTGTTGTTGAGCGCTACAAACAGACAACAGGAAGGTAATTGAAGTGAAAACTTCTTTTGGAGCGTTGAGAACATTTTGGGTGAAAAAAAATATCATGGAACTCGCGTGACCGTCACCTAACGCTTCGTAGCACTCGTAGCCGATCCACTACGGCGTAGCACCATTTGGCATACGCGGGGTACAACTCGTAGCAGATATAGATTACTTAATTTCCAGTTCGATCGGTAGTCCCCAAAGACTGCCCCGCATGATTTGTATTTCTCTTGTATTGTGGTTGATCTTAGTTTCAAAATTAAATATGATACCTTCTCATTGGGTAGGGTTTCGTAGATCGGACTGTATACACCATAAATGTCAATAACCGTTAATTACACCATGACAGTTTAAAAACTAATCCAATAGGTACATATTTAAGTAATTTAACGTAATATTAGACGGTAACAAAGTACAGGAAGGGCACTTAAAATAATGACCTATTACCTATCAATAGAGTTTAGTATAGATAGTCGATAGAGCGGTGCGTCGAGTTGCGGCTGGGCTCATTTAGTGATTAAATATAGAGGTCGGGCCATAGCAACCGCGTCTGCCCGCTGGCGCCTGCCGCGCTGCGCGGTCGCAGCGGCTTCTCATGGCCATACGGTAGCGCGTCCATATCACACCACGCACGGACACTGATCACAGAATAGTGTTGGCTAATACATTAGTATGGGCTCCGAAATCTGCTGCAACTTGTTTTTTTATTTATTAATGTAGAGGATCATTATTGATGCACGAGTTGCTGATCACTGACCACACAGACGAGCGACGCTACTGTCCTGATGACATTCTATAAGCGACAACGATGGTTTAAAAATGAAAAAAAAAACGTATGGGAGCAGTCCCATTCTTTTTTTCCACCATTTTTGCCATCTTAAACCAGTAAGAAACCCAAAACGATATAATTTTTGGCTCTCTGTTGAATACTACTAACAAGAGTCAGTCTAGTAAAATTCCTGATTCGGAGAAACACTTCTGTCGAAACATTTAGTTGTCAAGATACATTGTCTCAGATATTTTTATACCAAGACCAAAAACGTAGTTTTTATCTACCAAAAGTCTAGCCGTATTTCTAGGTAAACAGAGGTAGTAATAAGATAAGTAATTGCTACAATCGTCCCATTCCCAAGAGTGGTATTTTTATTTATTTTTTATTAGTCGGTACAACTGTTTACTTTGTCTTTTTTGTCTCTTCCATTAATAATTACTAACGAAAACTGCCTCAATATATCTTCACTAAGTTCGAAGCACAAGTTCTAATCACTATGTGATTGAATTCCTATAAACATTATGATTGTCTTCAATTCCACTCCCGTTTTCTTAACATTGTCTTCATGCAAAGAAACCGTCTTGAACCAATAATGAATTCAATCATAAAGAAAGAAAGGAAGGAATCTTCTCGCCGTATTGCCGGCACCGGGCGCCGAGCGGCGCGCGGCGGGTGGAGGGTTAGGATCGTCGCTTGTTTGATCAAAATAGACGGCGATAGCCTCACCGCCTCCACTCACGGATTGAAGAGATTCGGTCCCGCGCACGGCCTGATCCGATGGGCCTCCAATTACGATGGTCTTACAAATAATTAATGACTGGTTTTTGTGATTAGAAAATAACTGTTTCTAGGTTAAGTCGATAGAATTGGCGGAGTGTTTATTAACGAGAGGACTAAAAACAATGTCTATTTATTTGCTTATTGTTCAAATTATTGACTTTAGGAAAATAGCAATTTCTACGCTTATAAACTCGTCTTGTCGTTATCAAACAATTTGATATTTATATTTACATCCAAACACAGATTAATATAATGAATAACAATAAAAGGCGCGGCTCGTATCGTACGTGTATATAAGACCCATTCTTGGGCAGGGAAAGGCTGACATGGCGTCTGTTTGAGCACACAGTCGACGATATTACGAAATTAATTAACTTTGAAATGATATCGGGGATGAATATAATGTTCATTAAAGTTTATTTACATATCGGGTATCAGTTGGAAGACAAATAGCGTAAGGTAAACAATACGACGGAGGGTGTAAAGAGGCGAACGGGAGAGGGGAGGCGAGTTTTAGGTTTTTAGGAATCTGTCCCTTCGTTTCGAGTTGACCAATCAAATCAAAATGTGGTAAAGGGTAAATTATTATTAGTAAAATCTGGAGTGAAAACGCTAGATTTAAGGATCGCAGTTGGAATGGAATCTGTTAAATTTGCTTTCACATTTAATTACAATACCTATTATTTTTTCCATGAAAATATTTAAAAAAATCAAACGGATCGCAAGTATGATAAGTTCAGTTTGTTATTCATAGTGATAGTTTTCAGCTGCACAATAACACCGTTAGCGTCGGTCCGCAAGAGTTCGCCAGGAAGTCAATTGTTTCCCACAAGGAAAATGTATATTGTTTTAAGTTTTGGTTAAATTTTCCGGATTGGTGGCAAACAGAATTTCGCCGAGGGGAAAATTGAAACATTGGATTGAAGAATATCAGCGATTCGATTGGTTATTGACTGCGGTTTGTTTAATTTCGGTCCACACAACAAGTAATTTGTTCATTTCTTTGTTGTTACAATCTAAACAAATATTCCTTTCTTTGAAATTAAATCTATAGATTGTTAGTTTATTTGATGGCAGTAACGTGAGCGTGTACTCAGAATACCTGATTCCTGACCTAGGTAATTAGGAATGCATTTAACAGTTGACTTACTCATAGACACCCCATTGTGTCGTTGACACAACAAGCGTATTTGATCGTTTGATCAACCAACTAGATACTATTGGACTATGAAAATTAATCAAATTGCACTACACGAGCACTGAAGCAACCTGTTCCTGAAACCGGCCTCTATTCATTACACATTTTAAGCACAGATTCGTGAATCTCTACGCTTGCATCGAGCCCTGGTATTTGGCCTGCTTTGTATGCAGTCCTCATGACAAGCCGCGCCACCTCACCAGAACTACGTCACGTCTCGACTGCACCTCTCTTTAGCTAACAGCTCACCGGATGTTTATGTTGCTAATTAACACTTCTTCGACGGCATGCCAGCCTGGTACTCTCTGATTTCCTTTGTTCTTGACTCGTGGTGTTGTAATCACACAGTTTGCAAAGATTTTAGAATTTTGAAGTACTCGTACTTAGAAGTGACCTAATTATTTTAGTAAAACCTTAACAAACAAACCCGTTAAAAAACCCGTGATGTGCAATGTGCTAGCATAGTTATAAGTAATGATATACAAACTCACTGCACTTGTCCCCTTCAATGATTCACACCCGTAGCATTGCTAAAGTTCAGGCGAAGTTCTGTTGTTGCTAATTAACAGTTCCACGAAGTGATGCTACCCTGGTACTTACTCCTTTTTATAGTAAAACGGTACTGTTTAAATACAATGATGCTAAAATAATATGATGTATGTCTATTAATACCTTTACATTGTAACATGATAGATACCGACTCAATACAATTGAACTATTATAATATGAAGCTCCTTGTATTGCTCCAAGCACCTAATATTCTCAGTTGCCACGCATATCGTGTTGCTAGCCAAACAATGGCGTAGTGGGCATTGTTCTCGTATCAGATATAGTGTTTTTATCCCACGTCCCATGTTAGCATCGACACCGCCATACATCTGCGAGACGTTTCCGCTTCCGCCGGTTATCGATGGAGTGTCACGCGATTGATGAGCGGTCTCGCGACAATCGACACGCTTCACGACACTTCTCGACGTGAGACATTAGTTGTGACATAAAATGGCCAACTTTTTGTCTTAAGGTCCATGTTCACCGAAAAGATAACTGTCTGATTATCTAAAACCAGCTGTCACTGTGACATGTTCCCATACAAAAATGTGTTTTAAACAGCGGTTTTTCGATAGTCAGACCGTCATCTTTTTGGTGAACATGGACCTAAGTAAACAGTACCCAGGTGCGCGTAAAGATTCCAGATATCAATTTACTATCATATATTTATATCTTTAGGGGTGTAAAGCTCTTCATATAAACTTTATATTATAAAGGGAAGATCCTCCGACCAGACGGGTGTTATGTCTGGTGGGCTACGGCTCGACGATTGCTGTCGGGTTCTCGTATATACTCTTAAGTTGCGGAGAATGTTGCTTGCGCGATGTAGGAATTCTGACGAATTTCGCTTGATAGTTCATCACGTATGTCATAGATGTCGCTGTAGTACTTTTTGTTCAATGTAGCTGAAGTACTTTTTGTAGTGCCGCTACATGTCCAAAACTGAAAGTAATAGTTTCATAGGCAAAGCTGGGTACATTATATTTTATGCTGTTGTTGTTTTTCAAATCAACAAGAACCTACTCATGAAAGTGTCTTATACATACATAAATATAATAAAGAAGGAGGTATGCCCGTTAGACGAAAATGTATCGGAACCCTGTGTCTCCACTTTATCCCTACCACACGGCAACTACTACACATGCAGTTCAGTAAAATCAATAGATACGCAGTCGCACACACACGCATTTCTTAAATCAGAACGTAGTATACAATCAATTATAAACCTTAGCGACAACATGGTGTAATTACCAAGCACCGTACAACCCACGCAAAAATATCGGTACACAAGCACATTGCTTGTCCAGTCACTTAGCGTCAAACTTAAGTAGTGGTTAAGGAGCAATGTATTTATTGCAAAATAGTATAGCCATTTGGTTATGACTGGCACAAGAAATCAGGGTAGAGAGGGGTCCAGTCGCGGACACCGACGCGCCCCCTTGCCACTTTTCCTGTTTTTTCATATAATTCTATGGTCTTATTCAACGTACCACACATTCTCCAACTTGAAATCGTTTATGAGTTTTTTCAATGTGGTTCTCCGGAATCTGTACCGGCCCTTACGATTTCAAATTCATACCTATTACCGCTTCAATGAACTAGATGTTATATAGAAAGTGGTCCATTCTGTCGTAGTGTATGTTAATAGGAGGGTCGGTGAGCCCCGCGCCCCGCACCCGAGGGAAATCGACAGCTGTCACAAAAGTTGGACACTTGTCGGCGCGTGTGATTGTGCCGCGCCAGTGCGAACGCGCCCTAACGCGTGACGTCAGCACGACACCATTCAAATGTGACACGGTTGTGCAGGAGTTGTAGATAACGATCATAGTTTGTGTCAATACACGCCGACACGGAAACAAAAGGCATTTACGCTCTTCAATCGTGTACAGTACCGTACAGTACACGTATTTTGTTCGTAATAACTACGTGTGAGTTACATGTCCATGTAGCACCAATTATTTAACGCTTAAATAGCCATAAATACTTATTTCCTTGTTTAATTGCTGCGATAATTGTTATAATATGTTCTAGGTAAGTCACAAAACTTATAAAGACTTATAAAAAAGTTATGAAATTATAAAATTAATAATTATTGTTTCTAGTGGTAATGTAAAGTAAAACATTTAAAACCCTGGCCACACTTGCGCCGCGAGCGCGCCCCTGTGTATTCGCACGTCCTTGGGTTATTTGCGGTCGTGAGTCGCCTCATCGTTTGTTTTTAGGGAGGTCTGATGGATCCCTCGATGCTACAGAGCACTTTTTACTATATATACGTTTTGTGGAAGGACATTTTTTTGAGAGTAAATAGTTGTATCTACAGAAATATTTCGTTGACACATCATTCACGTTTAATTAATTTTAGCGATAACAACAAATATCATTTTAATAGACTGTGCGTATACAAAATAAAGCCGCCAGCCGACCTGTATCGGATGCTTCAAATCATCGCAAATCTAAAAACTTTGTCGGCGGTATGTCAGCGGCACGAGATGTTGAACTTTTTTTTACACAACAGTATAAAAAGAATTAGGTTTTGTTACGAAGACCACAATATACTTTTGTTAGGGTATGTACAGCTTATGCAAGAATCTGAATCACCCACCCATGTGTGCTACCTATGAATTAAATAAACAAATATTTTCAGGTAGCCAACTATGTACACAGTGATACACTTTTCAGGTAGCCAACTATGTACACAGTGACACACTTTTCCATAATATAATCCAGAAACATGAAAAAAAAACGTATTGACTAGTACCACGTTACTTGCCGAGAAAGAGGATTACAATATTCAATCTTGTCAGATGATTAGATTCGCGTGCATCCCCTACTTCGTATATATCTCGTAGCTAGTGAAGTATTGTGTATTAATTCAATAACATAATTATTGTAGTTCTGGGAGAGTTTCACTCAGTTCTGCTGAACTTGGAGAACTGACTTGGAATGAAAGATACGTACAGCTCATATACCTAGTCGTGGCCTCGAGCGATGTGACAAGTTTCTTCCGCGTGCGTAGCGTGGCTCTGCAAGTCGCGTCACGGTGACTCGTGGCAGGCCCTAAGTAACTTTTTTTAATTGATTTCTTCCACAGTCACCGTCATAGCACGCGTTTCACGTGGCCTTGATTTTTTCAATGAAATTTACGGTAAGGTTTACTGATAGCGTTTAATAGGAGATTTCACTGTCAGAGCAGCAGCGGTAGCGTGCAGCGTGTCACCGGCTGGGTATCGCCGCGCTGGCGCGTCGCCAGCCTCCACCAGCACGTGCCGCGCCGGCTGCTCCCGATATGATCGATATCATCGCCGGCACACGTGCACAACATACTTTTGATTAGAAATTTTAAGTTCTTAAGACATGCCCAGTTTTTGAAAGCGACATTTACTTGGCCTGAAAATGAAGGCTCGCTTTTATTAACAGATTCCAAAGTTGCAAGTTATAACTTCACTTATGTTAGAGCAAGCCGATTATCCGAACAACTGGTGTTTATTTCGCTAAAGGTACTCCTGGAGATATTGAAAGAGAAAATATCCGAGAGAAAAACTCGAAGTGATTTATTTTTATCCAGGGATTTCGTGTTCCATTTCATATCCAATCTTAGAGTAAAATCATATCGAACCGGAGGTTTGTTTGCATGTTAAATTAGACAGTTTACTATAACTATCACAGAGTACAAAAACATAAGGCGAAACTAAACTTGTTCGATACTTCCGAGAATCTCAACGCAACCACAAAGTAATTTCTTCGAAGTGCCAAACCAACAATGGATCAATTCGATTATCGGTAACTCGTAAATACGTTTTTATCCGCTAATGTCACAGTCAAACGCTCAGCCAGTTTACCGGAAATGAACCGCTTCCAATCACCGGCATCCTCTTTATGAATACTTGTTGTGATCCTGTAATACACGGGCTTACGGGGGATGAAGGGGTTATCAAAAGGAACGGACGTCGGGATTCAATGTATCGTCCGGCGGTCGGCCCACGTCGCTTCTGCCAAGTAATCTTATGACAGATCTGCGACGGAGCGCGCCGGGCCCCGGGCCCCGGGCGAGGCACGCGGGCACAGCGGGCACGCGGTCGCCGGGGCACGCAGCTCGTTGGGCTGCTCGCTATTGTATGTGACAGATCTCGTTTCGCCGCGGGCGCCACCAAATGGCTCGAGAAAAATGGAGATTAAAACGTTGTCGCATTTTCGCTGTAGTGACAGAGAACGGATAATTGAAAAGCGTAAAGGCGTACAGTGTTGAATTGTATGACAGACTGGCGTCCTTCCCAACCATGTAAAGGCAATTACAAGATAACAACTCGTTCATTTTTTCTTCTGTAAAACACTTTATACCTACGAGATTGTGCCTACCCGTTATAATTATTCATCGTTAGCTCCGGGCTGTCTCGTAAACTAAAGTCAACTTACCAAACAGCCAACTTTGCAAGGTGCAAACAAGTCAACTTGATCTTGCCAGAACGTTTTATTAATGACCAAGGAAGTGCAACTCATCGGGCGAAGTAAGTCGTCCGCACGTATTTTGTTCGGCAGATGAAAATAAAACATTGAACGGCCTGAATAAGGTAACACGTTGGCCTGAACTTTTTCTTGGAGCCTCATGAAACATTTCGCCGCTTCTGCATAATTCCGAATACGGATATGGCGTCGAATTTGAGCGAAAGCGTAGTTAGCCTACGCGGCGTAGAACCATGCTACGGCGTAGGCAGCAGCGTAGCGGGCTACGATTATTATTGTTTCGTTCTACTGAGACTAGACTTTACAGTAATATCAGTTTAGAGTGAGTTAATTACAAGTATCTAATAAACTGCAGTAGATCAGCACCTACACGATCTTTAAAAATAAACGCTAATAAAAAGTTTTTTTTTTATGAAATTAATTTCAGAAAATGAGTATTTTTATTCCCAATCAGTGGTTAAGAAATTCTATCAATCTAATCTCAATCGCTACATCTCATCGCACAGCCTACCCCCGCACCGCACCGCGCCGCACCGCACCGCGCCGCCCGACGAAGAGTTGCGACTCGCGCTGACTAAATTATTTATTCGTCTATTTTCTTGCTTACTTTCATTTGCATTTAAGAAAGCAATTTGGGCGTCATTTTGTGCGCCAACGAGTTGAGTTCCCTCTGTGCTGTGTGCTGGTACACGGATATTATTCTCACGGCCTTGTCTTGTTCCCCGAACGAGAAATTTTCCGCGACATCAAATGCATGGGTTGGCACTTCGATATGTATAATTTTTATAAGAATTTAATTGTGAAAATAATTTTTAAAAGTTTTAGACTTTTAGTTTTAGAGTTTTAATGTAATCAAATCAAAGATTTAAATCATTCGATTAAGAATAGTTTTGACACACGGAGACAAAAAGTCATTTCAATTGTTGCACCTTTACGCTCGACCTTAGTACGTTAGGGGTACATCGAACGATTTAAATATGTAGCCGGTTTGCAAAAAGTACACAGGAAAAAAAGAATTTGAACCTGATTTGAATAACGTGATTATAAATTCCTAAATAACGTGATATTTTCCGCATCCCTGTTAAATGATAATAGTAGATGATTGCAAATGATAGTTAATTGAAGCGAGTGTGCGTGATTGGCTGCTGACGTGGAACCGGCCATGTTGTCCCTGTTACTACTAATGAATATTAACTGCATGACGCGCTCATTAGCGCACAATCTAACGTGGTGACGCGTTCATAGAGGTTTTAGTTTGGAAAGGCTTTCAAAATAAGTTAATAATTTCGGACATACTTAGTTCCGACATCAGGCAAGACAGGAGGCAAGACTACTGTAGTTAGATTCCCAGGTTGGAAAAAATGAGAGTTTTAAAGTTTGAAAGTTTATCCTGTGATGGCAATACCCTCGCCCCATACAACATGGTTAGAAAATAATTGACGTACTGTGAGTGTATTATTTACACACCCCTGCTCGACCCGTTACAATTACTGGCATGTTGATAACTAAACTTACATTATAAAGGAAGTATTTGATTTTTTGTTTGTTTGTTTCATTCTTTCACCATTAGAACGCTACATCTTTACTAAGGAACATAAGCTATATATTACATTAATATCAAGCAAATTAGTCGAGCTATCATAATTTTTGCGAACAATATCGCGAGTGAAGTGCTAGTAACCAATATACTAAAAGTAAATAGGAAATTACACACACAAAATATTGTCCTAGTCACACTTAAGTTATGGGAAACTTCAAATTCCAACGGAAACGTGTTTGCTTTCTATGATATCCATAAATCACTCAACGTCATGGGGTCCACTCGTATACTGTACAGTAAACTATCGACTTAGTTCACCGTATCAGTGGGCGACCCACTGATACGGTGAACTAAGTCGATAGTTTACTAGCTACTAGCACAGCGTGTTTGTACATTTTTTTACATAGAATCGATCGCTCCGCAACGCTCCGCTTTACTTCGTGAAAATAGTATTTTTTAGTTCATAAATTTAGGAGATCCTCTGATACTATTTGTGACAAAAGTGAGTAAAAAAATAGTGTCTTTGGTGTGTCTTTTAATTTGTAAATAAATTAATATTAAAATGTACGCAGTCTTGGGAACTAATTTGAAAAATGGCCAACTACATAATATCACATTCTCAAAAATAAACTAACCTATAAAAAGGGCTAAAAATAGTAAAAGAAACGAATAACATTGTAAGTTCCCACCAGAGGTATTGTGTCGTGAAAATCCAAACTGTGTATCACCCCGCTCCGCTGTCCACCGCAAGAGACCGCGCGAGACCGCACGGGGGCACAGCGGTCCGTTCGCTGACGGAGCACCGCAAATATTGGCGCTGCCTTATCTAAATTGCTTGTATGAATAATGTGAAGCTTACAGAGTAACCGTTTTACTGTTTATTAACTGCCCTACAGATACTAACAAATTGATTAGTTTCTACTAAGAAATATTGCCAAACATCTATTAGCTTTTGAAAGTATCAAAATGAATGAAAAAAGAACTGAACACATGTATAATTAAATTTTAATGAGATCCATGTCAAATTAAAAGAAGACATTTTAATATAATAATACGAGTGTTTCCTAATTAACAGACTCATCATTTTTTGTTTGGAAGTAATCTGTAGTTAATTTGTGAAATACATATTTATTTCATGATTGTATATGGAAGAGTCTGTTATTTGCCATTACAGTAAATATTCCACTAACCCAACACTTTCCAACTATGAGTTTTAAGTTATTGCATAGCTTCTATCGCGGGCCTTGAGCGTGGAGACCGAATCCAGAAATTCCGTAACGAAAATAACCTAACACCCCCCGTAAAAACAAATGCAATAGCTTTACCGCGGCAGACACCGAGCGCCACACGTCTTTTTAACATGTACATACATAGAATGTCGTATGTTGGTGTTTATTGTCTCACCCACGCTCATCTTGTAGGCGGCTACCGAAATTATCATAATGTTTATGTGTGTACTTAGAATATTATTTTGTACAAGTGGTCCATTATCTCAGGGTCTTTCAAAATAACTTTGTTTGGGTCGTAAGAACGATATAATTAAGTGTTCTTTTTCATAAAGTGGATACTTGTAAACTTATTCAAGGTACAGTGCCGACTAAAAGTCGATAGGCAATCTCACAAAGCAATAGCTTGACGTTTAGTTTGACTTACGACCTTCTACTTTCAACAAAATAGATATTGTCAGCAACTAGTTGTAGTTCATAATTTCAATGCCAATATCTAAGACATGATGGCCTAGCGGTTGGGCCCGTCCAGAATTAAGAGTGAATCAGTAAGCCGTGAGTTCAAATCCCGCACAGTTACTTTTAGACTTTTTGTAAGTTTTTACTCTACAGAAATATTATATTCTTTAACTTGTTTGCTTTGTTCACACATTTCGTAAAGTTAGGGAGGTAGATAGAAAAATAAGTCAAGAATTTTGTTAGATTTCTGTGAGGTAGACATGAATTTTATGAATATTTTAACTTGATCGGAATGAACTTTGTCGTTTGGTTGTAGTCATACATAATACACAATATAATGTGGTAGTTGATGGTCAGTGACGTGTGGTTTAATAGATAGCGATATTGTTGTTGGTGTGATTCTTAAAATGCGGGCAAATATTAATATTAAGGCGAGGGCGACTATTATCGCGAATTATCCGCGCTTCATAAAAGTGGCCTAGAACTGAATGTGAGTATTATAATTATTTATGAATTGTAACTTAAACATTAAAAATTAAAAACGAATGGGTATTATAAATTGTTAATTTATTTGGTGACCTGTGGTTTACTTAATTCGTTGTTTTTTTTTCAAACTATCATGCAAGATAAATAATTAGTGTTTATTATTGGATTTATAAATGCAGAGTGAATGAAGTCACTTTAGTATTTATTACAGCTGCCTAACATCATTTTTTTTTGTTTAGAGAAATGCAGTAAGTCTCTGGATCAAAAGGTATGAGGAAGAAGGGAGCCTTGCAAGTAGACAGCGAAGTGGAAGGTCGTCGCTTATTAGCGAAGCGCAGCGACAACATATCGTGGGCGAGTATGAAACCAATAGTTTCACACCTACGACACACTCGGAGTCACCGCAAACTGTTCGCCGTGCCGTCCACGCTGAAGGCTTGCATCACAGAAGATCAGCTAAAATGCCCTTCTTGACAGACAGACATAAAGAAGAACGATTACGTTTCGCACGGGAATATTTAGACTTTGACTGGATTACTTCCATTTTATTCCGGTTCGCGGTCGCCACTCCAGAACATTTCGACCCCATCGGCCATCCGTTCTGCGAGCAATGTGCCCTGCCCACTGCCACTTAAGTTTAGCGATTCTTCGGGCTACGTCGGTGACCTTGGTTCTCTTGCGGATGTCTTCATTTCTGATGCGATCACGCAAGTAAACTCCGAGCATAGCCCTCTCCATTGCCCTTTGGGTGACTTTAAGCCGCATACGTCTACTTGACTGCATTGAAAATAATGGGGGTTATACAAAATATTAATCCCTAATGTTCTAGTTTTAATTAGACGTGTTACAAAATGTTTAGCGATATTAATAATTCCTAAATTGAGGTTTAGTTTCAATCTTCTTTTCTTCAGGAAAATGAACACTTAAACTATAACCTCAATATGAGTAACATTTATTGTGACGTCACATAAAAAACATATTCACGAAGTATAAATTATGTATTAGTTTTCAGTAAGCAAGCTCTGTTGAATACCGATAGATAGAAGTGGGTATCAACAATTATATTTGTGTGATTAGAATATCCTTGTTATGTTAATAAAAAATGACTTCAAAGTGGGTATACAGATACACAAAAAAAACTTGTGAACGGTTACAAGAGAACTTCTTATATCTAGGTAGGAATGTGACGTTACAAATCTTATTAAAGTTGTTAATTATATGAATAAATGAAACGAATAAAACAATTTTTGTTATCTGTCAGCACGACTTTTTTTTCCACCTTCCAACACCGAAAAAATATTACACAATCACATAAATAGTTATGATGGGTTATTAACTTATATTTAAATCTTTATAAAAATAAATAATGAGCATGAACCCATTTCAAAATAAATACCTAAGTAAATAGTTTTTGCATAAAATACAAATATTAATAAAAGTGGTTACAAAAAAAAATAACCCATATAATGTAAACGGGATTTGAACTCAAGACACGTTGATCGTGAATCCACTGCTTAACCTAAACAGCTATCAACACCTGGTAGATATGGTCGAATTTTAGGTATCCAATGCAAATACGATCATGCGTTTGCTGCGTGTATAACAAAAGAGACGGTAATATATATCTTTTTGTTTCGTGGAGAGCGACGCGACAGCTTGCGACAGTAGGCGACTCTGTAGCTGTGGTGTGCGTAGGTACTGTATTGAGACAGCTTACACATACAGCCGCACGGACGCTCGCCCGTGCGTTCACAGCAATATGATCCTTCGCGTGCCTGTGAACTTATGAACGCTTACTGTACCTATCTTATTCACGCAAATTAATTTAAGGAAAACCAGAAATAATTTAGTATGATTTGACACGGAGGAATACTATCTAATTTCAAAGCATTTATTTCAAAGAAACTATTTATGGTTTATGAGTAGAGGAAAACCAAAGAAACGATGAATGGACTGTGTAAATAAATAATATGGCAAGAAAAGAGGTGTCTGATGAGATGACGAATAATAGCACCAAATGAATTGGGATAAGAGCACGAGAATGATCATAAAACCATTTACAGACAATTTTGAATTTCAGTCAGTAAGTTGAAAATAGTTGCTAATTTGTGAATATTACTATAAGTAAACCACATCCTACACCCATACATTTATGAAACCACGCCAGTTTTCTTTTTGCCAATTACGTGTAAGTCCAGTCAATAATATCCTACTCTTCCCGTGGCCGAAATAATCTGTAACAGAAAACCCCTGTACATAAGACATAAGTGTTTATTTAGTGGCAATAGAGAGCAATCTTCGTGAGCGCTATCACTCGTTTTTTATTGTCGTTCTCAACGATTTGGCTGCGAGATTAATAGGGGATAATTATCTGTGCGCTGGCTCCGAGCCAACCCTCCCCCCTGCTACCCCGCCCCGTACCGCACCCCCGCATCCCTGTGTCAGGGGAAAAACTATCAGCTTACGTTCAGGCGCTAATTTTAAGTCATTCCGCGGCGGACTGAATGAGATGTTTAGATAGCACTAATTTGATTGGGTATTGATTTTAGCTGTTTTTGTCTTCATGAAAGCTAATAAGGTGCCTATTTGAAGGTTCTCTAAATATCTTGGGATACAAATAGAAAGGTCAGGCTTTTAATGGTTATAATATGAAACATAGTCACATGATGTTCTTAGATGCCGCAGTGTCATCCTTTATAATAGTAGTGGTAGTAGTAGTATGTCATTTAATTCAGGTAACAAAAGACCCATATTACATATACCTTACAGACTAACCACTAAACATTAATAAACCATTTACACATGAGGAGACGGCGTCATGCTGCGCTGCGTGGTGTCGCGTAGCCTTCCGCGGAATCGCGAATGACACCCTTCGGTCAAAACTCTTCCTTGAGGAAGGTCTCAATATGATGAGATATTAGGATATTTGATTTATTAGGTGATAGAACCTATATGTGGACTGGTGCCAATCCCTTTGTATAGTTGCCTCTCATAACCGTCAATATACAGGTTCAAGCATTCTGTACATCAAACTAAGTAACTTTGCACAAAAATTATTGCTGAGAAACAACTTTTTATTTTTGGGGTGAAAAATCATGTTTTGTGGTAGAACTCATTGAACTGCATTGAACCCACTCAAAACATTGTGCGGATGGAGTTAATAAATAGTTCGGGGCCGTGAAGGTGTTTAAAGTAAAAACATCTTACATTAAAAACTTATGAAAACGTTATCTCCGTAACTAAAAGGTTCCCAGGTATGATTGTAGAACAATAAAAAAGTATTCTATGCTTGAAATGTGTCAAAAGCCAATCAGACGTATCGTCTATTCGTTTTGTATTAAAATACGTACTTCAAAAAAGTTACTTGACCCAGACATATATCCAAGAAATGTTTTCATCAGGAGTATGTCAACATTACTGCGAACATCAATCAGTCCGGAAGGGATCACAAACATTCGGCACAACTATGTGAGATATTCGTTTTCTCATATTTTCTTTGATCTTCGAGTTGAAGGAATAAGAACAAGAAGTATATTGGTTGGTTATCGTCCCACACAAGTTGCTCCTTGTAGGAACAAACTAGGTTACCGTCTCCGCGGGGAGTTGGGACTTACTGCCGCAGGTAGGCTGTTCCACACGTTGTGATAACATTAACGTATTCAAGTTTTAGTACTTAGGAGACATGAGAGAAAATTTCATGGACGGAAAGTTACTTTGAAAAACATTTCTGCAACATTATTAATCCTCTCTAATTGAGTTTGCTAGTACTCTTCGTATACCATAAGCCATAATTTTGTAATAAGCTACTAAAATATGTAGCGTGTAAACTACGCACCCGCTAGCAAATAATACAGACTAGTAAGCAGAAAAAGATCTTATATCGTATCAAGAAATACGTTCATCAAGGGTAGACCAGCAGCAATTTACAAAATCGTCGATCTTGTTTTTTCCAACCATTCCCTTCACCACGTTCCAAAAGAATCAGTTTCTAGCCAAAATAATGGTATATTTACGTAGCGGTCGCCGTTTGTCTTGGGGAGAGAGGAGCATTTGGATGCAGTTCAGGTCGCGCCCGAGGTTTAACGAGCGCGATATTACCCGGCTAGCGCGCGGTATTACCCGGGCAGGCCCGTGCCGGTAATACCGCTCGTACGGGCTCTTCACTATTATACAGTTCGGGAATTGTTAGTAGCTTTTAGAAGACTGTTAAGTTTTAACGTGAATCGCAGGTACTGATGGGTGTACTCAACACGAAGACTATCACGATCTTCTGATAAAAGTAGACTTCTTTATAAAAGAGTTTATGCCTTGGAGACGTCTTGGTATTGTTATTATTGTAAGCCTATTTCGTGATCTATTGCGATTGTAGGCCAATCCTTTGCGAAAGAGTCTAGGGCATACCGCCATCTCCTGGGCCTGCTGCGTTGTCTTTGACGTCTTGTGTGACTAACAAATTGTGTTTACAAGGCTGGTTAGTAGAAATGCCGGGTAGGGATTATGGATGGTATGTTTATTTTATTTGTCTACTAGCTGACCCGCAACTTCGTCTACGTGAAGAACCGCTCGACCGATTTTGTGCAAACTTCACATAAACCATCTACTAAATAGTCTGAACAAAGCCTAAACATTTGGTTTGGATTGTGAGCCCGTTTTTATATATATTGATGATTCTGAATAAAACTTATAAGTACCTACGTAAAAGAAAGGTGTCGAATTCCCGACATATTTTTTGTCAACATTCTCTTACCACATACCTTCACTTGTTTTGAATAAATTCTCGGTACAATCACTCAATGAGTGATTGTACTGAGAATTCATTCAAAGGAAGTGCTTACACAAACTTTACTTCCCACGCTAGACACGCAAAAGAAAACATTTTTGAACCAGTTTGTTTCCTTTACCCACATAGTCTATTACGAAAGTACAGCACTACTACTTTGACCAGTAACTGTTCATGTAAGTCGTGATTAGTAATGTGTATTAAATGTGTTTTTGTTGGAAACTAAACAGTAGAGTTGAGCTGAGCTTATTTAAATAAAGGTACAACTTTTTGGTTCCTTGTTCCGCTATCCAGAAGCAGTCGGGACTGCTGCTGTGGTCCAGGAGTGCTCATTAATTAATATTATGAGGTGGATTGTTTTAACTAATTATTTTTCACAAGATTTTGGAATGCCATGTCATCCTAATGTCCGGCTAAATGATTGATGATGATTTTATAAATATTATAAATGGAAAAGCACAATACTTAGCCAAGAACTTTAGTTAAAACCAATTTCCATTTAACAGAATTAACCGCAAATTACCTCCAATTACCAAGAGCCAGTTCAATAAAATATGAGACTAGAATAGCACAAAACGGTGCGCAATAATAATTAAAGTGAGGGTAATAATCATGAATACAGCACTCGATTATTATAACGCAGCCGAAGAAGCCTGG
Organism: Xestia c-nigrum; assembly: GCA_916618015.1. Classification (NCBI taxonomy): domain Eukaryota; kingdom Metazoa; phylum Arthropoda; class Insecta; order Lepidoptera; family Noctuidae; genus Xestia; species Xestia c-nigrum. Next base: position 25,431,498 of record OU745254.1, on the reverse strand, counting down.
CTCGGTTCCAACGCTGCCGCTCTCGGCTGGTCGGCTGGGCGGAAGCACACGATTGCGACTAAATCGATAATCGATACGATAAAACTTTTATTCGATCCAATTTGAATAGAGTTGAGTAGCACGTGCGGCCGCAGGTATGAGCGTATGAACGATATCTCAGACGCATCGCTATAACTCATATGCTTAAGCTTGAATGCATTTAATGGGTGTGGATGCTATTTGTCTACAGTAATGTATGCTGAGAGTAGCGGTGGCCCAGTGATGGCGGCCCCGGCTTACGAACAGTAAGTCGTGGGTTCGAATCCAGACAGGCGCAATACTTTGCGTAATTTATTTCATCACCGCTGCTCTCAAAACGGTGAAGGAAAACATCGTGAGGAAACCGGCATGTCCTAGAACCGAAAATTCGAAGTTATGTGACATCTACCAATCAGCACTGGGCCCGCGTGGTAGATTATAGCCCATTCCCTCTCATTGATAGGAGACCGGGTCCCAGCAGCGGGAACATTATAGGCTGACGATGATGATGATGATGATTGTATGCTGCAGACTGACTGCAACACTACTACTACCGGACTACTGGCTGTCAGATCTTAATGCATCATCGTCGTCGGGAGGGACGCCCTATAAGGACATATAAAACGGCTCTAATACTAATATCTCCCGCGCCGGTGGCTAATCTTCGCTAATGATATCCACCGTGATCGAAAAGCGGTCAGGAGGACATATTTGTAACTGGCGCACTTGTATGACCAGATAAGAGGACGGAGGCGAAACAAAAGAAGTCGTACAATGCCACCTGCATTCTGTAGTTTCTTTCAGTCGTAAGACGTGATTATATGAATGTAAGCTTATGCTAGACGTTGCGGACACTTAAATGTTGTCCCTTCTTTAACGAGTCTGCCTATCATAAAACCGTTTTGAAGTTTTCGTCCAGGCGTATCTACGTATTAAAGCAGGTGCCGAGCCACTATGCTATTAAAATAGTTTTATTGCAGTCTTGATAACCTTAAATGTTGTTATGTGTAAGCTTCACTCATAACTTTATTTATTCCCTAAACTAAGATGAGTTTCCTAAACGAGTTCAGCGGCAGTAAAGCCGATACACACGATCCCTGTATACAAATTATGTGGTGTTATATTCTTATGTAGGAATGGTTGTCGTACAAATTGAATCTGTACGTTCGTTCTTAAAATAAAAGGAAATAATGATTTAATATTTATTCTCAAGAGAGAGACTTTAGTAGTTCAAACGTCCAAAACCTACCTGACATGAGTAATACCAATCAGAACTTTTGAAAAGAAATGGACAAAAAAAGATGGCACATGCTAAG